>CM042666.1:4480194-5089777 GCA_023638005.1 Forsythia suspensa
ATGAGGATTCAACCGTCATGGTTCTCGAATCTCCTACTCTTTCGAGCATGAGATCTCAATGGAACCAATTAAACGTCATTTCCTCAACAATTGATAGAAAACGAGAATTCAAAAAGATAAAGATCCTCAAGTTAGAGCCTTTAGAAAAATCTAAAAGATTACTCTCAAAAGAAGAAATGAATAAATTCGGGATGAGTTTTACTCTTATACGTAAGATATTAGTTTCTTTGAATGGGCTTATATGAAAACTTTTAACAAAAACCAACCATCAATACTTCTCAAGATAAATCTAAGCTTTGGAAAACTCCCTCTGGAAATACTTTCCAGTCTGACCATCCTCCTCTCAAGGAAATCATCATCCCTAAAGGAGATGTTAAAGTTTTTGCCTCTCCTCTCAAACAAATCTCTGACAAAGGAGAAAATGAAAATCCTACCGTCAAAGATACTAAAAATATACAACAACAAAACAACTATACTAATATTCTCCTCCATTCGGTTGCCACTCAATTAAACCAAATTGATCAACCAATCAAAAATGAGATTATTGAAAAGAATAGGGGAAAGGCAAAGGTTAACGAAGAAGTTAAATCTAACAATACTTCCAAAACCCTTTTCAAACCAAATGAGAACAGAGTCCAATTTGGTTCGGATCCTCCGATGTTCTTAATGAAATCGTCAAACAACTTCAAAGTAAGGAATCAACTAGTAAAGTCAATGGTATTGATTCCATCAAGAAATTCAAGAACAGCTTTGAAGAGTTGAAAATTAACAAGGTAAAATACAAAATTTTTAGAAAACAAACTCACCCTAGACCAACCTTTCCGGATATGCTTCATGAAGAACCAAAGCAACCCCAAAAAACCTTTTCGGTCTTTAGGTGATATCTTGGAATATCGATGGTATGACCGAACATCAAATCCTTCTTGTCATTAGCGAAATGTCTATGGCATCCAATGCTTTCTCCGCTAGGGGTAACTCGACAAAGAAGCTACTATCAATATACTAAGCGGTTATATATATATATACACTAGTTTTTTGTATGCGTTGCGTTGCGTCCGCTTAAAAAATATAGGGATAAATTTTATGTTTAAGTCAGTAGGTCTTGCTTGAATATATACGTATAAAAAATATTAAATATATAATACGTAAATAATAAATATGAAAGGCACATACCATTTAATACAATTAATTAAGTAAAATATTGAAATTATAATAAGAAAAGCATAACCAAATAAGCACATAATTCGTATAAAAAATTAAATAACTAAGATTCGTAAAGTGATGTGGTAAAGTAACTATTTTTATATTTTTATTGAATTGCACCACTTCGAGAATTTGAATTGGACAAAACTCTCGGCTACAACTTTTTCAGCTTTTTTACTAACGACTCAAAAGTCAAATATTAAAGAATTGTGTATAATTTGTTTATATTATCAAAAAAAAAAATTGGTGAAAAATTGAATGAAAAGTAAAAGAAAAAAATTAAAGAAAAAATAATAGCATTTATTTAAAATAAATTTGTAAACTTAAAAGGTAAAATAAAAAAACAAGATTAGTAAAAAAATTGAATGAAAATTAAGTGTAAAAGAAAAAAAATAAGAAAAATAAATTAAAGATTTTTTTTTAGGTTATTGGCATATCTCAACGATTTTAAAACAATAGAGACATTTCATGCAATTATTCCTAAAATAAAATTAAAAATGACAATGCCCAACATGTTTTTTTAAAAAAAAAATATTAATTTTCCAAACACATTGTTGCCGAGTTACTCGGCAACAAAAAAAAAAAAAAAATTTAAACACAATGTTGCTGAGCAACTCGGCAACATTGTATAAAAAAAAATAAAAACTTTTCCCAAACAAAATGTTTTCGGCAACATTGTGTAAAAAAAAAAATTAGAAAAAGACAAAGGAAATGGCCTTTAAAAAAAAAATTGTGAACAGTAATTTGTATTGTTCGTTGCCAAGCAACTTGGAAATGAACAAGAGCCAATTTTTTTTTTTTTTTTTTTTTGTAATACATATGTGTGGGTTTTTTTTTTTTTTAAATTGTGAATAAAGACATTTTTTTTTGGTAATACATATGTGTGGGTTTTAAGGGAAAAAAAAACAAAAACAAAACGTGAACAGTAATTTATACTGTTCATTGCCGAGTTGCTCGCAGTACATTGTCGAGTTACTCGACAATGAACAGTACCAATTTTTTTTTTGTAATACATGTGTGTGGTTTTTTATTTCCTTTGTCATTTTACTCGACAAGAATATTTTTTCCCCATATTTCAAACGACTTAGTATAGCTGCACCCAATTAGAACATTACAAAACTCATTCCTTTCCCTTCTCGTGCATTTAACATGAAAAGCATCACTATTTAATTTTGAGAGAGAAGTGTCATTATGCTTTAGGGGCCACAATATCCTCGAAACACCGAAATTAATGAACGACAACAATTTACACACGCCCATGTAGAGATGGCATGGGTCGAGCCGGGCCG
This sequence comes from Forsythia suspensa, assembly GCA_023638005.1. NCBI lineage: Eukaryota > Viridiplantae > Streptophyta > Magnoliopsida > Lamiales > Oleaceae > Forsythia > Forsythia suspensa. The sequence goes on from CM042666.1 coordinate 4,482,687, forward strand.
GCTCGGCCGGTGGTTGACTTGGTCCGGCTCGGCCCGTCTCAAAAAAAGAGGTCCGGACCGACCCATGGACCGCGGGCCCACAGGCCGGTCCACGGGCCAGTCCGTGGACCGGCCCGTGGTCCACGATCCACGGGCCGGTTCGTGGACCGGCCCGTGTCCGCGCGTGTCACGGTCTGGTCCACGGACCCACGTGAAATTTCAATATTTTTTTTTTTTTTTTTTAAGTTCAATATAATAAAAATAAAAATAAGTGAAGAAAAAATGTTCAATTCAAACCTCCTCCTTTTTCCCAAGCTTGGGACCGCTACTATTAGCGTAGGCGAGTTAAAATTGTACACGAACAAGTTGTTACGTGTACAATTTTTTGTAAAGTTTAAATAAATAAAAATAGAATGAATTTATACAAAATAATAAATATACTTACATTTTACTTACTACGTATTCGGTTCATTCCATCTCTTTGGCCAATATCATGCTTACTTTATCTTGGATTCGATGTTCTCGCATCCTCCCAATCTTTCAAACACATTAAACTCTCTAATATATCCGGTTTAAGTCTTGACCTCAAATCGGAAGAATCCTACCACACATTTAAAAGCGAGACTCGATGCTACGGTTGATACCGGAGGTGTTAGTAAATCACGTGCTATAATAGAAACAATTGGGTATTGACGCTGCTTTGTCTCCACCACCTAAGTATATCAAAATTATTCCTCTCCTCTTCATCTAACAAATTAAGCATATCGTGACCAAAATATCTAGCTAACTCTAATGGTATATCTCTAATATTAGTTTCAACATTTGTAGCACGGAAAGCGAAGAAGAAGAAGAAGAAGAACTAGGATTTTGATTTCCTTATAAATAAGGAAACTCCAATAATCATTAGGATTAGGGTTATTTGAAGAAGAAGAAGGATTTGGCGCAGGAGGTCTTCTAACATTCCTACCGGTTTTTTCTCGCATAAAATTCGTACATTTCACATAATGTTTTTCTAAATTACCGTAAGTTAATGGATCACCGTAACTCAAATTATTAGAAATTTCAGAAATAGTATGTTTAGTACCTTGTAAATTTACTCTAGGATCCATAATTGACGCTAACGAGAACAACATAGGCAAGTCTTCCCAATATTTTCTAAACTTCATTTCCATTGTTTCAACAATATCAGAAAAAATTGCATACGTCTTATATCTATTAAAATTATTTGCAATAAAATAAAAATGATTTAAAACTAATAGACTAGTAGGATAGTATACACCACTACATGCATTCGTGGCATCATAAAATACTTTTAAAAATCTACGAACATGAAATGCAATTTGCCAATCATGTGGTTGCAAATCGTATTGTGGACCGTGTGAATGTCGACCATTATAATAACCAGTTATACAATGTTCATAACCTTCACATGATTCAAGCATTAAATAAGTAGAGTTCCATCTATTACGTATGTCTGTACATATACTTTTAGTTGGAAGAGAATTTTCTACGCATAATTCATCAAATACTTGTTTTCTAGCAGGTGAAACAGTAATATAGTTCAATGCATACCTAATTTTTTCTAATTGTGGGCCTATATACTTTAAACCGTCTTGAACAATTAAATTAAAAATATGGCATACACATCTAACATGAAACAAAATTCCACCAAATCAGTTTGTAATTCCTCAATTAATTTTTCTATTACAATATTATTAGGCGGAGCATTGTCAAAAAAGTCATACTTCATGAATTCTAGATTCGCAATTAAATTCTTTAATAATTGCCATTACATAATTAAAAATCTGTAGGCCATTATGAGGGTAGTCAATTACTTTAAAAGCAATTATTCTTTTATGCATAATCCATAATTTATCAATATAATGTAAAGTAGCTGCAATATATCCTTTATCATTTATACCGGACCATAAGTCCGAAGTGAATGATACCACACCAGCATATTTACTTAAATCATTTTTTATAGTTTGTTTTCTTTTATTATATGCAGCAATAGTATCAGAACGAAGAGTGTTTCTAGCAAAGGGTTGATACCTTGGTTGAAGATACCGTTGTACAAACCGTGTGAAATGAGGGCTTTCCACTATGCTAAGCGGGAACTCACCACTGGCCACCAACTGGCACATGCCTTCTCGACGCAAAGCCTCTTGTGAATAAACCCAATTATTAAGATTGGGAGAAGAACTAGTAGATCCACCCGGAGAGCCGAAATGTAGTTGGGCTTGGTTGGTATCAACTCCGCCATGCTTTTGCATACACTTCGAAAATGTCGGTTAAGATGGCTCGCTTCCACCACCCTTTTGCCATGCAAACTGTTGCTTACAATATTTACAAACAAACTTTGAAAATTGGTTGCCCATCTGCGCAGCTGCAACCTCTATCGCACTCTATTGAAATGATCCCAACACCGAGCTTTTTGTTTTGCGGCTCTTCGCTTAGTAGTCGATTGAGTAGTGTTGGTCGCTTTCCAACTCTTCGTCAATATCATCTAAATTGAAAATTGGAGCAGTGTTCCCAGCCCAAAAACTTCACCAAATTCTTGAATTGGAACATTGTTTAAACCACTAAAATCATCTTGAATTTGATTTTCGACCGGACTCGGCACTTCCTTGAAAATTGTATTGATCCATGAATAATTGTAGATAATAGAAATGTAGAAGACTAGTGATTAGAAGTAGAAAAATAAATATGGAAATTGAAATGTAGGGATGTAGAAGATAAGAAGAATAAGATTATAAATCTAAAAATTATATAAATTACACAATATAATTTTTTCGGCAAATGAAAGTATGAATGTAAGATTGTAAGTTGAGATTTGAGAGATTTGTGAGGAGAATATAGTTAATTTATGGGATATATATAGGGGGAAAAAAAAATAGCCGTTTGAAAAAAAAAAAAAAAAAAAAAAATTGGGGACCAAATTGCAACGGTCGAGAATATGACCGTTGTATGCAACGGTCATATTTCGACCGCTGCAATTTGTAACAGTCGATCCCGCCTTTTGCTTTGGGACTAAATTGGACCGTGGACCACGGATCCGCGGGTCCACGGTCCCCGATCCGCGGACCGTGCCCACGGCCGGATACACGGCAGGCCCACCGGTCCGGCCCACGGGCGGATCCACGGCCGGCCATGGATTTCACGGTCGAGCCGAGCTCGGCCCGTGAAGAACGGACCCGTCCGGGACCGGCCCTTCTTCCCTACGGGCACGGGCGGCCGGCCGGTCCGTGAATTCATGGGCCGGGCGACGGGCGGCCCGGCCCAATTGCCATCTCTACGCCCATGAGTAGGTCAATTTGGCGGAGGTAAACTTATTTTCAATAACATTGTATCACGGATCATTGATATTAACTCGCAAAAACATGTGGGGATCCCTAAGTCAATCGCATTGCGAATTTTATAAATCAATCCAAGTAAAGCTTAATTATAACGATCATTCGACACAAAAGGACCATACCAAGTAGGCTTCAAATTTGCAAAGAATGAATGTACCAATATCTAATTGTACCAAGAATCGAGCATTCTTCGAGCCAAGCTTCCTCACCACCAATGAAGCTAACACCGAAAAGAATGTAAAGGACGAGTACAAAATCCCAAAGGATATGGTCCCCAAATCTCCTTCCCGAAAAACCCGATAAATGTTTATCGTGAATTGATGAGTGTGTCTCTTTTATACGCAATGTGGGTCGAAACAACTCATGATCCCACCCTCATCTCTAAGACTAATCCCTAATAAAAAAAATTCATCTTTTACATTAAAATGAATTAATAATTAGAAAACTATGAAAATAATCCTAACTCACAAGATTGATAGTGCTCTCTAAGTTTTGGGCAGCTCCATAAGCTAAAAAATTCAACAGAAAGCCCAACACAAAATATGAACATCTCTCTTTGTTGTTTAAGGTTGGAGTTGATGGAGGATTATCAACAAGAAGTGAGGTTTCTTCATCCGTAGCCATTGAAAATAGTACAATCACCAATTAAGTCACCGATTAACACCTAATTGAGAATAGGAAAAATGGTATTTGAGATATAACTCGACAACCAAGAAGTTGGTTGTCGAGCTTGGTTGCCCCTTTTTTTTTTCGTTTTTTCTCTAAACAATAATATACAATTAATTTCATTTTTTTGGGGGTCAACTAATTTCAAATAATAATACACTATTAATTTATTAAACAAACAAATACAAATATTTAAATCTAACTTTGTTCACTTCGAATTGAGAAAAAAAATAAAGAAAAATGTTTAGTTCCAAGCATTTTTGGCCGGCCAAGTAGTTCTTATCCGATTTGATTGAATTTTTCACGAGAATCACGCACCCAATTCAACTGCATTGTTAAAAGGTGAAACTATTTTCCTTTTGCATATTATTTTGTTTAATTGCACATTATATTTTGAGGTTCTTCCGATTTTTATTTCGAAATAAGAAATGGGTATTTTAGTTTGTGATCTTCTTTTGAATTCTTTAATGTGCTATGTTATATTTGTATGGAGTTGCTTGATATTTGGACAAGGTTGTAGACCAAGCTAGCAACTCAACTGTTATGGTTGCCGAGTAGCTCGGGTACCGAAATGGGATTCTTGATATATATGCCTATTCTAAGATATGAGTTGTTGTGTATTATGAAATTTCTGTAGCATCTGATCAATTTTTGGATTCCTTTCATCAAATACCAGAGTGCATTTGATTAGATGATGTCTTGGTTTCTTTGTAATCGAGAAATTAAATTGCCAATGACTCGTAGTGATGAAGTGAGAATTTTTTTTCAGGGGTATTGCTGGAGTAAATGGAATGAATTAATGACAATAATTCGGTCATTACATTTCTGTCCACAACCTTGCTCAATGTGTGGCATGAATCAGCTTTTCTCCTTCTTGTTCTGCTCTCTAGCTCTATACATGAGTTTGGCAACTCACAATGAATTTGATTTTTCCTTGCCTTTTTAAAGGCTTTGCAAAGTATCCCTCTTATTTGCCCATAAAATAAATGAGTTTGCCATTTCAAATGATAATGCTGTCGTATTAACCATCAAATTGTATTGCATGAACTATCTAAATTGCCTAATTTCATATTCTTATTTTTAGCTTTTCTTTCAATATTTTTGACTAATCAAATGTATTTTGATGCTTTATGGATAGAGATTAACTAAACTAATAGGATTAAATCTCAAGTTTCTATTTCCATGAATTTATACATCAGCTTCTATTAAGTACAAAAATATATACAATTCAATAGAACGGGCAAGAAATTGAAAGGTTGAAAAGAATCTGCGAGAATTTTAAATCTTCTATAATCGAATAAAAACAAACAATTTTAGTATTGAAGCTTTTTTCAAACAAAAACAACGGTAACTCAATGGTTTATGTTCAAGGAAAAAGAAATTAACACAAAAAATGGCGACAAACATGGAGGACCAACTGCAGAAACCAATGTTGAGCTGTGATGAGGGCCTTTTTTGATGAGAGAGAGGAGATTTTTTTGAAATGTTGGACAAAGTAAAAAATTGCGGCTTGTCTTCATTGTTAAAACGGTGGCGTATTGGACTAAAAAAAGCTACAATAAAAAATTAATGCTCTTATATTATTGTAAGGATATATATATATATATATATATATATATATATATATATATATATATATATATATAAAAATTATTGTTTAGTCAAATATATATAAAATTTATATAAAATTACTTTTATAGTTATGCGGTCAAATACTAAATTTATCACAAAATCGCTACTACCAAAAAAATTTACTACTAAACATTCTACCCACAATAGATATTCCAATCGGACTACTACCCACAATAGATATTCCAAATGACTCTAAGACATTTATATGTACGAAAACAAAAACAAAAGTAAAAAAATTAATCAAAATTAACTTGTAGTTTTTCTCAAGCTTTGGCCAATTGTGCTCTATTGATAAGTAGTGCCGAAGTCAAAAATCTATAATTTAGAACCCGTTTGGTATATGGATAAAAGTTAAAGATAATGGATAAAATTTTTTTTATCCTATTTGGACAGAATTGAAGTCTGGATAAACTTTTATCCAGATAACAATTTAAATCCAAAAATGAAGATAAATTGTCCTCGGAAAGAGAACAAATTTTTTTTGGGTAATTATATCCACACTACATCTTTTATTATCTACATCACGTTTTAATTCTAATAAAGGTCTCCTAACATTTGGTATTTTGGTATTTATCTCTCTAACTTTTTTCGACGTATTTTTATTATTAACTTTTAATTAATTTTCACATCTTGTCTCCGATGATATTTTTTATCCAAATATGGTGCTAATGTGGATTGAAATGAGAAAAAAATATTTTGTCAAACTTTTGTATTTGTTATTTATTTTGCTTATTTAGAAATACGATAGGCAAAAAAAATTTTTTACGCCTTTCTAATTAACTTTTTAGACAAAACCATCGTCAATTATTAAGATAACATGTGTAAATTAATAAGTTGATGATAAAAATATAATGAAGAAAGTTGAGGACATAAATATGAAAACAAACAATAATTAGAGACATTCATTTCAATTAAATGTAGTAATATTAACAAATAATGTGGTGTGAATATAATTATCTATTTTTTTTCCGTATAATAATTCACTCATTTTCTTTAGGAGACGAACGTACCCTTTATAATATTGGAAAAATATATTTTTGAACATCCATAACCTGTGATAATCGATGTCACCCTTCTTCCGCTTGGGATAGTAAAATACATCGACCCCGCCACGTCTCGTCTCTTCTCGGATTTTTCGAATCCGTCCCAAATCTCTTTTTATTTTATTTTATATTTATATTTTAAAATTTAAATTGTATTTAAAAATAAAAATTAATTAATTTATTAATTAAACGACGGTAAATATGAATCTTTTAATCTTCACCCCGTCCCGTATTCCACAAATCTTTGATGGGGGTAAGGATGGTAATGGTTTCCCCGTTCTCGTTGCCATCCCTACCGCCGCTGCCATCGGCCACCACCATCGTCCTCCACCAACGTCATCTGCCCGCCGCCCGCCTACCACCGTCACCGTCACCGTCACTATCTTCCGGCCACCCACTCGTCCACCATCGCCACCACCTTCTACCACTCCACCAATTTTTTTCTCTTTTAATTTGTTTGATTTAATTTTTCGTTTAATTAAGAATAATGGTATAATTATTATTTTTTTATCGAAAGCTGAATTTTGACAGTGACTTTTTTCATTCTTATACTTAGCTAAACTAAACAAGATAATAATAAACTTATTATCCGAAAAAGTTTTATCTATATAAATAGTTTTATTCACAAATCAAACGAACACAGTAGGGTTAAAGTCTTGAAATGCCTCATTTATCGCTATTTTGTTCAATTACCCAATAAAATTTCGAACATGAATTATCTTGTCGCTCGAAACTATTGAATTTCAAGAAACTAGGTAATTCATGAACATGTCAACATATTTGTTCTTGTCATTCTCGCGAACGGGTTAGCATCCAAAAAATAGATTGTTGTGACCACCATTATCGCCAACACTATAACCACCTCCACAAACACCCACACACCACCGCCATAAGTGTAACAAACTATGTTACACGGCCATTCAGTTCACCCCATTATGGTGACCACCATTACCGCTGACACCCTTCAATACCACTGCATCAGCCACCATCACTGATCTAGATTTAGATCAATATCTACGTTCGGATCTAGATTTTGATCTACATCTGAACACAAATTTGGACAAAGACACGGTTATTCAGTTCACCCCCACCGTCATGACCTCCATTACTGCTTTCTCCCTCCACCACCATCGCATTAGCCACCATTGTGCTACCATCACGCCATCATCATCACCATCGCTGATATAGATTTAGATCAAGATCCATGTTCAAATATAGATTTGAATGCATATTTGGACAAAAAAATATGTGGCGGCAGCATTTCTTGAATACATCCTTGTGGTGGTAGATGAGTGCGATGGTGGCAGGCAAATGTGGTGGTGGTGGTGGCGGCGGCGGCGGCGGCGGCGGCGGTAGTGGTGCGTGGGTTTGGGTTGGTGGTGTGGTGGGTGAGTTTTAGAAAATATTGTTGGTGATGGAGTGTGAATATGGATGGGGATAGAGTTGGCTTTGATTTTGTTTAATTAAATAAATAAAAATATTAAATAATTAAACAGTATTTTAAAAATATATACACACAAATTGTAATTTAAAATTATTTTTAAAAATATAAGTAGTTGATGTAATTTGCTCTTTTTAATAGTGGCGGAACCACTAGGGACAAGGAGTCAATTGGACCTCCCAAAGGTTTTGAAAATGAGTAATTATATTAACACAACATTTTTTGTTAACCATATCATATTTTAATTGTAATAAAGATCTTCAACTATTTCTCATTTTTACATTTATGTCCCCAACTATTTTTTTATCACATTTTTATCGTCAACCTATTAATTTGAACATCTTATATATATCTATGATGTCGGTTTCATCCAAAACGTTAATTTGGAGGGTGTAAAATATATTTTTTGCATCTTGCATTTTTAAATGAGCAAAATAAAAATAAATATAAAAGTTTGACAAAATATTTATCCTTAATTTCAATGCACATTAATATAATATTTGGATAAGAATCATCATCGAGACAAGATGTGAAAATTAATTGGAAATTATAGATAAAAAATGTGATGAAAAAAAGTTAAAAACACAAGTGTCAAAATGTCAAAGGTTGGAGAACCTTCATTACAGTTAAAATATAGTGCAGATAATAAAAAATGTTGTGTGAATATAACTACCATTTGAAAATATCAAAAAATATAGCCGAAATCCAAAATTCAAATAATCAAGTCCAAAATAGTAAAAGTCCAAATCTCAATCTAAATCGTTTTAGCTCAATTCAACACAAATTGTTTTAATTCAATCCACCTGAATCATATTAGTGCATAAAAGTCAACCCTTAAATCAACGATCAACAAGGGGAATTAAAGTAGATGTGAAAAACAACAGGAAAAGAAGCGATTTTCAAAATCTTCTACATGGTATTTAAATTTCAACCCCAATATTTTAGATTTGAGAATTGGGGTTATGATTTTGTTGTTAAATATATGCAATTTTTTAATCCAAGTTTAGGGTCCATAATAAAAATTAATATGTTTGTCTACAATGTATGTAGTTAGATTTATTTTGCTAGGGACTGATCTCCTATCTACTTATATTGCCCACTTATAACGCTCACGTCGAAGTGGCATCATATAATTGGTAGTTCATGTCATGGTCTCACACTCATTATTTTTACCAATTATGTGATGTCGCATTAGCGTAAACATTATACGACATTATAAGTAAATAGGAGATAAACTCTTTTATTTTGCTATCGTTAGTTCTAAAACTTCGTTTGAATTATAGCATTATTGGAAGGATTTGATTTCTTACTTTTTCTCCCTTTTGACAAGTCAAGTTGTATTCTATGAATTTGTTCTGCTATTTCAATACTTTAACTAAAATGCACGGGCAAGAGAGCAAATGTACAAGTAACAAGTTCAAATTTTGGTTTATATTCTTGTATAATTTAAAATGCACTGTCTTTAAAGTATGTTTGGCAGTATTAAAATTATTTTTTTTAAGTATTTATAAATTGTGGTTTTTATGAAATGTGTGAATAATAAGGAAATAGTAAATAATTTAAAAATGAAAACGGACATATTTTAGTTTTATCTTTGACTTATAATTTGAACTCGTCATTTAACGATTTTATCAATTCGAAAGATATGTTGCGACGTTTGCAATGAATACTTTGAAAGGATACCAAGAACCTAAACCTCCCAGTGAATAAATATAGCCCGAAAATAAGCCGAAAGATATGACGCCAAAATAGAAATTAAAAATGAAAAATTAGATCATTAACTCCATTTCTAGCAGCTATATTTGGCTTGTCGTTTTGAATTTTCTGTTTAACAGGTTTTTAATCCAAAAAATATGTTACAAAGTTTCTCATGAATACTTCCAAACAATATAGAGAACCTACTTCAACAAGTGAAAAAAACTAATCCAAAAATAAGCCGAAAGAAGTGATGTCAATTAAAAGATAAAAAATTGAATTACTATATCCATTCTAGCAATCATCTTTGGCTTGTAATTTTCAATTTCCTGTTTAACAATTTTTCAATCCAAAAGATGTCTTGTGAAGTTTGCCTTGAATATTTCGAAATGGTATTAAAGACTTATCTCGACGAGTGAAGAATATAGTCCAAAAATAAGTCGAAAGTGGTGACTTCAAAATGAGAATTGGAAGATAAAAATAATATTATTAAATTCATTTCGAACAACTATCTTTGGCTCGTTTTTTTGAACTCGCCGCTTAATTTTAATCCAAATAATAAGAATGCTACAAAACCGGAAGGCTAAAGAAATAAAACAATGAAATGTAGAGAAGAAAAGACTAGATCGATATATAACGTACTACACAAGTATATTTGGTTAAGCTTTAGAAGTAAAAGTTATTTTTTGTTTTTAAATACATTTTTCTTATTTTTAAGTAAAAAATCTTATTGTCAAATGCAATTTACATATTTTTAATTTTGACCAGTAAAAAAGCAATCTATTTTATAACATATTCACTTATAACCTTGCTTTTTAAGCTTACAAGGGAAAGAGAACACAAATAGACAACGATTCTTGCAATGTCATTCCACACTAAAGGGTATGGGTGGGCATGGGTCGAGTTGGGTCGGTTTTAGACCAAACCCAACTCGAACGGTGAAAAAATGGGTTTGACTACCAACCAAAATTTAAAAATCTGGACACGAAATCGACCTGGATTGGGTTTTCGGTTTTGGGCCCAGTTAAAACTTAATTTTAAATTTTTTTCCCCAATTTCGGATTGGGTTTTACCAGACCCGAGTCGAGTCGTTTCAGTTCGGTTCAGTTCGAATTGGATCGGATTGTCGAGTTGCAATTTTTTTGCCTAGCCCTACTAAAGAAGTTTATGGATTTCATATCAATGTAAAAAATTTCGTTGCAATGCTGAGTGTGAAGTGTCTTTTCAAAAACTTGGATGATGAAATAGTCTTTTAATTTTATGTTAAAGGCCGTTTAATTTGTAAATAAAATTATTTATCCGGATAAAAGTTTGTTATTATCATGTTTCGCTTACGCTAAGTACAAAAATTGAAAAATTGACTATCAAAAGTCAATTTTTTTTTTATAAAAAGACAAATCTATCCTTATCCTTAATTAAACGAAAAAAATTAAATAAAAAACTAAAAGAGAGAAAAAAAAATGAGAATTTTGAAAAGTGCCCAAAAGTAAACGGTGGACAAGAAATATGCCAATTTCTCGATAACATTTGTAAATGTGCTATTTTTAGATGTAATATGTCAAATATACAAAATGACCACTTTGTTGTATGGTTATGATTTCACATAGTTGATACTCATACAATAGTTTCTAACCGAAGTTATCAAAGTTGATATTGCAATTATACACTATATTATGTCATTACACACAAGATAATACAAAATTGGAGGAATTCCTTTTCTTTTCTTTTTGAAATCGACATTTTAGTTTAAAATCGTCAATTTTTTTTTTTAAAATCAATAGATTAGTCCAAAAATCGACATTTGAAATTTATTTTATTTTTGAAATTGACACTTGAAAAAAAAAGTAAATCGACAATGATCGTTGAAAAATGAGAAAATAAATCGACATGTTTCTATAAAATGTCAAATATCAAACTAAATAGATCGTAACAAATCGATGATATCTAAGAGCATCTCCAATGCATTATATGAATTCTTTATCTCAATGACACAAATATTGGAAGACTTTCAATCTACGTGGCATTGATCTCTAATGAATAAACATTCAAGTTCAAATTTGATCTCCAATGCATTCTAGAATTGTTATTTAAGTAAATTTTATTTTATTAAAAGAAAAATTGGCTCAAATGGTCCCTAACCTTTGCCCTCGATGCAAAATGGTTCCTAACTTTTATTTTTTTGCACAAAAGTCCCTAACCTATGGATTTTGGTACGCAATTGATCCTTATCTAATGAAAAATACAAATATGCCCATATTTTTAATCAAAGAAATTTTCAATTGGATTCTTAACTTTTACAAAAAGTCCAAATAGGTCCGACACTTTTATTTTTATGAAAAATTAAAAGAAACTAACAAATTGATAATATACTAAATTATTTTGTATATTACGAACTATTATAAAATAACTAAAAATTAAGCTCATAATTATTAACAAACGTATTAATTAAAATTATTTTATTATTATTAATTAATCAAACTATTTAAAATTTAGATTTTAATTTTATTGTTACAGCATAAAAAGAAAAATAACTTTATCACAAACTTGATACTCAAGTATTTTTATTTAATTGAATTATTCGTTTATTACCTACAAATATTAGATCTCAAATTGTATTATTTATATTTCAATTTATCAATTTATTATCCTTCAAAAATAAAAATCAAAAACACATAATGTGTAAATTAGTTTTTATTAGTAGTTTAAGCTAAAAAAATGATAAGATTGGTTTAATATTATAAAATTATATACGCTGTTTTGTTATTTATTTAATTTAATTTTAATTTAACATTTTCATATCACATAGCAATTAAATATGCATAAAGCACAATAATTTTATATTTTTCTCTTATGAAAAATTTAATTGACATGACTATGTTGATATATTTAATAAATATATTGGACTATTTGCACATTTTACAAATGCTAGAAATTTAATTGCAATTTTTAAAATTAAAACTATTGGCAATTTTATCTTTTCATCAAATAAAGTCCAATTGCGCACCAAAACACATAGGTTAGGGACATGATGTGCCAAAAAATAAAAGTTATGGAATATTTCCAATGAGATCAAATGTTAGGGACCATTTGCACTAATTTCCCTTATTAAAATAAATACTAGAATACATTTAAATATGCATAGGAAATTTAAATCTACACAAAAAATTTAATTATAACAAACAAATTGGTTATGTCACTAACAATCTACTTTCAAGAAATATTCAAGGCACTACAAATCGAACTCTCATACAATGTCAAGATCAAGTCAAAATCAATACAAGAGTTCAAGTATCTCGAGATCTGAAATTTAAGATTCGAAGATCAAGAATGTAGAATAGATTTCTAGATGAAATTGTAAAGGTATTAACTCTTTAATCCTTAGCAATTAAATGAATGAAAGCTCAAAATATTTTTATGCACAAAACATGTCATTATTACTTGCATAAAATATTTTTATCAAAGCTAAAAATCATTTTTCAAAACTGTGGAAACGGTCATCCGTTTGGTCATCCGTTTTGATCATCCGTTTGAACCGGTCGACTGTTTGAATTTAACCGGTCGACCGTTTGACTGTCATTTTCCAAAAAGTGTCCGTTCTGATTTTCTACAGACCAACGGCTAGTTCTGACCAATCTGACCGGTCGACCGTTTGGTCATCCGTTTCAACAGAAAGTGACGAAAATTCATCTCTATAAATATCACTTTATTTATTATCATTCAATAACACTTACAAGAGCATTTATAGAGAGAATCATATTGAAAAACTTCATTCAAAGCTTCATTGCATTTATCTTTTCAATATCTCTTATTGAAAAAAAAAACTTTGTTTGATTAAATCAAACTTTTGATTCATCTTTCTCAACAAAGTTTTCTTCTAACACTTGAGCTTTCCTCATTTATTGCTATTCATTAAAGTGTTAGTCTCTCTTAGAACTAAACTTGTATCTATCATTCATTTAGAGAGAAATACTCAAATCAATCTCTTTACACTTTTAGGTCATATTGAGGTCCCTTGAAAGCTCAATATTGTATAAGAATCGGTGCTCCTTGTTTGTAAGTCACTGGATACATTGTAAGGGTTTGGATTGCACCATAAGTCAATCAAAATAGTGGAAAGGCCGTGCTCGTGTTGGAGAGCTTGGTAACGGGGGACGTAGATCATTGGTTGGATCGAACCTCCATACAAAATATCGTTTGCACTCTTTCTTCCCTTTTATTTACTTATATTGTGCTTATATTTTTGTGGATTAATTTTGATTTCTTAAATATCACTTTTGAGAATAGTTTTCGAAAAGTTTGAGAAAACCAATTCACCCTCCTCTTGGTTAGTTATTCTTGAGATATCAATTGGTATCGAGCAAGGTGCTCATTTTTTTTTATTACACAATCTTGAGTAATGGCTAACCAAAACTTTCAAAACCTTGAGGGTCGTTCTACAAATCGTCCTCCCTTCTTTAATGGCACCCATTACAATTATTGGAAAACTAGAATGATGATTTACATTCAATCAATTGATTATAACATTTGAGAAGTCATCGAGTTTGGTCCTTTTGTGCCTACAAAAATTATTAAGGTTGATGATAAGCCGGACCAAACTATTTCTAAGCCTAGAGAAGAATATGATGAAGATGATAAAAGAAAATTGTCTTTAAATGCTAGAGCCAAAAATTTACTTTATTGTGCTTTAGATAAAAATGAGTTTAATCGTATTAGCACATGTGATTCCGCATATGATATTTGGCATGCTTTAGATATAACTCACTTAGGCACCAACAAGGTTAAAGAAACTAAAATAAATTTATTGACAAAAGATTTTGAAAATTTCTTTATGAAGCAAGATGAACCCATTGTTGATATGATTACTCGTTTTACCAATATTATCAATGGCCTTAAGGGCTTTGATCGAAAATTTACTAACGGTGAACTTGTGAGTAAAATGCTTAGGTCCCTTTCGGAAGATTGGAACTTCTTGAGGATGTTGATAGAAAATACAAAAGATGTCAACACTTATCCATTGTAGAAGCTATATGGAACGTTGATGACATATGAGCTCAACAATGCCGAAACGAAAGAGAAAACAAGAAAAAGCAAAGAAGAGATGAAGGAGCCTCCCAAGAGGCAAATTGCATTGAAATCGACAAACGATGAAGGATCCTCCAACACAAACATAAGTGATGAAGAACTTGATGATCTAGTTCTTCTTGTCAAGAAATTGAGAGGGTTTCGAAATAATCGACGATTTCAAAAGAAAGAAGACAAAAGTGAAGAGAAGAACAAACAAATTATATGCTATGATTGTGACAAACCCGGTCACAAGAAGACCGAATGCCCAAACAAGAAGAAGTTCATCAAAAGAAAGTACTTCAAGCTACATGGGATGATAGTGATGAATATGATCAAGAAGAAGATGAAATTCAAGAGGAAATCGCCAATATGTGCTTCATGGCTATTGAAGATGAGGTAAGTACAAACAACAATGACTCATATAATGACTTATCTACTTCTTATGATGAAATTCTTGAAGAATTTGAGAAACTTGTTTCAAAATACTCTATTCTTAACAATAAACATTTCTTATTGAAAAATGTAGTCAAGAAACTTTTCATAGCACAAAAAGATTTTGAAAAGGAAAAAGATGATCACAAAACTTTAATCAAAGAAAATCTTTCCTTGAAAGAAAAAGTTGTTGATTTAACAAGCATTATTCACAAGTTTACCCAAGGAAAGAAAAATTTTGAATTAATGTTTGGTGAGCAAAAATGTGTGTTCAATAAAGGAGGAATTGGATACAAACCTTTCTTGAAACAAAAATCCCTTAAAACCATATTTGTAAAATCATCCAATTTTTCTCAACAAAACATTACATGTAGTTTTTGCAAGAAAGTTGGTCATATTGCTTATAATTGTTTATCTAAAAAGAAACTATACTTTGAAAGGAAACACAAGTGGATAAAAGAATCCACAATCTCTAACTATCAAGGACCCAAACTTATGTGGGTACCAAAAATCAAATATTAATATTATTTTTGTAGGTACTACGAAAGGTCAAGAGCAATTGGTTCTTGGATAGTGGTTGTTCAAAACACATGACGGGAGATCAATCATTGCTATCAAATCTCAAAAGAAAAGATGGAGGTCATGTAACTTTTGGAGACAATGCAAAATAAAAAATCATAGGCATTGGAAATATTGGTAATCGTTCTTCTCCCTCCATTGAAAATGTTTTATTAGTTGATAACCTTAAACATAACTTGCTTAGTATAAGTCAATTATGTGATAAAGGTTATCTCATTAAATTTGATTCTTCCAAATGCCTCATTGAGGATGCTATATCTAAAGAGGTATTGTTCATGGGGAGCCGAAGTAAAGATGTTTACATCATATCTATTGAATTTGAACTTGAAAAAGAAATAAAATGTCTTTCAAGTATAAATGATGATTCTTGGTTATGGCATAGGAGATTAGGTCATGTTAGCATGGACTTACTTTCAAAAATCTCTAAAAATAACTTTGTAAAAGGTTTACCAAATATAAAGTTTGAAAAAGATAAAATTTGTGATGCTTGTCAATTTGGAAAACAAGTAAAGAGTTCTTTCAAACTTAAACAATACTCTTCCACTTCAAGACCTTTACAACTTCTTCATATGGACTTATTTGGACCCTCTAGAACCGCTAGTTTAAGTGGAAAACATTATGTATTTGTTATTATTGATGATTTTTCAAGATTCACTTGGGTCATTTTCTTGAATTTAAAAGATGAAGTTTTAAATGCTTTTAAACATTTTTGCAAAAGAGTCCAAAATGAAAAAGGATACACCATTACCACAATTAGGAGTGATCATGGTGGGGAATTTGAAAACATAGCTTTTGATGAGTTTTGTAAATCAAATGGATATGAACATAATTTCTCGGCTCCTAGAACTCCTCAACAAAATGGTGTAGTAGAAAGAAAGAATCGAACATTGCAAGAAATGGCTCGAACCATGTTGAATGAAAACAATTTACCAAAATACTTTTGGGCCGAAGCCGTAAACACTTCATGTTATATTTTAAATAGAGTTTTGGTGAGTCGAAAGAAACCAAAACTCCATATGAGCTTTGAAAAATAGAATTCCAAATATCGGATATTTTAAAGTTTTTGGTTGCAAGTGCTTTATTTTAAACACAAAAGAAAATTTGGGAAAATTTGAACCAAAATCCGATATTGGAATTTTTCTTGGATATTCATCTACTAGTAAAGCTTTTAGAGTTTTCAACAAAAGAACTTTAGTAGTTGAAGAATCTATGCATGTTGTTTTTGATGAAACTAACTCCTCTATATAAGAAAAAGTTATTGATGATGAAGATTTGGTAATCCCATTTGAACAACTAAATGTTCAAAATCAAGACAAAGGGAATCTAAATAACATTGAAAGTCAACATAAGGAGGAAACAAGTATGCAACAAAATGAAGAAGAACCTCATGAAGATCTCAACACTTCATCATTACCAAAAGAATGGAAGTTTGTCCCATCTCACCCAAAAGATCTCATCATTGGTGATCCATCAAAAGGGGTAAGCACAAGAAATTCTTCTAGAAATTTTCATAACAATTGTGCATTTCTTTCACAAATTGAGCCAAAGAACTTTAAAGAAGCCGAGTTTGATGAATTTTGGATTCTAGTTATGCAAGATGAACTAAATCAATTTGAAAGAAATCATGTTTGGGATTTAGTTGCTAAACCAAATTCACAAACCGTAATTGGCACAAAATGGGTTTTTCAAAACAAACGAGATGAAAATGGTATAATTGTGCGTAATAAAGCTATATTAGTGGCTCAATGTTACAATCAAGAAGAAGGCATTGATTTCAAGAAACTTTTGCCCCGTTGCTAGATTAAAATCAATTCGCATGCTTCTTGCTTTTGCTTGTCATAAGAATTTTACTTTATTTCAAATGGATGTCAAAAGCATTCTTGAATGGAGTCATTCAAGAAGAAGTTTTGTTGAGCAACCACCCGATTTTAAAAATCATAAGTATCCGGACAAAGTTTTCAAACTTAGAAAAGCTTTTACGGTTTAAAACAAGCTCCTAGAGCATGGTATGAGAGATTGAGTAAATTTCTATTATCAAATGGTTTTTAATGGGTAAAAGCGGATACTACATTATTTATAAAACCAAAAAGAATGATATGATAGTAGTTCAAATTTATGTTGACGATATATATTTTTGGTGCTACTAACATTTCCCTATGTGAAGAATTTTCTAAGTGCATGAGTAGGGAATTTGAGATGAGCATGATGGGTGAACTCAAGTTCTTTCTTGGTCTTCAAATCAAACAAACTAATGATGGAATATTCATTAGTCAAACCAAGTATATCTTGGATATGCTCAAAAAAATTTGAAATGAAAGAGTTGAAGCCAATGAACACTCCAATGAGCTCATCAATCAAACTAGATAAAGACGAGCAAGGTACTTCCGTTGATGTAACAAAATATCGAGGTATGATCGGATCCCTTCTTTATTTAACCGCTAGTAGACCCGATATTATGTTTAGTGTATGCTTATGTGCTAGATATCAATCTAATCTTAATAATTTCCATCTTAGTGCCGTAAAACGCAATTTCCGTTATCTTAGTGGAACTAGATCTTTAGGTCTTTGGTATCCCAAAGAAACTCATTTTGATTTACTTAGCTATTTGGATGCCGATTGGGCGGTTGCACAATTGATCGTAAAAGTACTAGTGGAACGTGCCATTTTCTAGGCTTTGCTTTAGTTTCATGGTTTAGTAAGAAACAAAATTCCGTCGCCTTGTCAACCGCCGGGCCGAGTATATATCCGCCGCTAGTTGTTGTGCTCAAATCCTATGGATGAAACAAACTCTAAATGATTATCACATTTCCTTTGAAAAGTTCATATTATGTGTGATAACACTAGTGCCATAAACTTATCTAAAAATCCTGTTTTGCATTCTCGCACCAAACACATCGAATTAGACATCACTTTTACGAGACCATGCACAAAAGGGAGATATAACTTTGGAGTTTGTAAACACCGAAAAACAATTGGCGATATTCTCACAAAACCATTAGCACTTGAAAGATTTTCTTACATTCGACGAAATTTAGGCATAATTGATGAATGTGAAATATGTGGCTAACTCCTTATGTTTTCTATAATTGATTGCATTTTATGTGGTAAATATATTTCAAAATTATTTGACAAAAGATCAAATCAATGATTTTTATAAAATTTTGCAAAACTTGTCAAAACGGACGACCGTTCATTAAAACGGACGTCTGTTTCATGTCAAACGGATGAACCATAGTTCAAATCCGTTTGATTATCCGTCTAAACAGAGACTTTTTCCAAAATTAAAAAGTTTAAACGGTCAACCGCTTAACTTAAACGGACGTCCAGATCATTTAAAACGGACGACCGCTACTTCATCCGTTTGATCATCCATCTAAGCAGAGACTTTTTCCAAAATTAAAAAGTTTAAACGGTCAACCGTTTAACTTAAACGGACGTCCGTATCATTTAAAACAGACGACCGCTACTTCATCCGTATGCTCATCCGTCTGAACAGAGAGATACACATCAAAATTTCAATACAAACGGTCGACCGTCTTAGTTTTCCGGTCGTCCATCTCAGCGGAAATCAAGTCTTTAAGATTAGAAATTTTTCAAATTTCTTCATTCCAACTTCGCGTGAACCCACGTTTTTCACTCTCAATCTCTTCCCATTCATCAAATCTCTCTGAAATTCTTCAAATTTGTGCTTAAAATCAAAAACCCATATCAAATCCAAGCTCAAAACCACAAAATCCCCAATTTTATCCACAGATTTGTGAAAATCCACCCAAACGGATGAACTCAAACCCTAGATTCAAATCATCCGTTCCAACACAATGCCTCGGGTTAAAATGGCTGCCAAACGTCCTAGGAGGGAAAGGCAACCTTCTCCTTCATCCTCCTCTGAAGAAGATCCTCACACAAAACGAATCGATGGGTGTCCCGTCCTCATAGGTAAGAACGTCGATCTTGCCTCCTTCACGCACGATGCACCATCATTCAACATTGAAAATCTTTTTATGGGTATAGGGTGGGTTCCTCTTCTTACCCTAAATGATAATGTCTACCCCCCCATTGTCAAAGAATTTTACAAAAATATGGTTTATTCTCCGGGGTCGGGTATTTCGTCCTTTCTTGAAACAAACGAATTAAGATCACTCAAGACCTTATTCGCTTCCATTCTTCATCTTGAGGATGGTGGTATGCGTCTCTATACCACCAAGACAATTCCTCACACTAGTAGTATGATCCGGTCGAAGCATGTTGTAACGTCACCGGCAAGCATTTTGAGGTCGCCAGACGCCTTAGCACAAAATCAACTCACTCTTCCATGTCGCATCCTCCATAACATCATCGCCCACATTATTGTCCCTCGCAAGGGTCATTTGGATGAGGTTAACCATTTTGATGTCTTCGTGCTCGACTCTATCCTCCGAGGGCGTAAGCTCGATTTTTCATACATTATGATCCAACACATGCACTGCGTTCTTAGCGGCACTAGAGCTAAGGCGCTTCCCTACGGAATAATTCTCACTAAAAATTTTCAACACTTCGACATCTCATTCCGTGATACGGTCGCCCTTATTCCAAAAGCCACCGATACCATCAATGTCCTTACTCTCAAACGAATGAAGATTTTCAAAGAAAACGGACAATGGGTGGCAAAGTCAAAAGGGTTTGACAATGAGTCGGGACCCTCCACTCTACCCTTCGAAGGTGAAGATATTCACGAAGACGAAGATGCTCCTCCCTCGTCCCCACCTCGACAAAGATCACAACGGCCGTCGTCCTCCACCTCCGGCTTCAACGAGGACCAATTTACTTTGCTACATGGACGGATCGACTCGCTTTCCTCTTCGGTCGAGAGTCTACACCATACCGTGGGGACTCTCCAACATTCGGTTGACGGGATGACTACATTGCTCCAAGCTCTTCACTCTCGTCTTGATGCTGTGCTACCCCCGCATTCACCATCGGAGACCTAGCTTCTCTCTTGTGTTCTTGATGTTTTTGTCTCTATTTTTTTCCTATGTTCTAGCTTTCTTTTATGTATTTTAGATCTATGTTTGTTTTTAGACTTCAATGAATGGCATATTTCAATTTTACCTTAATGTTTCGATTGTATCTTTTTGTTTATGCCAAAAGGGGGAAAATATATGATGTGAAATATGTGATGTGAATTTGAATTTGAAATATATGACGTGATGAATATGATGATACTTGATATATGATGAAATTGGCAAGTCAAATGAAAAACGGTATACATCAAACCATGTTCACTTGAAAAAGAAAAGGGGAATATATATGCTTTATTTTATCTTGTTATTCTATATTCTCACATTGTTTGTCATAATCAAAAAGGGGAAAATTGTTGACCTATGGTTAACTTTAAACTTTAATGTTTTGATTATAACAAGCAAATTGGTTATGTCACTAACAATCTACTTTCAAGCAATATTCAAGGCACTACAAATCGAACTCTCATACAATGTCAAGATCAAGTCAAAATCAATACAAGAGTTCAAGTATTTCAAGGTCCGAAATTCAAGATTCGAAGATCAAGAATGTAGAATAGATTTCTAGATGAAATTATAAAGGTATTAACTCTTTAATCCTTAGCAATTAAATGAATGAAAGCTCAAAATATTTTTATGCACAAAACATGTCATTATTACTTGCATAAAATATTTTTATCAAAGCCAAAAATCATTTTTCAAAACTGTGGAAACGGTCATCCGTTTGGTCATCCGTTTTGATCATCCGTTTGAACCGGTCGACCGTTTGAATTTAACCGATCGACCGTTTGAATTTTATTTTCCAAAAAGTGTCCGTTCTGATTTTCTGCAGACCAACGGCTAGTTCTGACCAATCTGACCGGTCGACCGTTTGGTCATCCGTTTCAACAGAAAGTGACGAAAATTCATCTCTATAAATACCACTTCATTTATTATCATTCAATAACACTTACAAGAGCATTTATAGAGAGAATCATATTGGAAAACTTCATTCAAAACTTCATTGCATTTATCTTTTCAATATCTCTTATTGAAAAAAAACTTTGTTTGATTAAATCAAACTTTTGATTCATCTTTCTCAACAAAGTTTTCTTCTAACACTTGAGCTTTCCTCATCTATTGCTATTCATTAAAGTGTTAGTCTCTCTTAGAACTAAACTTGTATATATCATTCATTTAGAGAGAAATACTCAAATCAATCTCTTTACACTTTGGGTCATATTGAGGTCTCTTGAAAGCTCAATATTGTATAAGGATCGGTGCTCCTTGTTTGTAAGTCACCGAATACATTGTAAGGGTTTGGATTGCACCATAAGTCAATCAAAATAGTGGAAAGGCCGTGCTCGTGTTGGAGAGCTTGGTAACGGGGGACGTAGATCATTGGTTGGATCGAACCTCTATAAAAATATCGTTTGCACTCTTTCTTCCCTTTTATTTACTTATATTGTGCTTATATTTGTGTGGATTAATTTTGATTTCTTAAATGTTTGAGAAAACCAATTCACCTCCCTCTTGGTTAGTTATTCTTGGGCTATCACCTTCATCAATAACAAGCAGTGCCATTTCTATAAATAGAGGCCAACCCCGTAAAAATAGAATACACAACTCTTATACATTCTATATTGCTATTCTCACATATATTTTTAATCATATCGATTATCACATCGGAGTGGACATGGGAGAAAAAAGCCCGCCATCTTTTCTGGTCTCCACCATTGTCGCAACCGTGCTCAAAGGAGGAGAAAATATTTATCATCATTTGGCGTCGTCTGTGAGAACTCTGCACAAAAAGTCATGGCTCGAACTAGAAGAGCCAAAATGTAACCGCTCCACCACTTCGTTGGAAATGTAGATACCGAGTTTAACGCCGCTACTAATCATCCACAACAAGAATTTGCCTCTACCGCTCAACTTACGGCTGTTCATCGAGCTCGGTGGCGGCCTTAACTGTTCTACTCCAAGATCGAAACGCTCTGCAAGCTTCTCAACCATCACAGGGTCCCAGCCTTCTGCCGGTAGGATAATTACCACAAGGGGCTCCGCCCCAGGGTACTAGCCCTCCACCAGTCCTTCACCGCCAGGGGCTCATCCCAAGGCTCATAATTTTCCAACAATGGAAATACCACCAACGGCAGCTCTACCGTTGGCTCCAATTTCTTTGGCTTCGCTTTCCGCACCTACTTCCATTCATTGACATCCGCCCAAATCTACATTGGGAGCAATCACATGGGTGTCCACGCCTCTGTTGGTTAAGACACCAATGTTAAACCTAGACAACAATCTATGGTGTTGGAAGAAGATCTTTTTCTCAGAGAAGTGATGGCGGTCCCATTGCCACGAGACTTCAAATAGCCAAGGATAGAGAAGTACGACAAATCATCTCGATCCTGTCGATCATCTTAGGGATTTTGTCTACTTGATGAGGTTGCAAGCCACCCCTGATGCGATTATGTGCAGGGCTTTCCCGCCAACACTTAGGCGGGAGGCCAGAGACTGGATAGCCACCATTCCCTCCAAAATCGATCCGTACATTTGATAATTTTTCTAAGAGTTTTGCTGCATACTTTGCCAGCAGTAAACATGCTAAGAAAACTGCCATCGGCCTGATGCAATTGACCCAAGACAAAGACGAGATGATGAAAGATTTCCTTGCTCGGTTCAATAGGGCCAAACTGGGAATCAAATATCTACAGATGTATACTGTACTCACTGCCATGATGAGTGGAACTCGAAGTCGCCATTTCAAGATGTCACTCTCCAAAAACCCGCCGAATACGATGAATGAGTTACTAAGGAGATGAGATAAGTATGTGGACGCTGAAAAAGTAAATCTCATTACTAAATACATGAAAGATCGAAAGGAACATGAGTTTAACAAAAGAAAGACTCGGGACGAGCTCGAACCTCGAGATGATAAAGACAAGTAGAAAATAAACCATCTAAGGCAAATAAATAATGAGGGTACCAAGGAAGGATCAGGCTAGCTAGGAAGTCCTGACACACCTACTAGACTTGACATGTGACAAAAATATTCTCAACTACTACAACAATTCAAACGAGGTGAGCCATGCCAATGCCAAAGCCAAAGCAAGCCAAAAATTATTTTTAGAGAGAGGAACAGTACGATAGATTATTTCTTCTTCCTATTGACGATAGTCTATGAAAAGTAGATGGGCTTATAAGTCCAGAAATAATGATAGTTGCTCTTTATCAAAACACAAGGCTAGTCTAATCTTGTCTCGAAAAATAAGGCTAGAAATAATGACAATACTCATCGTCTCGAAAAACAAGGCTAGAAATAAGGTCACCACATCGTCTCAAAAACAATGACAATCACTACTCTTCTCAAAAAAATAAGCCAATCACTACTATCCGAAAAATAAGGTTAGGCGACGAGTACTGCTGAAAAACAAGGCTAAGTGAAGAGTCCTGTTGAAAAACAAGGCTAGGTGACGAGTCCCTGTTGAAAAAAACAAGGCTAGGCGATGAGTCCTACTAAAAATCAAAGCGATAAGTCTCGTTTAAAAATCAAGGCGATAAGCACATCTCAAAACAAGGCGATGAGCCTCTCGAAAAAACAAAGTGATGAGCCTCTGTTTAAAAATCAAGGCGATAAACTTCTGTATGAAAAATTTAGAGAAAAGCATGTGTGGTAGATTATTTCTACTTCTCATTGACGACAGTCTATGAAAAGTAGATGGGCTTATGATGATAGAAATAATGACAATTGTTATATGTTGTGCAGCAATAGTGGCACATCCTCAGCACGCCTGTCTCAACGACTCATCCGCCTCATTGGTATCATAAGCTCGTCTCTGACAGATAGATAACAATGACCCAACTTCCATTAGGCAAGCAAGACAGGCGACCCATAAAATGAAAGTTACCATCGACAATTGAGAAGATGAAACACCAGCAATTGAGAGGATTAAACATTCCTCATTAACTCTTAATAATGAGGGAGATGAATGGACACCCATCATCAATAACTATAGGATATCCCTATAAATAGAGGCCAACCTCCTAGGTAAAAACAGAACACGCACTCTTATACATTCCATATTACTATTCTGCACATATGTTTTAATCATATACTGATTATCACACCAGAATGGATACGGAGGAAAAAAGCTCCACCATCTTTTGCAAATCTCCACCACTGTTGCAGTTGTGCTCAAAAGAGGAGAAAAATATTTATCATCAACACCCATCTATATTTAGATTAAAATCAAACTTTTATTTGGTCCAAAATTCGATGAAATGACAATTGATAAACAGTCAATTGAGTGCTCGAGTGGAGAGACAATAGAGTGGCGTGTCGTGATGAAAGTTAAAGCAGGTGGCAAATGATAGATGTTGCAATGTATTTTATTTTTGTGATAACAATGGTAGAATTCAACAAAGATAGAAAGAAAATATGTGGATAGTTTAGACAAGTGGTGTGAAATGATAAAGTTGAAGATACAGATAGTAAAAATTGAAAATTTGATTGTCTTTTAAGAATATTTTCGTCCATTTGTTTTCTTTTCAAATTTGGCTATTTGGTCAAAGCTTTTCAAAGTTTGACATATTTCAAAATGGAAACTTGGTTCTTTGTCCAATTTCTTGAAAATAAAAATTAAAATAAGTGGATCGACATAGGGTGATGATTGCGGGCAACGGTGATTATTCATGGTATAGATGTTAAAAAATAAATTTTTTCTAAAGATATGTTTATCTTTTTAAAAAAATGAGTGAATCATTAACCAAATAAAAATTTATCCTACATCTTTCTGAGTACAAAACTTATCATCATTTGTCTTAAATTGTTATCCGGATAAAAGTGTATCTAGACATCAATTTCATCCAAATAAAATAAAACAATTTTTATTTATTATTTTTAATTATTGACCATAAACCAAACGAACTCTTAATGGCCCAATCCGGTTGGCAGACAATCCAAATTATGTAAAACTTGACCTATTTGAGATTATTCGATTTAGCAAGTTTTAAAATTACTTATTTTGTTTGACTTTCTAAAAAGTGAAAAAGATTACTTTCATGTTTGTCGAGTTTTTTTAAACTTTTTTTTTTTCAAATTTATTTTTAACCATATATATTTTATAGGATCTACAATTTTTATCAATTTTTCAACTATACAATTCAATCAACTTTTTATCAAAATCTCATAAAAAACTATTTTTAAATTCTGCTAAACACTTTT
This sequence comes from Forsythia suspensa, assembly GCA_023638005.1. Classification (NCBI taxonomy): domain Eukaryota; kingdom Viridiplantae; phylum Streptophyta; class Magnoliopsida; order Lamiales; family Oleaceae; genus Forsythia; species Forsythia suspensa. Next base: position 4,508,771 of record CM042666.1, read on the forward strand.
TTTTAACGTCCTTTACAACATTTTTGGAACCAAAAAAAAAAAAAAAAAATCAATTCCCATACTGCCAACTGCTTGTGATCAACTACGTAAATCTATTTTCTTAATTTTCTCATCTCTTTCCAACACGTATCAAGATTCATGACTATCGTCTCTTTAGAGACCTCTGATAAAATAAGACCGATACAAAGAAGATTCTTTGATAAATTTTCTAGTTTTTAGTTTATTTCCAAATTCCTTCTAAGTTTACAAATTAGGAGGATGCAGTAAAATCGAGAATCTCAATGCGATGAAATCGTAAACCACAGTTGAGCCAATGGAAGAGCAATTTCGGTAGCCACACAATTGCAAAGTCAGAAAGCAATAGTAATTCTACTTCAATAAACAGACAGAAAATAAAGATTCCAGAAATTAAGATCGAGGGACCATCCTTTGTGTAACCAGACCTACAAAATGGTATTAAAATTAACTGTTTACAGAGGTGAGAAAGCATTAAGCGAACCCACAAATGGCGTTAAAATTAGTAGTTTGCTCCTTATCAACTATAATTTTGCCAATTTTCAAGAAAGATTCACTTCATATCATCTCGTCATTCATGGTCAAATCGAGGTCCTACCCGTTTCAGACTCATTCACCTGACATAAAGCTGGACTGCTAAGAATGTATCTAATCAAGTGCTCAAATTATAAGATTCAATACACAACTATTATCCAAAAACAACAACAGAAGTTGTTAGCTAACAAATGATAACTCTTGAAAGTTCAAGATACCAACTCTCGTTACCCCAAATATCCAAATATTTAACTAATGAAGATGAAGACACAAATATAACGAGAACTTGGAACGTGTACACTTCTCTAAGAGCTTCAATTTCTCTTGATCTTTGAAAATGTACCAGTTTCAGAAAAATAGGTACTTTGAGTTCCACTACCCAGCTGGTTTGCAAGTGCCTGAGGATTTGAAAGCTCAATTCCCTGTGGAAGGGGGTAAAAGGCAAAACAAATCAATTTGTGCTAACAAATAGAATAAATAAAATGGTGAAATTACAGAGGTGAACTTAAGGACTAGTTATGCTGGGAGGTGTGGGCTGCAGAGAGTGTGGAGGGGGAGAGGGGATTGCAGACGATAGGGTATGGGGTTGGGTGAGGAGAGGGGATTGCAGGCCTGCAAGGAAGATGGTGTTTTTTACTTTAATTTTTTCCTTTTAATATATTCTTTTGTCATTTAGGCTTTGAGGGAAAATCTGTTGTTTACGTGTGGCCTTAACAGTCTTAATGGATTGGACGGAAACTGTCAATAAGGAACACGAGCACATAAAAATGGAAGGTTGGGAAGAGAATGCCAAGAAACAGAGGTTTTGGACAGAGTGCAAAACTAACCAAGGACTTGAAATGTTTAAGAGCATCATACCTGCACGGGAGTGAAGGCCAAACTTGAAGTCAGCCCTGAAGTAGCCCCACCGCTTCCATATTGCTTCTCCTTGAACCTGAAAATAATTGAAAGCCCATAAAAGCTTGTATTGGCAACAATGAGACCATGAAAACTTTGAAGAAAATAGGAATCACACAATTTCTAATTACATTAAATATAACGTAAAAATCTGTGGAAATTGGCATAGCAGAACAAAACAGTAGAGAATGAAGAAGAACTTAAGAATAGCATACTTCTTGGCTACTTTGGCAGCAAGTCTGCTCTGACCAACTGACACACGTAACTTGCCATTTCCAGCCTGACCAAGCATTCCATATCCTTCCCCCAGCCCATCGCCTTCAAGAGAGATCAGAAAGAGTGAGAAAACAGTACATGGAATCTGGTGCACAACCCAAATCAAAGCATGAAGGTAATCAACTTCAGTTGAAAAAATGTAGAAAACAAGAAGACACGTTTTATTCTGGAAACTCATCAGAATAGTTTGCAGTGAATAGAAGGCAAAAGTAGCAGAGGATATATTGATATAAAACAGACTACTAGATCACATACAGCATGGGCTTCACTTGCATGCTAGTAGAATGTAATTTTAGTTTTTTTTTCCCCTAAAAAAAATTAATAATTAGTTAAGAAATGTACATATAAACAAACAAAAAAATAATAAAATAATGCTTATTCCCAATAAAAATTGGGATTGGCTAAATGAGTAACAGTCCTTTGGATTAATCACTACATTTACTTGAAGATCCAATACAAGTAGATCCTTAGCAACCACAACAGGACATGTTAGTTTTGATCTACCCCTCTTCCTCTTCTAATATATCGCATCACTTGTATGATGAGGAACCTTTTTAGATCTACACAATGCATGCACCGACCACCTAAGTCGTCGTTTCCTTAATTTATTCTCAATGGCAGCCACCTTCACCTGTTGATGTATATTCTCACGAGTGCACTACAATTATAACTGAGTAATGATTTGTAGTAGATTTTTTTAGATTTGATATGAATACCTAAAGAACTCTCCTCTGGAACTCCAAACTGCATCCTATTTGCCAACTTTCGCATATCTGTAATAGCATATCTGATGAAAAATGAAGAGTGCATTAGATTATTTAATTATTAATAGCTTATATTCAGAATAGAAAATGGATAGCATATCTTGTTCATCTTCTGAATGAGCTGAAAGGAAAACTCTTGTACCTTTCTTTCATCTTCCTCAGCCGTCGACCGCCTCTCTTTTTCTTGGGCTCAGAGTCGGGAACCGGAAGAGGTTTGGGCTGCTTGGCAGGAGGGGGCTCTTGCCACTTCTCAATCTTCTTAAGAATCTCGTCTCGGAAAGATCTTCCATTTTTTCCTGTTGGATCTCCTCTTGTAGAGTCTACACGTGCTGCAAGTGTAGATTTTGCTGCCAAAAGTCGGCAGGCACGCATCCTCAAGGAAGGAGGAGTGCTTTGAAATATTTCTGTTTGCTCTAGATAACCCACACGAAATTGTGATGTTGCTGTTGAAAACCCTGCCAAGTTCTTCCTTTTGGCACCAAGAAGTTGAACATTACAAGCAGGCATCTTTGCTAATGCGACAAGACCACCAGCAGTACCCATAAGCTTTGCGGCAACAGCACTTCCAACTATAGCAGAAAGATTTGGAGCAATATATCCCATTCGACTCTCCACAAAATCAAGGACCTTTTTCTTTGCTGAATCTAGAGCAAGAGCCCGATCGCATGCATCAAGTGTCTTTTGTAGGACATCCTCTGGGAGTGGTTTGCCACTGGTAGTTGATGCAGTTACAGAAATTACCATAATGATAGCAGAAGGTAAGAGTCCTTCCAGGTCAACAAGGGTCAGATCCATCTCATTCCCAATCTTTTTAACTACCCGAGCATAATCAATCGGGTGATGAACAAGAGATTCAAGCTCCGGAAATTTCAGGCGATACTTATCACGGATAAAATTGTGGATTATCACAATTTCATTTTCAATATCGACCGACAAGGCGTTACAGTCAACTATCAGCTGATACTCTGGATCATCTTCCAAAACAATTCCTTTATCTGAGGTTTCGGAACCCTTTTCAAGTGCATCTTCAACTTTCTGCAACCAAAGACCAAATTACCCATCAATGTACAAGTACAAATAGCTAGCAGACCAGAAGGGGAAGGGGGCGGGCGGGCGGGCGGGCGAATACCAAACCCTCAGAACTGACAGACATATACAAGAACATAGCTTGCCAAACAACATAAGTCAAATGAGAACAATGAATTCACCCAATAGGAATCACAAACATCATCAAGGCTCTTCATGTTATTTCGTGAATTGAATATGGAATACAAGACAATGAACTTAGCTGATAAGAACTAAACATACCTGCATAATATCAGTGTAGCGCTGTGTTTTCTGTAGTTTGGAAACACTATCCAGATCATCATAATTAAGTGCTTCTATGTCTGCTAAGTCCCCATCTAAATCTTCTTCCATGTCCTCAGCTTCCCCATTATTCTCATCCTGGAAGGAAAACACTGTCAACACTATGCCATAAGAAATAACATAAGACTCGGATGAAGTCTGAACTGCAACAGAAATGTGATGAAACCACAACTAACCAAAGAAGTTCTGTATTCACAACAGATTCATATCTGCATGCAAACTTGTACAGAAACAAATGGAAGAAAAAGAAATGCAATATACTCACAAGATTTGCCTCGTTATCAGACAATTCATCAAGATCTGCAAGGAATGAATCATTAAGAGTTGCCTGAAACAAATGAGAAGTTGTTAGTTTCAAAGCTCAAAGCTTTTTAAGCTGCATAAAAGCTATGAGAAACTAAAATCCACTGTGAAGTCAGAATATATTTGTTGTGTGAAAAAACAAAATCTGTGTAATCCTGCTAAATTAATGTCTTTGGTCCAAACACAAAAATCAACAAAGCAGCTCAAGTACATTTGATAACTAATAAAAGAATTGGCCATGATGCGGAAATAGAATGTTCTGTGACATACCAAAAATGCAGTTTGCGTGCTAATTAAATCAAAATCATTTATTTTGAAGACATGATTTTTGAATCAAGTGTTGTGGGATATATAACATGATGAGAGACCCAACACATTTTATGAAGTAGCACCGGTAAGTGGGAGCAACGGAAGAACAAATTGTTATGCAGTTTGGAAGAATGGTGGCCAGTGACATAATTTATGATCAAGTGGTACAGGAAAGGGATCTTCTGTTTGCTACGATGTGTCGTGAGCATGTGAATTGAGATGTATGGGATCATACCCGCACTTCCACTGATAAACCAGATAAAATGCATGAGATACTAAAGAATGGGGATCCTAAATTACTTTTTGCTGACACTGTTCTTCATTGAACGAATCAGTATCAACATATCAACAGCCATCCAAACACATAAAATTAAAAAGGAAAAGAAACAAGAGAAAAAAAAGTAGATCTCCTAGACAATGTCAACCACAATTTTTTTTGACGTCAAAAGAGGAAAGTTTTGCAAACAAAATTCCAGACCATGCAATGTAGCCTCTTTTGTAGGTTGGGTGAGTGTCACGATGAAGGGATCCCTTTAAAGTAGTTAAGTATATTTAGCAGCTTTGCTACATACCAAGCTCAAGTATTCCCCATTGACACGACTTTCTAGTATGTTACCTTACTCCAACTTTATTTCTAAAAATAGAAATAAAATTAGAAGTTTATAGATAACGATGCGCACCATGCAATTATGCTCACCTGTATTGGTATTTGGTTGGTTTGCAGTGGGGTAATTCGGATCACGACCCGTGCACGCGTGGCTAAGCCTAAGTGGGTAATAATTTCAATCAAAAGGACTCCCTCATTCCTTGTAACTAAGCCAATCTCGAAATGCTATACCATATGTTTAGCCGCTGCACTCGTCAAATATTTTGTTATGGTTGCGAGTGGGGAGCGAAAAGACCAATGCAGCAGAGAACGATCGCATGAATCGGACCATCCTCCCGGAAAGCTTGCAATGAAATCCATGGATACACTTGCTCGGTTTCTCTCGGGTGTATAGGCACACATTCGGCTCAAAAGAAGCAAAGAAAAGATCGAGTCGGATTAGCCCCGTTGTTGGAGGTCAACGGGGAAGAAAGAAATGAATGAATGTTCTTTTGGAAAAATGTAGAATAATACACCTACCGAGACGGAGGAGCTTTCGGGAGGAGAGTAGCGTCTATACTGGTGGGTGTGTGCTGCATACACACAAGAGCCTAAAAAAGGAAAGGTTCTCCTCGGACCATAAGAATATCTCTCTCTCTAGACCAGTAAGCGCTAAGTTGAAGAGGGAACGAGTCCCACAGAAAGATGATAAATAGGAGAAAGAGTTAAATTACAATCTATTCTGGAATGGAAGACCTCCCATCCACTTACTACAAGACTGCAACTGCAGCCTAACACCCAAGTTAGCCTAACGGTCAGCTAACTAGAGTAAGGTAGCGAAGTCAAATATGCATTAGAGAGTCTAATATGTATTTTTGTCAATAAAAGGTATTTTTGACTGGTAATTAGTCCAAAAAATACTATTTTTCAACACTATTTATTTATAGGCATATATTCACAGTAATAATAGTCCCGATTTAATGAAAACAAAAGTTATCTCCCCAACATGAGACCATTTATGGGGAGATAATGGCACTTTGGATATCTTCTGCGATTTCTATTGAGAAGGCCCCAAATAGTTTAAAAGGCTTAATTGGAAACCGAGGCCTTTTATGTCTGAGGCAAAGCGTAAGCCTCAAGACATACCAACAAAATAATTTAAAAGAATATAAAAATTTAAGGAATAAATAAATGCTCATAATAAACCATAAAGCATTTTAAAAGATCCATAATAGAACAGATTAGCAAAATTAAAAATCTAACAAGCAAACACAAATAAAATAGATTAAAGTAGCAAATAATAAGTTCTCAATTTTTAATCATGAAATAAAATTTTAATATACTAATAGAAGTAGAAACAGCTTAAAAATCTCCTATATCGTCAATATTAATAGGATCTTTAGGGAATCCTCCTCCTCCTCCTCATCACTTTAATTCTTTATCAACATCCTCTACTAGCAACCGTGTATTCTCCTTCTCCTTTCCCTTCCATATAAAGGCAAAAAAAAGAAAATGAAAAAAACAGCAAAACGTTCTAGATAGGTCTAAGCATCCGGCACACGGGCAAGACATAAGCTATGAGGAGTTTAACAAAAGCCTCACGTGACACGGGATTCAAGGCGTAAGCCTCAAATAGACTTTTTAAACAATGTCCTCCTTATAACTTAGAGCTTGTTTGATTCCCATTAAAATGGGTTTTTTGTTTCCCATTTTTGACTTTTGGAAAAAAAATGGCCAAAATGCCATTTTGCTTTCCAAAGTAGGTGTAATATTTGACTAGAAAAAGGGACATTTTGGTCATTTTTCTCCAAAAGTCAAAAAATAAGAAACAAAAAACCCATTTTAATTGGAATCAAACAACCACTTAATATGTTCCCGTTTTGCATGAACTAAAAGTAGCAATATCTCTATTCTCTACAAGCCAGCAGAGAGTAACAGGTCAGTCTCATAGCAAATAATAGCATTTTCCAGAACTCAGAGTCAGAGGTAAGATAACGGCCTTCTATTCGCTCAAAATTCAAAAAGACTCTTAATTGCTTGATTTGTTCAATCAGTTTGCAGCCAAAGTACCCTTTTAAATCATATTACAACATGCTAAAACAAACTCATAATATCAGAGCAGTATAATCTAGACTAGTCAATTATATTTAACACCCTAAGAGAAAAATCGACCCACATTCAGGAAAAGATGTATATCAGTATATCACGAACTCAATTTCAAAAATAGCTACATGAGTGGTCAGAATCACTACAACATACACCACCATTAAAAAATAATCCTAGAATAATCCTCATACTCAATATAATCTCCAGCAATAAAAAATTAACCCAAGTAGCTTACTTTTAGCCTACATGGATAATTGGATAAACACGTATATACTTACGTGTGTATACATCACTACTCAATCTATATTTATCTCTCAAAGATACGAAAAATAAGTAAAACCAAAATATAAATTCGGTCAGATTAGACGCAGTTACCATTATTTAAGCTTCTTCCGAAGCAACAAAACAGTAATCGAACTCCAAAGAGAGAAATTATTCCTGCACAAAATCAAACACCCCAAAAGAATAACAATAATGCAATTTAGAAATAATTAACAATAACACACAGAATAAAGAAAAAGAAAAACCCTGTTAGTATATTTACCACTAGAAAAAAATGCAAAGAAAAGGGGAAATTTATATGCAAATCGACTGCCTTGTGATTTATATTCCAATTTCTAGGATTTTCACTAGAGTCTCGTTCGTTGTGTTGTTTTGAGTAATGCAATTTTACTTACTAGTATATACCACTTACCCGTGGTGGGATCCGACCGTATGGTTAAGATTCGAATTCAACGACAAATCAATATCACGAAGCGGGACTGCAAAATAATAACAAAATAGTTATTAGTAATTGTATATTTATATTAACAAATAAAATTAAAACAAGATTACCATTTACCATTAATCCAAAAGTAAAATGTTAAAAGAATTATTAGACATCAAATCTTGTCGCCATCTAAGTTTTATTCCGAGACTTTTGAGATTTTGCATCTGCCATTGATTCAAAACCTGATTCCTCTAAATATAAATACTTGGCAGGAATAGAAATTGTTACTTATTAAGGAGAATGGTTTTAAAACATAAGAAATACTCTTCTATATATTGTGTTGTAAGCTTATGGAAGCTAAGGTATGCGAATATATTGCTGATTAGTCAGCAAAATTTACAACAGCTCATAATACCATTTTCAGTAGCAGAACCCATCAACTTATATTATGTATCAAATGACTCTTGTAAAGATGGAAAGGAACTTATTAGCAACACATAAAAAGGTCCACATGCGATGAACACGGTAATTTGAATTAGACTTTAAACATCACATTATTATAAGCAAGAAACAAACTTTTTTTATGCAAGTAGCCATACAATTAAGCTAAATCAGCTGGAAGTTTGTGGTATGTTTCTTAAACTTCATCACTTGAAGTAAAAAGCTTTTTGATATGAATTCTTATATAAAAGAACTACATTCTCCAGAAGTTCACTAACAGCATAGTACTGTAACTTCTTTTTCTATCTGAACATTCCAATTCAGCAGCAACAATGGTTGTGAATCCACCAGCCATCTATCGCAAAAACATGACTATAGCAACATCACGGTAAACAAGAAGCCAAAATGGAACTCAAAATATCAGGTAATGTTGGGGAAAACAACTAATAAATGCAACGCAAAATAGAAACAAGTAGAAGATAGAAAACACAAATTTACGTGGTTTGGCAAAATTGTCTACATCTACTGTAGTGGCAGAATCAGTTCAAATAATCAATTGCCAATGACAAACTATAATCAGTCTCTCAGCTCCAAGCTGCAACAAATGTGTAGAAAAAAAGGTCAACTAGTTACGCATGTCAGTTCGAATTATATTGTCTGTAACCTCTCTCTCTTTTCTTCCACCGCCTGGACAGGCCCAGGCCTTTTGACCGTTAATCTACTATGTGCCACTAATTGCTGCACATCACCTCCACAGTTCATATAGTTGATGGCAGCTCTTCTTATTTCTCATGGACAGAGGACCCAATCACAATAAAAACTTAGTTCCTCCATAGAAAAAGTTAACAACAAAGCACTACATTCCTGTGGCTATTTCAATTTAGCAGAATATAAAGCAATGATGAATAACAAAGAGTATTTTCCTTTTGTTTAGCACGAACGTCTCCTTTGTGTTTGTCTTATACAGGTTGTAATCCAAAAGTACAAAATATAATTAATTAACTAGCATGTGTTAAGTTAATTAGAAGCATTCAGCTTTTGATAAAGAAAAGGGGCCGTGAAGTAGGTAATATATTTGCCCTCAAAAGCAACGCAATATGTGTACAATGTGCCAACTGGATAAGAAATGCACATGTAATTTCTAGCAGCAAAACATAAAGTAATGATTCCTCATCAAATGAATTAGTTTAAGCCTGCATTTGGTAGCCTAAATAGCCTAAAATTTTAAGTTAGGAATGATTCAAATCAGAAATTATAGCAGCCAAACATAAAGTAAGCAATTTACTTAAACTAGCAATTACATTACAATTTACCATGAATATAGAGGTTCAAATGATTTTGCAAGCTATTCAAATACATCAAGTATACCCGTTCCTCTAAAAGTAAATACAAATATTTTGTTACAAGTTCCTATTCATTACGAATTTCAAATAATGAAAAAGTTGAGAAAAGAATTAGTTTCTGGATGTTCTGCTGTTTGAATAAGAATAATTCTAAATTATAAAATTCAATTCACTTCATGATACGAAAAATAACACAAATATAATCTCTATGTTTAAGGAACAAATGTAAAGCACAAGATGTAAGAAAAAGGAACAAAAAACACAACAGAACAGTTCAAAAAAAGAACTGAAACAAGCAACAGAACATAAATCCTAGAAATTCAACACATAAACAGGCAAATCGAAGTAAAAAGCATATTGTAATTTGTAAATACTTATTGAAATTGCAGGAAAAAATAAAAACAACATAAGAAAACGAATTACCTGTCCTCTAATGCTGCGCAGGCGGTAGTACGACTGGAGAGTCGAAGTCGGGAGAGGTCTGCAAATTAGGGAAAGAGCCGGAGAGGGCGAGAAATAAGAGAGTGAGGTTTGGGCACATTGGCACAGACGAGTCGATCTCCATATTACAAGAAGGGCTAGATTTGGGTTTAATTTGGGAATTTAGATTTTTCAGAAATCAAACTGAATGGTGTATAGAATGTTTTGCAAATGAAAAAGAGTGTTTAGAAGAAAATGGAATTGAGGAGAGAGATTTGGGAAGATTGATTTTGGTGAAGAGAGACGTAAAAAATCTCTTTACTACGTCGGTCATAAAATTGACAGCTTTCGTTCACGGGCCGGGTATGCCAGCCCAATTAAGTAATGGAACAAGCGCTATATATATATATTTACGAAAATTAATAAATATAGCACTAAAGAGTGTATTTTAACGAAATTTTAACATTTGTAGGCTTTGTTGATTTTGGATAAATTTTTAATTAATTTTAAAGACCTATAACTTTTATTAACTTTTCAAATATAAATTCATCAATTTTTATCAAACTTTACAAATAATCTGATTTTTAAATGGGCACTTAATTAACTTTTAGTGTCTAGCATTTCTTTTAAACATTTTAGCATCTTTTGAAAAGAAGAAAAATCATTTTCGTAATGTTTATTTGTGTAAGGTTCTCTTTAGAGATCGGAGTACCAAGACTGATTTTGGGCGTTTATGAGTGGTATGGTTTTTGGTGGTTTTAGTAACAGTTTTAAAAACAGTCAAATTCGTGCTTTCCAGTTTATTATGTAGTAGTTCTAAAAAAAATTTTAAAACAATAAAATTACATATATAATCAAATATTAAAAAATATAGATATGTGTAAACAATATGAAGTATGTAAAAATTTAAATGTGAATATATATTCGACTGCAAAAAAATCAAAAATAATTCAATAGCATATAAAAAATTATTGTTTGGACAAAAGGGGCAAAATGTGTGTTTGGAGAGAAATGAAGAATGAAATATGTATTTTAGGGTTTATGGTAGATTTAGAAATAATTATTTTAGATAGAGTAAAATTGGAAGATAATTTAAAAAACAGCAAAAACTACCAATTTGGGAGTTAAGAAATACACTTCAAATTACAATAACCGATTAGCCCCCCAAAACTAACAAGTACCAATTTTTTTAACCTCTCATAAACGGTATCACCCCAAATCCGATGAAAAAAAAAATCCCAACCAAATCCTAAGCGATGTAAGCCTTTAATTTGTTACATTTATCTGACCGATTCATACTTCCTCCATGTTAATTAAATACTTGATATTAGGGTTCAAAAATATACGCAAAACATTTATCGAAAATATATACTAAATATTTATAATATTTAAACAAAATATTTACTTGATTCCAATTAAAATTAGGACTACTCGAGACATTTGTCCGATCGGTTGTCTTTCTACTAAATTTTTCCGCTTAGTAATAAATAAAAATAAAAAATAACTAAATAATTAATACCGATAAAGAGTTGTTACCGTGGTTTGAAATTTTATTCAATTGGAAACCTGTAAACTAGGATGTGACATTTTTGTGCTTAATCCTACCGATACTATAAGTGTGGATATTTGTTTACAATTCAAAATGGTCAACCAAAATTGTTTTCCTATCCTACCTATATTAAAAGTGTGGATATTGAATTACTATTCAAAATGGTCAGCCAAAGTTATTTCCTACCTAATTAGTTTAAAAAATTTGCAAAATAATTATAAGAATTCAAAGATGAATTCATCTTAATTAATTAAGATAAATTCATCCTAATTAAATATGATATTTGTTCACGTTTCTGAAATAATTGTATGTAAATTGTAATTTTAAAAATTAGGTTTATGTGAATAAATTTAATATTTTTATATTTTTTATTATTTTTATATAGACATAATCGAACGTGAAGTACATATGTATTCTTGAAAATATGGCATGCAAAGTGTAATTTACACTTTTTATACGAAGAACTGGAGAGTGTTTCGTAAATTTGCACGTGTAATATTTTTCAAAGTAAAGTTAATGAATAGAATTTAAAATACATTTTGAAATCCAAACCAACCAATGTCAAATGAAATCCTAGAAGAACTTCATATGCATCGTTACGTCGGGTACAAGTTTATTAATATATTTATTGACTTGTTTATTTTGTTTTACACATTTTTTAGCATATTTTTGCCACAATCTATAACTTGCATCAAATACATACAACTTCACCAAAGATGCTTAATTAACAACCCAGCAGAGTGATATATTTACTTTTAGATATTATGTTATTTTAAGAGTTTTAATTCGACCATGAAACGACTTGATCAATTAACTTATTGATTATCTCCAGAGCTTCATCTAAAGCAAGAAAGAATATTTTTATGAACTTTTTATTATGCCAATAAACATTGTGATGATCAAATTGATACACTTACCAAATAAGTCTAATTTGTTGTTTTTGAAAAACTAAATCTTTGATGATGTAAGATCAATTCAACCATATCTTTATCTTTTATTTAAGCACATGTTTGGTAGTCTTTGAAAATTATAAGTTGTTAGTAAATGCGGATAAAAAGTGAATTGTAAGTTGTGGTCCTATGAAATATATAGATAAGATGTATGTTTAATTAATTTGACCAAATTTGAAATTATAATTTATGTAACCCCAAACACGTGCTAAGATAATTCAAAAAAAAATTTAAATTAATATGCACATGTTGTAGATATTTATTCTCAAGGTCTTATTCTAGAACAAATGTGAAATTTCTTAATGCAAATGCATTCAGCTTTCTTTATGTGATTAAAATATTATAAATAAATGAACTCAAGCTTCAAGGAAGAATGCAAATTCGAAAAAAATTGTACTTGAATAGTAGCTTTTATGAAGTAAATTTAATTTAATTTTATCATATGTTTGAGCCATCTACTGTAATGAATTTTAATAAACTTGGTTTTAAGTTATAAGCATGCTATTTAAGTTTCAATCGCCTAATTTGTTAATATTTAATTTTTTTTACTTAAATTACCTATACCAAGCCAATTCGTGAAAAGAAGATATAATAAACATTATTACGTTCTTAATTATCGATACATCACGTGTATCGCACGTGCTCACACTAGTTGATAAAATAAAAAGTGAAAAAACTCGAGGGTAAGTATTATTGGTCAAGAACTACAAAAAATTCTTCTTTAAACCAGTTGAAATTATAGTATAATTTTTATAAATTAATAATTTATATTATATAATAAAAAATTTCGATCACGACTTAGGCGAGTTAAATGTTTGAATAATCACTCAATTTTTAGTCTCGTTTTCATTTACTCACTGAACTTTAAAATGGTGCTAAATGCTCACCGAACATTACAACGTTACTCGCCGTTACTCACTCTTAACGATCTATTAACAGTCAGTGGACGGAAAAGTACACGTGGTAGACAGAATGTCCACATGGCATACGTTTTTGCCAACTAATATTGAGTTGTCCGCCACGTCAACAATTTGATTTTTTGAATAATCATCGAACTTTTAGTCATAACTTCGTTCACTCACTGAAGTTTAAAATGTTGCTGAATGCTCACTCAACTTTTCAAAGTTACACTCCATTACTCACTCATGACGATTCAATAATAGTCCATTGACGGAATGCCCATGTGACTGACGGAATGATCATGCGTCATCTATTTTGTGCTATTAATCTACCAACCAGAATAGTGTATTTTTTAAGATGCCAAAAATAGTGAAACATGCTCCAATTAAACAAATGATTTCATTCCAATTAATCTCAAATTGATTTCTCTTAAATGTTCTACCAAAAACCCTTGCCTTAACCTATCTTCTCTGGCGAACCAATCTGGGATGGAAAACTCTAATTCTTCACTGATTATAAACAGAAAGTAGTGTTATTGTGGTAATGTTCCAATGTTGAAGACATATTGGATGGAAGGTATCCCTGGACGTCGATTTTGGAGTTGTAGATTCTACGAGGAAGGTAGATGCTTGTGATTTTTTTTTTTTTTTGCAAATCTCGCACCCCATGCTAGATACAAGTTAGTAATCAATTTGTAGAATGTTCGGGAGAAATCAAATTGAGATCAATTTGAATGAAATCGTTTGTTTAACTGGAGCAAGTTTCACCGTTTTTGGCATCTTAAAAAACACATTTTTAAAATGCGTTTGATGACATAGAGAGGGACTATTTTGGTTGACAGATTTAATGGCACAAAATGAAGGACACGTGGTTATTCTGTTAGCTTCGTGGGCATTTCATCAATGGGCTGTTATAGAATCATCACGAGTGAGTAACGAAGTGTAACTTTGAAAAGTTGAGTGGACATTCATTAACATTTTAAAGTTATGAACGAAGACATGACTAAAAGTTCAGTAATTATTCAAAAAATCAAATTGTTGACATGGCAGACAACTCAATATTGATTGGCAAAAAAGTATGCCACGTGGGAGTTCCGTCTGTCATGTGTGTTTTTCCGTCTATTGGTTGTTAATGATAAGAGTGAGTAATGGCGAGTAACGTTGTAAAGTTTGATGAGTATTCAACACCATTTTAAAATTGAATAAGTAAATGAAGATTTATACTAAAAGTTGGGTGATTATTTAAATATTTAACTCCAACTTAGGCTAATGTAATAAATTAATAATTTCGATAAATTGATAAAATACTACTTATGTGGAAATATTTGTATAAATATGTAGTCTCATTTATACCATAAATTTATAATTTCTTAAAAAATACAAATACAATTGTTGGTACTCACGACGATCATTTATACCATAAACTTATAATTTATAATTGTATGTTACCTGCACACTAGGACGATCGTTAGACACCAAGATTATCGGAAAAAAAAGATTCGACGATCGTTGGTACTCTGACGATCAAGTCAACTGCCGGTATATAGAATAATATACGGGGAATAAAAACAATTGGGTGTGGGAGGACAAGTAGATGAGATTTGAATGTAGTTTAAGGGTGAGAATAATGCGTACCTTAGAATAACCGTAGATGTTGTATTTATAGTCTCAAAGTTTTAATTGATTTAGAAAAATAATTAATTAGATATTTGATTGTATCCTCATTTCTTATGAGATAAGGACAATCGGTTGTCAATACAATCTCCTAGATTTTAGCCTTTATTTGATTTGATTTTTCTTATTACGTTGTCTGATGTTTAGGAGGTTGATATTTGATTTCATTGTGAGAATCAGTGTGTCAATCAAATACTATCTTTCTTTAAACATATCTCTGGTCATTCTGAAATATCGTCGCACTCGCTAATTACAATAGATACCTAGCTCGACGAACTTTCCTTGGTTGGCCATAAATGTCGAGGCTCTTCACGGGCTTCACTATACTTAATTCGAGGGTGTCAATGTGTTGTTGTGCCTTAAATGCATTTACGAGGTCCTCGCTATGTGTGTGAGGCTTTTACGACTTTGGAAGGCCCTCGTTAAGTTTATGAGGCCTTAGTGATTTCAAAAGGTCCTCGCTAGGCTTATGACGCCTTGTGGAGATTTAACTTAGGCCTTCACTAGGTCTCTATAGGGCTTTTTCCGACGTGGAGACCTTGCCAAAATCTAGTGGTAATAATAGTCCCCTAAGTCCAAACCTATTATTTATGGTAGGCGTGAGACTTTGTAAAAAAAATTTCTGACAAAAGCGTATCCCTGGTGGGTCTTCGCATAACTGGGATTGTTTGGTAAGATTTTTTGCATATGCATATTTGAATTACTTACTCAATACAAATCCCCAAGTGAAGCCTCGCTTATTAACGACGGTGAGGGCTTTGATTGGTTTGACCCTATGTGTCATGTCCGTTGTCCCGACCTGTGCGCATTCTCAGATCTCGCATTAACGGTTGGGAACTTAGAAATTTTAAATTTAGAATTAAGTACAAATTATAGAAAAGTCAAGACTATAGATAACAATATTTTAGGTCAGAATTTAGAAACAAATCATAAATTACACAAATTTTGTTTTCTCGAAGAACCTAGTCAAAACCTTATTATAGATTTAATAATAAATTTATCTAGAAATTTAGAACTAGAATATAAAAGAAATTTTAAATCTATAGAAGCGGTTTTAGACCTTCTTAAAACAAGAAGCACAGAATTACAAAATATTAAAGAAAGTCTAGATTATATTAAAGATAGAAATTGTGTTATTCTAGAAAAAGTATCTAAAACAGATAAAATACAAAACGTAGATTTTTCTGAAATAACAAAAATTTTAGATCTTAATAAATCTAGAGAACCAGAAATAAAGAAAATAGTTACTAAGACAGAAGAATCAGTAAGAGAATTAAAAGGTCTAATACTCAGTTAATGAACAAAAGTTACATAGCAGATACAAATTATATTGCCGCATTAGAATATTGTAGCTCTTTTCATAAAGAACCAAAAGGAATCACCCATCTTGATTCCCCCAAATCGTTAGAATCAATTTTAATTAAGCAAAACAACCTAATAATAGCACTATTAATTTCTTTACACAAAAAGATAAATACCTTAGATAAGACAAAGGCATCAGCATCCTCTGCAAACATAGAAATTGATTTAAGGTTAATAACAGAAAATTAAGATGCCTAAATCTTCAAGTAAATAGAAAAGAAAAATAACAAGAAAGCTACCTAAAGAATTTAAATTCCCAAGATGAGTTTACTAACTCGCTTTCTTAGGAAAATCTAGAAACGCTTAGTGAAGGAACATCTGCAGACCTAGTATATCGGGATTAGATAGAACTTTATTAGATAGAATACTAAGAAGAACCGCCGTAATGATCAAAATATAGAAGAAATTCTTGATCCGCACTAAGATTATATAAGATTTCAAACACATGGTTTAAGGATATTAAGTCTAGAAATCCTATAAAATAGAGGAATTTTTGAATCCAGAACTCAGTTCTTTAGACATAATAGACAAGTGTCAATTTAATGTGTAGGTAACCAGGTAAGAAAATTTAATTTAATTTCTGAAGATTTTAAAAAAGAATTAACAAAAAGAAATTATAGATTTATACATTTAGGATTAATAGTCATAGGAATTAAAGGATGAGCAAGAAAGAATCTAGGATGTAAAACTTTAATCACCATTTATGATGAAAGATTTATTATGATGAAAGATTTAATAACATAGATAAAAGCCAAATTGCTAGTATGGAAGTGGACATAAATAGTAATAACAGAATTATATATTGTAACACAGACTTCTTGATGACTATTAAAGATTTTTCAGAAAAAATAAAAATAGGAATCTAAACTAAAGAATACAAAGATATAGAAAGTGGAGAAAATCTATTAATTCACATAGGATTCTTAGGAAGATGTTCTATTAATGCCCAAACTAAGTATAAGATTTACATAGATAAAGTAGTAAATTTAATGAGTAGTAAAGGTATTAATATGGTTAAACCAAAAGAATTTTCAGCAGAACAACTTGCAGGATTATAATGGAATATGGATAAGTTTTTAGAACAAAAAGAAAAAACTATTGCCCCACCCCAACAGAAGCTTTAACTTATAAAGACATCCATAGAAGAAATAGCCTAAGATTTATAAATTATGATAAGGTTGAAAAAAATCAGAAGAGAATGAAAAAGAAGAGTCTTTGAGTGAACCTTTCATAGATAATGTTCACATAGAATTAATAGGAGAAAATTATGATAAAATTGTTTTCCCAAAAGATCTAGACATAAAATTAGAAGCTAAAGAATTGTTAGAACTAGAAGATCAGATGTATCTTAAAAAACAAATTCAAGAAAATGAATTTTTGTATTATGATTCAAAACAAAACATAAGGATAGGAATCATAGATGATAATAAGTCAGACTATAGTTGTGAAAAGAATTTTATGGATACTCAAGCCTATAAAACTACAGATGATACTCCTTTTGATAAAACTATTAAACATGAGACTTTCCTTTACGGGGACGGTTTTCCTCCAATAGGAGCCTATAACACATATAATGAACCTCCAGAAGGCTCAAAGTATGTAGCTAGAGGTAGTGAAAGACTTTTAGAAAAAAAGAGATAAAATTCCAATCAGTATCAAAAGCACAAATTTTGAATTTAACTGCCCATGATCCATAGATGTGGACTAATATAATAGATGTTTGGAAAAACACTATCATAGGACATTATATTAGAAATTATCAAGATATAGAACTTTTAGACATGTATAAATATTTAGAAAATTTTTAAGGAGAAAGTACTAAAGCAATGTGGGAAGCATATAAACTAGAAAGAAAAGAAGAGTTTAATCAATTAGTAAGTTTAGGAAGTAATCCATACAACTTTGTTAATAAAATCCAGGTATTAATCAATGGAGCAGACCCAAATTCAAGACACATGAGTATACAAAGAAAAGCTATGAGAGATTTAGAACAACTTAGTTTATATAAATGGACCAAAGGTAAATATTTAAAGAATTTCTTAAATGAATATTACTATTTAACCTCGATCTCAGGAAATACCTTTAATCAAGAATTAGGATAAAAATTATTCCATAAATTACTAGGACCTTTAGGATTAGAGATTACATAGTCATGAAATAATCTAGCATCAGTAAAAGAACAACCAGGTAAAAAATAGAGTACAGGACATAGAATTCAGCATGTAATCAGGTGCTTAGAAGATAAATGTGTAACCTTACAAATTCAAAAACAACTTAAAAAGACAGATTATAAATTTTGTAAAGATTTCTTCACACCACAAACCTATGAGACTCCAAAAACCACAAATAAAAGATTTAACAAAGATAAAAAAGGCAAGAAGAGGCCAATTACTTAAAAAAGTATTTTCTTAGAAAATCAAATAAAAGACAACCTTATTTAGATGAAAATAAGCATGTTAGAAAATTTAAGCCATATAGAACTTGTAAAAATAAGCTTAGTTGTTTTGTTTGTAATAGTAATGAACATTTAGCAAGAACTTATCTTAAAAGAATAAATAGTTATGATAGAAAGAGTACACTTATAGAATGTACAAATGAAGACCTAATACAATTAGACGAGTATATCTCAGATAAAGTATCAATTTATAGCATAATATCAATAGAAGATAAATTAGAACATGAACAGGAAGAATCTGATTATGAAATTATAGATGAATTTTCAAATCTTAAACTTAATGAAGAATCAGAATCTGAAGATGAGTTTAATTTAATGCAAACTCTAATAGAAGAATGTAAACATAATTGGCAAAAAGCAATAGGCATATAGTATAGCATGCTTTCTATGCAATTGGTACCTGTGGAAATTAAGAGCTAAGTGCTTAGAATGCTATAAAGAAGGATGTATAAAATGTTTAGAAATTAATGAATTAATTGAAAAGAAGAAATTAGAATAGAAATTACAAAAGAACAAGTTGAAATTTCAGAAATAAGAATATTAAGAAGAAGAATTGAAAAAACTATTAATCAAAAGAATAGAAATTTTAGAATCAAATAATAAAGGTAAAGGAATAATAATAGAGGAACAAAATTTAGAACATTCAAATTATGTTCAGGTAGTATGCAATTCAGAAAAACTTAAGAGCATTAAGGTAAAATGTCAAATAAGAATAAAAGATTATATTATTAAATGCTTAGGATTAATAGACTCATGATGTAGTAATTGCATAATAAATAAAAAACTAATCCCAGACATGTACATAGATAAATCAAAAAACCCAATAGATGCCCAACAAATGGATGGATATCTTTATACATACACAGAACTACTTAGACCAAATAGTAAGATCAATTTTGAAACTAATTGTGGACTAAGTATAGAGTATACTCTACCTAAAGATTCTACATGGGTTAGACCTCTAAACTTTAAAGAAACACATTTTATCATAGGACTAAGTTTTTTATTAAAAGATAATGGTAGTGTTAAAATCATTAAAGATTTTATACATTTCCAGAAACATACATTATTCAGCCCAACTCAAACTATATTTTACCCATCAGAATGCGCTGAGAAGCGTAGTGGTAAAGAAAAAGAAAAAGAATGCCCCTGCAAAAGAGAAAAAGAACGATTAGAAGAAGAAGAATTAGAAAATGATAATAAAAACTTTGAAGATCTAGATTATGGCCCTATAAATTTCTTAGATAACGAAAAAATCTACAACACTCTAGTAACAGAACAAGTTATTGAAAGTTTAATTTCTAAATTAGAAAAAATGAAAATTTAGGAGAAAATGTGTTAAAATATTAGGAAAGAGACAAAGTTATTTGTGAATTAAAAATAAAGAATCCAGAATATATAATCAGGACTAAAAATATTGAAGCCACAAATTTAGACTTACAAGATTTTAAGATGCACGTAGAAGAATTATTAAAACTAGGAGTCGTAAGAAAATCAGATAGCCCAAATAGATCAGTAGCTTTTATTATTAGAAAACATTCAGAAATAGTTAGAGGAAAAAGCAGAATGGTTTATAATTATAAGAGATTAAATGATAATACCATAGATGATGCTTATAAAATACCAGATAAAATAGTTTTAATTAATAAAATTTAAGATTGCAAAATATTTAGTAAATTTGATTTAAAATTAGAATTTTGACAAGTTAAGATACACCCAAATAGTATAGAATGGACAACTTTCACATGTCTAAAAGGACATTTTGAATGGTTAGTAATGTCCTTTGGATTAAAGAATACACCTAGTGTTTTTCAAAGAAAGATGGATATCATATTTAATAAGTATAGTAAATTTGTAGTTACATACATAGATGATATTTTAGTATTCAGTAAAAATAGAAGAGAACATAGAGGACATTTACAAATTGTTTTTTAGAATTTATAAACCATGGTTTAATTATTAGTAAAAGAAGATGGCTTTGTTCAAAGAATATATAGATTTTTAGGAGTAAACATATGATAGGAAAAATCAAGATTCACCTCATATTGCACAAAAGGCCCTTGAATTCCCAGATAAGTTAGAAGATTTGAAACAAATACAAAGATTTTTAGGATTAGTAAATTATGCTAGACCATTTATTAAAGATTTAGAAAAAAAAGTTGGACCGTTATACTCAAAAACCTCACCCACAGGACAAAGACATTTTAATCAAGAAGATGTGAAACTTATACAAGAAATCAAAAGTAAAATAAAAAATTTACCAGAATTAACTATGCCTTTAGACACAGATTACCTAATAATAGAAACAGATGGAAGTAATATAGGATGGGAGCAGTCTTATTATGCAAACCCAATAAATATGCAGACAAAAATACTGAAAGAATTTGTAGATATAACAGTGGAAACTACAAAGAAAAGGGAAACCTAAGAAGCATAGATGCAGAATTATTAGCAATAAATTATGCCTTAGATAGTTTACTAGATAATCAAATTTACCACTGGGTTGTCCTAAAGTATCCCAAATCTGAGTCTTCTCTAAATCTTTCTGTTGGTTCTGAGAAGTAGGAAAATTAACAGTTCCCTGAGTCTATTGAACTTTGGGCAAGTTCACAGCCATCAACGGATTTGATGAGTCTTTACCAGCCACGGTTTGAACTGGAATAGCTACTGACTTCTTTGGCTCAGTAGTACCTTTTGGATAAACGAGCTTTGATTGAACAATCTCTTTTTCTAAAGAAGCAATCTTCTTTTGTAAAACAGTTCTTTCTGTAATAAAGGTTTGATTGGATTCATTGATAATTTTAAAATTGTTCTGCATACATTCACAATGGGTACAAAAAATCTTTTTGTCTTTACTAAGTGAAAAATCAAGAGGAGGGTCTTGGTAATTTCTGAGTAAAGGTGAAACGTGGAAATTTATTCCAATATGCTGTCTTGCTGACTCTAAAGCTTCTTAGTAATTTGTAAATCCTTTGTATAAAGGGTTTTTTAAATTATTGATACTTTCTAAAACTTCTAACCATGTATGAAAAACTCCAGGGATTTTTTCCTTAATAACAACATAAAATTTAAACTTATTTCGCTCTCGATTAAAATGTTCGACAATGCATTCATGGTTGCAAGGAAATATTTTTGGTCTTTAGGTTCTTATTATAAGAAATCCATAAATTGTCTAAAATACATTTTTCTTCTTTTGAAAGAGAAACATGCAAGAAAACTTTTAAACGAAATATTACTTGAAGGAAAGCATGTTAACTCTTGTGCACCAAATCTGATTCGTTCTTGATAATAAGGTCTGTTCTGGTTATCAGAAGTCTGAAGCAAAGCTGATGATGCAAATGAGTTTCCAGGAGGGATTCCTGGCCTCAAAGGCGGTCTAGACATCTGTAAAGGATCATAACAAATCTGTCAAAAATCTTTTTTTATCATTATTCTACTTAAGATATCAGCTGCTTTGTTGTTTACTCCTTTAATATGTTCAAATTCTATATTAATTTCTGTATTAGTAATTTTGTCTATAAAATTTAACCATCTTCTTCTACTCTTTTTTTAGTCTAGTTTTAACTTATTATGGAAAGAAACTATCGCAGCACAATCTGTTCTTATTGTAATTTCCTTTTTAGAAATAATAAAAAGTTCAAAACTATCTAAGGCATAATTTATTTTACTTTTGATTTCTTGTATAAGTTTCACATTTTCTTGGTTAAAATGTCTTTGTCCTGTGGGTGAGATTTTTGAGTATAACGATCCAAATTATTTTTCCTAAATCTTTAATAAATGGTCTCATCATAATTTACTAATCCTAAAAATCTTTGTATTTGTTTCAGATCTTCTAGCTTACACAGGAATTCAAGGGCCTTTTGTGCAATATGAGGTCGAATCACCGATTTTTTCCTGTCCTATGTTTACTCATAAAAAATCTATATATTCTTTGAACAAAGCCATCTTCTTTTTACTAATAATTAAACCATGGTTTATAAATTCTGGAAAAACAATTTGTAAATGTCATCTATGTTCTCTTCTGTTTTTACTGAATACTAAAATATCATCTATGTATGTAACTTCAAATTTACCATGCTTATTAAATATGCTATTCACCTTTCTTCGAAAAACACTAGGTGCATTCTTTAATCCAAAGGACATTACTAACCATTCAAAATGTCCTTCTGGACATGTGAAAGCTATCCATTCTATACTATTTGGGTGCATCTTAACTTGCCAAAATCCTGATTTTAAATCAAATTTACTAAATATTTTGCAATCTTGAATTTTATTAATTAAAACTGCTTTTATCTCGGTATTTTATAAGCATCATCTATGGTATTATCATTTAATCTCTTATAATTATAAACCATTCTGCTTTTTCCTCTAACTATTTCTGAATGTTTTCTAACAATAAAAGCTGATGATCTATGTGGGCTAGCTGATTTTCTTATGACTCCTAGTTTTAATAATTTTTCTACGTGCATCTTAAAATCTTTTAAGTCTAAATTTGTGGCTTCAATATTTTTAGTCCCGATTATATATTCGGATTCTTTATTTTTAATTCACAAATAACTTTGACTCTTTCCCAATATTTTAACACATTTTCTACTAAAATTTTCATTTTTTCTAATTTAGAAATTAAACTTTCAATATCTTGTTCTGTTACTAGAGTATTGTAGATTTTTTTCGCTTTCTAAGAAATCTATAGGGCCATAATCTAGATCTTTAAAGTTTTTATTATCACTTTCTAATTCCTCTTCTTATAATGGTTCTTTTTCTATTAATTGGCATTCTTTTTCACTTTTGCAGGAGCATTCTTTTTCTCTATCTTTACCACCACGCTTCTCAACAGCATTCGATGGAGAAAATATAGTTTGAGTTAATAATAATGTATGTTTCTGGAAATGTATAAAATCTTTAGTGATTGTAACACTACCATTATCTTTTAATAAAAAACTTAGTCCTATGATAAAATCTGTTTCTTTAAGGTTTAGAGATCTAACCCATGTAGAATCTTTAGGTAGAGTATACTCTATACTTAGTCCACAATTAGTTTCAAAAATGATCTTACTATTTGGTCTAATGAGTTATGTATATGTATAAAGATCTCCATCCATTTGTTGGGCATCTATTGGATTTTTTGATTTATCTATGTACATGTCTGGGATTAGTTTTTATTTATTATGCAATTACTACATCCTGAGTCTATTAATCATAAGCATTTAATAATATAATCTCCTATTCTTATTTGACATTTTACCTTAATGCTCTTAAGTTTTTATGAATTGCATACTACCTGAACATAATTTGAATGTTCTAAATTCTATTCCTCTATTATTATTCATTTACCTTTATTATTTGATTCTAAAATTTCTATTCTTTTGATTAATAGTTTTTGCATATCTTCTTCTTAATATTCTTATTTCTGAAATTTCAACTTGTTCTTTTGTAATTTCTATTTTAATTTCTTCTTTTTCAATTAATTCTTTAATTTCTAAACATTTTATACA
Organism: Forsythia suspensa; assembly: GCA_023638005.1. Taxonomy (NCBI): domain Eukaryota; kingdom Viridiplantae; phylum Streptophyta; class Magnoliopsida; order Lamiales; family Oleaceae; genus Forsythia; species Forsythia suspensa. The sequence continues at coordinate 4,533,226 of CM042666.1, forward strand.
TCCTTCTTTATAGCATTCTAAGCACTTAGCTCTTAATTTCCCTGGGTACCAATTGCATAGAAAGCATGCTATACTATCTGTGCCTATTGCTTTTTGCCAATTATATTTACATTCTTCTAGTAGAGTTTGCACTAAATTAAACTCATCTTCAGATTCGATTCTTCATTAAGTTTAAGATTTGAAAATTCATCTATAATTTCATAATCGATTCTTCCTGCTCATGTTCTAATTTATCTTCTATTGATATTATGCTATAAATTGATTCTTTATCTGAGATATACTCGTCTAATTGTATTAGGTCTTCATTTGTACATTCTATAAGTGTACTCTTTCTATCATAACTATTTATTCTTTTAAGATAAGTTCTTGCTAAATGTTCGTTACTATTACAAACAAAACAACTAAGCTTATTTTTATAAGTTCTATCTGGCTTAAATTTTCTAACATGCTTATTTTCATCTAAATAAGGTTTTCTTTTTCCTAGTTGGTCTCTTCTTGCCTTTTTTATCTTTGTTAAATCTTTTCTTTGTGATTTTTGGAGTCCCATAGGTTTGTGGTGTGAAGAAATCTTTACAAAATTTATAATCTGTCTTTTTAAGTTGTTTTTGAATTTGTAAGGTTACACATTTATCTTCTAAGCACCTAATTACATGTCAATTCTATGTCCTATACACTATTTTTTATCTGGTTGTTCTTTTACTGATGCTAGATTATTCCATGACTGTGTAATCTCTAATCCTAAAGGTCCTGGTAATTTATGGAATAATTTTTGTCCTAATTCTTGATTGAAGGTATTTCCTGATATCGAGGTTAAATAGTAGTATTCATTTAAAAAATTCTTTACATATTCACCTTTGGTCCATTTATATAAACTAAGTTGTTCTAAATCTCTCATAGCTTTTCTTTGTATACTGATGTGTCCTGAATTTGGGTCTGTTCCAGTGATTAATACTTGGATTTTATTAACAAAGTTGTATGATTTACTTCCTAAACTTACTAATTGATTAAACTCTTCTTTTCTTTCTAGTTTATATGCTTCCCACATTACTTTAGTACTTTCTCCTAAAAAAGTTTCTAAATATCTATAGATGTCTAAAGGTTCCATATCTTTATAATTTCTAATATAATGTCCTATGATAGTGTTTTTCCAAACATCTATTATATTAGTCCACAAGTGTGGATCATGGGCAGTTAAGTTCAAATTTTGTGCTTTTGATGCTGATTGGAACTCTATCTTTTTTGTCTAAAGGTCTTTCACTACCTCTAGCTATATACTTTGAGCCTCTGAAGGTTCATTATATGTGTTATAGGCTCTTCTTGGAGGAAAATCGTCTCTGTAAAGGAAAGTCTCATGTTTAATAGTTTTATCAAAAGGGGTATCATCTGTAGTTTTATAGGCTTGAGTATCCATAAAATTCTTTTCACAACTATAGTCTGACTTATTATCATCTATGATTCATATCCTTATGTTTTCTTCTAAATCATAATGCAAAAATTCATTTTCTTGAATTTGTTTTTTAAGATACATCTGATCTTCTAGTTCTAACAATTCTTTAGCTTCTAATTTATATCTAGATCTTTTGGGAAAACAATTTTATCATAATTTTCTCCTATTAATTCTATGTGAACATTATCTATGAAAGGTTCACTCAAAGACTCTTCTTCTTCATTCTCTTCGATTGTTTTCAACCCGATCATAATTTATAAATCTTAGGCAAGTTCTTCCATGGATGTCTTTATAAGTTAAAGCTTCATTGGGGCAATAGTTTTTCTTTTTTGTTGAAAAACTTATCCATATCCCATTCTAATTACGCAAGTTGTTCTCATTGAAAATTCTTTTGGCTAACCATATTAATACGATTACTACTCATTAAATTTACTACTTTATCTATGTAAATCTTATACTTAGTTTGGGCATAATAGAACATCTTCCTAAGAATCCTATGTGAATTAATAGATTTTCTCCACTTTCAACATCTTCGTATCCTTTAGTTTGGGTTCCTATATTTATTTTTTCTGAAAAATCTTTAATAGTCATCAAGAAGTCTGGGTTACAATATATAATTCCGTTGTTACTATTCATGTCTACTTCCATTCTAGCAATTTGCCTTTTATCTATTTTATCTATGTTATTAAATCTTTCATCATAAATGGTGATTAAAGTTTTACATCCTACATTCTTTCTTGCTAATCCTTTAATTCCTATGACTATTAATCCTAAGTGTATAAATCTATAATTTCTTTTTTTTTAATTCTTTTTTAGAATCTTCAGAAATTAAATTCAATTTTTTTACTTGGTTACCTACACATTGAATTGACACTTGTCTATTATGTCTAAAGAACTGAGTTTTGGATTCAAAAATTCCTCTATTATGTTGGATTTCTGGACTTAATATCCTTAAAACATGTGTTTGAAATCTTATATAATCTTGGTCTAGATCAAGAATTTCTTCTATATTTTGATCATTCTGGTAGGTTCTTCTTAGTATTCTATCTAAAAAAGTTTTATCTAATCCCGATATACTAGGTCTAGATGTTCCTTCACTAACTGTTTTAGATCTTCTTAAGAAAGGAGTTTGTAAACTCATCTTGGGAATTTAAATTCTTTGGGTAGCTTTTTTGTTATTTTTTCTTTTCCAGTTACTTGAAGATTTAGGCTTCCTAATTTTCCTGCTATTAACCTTAAATCACTTTCTATGTTTGCAGAGGATGCTGATGCCTTTGTCTTATCTAAGGTGTCTATCTTTTTGTGTAAAGAAATTAATAGTGCTATTATTAGGTTTTTTTACTTAATTAAAATTGATTCTGACGATTTGGGAGAATCAAGATGGGTGATTCCTTTTGGTTCTTTATGAAAAGAGCTACAATATTCTAATGCGTCAATATAATTTGTATATGCTATGTAACTTTCGCTCATTAACCGAGTATTAGACCTTTTAATTCTCTTATTGATTCTATTGTCTTGGCAACTATTTTCTTAGATTTATTGAGATCTAAAATCTTTGTTATTTCAGAAAAATCTACATTTTGTATTTTATCCTGCTTTTAGATACTTTTTCTAAAATAACACAATTTTGGTCTTTATTATAATCTAGACTTTCTTTAATATTTTGTAATTCTGTGCTTCTTGTTTTAAGAAGGTCTAAAACCGCTTCAATAGATTTAAAATTTCTTTTATATTCTAGTTCTAAATTTCTAGATAAATTTATTATTAAATCTATAATAAGGTTTTGACTAGGTTCTTCAGAAAACAAGTTGTGTAATTTATGATTTGTTTCTAAATTACAGCCTAAAATATTGTTATCTAAAGTCTTGACTTTTCTATAATTTGTACTTAATTCTAAATTTAAAATTTCCAAGTTTCTTTTATTATCTATGACTCTGATACCAAAAATGAGAGGGGGTGCTAAAAGATAAACTCAGCCACTGGCGTAAAAGGGTCTATCTTAAAGTTGGTTACAGAGTTCGGATTGGTGCGGAAGTCTTATAATCTTAATAATTCTACTATTCTTGAATAAAACTGAATAAACTAACTATCTCATTCTAGAGTTTTTTCTGCTAATATTTCTTCTAATTCTTTAATTCTTTTCTCTAAGATAGTTATGTCTTTATTCTGATTTATAATAGTTCTTTCAAGTAAGGATGTATTTATATCAGGGTATCTTCTAAATTTTAAGTCTAATAGTTTATAATTTGTACCTAAGCTTTTTCTTACACGCTCTAATTCTCTGTTTGTTTGTTTCTATGCAATTGGTACCCAAAGAAGGAAATTAAGAGCTAAGTGCTTAGAATGCTATAAAGAAGGATGTATAAAATATTTAGAAATTAATGAATTAATTGAAAAAGAAGAAATTAGAATAGAAATTACAAAAGAACAAGTTGAAATTTCGAAATAAGAATATTAAGAAGAAGAATTGAAAACCTTGAAGATATGCAAAAACTATTAATTAAAAGAACAGAAATTTTAGAATCAAATAATAAAGGTAAATGAATAATAATAGAGGCACGTAATTTAGAACATTCAAATTATGTTCAGGTAGTATGCAATTCAGAAAAACTTAAGAGCATTAAGGTAAAATGTCAAATAAGAATAGGAGATTATATTATTAAATGCTTAGGATTAATAGACTTAGCATGTAGTGATTGCATAATAAATAAAAAAAACTAATCCCAGACAGGTACATAGATAAATCAAAAAACCCATTTTGAAACTAATTGTGGACTAAGTATAGAGTATATTCTACCTAAAGATTCTACATGGGTTAGACCTCTAAACCTTAAAGAAATGATTTTATCATAGGACTAAGTTTTTATTAAAAGATAATGGTAGTGTTACAATCACTAAAGATTTTATACATTTTCATAAACATACATTATTCATTGAACTCAAACTATATTTTTCCCATCGAATCTTGTTGAGAAGCGTGGTGGTAAAGATAGAGAAAAGAATGCCCCCAAAAGAGAGAAAAGAATGCCAATTAATAGAAAATAAACCATTAGAAGAAGAGAAATTAGAAAATGATAATAAAAACTTTGAAGATCTAGATTATGGCCCTATAGATTTCTTAGATAACGAATATATATATATATATATATATATATATATATATATATATATATATATATATTCCTCATTGTTTCCTTCACTTTTTCCTTATTCTCCTAACCTCGTAACACAAACCTTGTCCTCCATGGTCGGTTTTTATTTTCTAAAATACCGTGTTTAAAGTAAGGAGTTGGGGAGTTGTGGGTGAAAAGAGGCTATTCCTTTGCAACCTCCGATACCATGTACAATGCCTATTTCGGTGGCTACTGTTCCATTGGCACCGAGAGTAGCTACGGACGTTCCGTCTACCATCTCTTTTGAAGAATCCCTACCTTCGTCTAAAAATGTCTGAATACCATATAAAAGGAAGAAGATTGTCAATGATGAAGGAGAGAAGGCTATGCCGAAAAAAGAGCCATGCAAGATGAAGAAGGCAATGGGGATTTCTGGAGGGCCAAGCGAGGTGCTGAGACTTTTCTTCGAGTAATCGAAGAAACCACTTTCCTTCCTCGAGGTACCACTGGACTTCCATTTCTCTCCCTACTACCGGACCAAGCATATCAATATCGGGGTATCGTTAGGATAAATTAGAGATGGCAATAGGGCAGGTTCTGGGACGGGTCGGCCCCCCCACCACCCCTCGTGAAAATTTTGACCCGACCCGCCCTACTCGCGACCTGCTGAATTCGCAGGTCGGGATGACGAGCGAGAGCTGCCCTTCCGACCCGCCAACCGCCCAGCTTAAATTTTTTTTTTTGATAAACCGAAAAAATAATTAAAAAAAGAAATAATTTTTATATATTTGTACCAAACAAAACAAAAAAATTGTAAGATTGAGGTTATGGTGTAGTGGTTAAGGTTGGTAGTTTACAAATTTCAACCCGAGTTCGAATATTCTTTAGTCTATTTGAAGTGAAAACTATAATTTCCATTCTATTTTATGATTTTTCAAATAAAAAAAAAATTGGAGGAGCGGAGACGGGCGGATGTAATTTTCTAACCTAAACCTGTCCCTATTATCGGGGCGGACGGACCGGGGGACGGGCGGGGCCGGGTGGGACGGGGGATCCATCCATTTTGAAAAAATTACTGGCTCTGTCTGCCATAGCGGCGGCTTCAGTTCATAAGTATTGGACTTCTGCCTGGGCAAAGGCGGCACACAATGCAAAACTGTTGGAGATGTTAGAATTGGAAAAATTTATACCTCTCAGAGCCATGTACTCAACTGCGAATTATACAAAGCGTACCGGCGGTGAAAATCGACGAACCGCACTCAACAGTTGTGTGGTACGAGAAGATATTGATGAGTTGTGTTTGAAAACAAGATCCTTCGTTCAAGCGCTGCAATTACCGGGTGAAGCTAGGGGCGAAGGTTGAGTATAAGATAAACATGGTCAAAACGATTCGGATGTTGTCTGCAGCCGAGGCTTGAAAGCAAGCTAAGTTGAAACTCAAGATGTGTGAAGATATGGCTCGTGCTAAACATGAAGAGTTAACGGAGGCTTTGGCAAAGCTTTCAAATGCTAAGGAATTGTTGGCCAAACTAGGGGTCTCTGGTTATGCTGATCCCAAAGGTTCGGCAGAGACGTAGAAATCATGACTTTCTGTAATATTTGTTTGTGTTGTTTCCATCAAATTCATTAATGAAATATATCCATGTTTCACATCATTTGTAGTTATCAGATGTGTTGCTTTAATTGCACGAATGTATACGCGTAGAATGTTTTATCCAACGAGTTGAAAATGTTGGCTGCGAACCACACTCTCTAGCTGCCAAGCTTTCTTTACTTGTTTATATGAATACGCGTTGAATGTTTATCTAGCGAGTTAAAAGAGTTGGCCGCAAATCACACTCCCTCGCTGCCGAGCGTTCTTTATTTATATGATTACGCGTTGAATATTTATCCAGCGAGTTGAAAGAGTTGGCCACGAACCACACTCCCTCGCTACCAAGTTTTCTCTATTTTGTTTGTATCAATACGCGTTGAATGTTTATCCAACGAGTTAAAAGAGTTGGCCGCGAACCACATTTCCTCGCTACCGAGCTTTATTTACTCATTTGATTACGCGTTGAAAAATTTTCCAGCGAGTTGAAAGAGTTGACCGTGAACCATACTCTCTCATTGCCGAGCTTTCTTTACTTATTTGATTACGCGTTGAATGTTTACCCAGCGAGTTGAAAGAGTTGGCCACGAACCACACTCTCTTGTTGCCGCGCTTTCTTTACTATACGACTAGGCAGAGAATATTATAACTTGGAAAGTATTGAACTTTATTGAAATAATGTAGTGTCTGAACAAAGCCGAAAGAAACGTTGATATTCATCTTAGTGCTGAAAAACAAAAGAACAGAATAAAAAACTACTTGTAATATAGGCGTAGATGAGTGATGTTCCAGGGATGCCTCATCTCAATTCCCTTTGAGTCTTCCAACTTGTAGGTTCTAGGTCGAACCTCTTCGATGATCTTGTACAGTTCTTCCCAAGTGGGTCCGAAGGTTCCGACTCCCACTTTTTTATTAGCCAGGAAAAACTTTTTTAGGACTATTAGCCAGGAAAACCTTTTTGAGGACGAAGTTGTTGATGTGGAAAGTCCTGTTCTTAACTCTTTGTAATACCTGGCCATCTTCCTCTGATAAACCGCCAGACAAAGTTGAGAGTCAGCATGCCTTTCTTCCTACAAGTCAAGGTTTGCCTCGCATGCATCCTTATTGATCACTTCGTTGAAGTATAAGTGCCTTAGAAAAGGTATTCCGACCTCAACGGAGATCATCGCCTCGCTCCAAATGCCATGGCGAAAGGGGTTTCGCCAGTTGTTGTCCGAGATGTGGTCCGATAAGACCATAAAGTCTTGGACAGCTTCTTCGCCCATCATCCTTTGGCGCATTCCAACTTTCTTTTCGAGTGTGCTTGATAATCTTGTTGACGGCCTTCACTTGGCCGTTGGACTGAGGATAGTAGGGAGTGGAGAAATCTTTTCGAATGCCAAGCTCTTCACGATTCGAGTTAAATTTCTTTCCAAATGACTGCGTCTTCGTTGTCGAAACGAAGAAATGGGGTATCCCAAATGACAAACGATATTATTCCAAACAAACTTCCATGTATTCTCCTACGTGATCTTGGCCAGAGGCTCAGCCTCGCACCACTTGGTAAAATAGTCCACTGCTACGACTGTAAATTTGACCCCATCTCTTCCAGTCAGGAAGGGACTTATGAAATTGATTCTCTATTTGGCGAAAGGCCATGGACAGGTGACTAGGGTGAGGTTCTGAGCCGGGAGCTTTGGCACAATGGCAAATTTATGGCACTTGTCATATTTTTTTGCATAAGCATGCAAATCATTCTTCATGGTTGGCTAGTAGTATCCATGTTTTAGAGCATTCTGTACTAGAGCCATTCCTCTAAGTGATTACAGCAGATTCCTTCATGTATTTCTTTCATCACGTAATCGGCCTCATACTGAGTAATACAGCACAAAAGTGGGTGGCTAAAACCTCTCTTGTATAAGATCACATCCCGTAGGATGAACTTGAAGCCCTCCCGTGGAGCTTCAGCTTTGACCTCATTCTCTGGCGTAACACAGTCGATTTAGGTTCGTGACGATCTCTTTCATCTACTTAGGAGATTCGATGACCATCGTGGCATTCTCGTGATGTAGAGTCTCGTCAATGGATGGCCGGCTAAGCTTTTCACCGGGATGACTCTCATTAAGTCGAAGTCTTTACTATTCGCCAACTTGGAAAGAGCATCGGCATAGCCGTTCTCAATCCTGGAGATCTGGAGTAGTTCAAATGCCTCGAAATGGGATAGGAGGTTTTTGGTCTTCTTCAGATATGCCACTATAGAGTGCTCGCGAGCTATGAAGGTTCCATTGACTTGGCTAACCACTAGCTGCAAGTCGCTATAGGTCTGAATTTTCCTTGCCTTCATCTCTAATGCTAGCCTCATGCCTGCTAGGAGTGTCTCATATTTGGTAGTGTTGTTTGAGGCTTTAAACTCCAGGCGAAGCGTGCAATTAAGATTATAGCCGTCGGGGCTGATCAACAAAATTTCGGCTCCAGCTTTAGCCTCGCCCGATGATGCATCAACATACAATTTCCATGTTGGTACCTTGTGATGCTTGGCTTCAAGCAAGCCTTCTGAGATATGGGTAAATTCGACCATAAAATCTGCCAAAGCCTGTCCTTTTTATGGATGGCCCCGGCTTATAGAAAATGTCGAATTGGCTGAGCTAGATCTACCATTTCATCAGTCTTCCCAAGATATCCAATTTTTGGCGAATGTCTTAGAGGTAGATTCGTCAATACATCTATGATGTGTGACTAGAAGTATGGTCAAAGTTTTCTAGACGCGATTATCAGAGACAAGGCGAGCTTCTCCATGTATGGGTATCTTGTTTCCGTATCCTGCAGGGCCTTTCTCACATAATAGACTGGAAGTTGTGTCGGACCTTTCTCTTGGATCAATACTGAGCTCACCACCTTTTCAGATACTACAAAGTAGAGGAGCAATGTTTTCTAGTTCTTCGGCTTGGATAGCAACGGGGCCTTTCCAATAAGGATTTTGAGTTCTCGGAAGGCATTCTTGCATTCCTCAGTTTATTCAAACCGCTTTCCTCCTTTGATGGTCTGGAAGAAGGGTTGGCAACGGTCGGTTGCTTTCGACATGAATCGGTTCAAGGCCGCCAATCAACTTGTAAGGCTCTGAACCTCCTTGTGAGAGAATGGTGATCGCATATCGACGAGCACTTTGATCTTCTCGAGGCTGGCTTCTATCCCGCGTTGGTTCACCATATAACCCAAAAATTTCCCAGATGCGACCCCGAATGCACATTTTAGGGGGTTGAGCTTTATGCGATATTTACGTAGAATTCTGAACATCTCCCTTAAGTGTCCAATGTGATCTTCGGCATTCACGCTTTTCACAAGCATGTTATCAATATAGACATCTATTGTGTTTCCAATCTGTTTCGAGAACATGCGCTTCACTAACCGATATGTAGCTTCTGTTCTTCAGGCGAACGACATCATCTTATAGCAATACAATTCTCGATCCGTAATGAACGAGGTGTGTTTCTCATCTTCCGTGAACATCGGGATTTGGTTGTAGTCGGAGTAAGCGTCCATAAAGCTAAGTAGCTTATGGCCGTGATCGCATCGACCAACCGGTCAATATGCGATAATGACTATCTTTGGGGTATGCCCGATTTAAATCGATAAGTCTATTCATACCCTCTATTTTTGTTGTTCTTCCTCACTAGCACGGGATTGGATACCCATTGGAGATAGATTGTCTCTCCGATGAACCCGCTCATCAATAGCTTGTCTACTTCTTTTCAAGCACTATATCTCTCGGTCTCGATGTTTTGTTTTTTTTCAGTATCTTGGGACGATTTTTGAGATATACTTTCGTGGCGTGGCGATCCACAGATGGCTCGATCCCCACCATGTCACTATGTTTCCATGCGAAGACATCCATGTTCTCTCACAAGAACCGCTCAGCTCTTCTTTCATCCATTCCTCAAATTTTTGTCCTACTTGCAACATCTTGGAAGGGTCCGAGAGGTTTATAAAGAACGTTTCTAACTCCTCGCCTAAATAAGCTAGAGAGTCCTACCTATAATCCAAGGGTCTAGACCTTCGCCTAGTATCATCTTCTCTTTGATCTTTTAGGGATTGATATCCATTGGTCATGTCCAGTATTGTCATCATCCGTGTGAGGGGCGTCTTCGGTGCTTTCTTTGCTTTTTTGAGTGCGTTCATATAGCATGCCCTTGCCTCGTCTCGGTTACCACGAACCTCGAAACTCCACCGTGTTTTGGGAACTTCATTGCCAAGTGGTGAATGGAGGTGATCGTTTGTAGGTCCTTGGGTGCGGGCCTACCAAGGACTCCATGATAGGCGGAATGAGTATCGACCACCAAGAACTCCATGAATTTCTTCAAATGACACGGGGGCTCTTCAAAGTCTACCGCGAGGGTAATTCTCCCTCAGGGAATGAGGTTATCTCTCGTGACACTGAATAATAGTTCAGAAATGGCTGTGAGTTCATGATCCACATCCATTTGGTCGAAGGCGCTGCCAAACATGATGTTCACGACACTGCCATCGTCGACCAATATTCATCATAAGCCGTTCCTGGCTACAATGGCTCTAACTACCAAAGTATCACAATGTGGGTAATGTATGCCGGCTTCATCATTTTCTATGGACGTGACCTACAGGGCCTTGGGTTGGTGCCCATAAACCTGCCAACTCTCCACAAGTTATTCTCTTGCTGCCTTTGCGTAGTTTTGTCGCGAATTCATCGTGTGTCCTCCAACATATGGCCTCCAATAATTATGTTGATCTCTCAGACCGGGGGGCTCTTGTAGGTTCTCCTTCTCTTGGCGAATCCACTTTTCTGTCATTTCTTCTGTCATTGCGGCGAGGTCCATCGTCTTAGCATTGGGGTAGAGGTCTTCATCCTTGATTGGGCAGTCCTCGACATCCTTGAGCCAGTCGGTTCTTCTCTCTTTTCAGTTGATTTCTTCGATTAATTAGTTCTCTTACGTCGAGGCGCTCTTACGTGTTGTACACTGGTCTTGTGTATGCAACAGAACTTAGGTAGAGGAACACACGGCCGAGGATCCGCTACGAATGGTCTCGTATGGGAGGCCGAGATCGTCTCATCGGGGTTGAATCTCCTATAACGGTGGTTATGCGGCTCAAGAGAACGCTTTCTTGAAGCAATTGAGCGTCGTCCTCCTCCGATAGCGATCCCTCTGCCTCTTTCTCTCGTTCTCGGTCGTCTCTTCAAATTAGATTTCTCACTAGATCAAGTCTACCAGCTGACTGTAGGTTTTAGGTTGATTATTTTGGATATCTCTCCAGAAGGAAGTATGTATGTGAAGTCCGGTCACTAGCGCGTCCAGAGCTTTCTCATCGGCAACGTTCTCAATTTTGTTGATGACGATGCTGAATCTTTTGAAAAAACTCTTCACCGACTCTCATTCTTTTTGTCGAATGTTGTGGAGTTGAGCGATGTCGGCTATCATTGTCTAGTTTGCCAATGAAAGCGTTGATAAATTCATGTTTGAGTTGGTGCCAGCTCATGATACTTCTCGGTTTTAGTTTGTTGTACCACCTCTTCGCATTGGATGTAATGGTGGTATGGAAATTTCATACTTGACTCATGGGGAGTTACCTTAGACCTTCGTTTTGTATACGTTGATGTGATTCATTGGGGGTCACCCATTCTGCTATACTTGTCCATCTGGGGACATTCTCGAAATTAACGGAGAGCTCCTGGCCTTGATAAGTTGGTGAATGGAAGATTCTCGTCATCATCATTCTCATCACATTCCAACTCTTTCTTGTCGTCCCACGAGCTTCGCAGAACAAGCTTGGGTCATTTCTACCTTCATGCTCATCATGTGCTTGCTATGCACCAAGAGAGGTGGTGCTATGGAGTATCTCACCCTAACTTGTCAAACACACCGCGGTAGGAGTCGCTAGTTTCCACACGTCGGAAGGGGTTTTCCATTTTGGTTGTCTTGCAAGGGCCTTAAATTCATATTTCGAGGGTTCCTACTATTTGAAATTGGTAGGTCGTCCTAAGATCGACTACTTTCTATCGAACCAAACCTCAAAGGGCTTCGTCGGGCACGGCTACACTTGGGTACATGTTGAAGAGATTGATTCTTCAACAGTTCAAGCGCTGCCTTTATCCGGGCATTGTCTCACTTCAGGTATTGGTTTTTCTTATCGACCGTCTGCTTCTGTCGTTGTCTTCTTCTCTTGCAGAGGGTTACATTCTGAAGGTCTTGAACACTTTCCTGCTGCAAGTCAGTGTGATGGGACTCTACTTCTTCTTCCAAGGAGTTTTCTGTTGCCAAGCTCTTTTAGGTAGAAAACATGTTTTTACCACAAGTTTTAGGTTGTGTAATGTTTTTCGATTCTCACAGACAGTGCCAATCTACACTATCCACGTGTCAACAAATCTCCAGTCACTCATCTGTCTGCCTGTATATTACCTGCACACTAGGACGACCGTTAGGTACGAAAATCACCGAGAAAAAAGGTCCGACGATTGTTGGTACTCCGACGATCAAGTCAACTGTCGGTATATGGAATAATATACGGAGAATAAAAACAATTGGGTGTGGGGTAGACAAGCAACCAGAGATTTGAGCAGAGTTTAAGGGTGAGAATAATGCATATCTTAGAATAATCAGAGATGTTGTATTTATAGCCTCAAAGCTCTAATTGAGTTAGAAAAACAATCAATTATATATCTGATTGGATCTTCCTTCCTTATGGGATAAGGACAATTGGTTGTCAATGTAATCTTCTAGATTTTAGTCCTTATTTGATTTGATTTGATTTCCTTTATTACGTTGTCTCGATCTTTAGGAGATTAATATTTGATTTTCTTGTGAGAATCAGATGTCAATCAAACACTATCTTTTTTAAACTTATGTCCGGTCATTCTAGAATATCGCGCTACCGCTAATTACAATGGATCTTCACATGCACAGATCCTACCTAGCAACCCATGTGGGCAAGATAATCCCGCTCAAGCCCCATGCAAGCATGGCCAAAATCGGTATGCCATAGCTTGACCTCTCTCCGAGGCGGTCTCGACCGGGGGTAGATTACCGAGTCTGCTGGAGCCAAGAGCTTGAATAACCGACCCCGGTTGCGTGCTCAAGAAGCCACCACCACCTAACCTATAGTTTAATCTTGACAAGACTTATGGGACTGCCTGTCAAGACGGCTTGTCACAATCATAGTCCCTTAGGTTACTACCGAAAGCGCTTCCTCATAAATGCTAATGACATGACACTAAAGATGTGACTTAAAGAACCTTTTAGATTAGACCGCGTGTCGAACATCTAAGTGGATAATTCTTGTAAAAATTGCCTATAAATACGAAACTTATTTGGACAAGAAAGGGATGTTGAAATCTTACTCTCACGAGAAATATTAAGTCCTTCACATTAATTATATTCTTCAAGTGTTAAAATCACCTGAGAGATATTTAGTTGGAGGCCCTCAGGCTATTATCTCTGTCTTTGTGTCTCCCTCTGTGTCTATTGCGATACACCCCCTTGGTCCGGAACTTACCCCCGTGGCTAAATCCACGCAAGAAAGGAGGGACATGTAGGAGGAGAAAGCGTGGCGTCTGATGTGACCATTTTTGAGGTCAACAGATCGAAGCTTCAGTGAAGTTCCCTTGGTTGGCCATGAATGTCGAGGCTCTTCACGGGCTTTGCCATACTTAATTCGAGGGTGCCAATATGTTGCCTGGACCTTAAATGCATTTATGAGGCCCTCGCTATATGTGTGAAGTTTTTACGACTTTGGAAGGCCCTCGTTAAGTTTATGAGGTCTTAGTGATTTCGAAATGCCCTCACTAAGTTTATGAGGCATTTGCGATGTTTAACTTGGGTCGTAATTGAACTTTTATGGGACTTTTGCTGACGTGGAGGCATTGCTGAAATCTGGTAGTAACAATATTTTCTTGAAATGTGACTCTAGTGCTAATTCTCTTTTTAGTGCATGTGGACATTACTCTCTATTTTCACATAATTCTTTATACATTTCGTCCGTCATAGTTAATTTTTGAATTCCTTTCAGATGAAAATTTACAATAGGTTTTTAATTAATGTATTAGGAAATAAAATAAGATATTGTTTTTATTTGAATAGAATTTATTTTTAATCTAATACGTTGAATTATTATATGATTAAATGAATACAATAGCAATGAATTTTATTTAATTAAATAGGTTAACAATTAATTTTATTTAATTAAATAAGTATGTACATTAAATTTAATTTTTTTGTTATTTTAAGTTGATTAATTTTTAATCTATTAGTTAGAACATTATATATATATTCTGTAAACTGTTTATAATTTATAAAAAATTTTAAATATATATTCTTAATCAGAGTGATGCTCGACATGTTTAATTATCTCGTTTTGACGCATATGCATCAAAACGTCAAAAAGGTATACATTGAGAATCATATGCATCAAAAAGTCAATAAATGGAACAATAAAAGACGCCGCGAAGCATCTAAAGAAAGACATTTTTTATCTAGGAATTCCCTCAAAGTCAAAAGTGGACATGCCTTTTTTTTGTGTGTGCGACTGTTCGTATTGAGGAAGTGTCTTTTGGAACCATTATTTAATATTTTTGATAGGTTTCAACAAATTAGATAGAAAATAATGTAAAATTAGTTTATAATTAGTGCTAGTTTAGTCTAGATTAAATTTTGTTAAAAAATTAATAATTAATTTTAATCACACATTACACGAGATCCACAATTTTTATTTACTTTTCAATCACACATTTTATCAATTTTTTTTAATCAAAATTTGCTAAAAAGTTCTATCAAACAAACTTTTAAACATTCTTTTGTTTGTCTTTTGATTTATCATTGTCTTTGTCGACATTCTTGGTACATTGAATTTAAATTAATAAGGAATAAATTTTATAATACTGAATATCTTCTTTTGTTAATGTTAAAATAAAGAAAAAAGAAAAGTATATATAATAATATTACAATAAATTGTGTCATATTTACAGGACAATTATAATTACTTGTATGAAATGTAAAATACAACATTCAACAATGAAATATTATCAAAATACATAAAAATTGGTATTATGACAAGTCAATTATTATATATAATTGATTTGATTCTTTTGATTCTAACATTCTCCCAAACTTAAGATGATGAATATAATGTGTTGATCTCGAAATCTGCAATATTCATGTGTCAACATATCTCCCGTCAATCTCTTGTCAGCCTATATGTTACCTGCACACTTAGACAATCGTTAGGCACCAGGATCACTAAGAAAAAATGGACCGACGATCGTTGGTACTCTGACAAATAAGTCAACTGTTGGTATGGATTATATGAAAGAATATATGGGTAGGGGAGAGACAATCGGACAAATTTGAATGAATTTTAGGGTCGAGAATGATGCGTACGTTGGAATAACGGGATGTCTTATATTTATAAAGAGAGAGTTCTAATTGATTTAGGGAAGCAATCAATTAGAAATTTGACGGATCCTCATTCCTTAAAGGATAACATCAAATTCAATCTCATCGTGATCTTTTAAGATTTTTTCCTAATCCTTGTCAATCTTCGAATTGTATTGCTTGCTTTTAGGAGATTGATACGACGCTTTTCTTGTAGGATTTTGTCCATTGATCACACGTAATCTTTTCCTCGGATTACCCTTTGGTTACTTCAAATTATCGATTACCTAGGGATTCAAGTGGGACACGAGGAACCCAAGTTCGTCGGGAGGGGCGAAACCCTTATTGGACTTTGCTTGGCTAGGTACTAGAATGCGAGGTCTTTTATCATAATTTGGGACTTTGACTGCTACGTAAGATCGAGGCGATGACCTATAAGGTCCTCGTCAGGCCCCTATTACTGATGTGGAGGTCTTATCAAATTTGGGCGGTAACTTAATGCTAACTTGAGTTTGTTGATCAAATAATAAAATCTTCGAGGTGGATTAACTTTAGTGAACACATAAGTAGACTGATCAATCGAGGTTACAAAGACGATATGAACAGTATTCTACAAAATATGTTGATGAACAAAGTGACAAAAAAATTCAATATGCTTGGTTCGCTCCTGAAACGAGCAATTTGAATAGCAATTCGATTGTCATGGTTGGAGAATAATGTACAAGTTATATGTTATGTAATAACTATCTCAATCAAATGAGTTCAAATATAATATTTGCCAAAGCTTAATATTAGTACTAGAACAAGCTGGGACAAACTGCTTCTTACTTTACCATGAAATAAAAGAATCACATAGAAGAAACAATAGCCTGTTGTGAATAGCCTATCAGTGGGATCACCAGTCCAATCAGCATCAGAGTAGGCTCGTAACTTAAGAAGCGACTGAGCAGAGAAATGAATTCCATAAAATAGAGTTCATTTGATGTACTATAAAATATGAAGAATATCAGCAAAATGAGTAGCCCTGTGAGCTGATATGAATTGATGACTACATGAACTGTATATGCTATGTCCAGATATGTCACTGTAAGATAGACCAAATTACCAACTAGTTGTCGATAAAAACCGGAATTTACTAAGAGCACACTATTAGTGAGAATGAACTTGACATTAATCTCAATAGGTATAGAAGTAGTTTTGTTATCGCCAAACTAACTCGAAATATCATATCTGAGGCGTATTTAGCTTGTGACAAATAGTATCGTGTACCATCAGAAGAGGCTTTTAGCCCTAATAAATGGCTAATTAAGTCAATATCTTTGATATCAAAGTGTTTTATTGAGATATTGTTTGAGTCCACCAATATCCCCGAAAGTTATCACCTATAATATGCACATTATCAACATAAAGGAGAATAAGAATATGACCGTTATAAGTTTTACGATTACATAGGGTATAGACTTGAGTAAAACCTAAGTGATGAACATTGTTGCTGAATATTTCAAACTATGTGAGAAGCTTGTTTAAGATCCTACAAAGCCCGGCTTTAATAAGGCAAACCTTTCACGGTGGATGTTCATAACTTGGTGGGGTTGCACGATACTTCATCGTAAAGATCACCATTGTACAAAGTATTTTTACCATCCATTTGAAATAGTTTCCATTGTCGGGCTCCAATCGTAACTAAAAGGCTTGGAACTAAGGTAATGCGAGCTACGGGAGCACATGGATCCTTATAGTTAGTCACGAATTCTTGAATGTAACCTTTAGCAACTAATCGAGCCTTATATCATTCTACAAAGCCATATGATGAAGTTTTAATTTTGTATACCCATTTACAACCAATAATAGACTTCCCGTGGAGGAGGTCAATCAAATCACAAGTATGAATCTCAGACAATGCCTGAAATTCTTATATCGTTGCTTGTTGCCAAAGAGAATTATTCATCATTGCTTGAGGTTCATATAGAGATACTATAGCAAAAAAAAAGCTTATAATCACGAAGATGAGAAGGCAATTGACTTGCGCGAGTAGATCAACGTGGAAGTTGAGACTTAAGAGAGAGTTAGAATCCACGTTTGAGGATATACTTCAAGGACAATCATTGTATGATATTCAGAGAACCTCGTATCACAATAAAAGAGAAATGGATGTATAGAAGTAGGATTTAACAACCCGTCTCTAGAAGATGGTGTGAGTAAGTCCATTGATGGATTTAGAAAGAAAGTTGTTTGAGGAATGACGATTGGAACTTTAAAATTGAATAAACATCTTATGTTCCCAAAAGATAACGTGACAAGAAACACGAAGAAGTTTATAAATAAGATCCCATCCCTTATAACCCATATGCTCAATACCATAACCTAATAAACAACAAAGTCTAGCACGAGGTTCAAGTTTGTCCATTCACGGTTGTAGAAAAACAAAGCAGCACAACCAAATACTCGTAAGGTATTACAATCGAGAGCAAGCGATTACCATACAAATGCTCGTAGGAAAATATGTTGTGGAATGTGGAACATGATTAATAACATATATCGCAAAGATGAGAGTAGCTTCACCTAAAAACGCGTTCGGACAAATAGCTAAAATAAGCAAAGCTCTTATTGTATCTAGAATATGTCGATGTTTTTGTTCACCCCTACCATTTTGCTGAGAGGTTCAAGAACATGAACAATGAAGAAAACTACAATTTTTAGAAAGAAGCTAGACAAATTGTCTCTTTATAGTCCATGACATTATTATATGTACGAAATACTTTTATGATTCGAGACATCTGAGTCTTAATCATAACAAACTTAAAATATCAGTCAAGCGATTTAGAACGATGTTTCATAAGATACAACCATGTCTAGCGTGAGTAATCATCCACAAATATTACAAATAGAAGCGGAGCGTGGAAACGCGTGCAACATTGATTTTGAGCAATTTATGTGACGTTTGACTCATGGTTTGATGTAGAATCGATATATGGCACAAAAATAAAATCGAACAACAAAATTATACTTCACAAGGTGGGATATTGTAGTTTGGACAGATTTGATGTGGCGGTGATATAGGAGTTATCTAGAACAATAGTCAATATTAACCACAAAATTTATTTTCTTTGCAACTAGGACTCTAATTCCATTGGGGTGGGGGTGGGGGTGGGGTGGGGGTGGGGGGGGGGGGGGAGAGAGAGATATAATATTGTATATGTTTGTTGTGTCAATAATACAATAAAGAGTATCTATTCATAGGATAACTTGGAATGGTACAATAAAGGTAAGGTCCACAGACAATCTTCAATAAAGAAAGATTATCAAAAATGTATCGAAATTGATAGATGATTCATATAGTTGATTTGATTCTTTGATTCTAACAATTAATTTTATTTAGTCAAATCCAATTTAAATATTTGAGGATTTTATTGCTTGATGTTCTTGGATCAATTAGAGCATCTTTAATACATTATATAGATTGCTATTTAGGTAATACGAATGTTGAAAGATTTATGATTTACGTGGCATTAATGTCTAATAAATAGGCATTCTAGTTCAAAATTTATTCTCCAATGTATTTTATGCATTGTTATCTAGATGTATTTTATTTATTAAAATTACATTTAAATATGCATATCAATTATAATTTTCTATAATTGCTACTTATACTAACTTATTGCTTTAGATTTTTTTTTTTTTTTTAACATTCCAAATGAGAATTATTTATTCGTCATTGTAAAATGGCAATCTCGACTCTTTGGTTCCGTGATACAAATGTTAAAGCAATTATTGTTTTTGGGCGATCGGTAGTTTGATTTTTGATCCGATTGTAAAAATGTAGCTACAAATAGAATAGAAATATGTAAAAGATCAAAAAACAACTCAAGTTTATTGAAAATTACATTTAGTTTATAATTGTTACCAGGGGCGGGATTGTATTGTAGTGTAATCCCACTCTAAAACATAATAATTTGTAAAGTGTAATTTTTTTAAACGTATGTCGGTTTTGAAGTACAATTTTTTTAAGTACTAATCTACTTTTAAAATTCCAACTCCAAATACATATCCAAAAATACTTTTTTTTTTTTCCTAATCAACATAGGTAGAGTAAAACAATGGCTGAATTATTTTAATAGGGTTCAATAAATTAAAGAGAAAAATAGATATGAATTAGGCAATTTACTTTAAAAACGAATAACGTATTTATTGACTCGTATTATATGTATCTTTTTAAACGCAATGTAAATAAAAATCACCAAAGTGTTACAAATTTAAAAGCTAAATATTCGAAATTAATATGAATCTGCTAATAAAAAATAAAATTAAAAACTAATTACGACACTCTCAAGACAAAATGCATAAATATTCTATTTTGACAAAATTGAGTACCCCAAAACCCCATGCAAAAAAACCCTAATCAAGACCCTCATCATTTTACTCCTCCTTTAATAATTATTTAATAATAGCACAATGATATTACCTCTCCATAAACATATTTAATATATTTTCTTTATGAAATTGAAAATATCATTCAAAGTTATTAATAATATCTTAAAAAGACTGAAATATCTTATTGCATTGGTTAAACTTATTTTAATGAGATATAATTTAAAAAAAAAGTGTATAAACACTATACAGAAGAATGTTATAGAGTATGTTTAGTAAAGATTTTTGTAGATTATAAGCAGTGAGTTTTACGAAATATGTGGATAAACGTTGTGGGTCATATAAAATATATAGATGAAATAATATTTGACCGACTTATAAGTACTTATAAACATATACAAACACACTCATAATTTATAACCATCAGAGATTCAAAAGAATATTTGTAATACTGTTTGTAACTGTCTTGCACGTTGTAATTTTTTACATCAAAGTTTGTACATTTGATTCTCAGGGAAGTTTACCAAATTCTTTATGAATCGCATTACTACGACATCAACAGAGTTACAGAGGTGGAAGGATTTAGGAGCGGTGGCGAACTTCATCAAATATTTGATTGATGCAATAAATTCTTGATTAATTTGATGGAATTACAGAGTTTGTGAAATACAGCTTAGTTATTGCAATTCAACTAAACTCAAGAATAAATTGAATCAACTCTACAACTAATAAAGCGATTATATAACCACTTGTGAAAGAAAAGTTTATACAAAAATATTAATGCACATATCGGTTTGCCTAGAACATGAACTACGAATATGTCTAATCACGACCGTAGGGAATTTTATCCGCTACTATAAGAAAAAAAAATGTTCTATACGTCTTCAATCTCTTTCTAAAACGAAATTATCTCTCAAACGATATTCTCATTACTCTACTTACTGTCTTAATCTTAAAACCATAACAACTGAATTCAAATCATCATCATCGTCCATCAAGATTTTGTAAAAAATAAAGGAGTTCAAATCTTAGTGACCCATTCTAATAGATCTTACGGTCGAATCTCACCGCGAAGAAGCAATATATACTAGTTTAAAAGTAAATTTAAATTACTTTTTTGTTGAATATATAATTCTAGAAATTACTTTTTTTATTTAAAAAACTTTCATAGTGAGTAGTGACCCCTTTATTGCCCGAGAGGGCACTGACACATTCGATATGTATAATACATAAATATATTATATATAATTCCAACATAGATTCCCAACCTATTACTTATTGCATTTTCATCTCCAACCTTTCAAATGGAACATTTTAGTCCCAAACCCTAAATTTAGTTGCACCCATGATCATTTCTTCCCATATTATCATTCAAATAAAAAGTGAGTTGACACGTTTTATTTTTCAAAATTTAAAAGATACATTCTTAATTCTAATAAATTTATATTTTAGGAAATAAAAGGTAAATACTTAAAATAACACGTGAATTGTCTTGACGAATAACCCGTTGATGAAAAAACTAGAATTATTATAATCACATTAAGAAATAAATCATTTTATTTCTTCAAACTTCTGCATTTCCTTATCAAAATCAAAAGCAATAAAAGAACAACTTTATACCAAAATCATTAAGTTAAAGAATAACAATTTTATGTGTGTTTGGTTCATATTATTTTCAAAAAAAGAGTTGTTTTGAGTTTACAATTCTTGACTTTTCAAATATTTTTAAGGTGAAATGATGAATTATTCTTTCTACTATGAAGTGACATTTTGTTGATTAAAGACAAATTTTTGTATTTTATTTTTAAAAAGTTTGCAAAATCAAAAATTGTAGGTTCAAAAAAATCTACTTCTTGGAAATAAACTAGACCAAAAAAACCCATTTTTTGGTCGGAAGTTGATATTTTTAAAATAAAAAAAGAAAGAACATTCTTTAGATGAATGAGCTTAAAATGTAATGAATTGGGTAAATGTTCTAAGAATTCTTTTTGTAATTTTTTTTCTTTTTTTCTTTCTCTTATTGTTTAATTTATTTAAAATTGGAATTAAGACGTGCGTCCGCATATTATTTTACGGGTAACTCAAAAAGACGACGGGCGCAATCAAAATAAAATGAAAGGCCAAGGGATTAAATTCTACGTTTGAAAGGTCGGAAACTAAAATGTAACAAGAGCAATAGGTTAGCGACCTCCGCTGCTATTTCTTGTATATATAATAAACACAGTTATGGTATCAGGCTTTGAGCATCAATTGCGTATTCTAGGTCACTCCAAAGGAGAAAGCTGCACGACACCGACGCGTCTTTCCCGAGCAGATTCTCTTCTCACACACACACACAAAAGTGGGTGGGATTTGATTGTGTGGTCACTGCGTATAACAACAATAATAGAAAAAGCATCAATCTTTACACATATACATCTATAAATATCAAAGGTGAAGATGGCAGAGCAGACCCATCTGACTGAACTGCCGGTGAAGAGGTCGCGGGAGGAGGAGCCGGAAGAGAACGGTGGCGTTTCTGTCAAAATGGAAAACAATAACGGCGCCGCCGTCGCACCGGCTGAGTGTATTTCCACTATTATCCCTGGCTGGTTCTCTGAGATTAGTCCAATGTGGCCTGGCAAGTTTCCAACTCTTTTCACGCACATACACACGTATTTGGTGTGTTTATAGATTTGGGATTTTGTTTTTGGGGTTTAAGATGTATCAGTTGTCGGGTTTGATTAATTATAATTCACGATAATTTTCGAATAATGGTTCTTGAATGCATACATATCATTTGAATTTTATGTATATCACTTGTTATCCAATTAACATTTTTATATTTTCCTTTTCAAATTTGGTAATGATATTTGAAATGATGCTTAACTGATCCCCAGTAGGTTGAATTTACAGTTTGATTCTGTCGTGTTCTTCGTCCCCACTCGCTTGCATAAAGTTTCTTTCTTATTAAGTCATAGTCCTTTCAATTTGTGTTTTGCATTTTCGAATACTCGAGCGTGTCTTATATTCATGGAAACCTTTGGTCATATAATATATCTACAGAATTTATGGGCATATAATTCATATAAATTTCAGCACTTGAAGGAAGCGAAGAGCCTCTGTCGAGCTGCAGAGAGTTTTTTTAACTGATTGAGTACTTAAATTTGTCGTTTTTTGATACTTTCACGTAGTACGCACAAACTTTTAGCTCTGTTTGGATTTCATAGTATGGGGTACATGTATTGTTCTTTCAATTGTTCCATGTCTTCCTTTTCCTCTTTCTTTTATGGAGTTGTGTTTGCTGGTCATTATTTTTCTTGGGTACAACAAGCAGTTGTAGGTGATCAAGGGTTTAATTAGTCGAATCCCCTTGCACTACTGGATATAGATGTATATTGCAGCCAAGGAATTATTTTGAACATTTACATTGGGCTTTCTTTGACTTATCAAATTTCTGGCTATATACAATCTCGAGCAAGATTATTGTCGTAATAAATTACTTTTGTACTGTATTATTTCCTGTATGGGTTGGGGTTTGAGAAAGAAAGTTCTACTAAAGTTGTTTTAACATATATTAGAATTACACTTGTCATGTTATTTTGGTGAACTAGATTAATACTTCAAATTCTGTAATGTCTTGAAGAGTAGGAGTGTTGTTATATTCTCCATACTTGCATCTTTAGACTTTCACTTAAGAGTTCCTTCTACAATGCCGTAGAAGAAATTCTGGTAGCAAATAAGATATTGTTTCACTTTCTGGCGCATGATTTGTTTAAAGATATAACTTATCTACAGAAACCTAGTTTCATTGAATTGTTGACCATGAATTCCTAAGGTTTAGGTTGTTTACCTCGTTGAACAATGAAAGTGTTTAAAGTATCGAGAATATATTCCACCCCTCCCCACTCAAAAAGAAAATTAAAGAAAACCACTATACATGCACGTGAAACGATTTTGACAAGTATCCTCTTCATCATTTACTTTCTTATTTTATTTCTTGTTTCAGAAATCATTTTTTCTTCTTTATTATGACTCTAAAAGGGTTGCTTGGTGAAAATCATGCAGGAGAAGCACACTCATTGAAGGTAGAGAAGATATTATTTCAGGGTAAATCAGATTATCAGAATGTTGTTGTGTTTCAGGTATATGAAACTTTTAAATTACTTAATGTCCTCTAATTTTATGTTACGCAACAATAAAATGGCTAAGTTTTTCATTACATCTGAATGCATAAATTTTGGTTGATTCTGGCTGCAGTCATCAACTTATGGGAAGGTTCTTGTCTTGGATGGTGTAATTCAACTCACTGAGAGGGATGAATGTGCATATCAGGAAATGATTACTCATCTCCCACTTTGCTCAATTCCAAATCCAAAGAAGGTATTTACAGTCTGATCCCAATGATCATATATTGGTAGACGGGTTTGACTTTCGTAATGCTGGTTGTATGTGAAGAATTTTTTGGTGGCCAAGAACATCTCTGCATTACCCCTTTTACAGTGACTAAGCTTATTTCTAAGTAAAGTTACTTTTAAATAACATTTTCTTTCTAAACATGTTTGGATCGTTACTTTTTTCTTACTTTTTAAGTAAAAAAACTGTTACTTATTTTCAATTTTGATCAATAAGAAAAATTACTTTTAAATCTTACTTATAACTGAACTTATTATGAGTGAACTTTTTAAGCTTAGACAAACAAGCTCTTAGTGCTGTGATGTCTCTGATCTTCATCGAGTTAGTGTTTCAATCTTCCTTTCTCTCTACAGGTTCTAGTTATTGGTGGAGGAGATGGTGGTGTCTTGCGTGAAGTGTCTCGCCATTCTTCTGTTGAGAAGATAGACATCTGTGAGATTGATAAAATGGTCGCCGATGTGAGTAGTTCTTACTTTTATCCTTTAATTCAGTTTTTGTATATCCTTATCACATTCCTTTCTTTCCATTCTTTTGCTTGGATGTTACTCATCTAGAGTCTATGTTTTGTTCTGCTAAATAAGGTCTCGTTGAGCTAGAATAACCCTGAACTTCTTTAGGCGTGATTCTTCTGATTTAAATTTTAGGATTTTGAAGAACAAATACTGTAAACATTTCTAATCTATTTCTCCATCCCAGGTTTCCAAACAATTTTTCCCAAGGTAGCTGTTGGATATGATGATCCCGTGTAACACTTCATGTTGGCGATGGTACAGTCAGCATTGCCCACTCTATTTCCCTTCTCATAGTCTTTAGTGCCTTCTCTTTGACTTGAAACTTTTACTTTGATTTCTTTCGAACTTTCAGGAGTTGCATTTTTGAAGGCTGTCCCTGAAGGAACTTATGATGCAGTTATAGTGGATTCTTCTGACCCGATAGGTAAGTCTACTTTACAACCAAGTCCTTCCTTGATACCTATAACCTACTTTGGAAAGCTCCATGCGTTCTAAATCTTATTTGCATCACTCAGGTCCTGCACAGGAGTTGTTTGAAAAGCCTTTCTTTCAGTCTGTAGCTAAAGCTCTTCGTCCGGAGGGGTTGTATGTACCCAAGCTGAAAGCATATGGCTTCACATGCACATTATTGAAGATATTGTTGCCAATTGCCGCCAGGTTTTCAAGGGTTCTGTGAACTACGCTTGGACCTCAGTTCCTACTTACCCAAGGTATTCTTTCTTCCGCACTTTCTTTTTCTGTTGTGTGTCTTTTTTCTTTCCTGTTTTCTTCCCTTTCCCGGCAATTACCTGAACTCTTCCATTGGTTGATCAGAATTTACTGTTTGAAATCCATTACACCTATATAAAGACAGACTATTTAAATCATGTAGAAAACTTTGAAATGACCTTATTATTAAAGAAAGGGGGAATCCTCATTCGACAGCTCCGTCCTTGCTTAGGTGAGCTACGTGGGATGAAGCTAGCTCGATCATACACTTGCTTTTGTCATTTCTTGATATTCTTTCTATTACTATAAGATTTGGCCAATCAGGTCTCACCCACATGTTAAACTGTGTTCGTTAATGTATATCCAACATTGATGTGCTTTCTGCATCTCCCTGCAGTGGTGTTATTGGATTCATGCTTTGTTCCACTGAGGGACCTGCAGTTGATTTTAAGCATCCAGTCAACCCAATAGATACTGACTATAGCCATGTCAGTACAAAAGGACCCTTAAGATTCTACAACTCCGAGGTATACCATTGCCTTATCGTGTCTCCTTGTAACTCTACGCATTCTTCCTGTGATTGACTTGGGGTAACTTTTATTCTTGGGTTTACTTTCAGATACATTCTGCAGCTTTCTGTTTACCTTCATTTGCAAAAAGGGTGATTGAATCTAAAGCCAATTGATAAAGCTCCTGGAGCTATTAGAAGAGCATGAATTAAGCTGCTGTAGAGGTCCTGAGACCAAGTACTTGACCTTTGATCGAGTTTAGTTCAGAACAATTTATTTAAGTAGTCTTACTGAGATTGATAACCCTTTCCTTTTACGTACAATTATCAGTACCTCGAGATTAGTTATTCTTATTGAACAATTGATCTATCAATGGAACAAGTTGAGGTGATACATTTATCTTTATTATGTCTTGGTTAAAGTCCTCTTCCCCTCTACATCAATTATTCAATGAGTTCTCACAGGTCGTCATGTGTCATTATGACTTTGAACTGAATTGTCGGCATCTACACAAGAGAACAAAGAAACCAGAAATTATGCATATGATACACAAAATGGTTGTAGTACATTGGTATCCTCTGTAAAGTGTACATGTTTGGCGTAACAGACTGAAACTAGACGAGATTAACAACTGTACATGAGATATATATTCGTTGTTCTGTATCCTAGAAGTGAATGATTACCGTGCACAGAGCCTCCTAGAAGAGAATGATTACCGTGCACAGAGCCTCGATTACAGTTTTGAAGCTGTTAAAAGTTGATCAAACTCGAGAGATATGAAGAGCTTAGAGCATTATTTGTTGAACAGGGAGTTGGCATTTAACCAACCAAATATGAGTAACACCGGCAATTGAGGAATTTCAGAAGAATAATTAAAAACAATTTGACCCTTTTCGTCTCTCTATTGAGCTCATCTATTGAGCTCATCGCTCATTCCTACCTTTCAAAATTCAAACCAAGCATACACTATTTACAGGGCCAGCAAATACTTCACCAAATCACGGACGCCAAAGAATGCGCTACCAGTGTCCACAATCCTTCACATTTGTTTGAATGTCATCACTACCGTACAGTGCTGAAGCAAACCCACTGACTCATTCACTCTACCTGCTCCAAATCTTTCTAGCCCCAAAGGGGTCCCTTTCTTATCGACCAAGCCCTACAACAGGTTGTTTAGGAGTCCTCCACGATGGGTTGTTTTCTTTGGGCTGGGGGCAGCTCGGGGTGTAAATTTCAATCCTCATACTACAGTAAACAGTTTCTGGCACAATTATGTCATTAATGTCCAGGGCATCTTACTGATGAAATCAAGCAAAATGGAATTCTTAAGCACGAGATGATGCAGCAGCAGCATATGCTAAGCTTCAAAACTACACCAGAGCGCGAGCTTAACATTGTCGCAACAATAAAGATCACATTAATGATGCACAGAAATACAAGCCGCCAAGCTACTTCCTACACATTAGGAAAATAAAAAAACAAAACCACCACCAAATTTGCCTGCTTCCAAGAGATGGCTATGGTATAAATGCAACAGCTGGGATTTCACATAGCAGATTCAGTGCATTCTATCACAGCCAGACCTATGGGCAATGGGATTAGTCAAGTCGACCATTCAACAGGAATGCATTCAACCAGAGTCGCTGAAGAACTGATCTCATACTCAATGGGGTCACCTGAAGCTCAAGTCTATTAAGCTTGGATGATGCAAAAAAATTCATTCAAAGAGCAGTGTGACTAACGAGATGGTTTCAGGCTTTAGGCAACAGGAACCCCAGGTAGTTTCTATGGTAGAATTCCTCACATAGCTTGAGAAGCGGTAAAGCCAAGGCCATAAACAGCTTCAATCTTCTCCAACCAGCAGGCAGAGAAGTTGACATCCGCAGAAAATCACACACACACAACCAGGATTCAAAGCATTTTCTCTTTCAACAACATTAAGAAGCACTAGGAGAAGCTGTGATGAAGCAGAGAAGCACAGACGGCACAAAACCACGTGGACTAAGAAGCAGTAAGTGGTGTAGCTGATAACCACTCCTCAAAAAAGAGAAAACAGAAGAGATAGAACTTTAGTGAAGGCCATTTTAATTATAGCAATAATATAGCAGTAAAGACATACTAGTAGCAATTTGTTTTCTAAAGTATGGCAAAGACCTCGAGATTTAAAGAGCAAGCCAAAGCAGATATGGAGTGCATGGCCTCCTTTCCAGCTGCTACTTAGCACAAGATCATGGTTCAAAACACATCCAATTCCCATGACATGGACTAAAATGAAAGCTATGTTTGTTTGATAATCAAGCCTATCAGATTACATCATAGCAAAGTCTCATCCTTGCTGAAATTCTTCGTACTCTCCTGTTTCAGTGTCGAGCTCTGCATAGAAATGAGTTTGTATAAGCCTAAATGCATGGAAATATATGAGAATAGTAACAGGAAAATTGTCCCTTACCCATATGGAGAACAAAAGACGAAAAAAGGAAACAAGAGACAAAAAAAAAAAAAAAAAAAAT
This sequence comes from Forsythia suspensa, assembly GCA_023638005.1. NCBI lineage: Eukaryota > Viridiplantae > Streptophyta > Magnoliopsida > Lamiales > Oleaceae > Forsythia > Forsythia suspensa. Next base: position 4,561,753 of record CM042666.1, read on the forward strand.
ACAATACAATACACTACACAAGGAATAATATACGATGGTCATATATGTGCTTTACTTTTTAACTATTTGCATTTCAATGTTGCTTTTAGATCTATCTTGCTGGTTAAAGTTCCACTTATTTGCAGGGATTCTAAATCATTCGTGATGACAGCAACATGAACCATGCAATAAAGATGTGAGGCAAACTCCCATTTGCATAAGGTGAGCCATATGACCACGGCAATGTGCCCGCTGACCAGCTGAAGCTACAAGCCAACTAGTACCACAACGAGGTGATGCGCTGCACGTGCTAAAACTTAAAACCAATAACTAGTGCATGCACGACCCATAACAAAAGCAATAATTAGTGCATGCATGTGATAACAATTTAAAACTGAAATGATTAGATACCCATTTGCATATGGTGAATCACGGCGACCACGACTGTAGACTGGAGATCTGCTGTAACTGCGACCACGTCGAGGTGATAGGCTACGTTCGCGGGATACCTTCTTCCATAAGGACTATAACTCCTGCAATAAGATGCAAGAGGGTAAAAATACAAGCCTGTATTTATATCCTTTTGAAGATCAAAATTCTCACACAAGAATACCATATTACTCCGACACAGCAGTCATCATTGACCTACTTAGGTTAATACAAGAATACCAGGTATGTATTTAAAATTCATTCATACAAAAAAAAAAGTATTCTTGATATTATTTCCTGGGAGGCTAGTAATAAAAGCACGTGATAATATCATGCCATGTAAAAAAGACGTAAAAATTGCATAGGTTTTTTATTCATTGTTGTTTTCAATAAATTAAAATACTATGCTAAACCAATCACTGTTCTCGCATTTCACAATAATACCCAATTACCAACGCTGTGGATTGCCTACCATCATATTCATAGTGAAGGTACTTTTTCTTGGTAATGTCACCATTCAGCCTAGACTTCTAACAATTGCTGGCCAGGAAGATGGCATTATACACTATCTATTAACAGAGTAGTATTTAGAACCCTCGCAACAGAAAATGCATATTCAAGATTTTCTCAAGTTGGCTAGATCTCAAATGATGCTTTTACATGAAAGCACTCATAAAAGGCTGGAAAAAAGGAAACTTGCAAATGCCTCTTCCAGCAGATGACATAAGAACTATGATCAAACTCCAACTATTAGAATTCAGGACACAGCTGACATTTTCTACAATTTGTATATTGGATTCAAAAGAAGAATTTAAGGCTCCAAGTTCCGATATATGTTTTCATCATAAAAGCGAAATGAAAAGAACTCACCTCCTCCCATAACTTGGACTTCTACGGCGTCGAGGACTGGGGCTCCTGCGTCGTCCACTTCCTAAACCTCTTGAACCAATGCGCGAGCGACACTCTCGAGCAAAATGACCGGGTTCACCACACTCATAACAATTCATATCACCACCGCCTCCACGACCACGCCCTCCACCCCCCTTTGAATTGTGGGAAAGCTCCACATGCCAACCATTCTTCCCTGTTTCATTTTCAAATTTTATTACACTAAGATGATAAAGAAAAAAAAGAGCCACCATGAATTTAAGAATGTATCAGACAACATTTTCCTATAAGTATTCAAATTAAATAGCAGTCATATGAGCCACAGGCTTTGTTTGCCAAACCCGTTGTGTTGGGCTTGGGTGGCCTAACCTGCCTTGTAACTTCTAGTCAAGTCTAAAGCACCTATCACATGGTGTAAATTGTTGAATATACAGATACAGGATTAGCGACAAATGACAGTTTCTTCCCACCAAAATTCACAAAAACCTCACCAAACAATTCATTAGGCATGTCCACCAAAACACTATGGATATGCTAAGAGAATTTTGACATCATTGTAATAACTCATCTTTCTCTGGGACTATCACAAAACAAGCTAAACAGCAACATCAGTAATCATGCTTATCCAACAGAGAAGTGCGAAATAAGCAATGTCACGAGAACTAGATCAATATACAGCCAATAAAATCTTCATTTACATCAAATGATCAAATGCTAAATAATCAAGAACATTAAGTGCTAAATAAAACAATCACAAGTAAAAAAATATTTGATTTTCCTGGTGGCTTTAACAAAAAAACAACTCGTACTTACCATCCAGTGTCCGAATTGCATCGAGAGCATCCCGGCGATCATCAAAGTCGATAAAGGCGTAACCTGGTGGTCTTCTAGCAACCCACATACTGCATTGGTTTCATTGTCAATAGTCAAATAATTACCAGATTCTGTAACACATTTTTGTCGATTCTTTTTATGCTGCGCATGTGCTCCAGCAATAAATAACCCATATCCACAAGAAAAAAAATACAAAAAACGAAAAGAAATCACATAAAATCACATAATATATAAACAAAAGTAAAAAATAAAACAACATATGATCAAGAAAAGTTGGGAGAAAAATATAAATTTATCAAATATTCAATTTACTTTTAACCAAAAAAGAAACGAGGAATTTACCTTCGGAGCACGCCGTAGATGCGAAATTCATCCTCCAAATCTCTCTCAGATACTCGCGGATCCAAATTCCCAACATACACTCGAGACATCGTATTTATCTAATAATCACAAAAGCCAAATTATTTAAAGAAAATCAAATATTAACCCTAGTTTTATTATATCAAATATTAACCCTAGTTTTATTATATCTAAGTAACTGATATATAATCACCCAAATATAGAGAAATTAGATTTTAAATTCAGAAATATAGTACATATATGTATATATATTAATACGCTCAAAATTAAAGCTTACTGAAAGAGAATTAAACTTGCTTTATGATTCTGATAAGTTCTTCAGCGTGTTTACGGAGACTTCAAGAGCGAATGCTTTAGACCCCAACCCCGGTTTTTGTTTTCTTTTAGGAGAAAGGGTGGGGAGTGGGGGTGGGGTGAAACGTGTCAAAATTGAAAGGACATTAGCAACTGGATTGGGTTATTACATTTTATGGGCTACAGTCGCTTAAGTTTCTGTTAAATATTGGGCTTGGGCCTCATAGGCGAGGAGGACCAATCTCAAGAGCTCGGAATTTTACTTACTTTTATTTTAATATATTGCTTAAAAAAATTACCTATTTTTATAATAAAATTATTTATTTAAATAATAAAATTTTGGATAAAAAATCTGAATGGTCTCGTGCTTTATAATAAAACCTTTGAACTTTAAATCGTTTTTCGTCAGTCTTCAACTAAACATCGCAAACCCAATTAATTCCTTCGTTCCAATGGACAGAAATGATAATTTAACATACGGAATTACTTACATGGCTATTAATTTCGTTCAACTCAACATCTAAAAAATATGATTGGTCTTTAAACTATAAACTTTGAGCTTAAAATGTCCTTTAACTTTAACAACGCACATGTTTAGTCATTCAACTTAACACTATGAATCATGTTAGTCCATTCATTTGTTTGTCATTTCAACTAACGAAAACCAATAAGTTGGCGGATGAAATTACTTACGTGGTGTTTCATCCAACTCGGCATCTATCTTGACAAAAAATGGAAGGGTAAAATTTTATTTAACTAACCAGAGTTACTTGAGAGTGCGATAAAAAAGACTTTGTAAGGCACGAAAGTGATGAATGGTACTACATAATAAGGTTGGGTGTAGGCGCACTATATATATTTTTTTGTCTTAATTTATATTAAGATTTTTGATTTTTTTTTTCCTTTCTTGTCTAATTTTTATTTTTATTTTTTTGGTCTATGTGGATCTTTGAGTTGAACGTAATTAACCTTCACCTAAGTATTCTATTTGTCCATTCATTATTTCGGTAGTTTGAAAAAAGAGAGAGAATGAGATTGGCTCCCATCGAATTTAAACAATCTTGTCGGTTGGAAAATACTAGACATACTAAAGAAAAAATTGAGGAAAATTGAAAGTTGTTATAAAATAGGTATCTCGATTTATTATTTCTACATGTTATTATTAATTTTTCATGAAAAAAAATCTTATAATAATTATAAATAAGAAATAATTCTTAATTAATTAAATATAAAATTCTTAATATAAAAAGGTATTTATATATCCGTCTGATGATGTTTCATTATTAAAGTTTAGGGGACTTTTTACAAGCCAAAAAGTGTATAGTTTAGATAACAACTATGTTTCTTAGATATTGAGTCGGACAAAATTAACTGCCACATAAATAATTATTTCTGTCAACTCATTATTTCCTTAGTTGGAACGGAGGAGATAGACAAACTAACTAACATAGTCCACGATTTTTAGTTGAAAGATTAACGAAGTACGACTTAAAGTTGATGGACTATAATTACATAAGGTGTAAAGTACGGGGGACTATTCAAGTTTTTTACCCATAAAAAATTGTCTATTTAAAAATAATAAAATATACTAATTTACTTATGATTGAGCTTACTTATAAGTACATTCTTTAAGGTTAGCCAAACATGATTTGAAGATTATGAGGACCAGAATCACGAGATCATAAGCTTGTTGTGCATATTTTGGCTAATCTTTTAAAGAAAAAAAAAAAGTAAAAGTTACTTTTAAGTAATAGTCTTGACTTAGTTCTGAAAAGGAAATTGAGTGATGAAAATTAAATCGTGCAAACAATATCAAATTTATAAATGATAAATTTTAGTATGTGGGTAAGTTAAATAAAACGAGGAATTTAGAGGTTCTACTCCAACTTAGACACACACACACAAAAAAAAAGAGAGCCTTTCTAAGTTACTTTTTCACTCAATTTGGCCAAATACTTGTTCAGTCTAGTGCGTTACATATCAAACTTGTTAAAGATGAATAAATATTTGTATACAAAATGACATATTTAATATATGGTTAATGGTTAAGGATAATAAATAACGAAATTGATGTCCTAATAACAAATTTAAGCCAAAAATAAAGAGAATTTTATTCTCGAAAAGATATGTAAATTTTTAATTGGGATACAAATACACTTGATATTTTTTTAAAAGACGAACCGTATTTTATATAATATATGACAAATCTATTTTTGGACATAATAGCCCCGCCCCCGCCCCCTCCCCCCGCCCTCCACCCGCCACCACCGCCTCCGTCTCTTCATCCGTTTATTTTATCTCTTAAATTTTTATGTACTTTATTTTATTTAACTGATTAAGAATACGTACGTTGCACGTGATTTTGTAATAATATTTTTTTTTTTAAATTATCGATGAATATAACACTTAAGTGAAACTCATTTTTAATCATAAGTTCATCAATGATTATGACCAACTAAAGAATAACATTCAAGTTTTTTTTTGGTAAAACACGTGGTTTATTAAAAAGTACATAACTTATATGAATGTTAAGTTTGAAAGATTATTGATACTCTTTTAATTATCTTTTAAAGCATATATCTAATGGCATATCAAGAAAAATGTAACTTTCTTTCATGAAAATTAGTATCAAATCTTAAAATAAATGAAAATAGTAGGTAGAATACATTTTTTCATTGATTTTCGATATTTATATCATTATAAAAACACATGAAAACAAAATATTTAGCATTTTTAGGTAATTATTTCTCGGAAAAAAGAATACCAAAATTCTTTGACATATGATAAAGAATAATTCTCTTATAATATCCATTCGGTTTAATGCACCCATAAACTAAATTTTTTTTTTTTTTTGTTCTCTTCATACATTTTTTTCCCACAATTCCTTCTGAAATATTAATAAATTTCAAGAAAAATCAAAACAATCGAGATACTTAGACAATCTCTGTCTTAATAAAAATTCATGATTTTAACTCATTACATAAAACCCACTTATTATGTGAAATTACCTTCACCTTATGCATAGCATGATTCGGTTTATCCAAGTTATGTAGTACATGTTAATACTCTTCCTCAATCAAGGCTTTGAGAAAGCTAGAAAACACCAATTCTCATTGTTCTAAATCGCTTTTCTTCAATAAATATATGTTTATTTGCTTACAAAATGATATAAAAACATTATTCGAGTTTAAATCTCTTTGCTATCAAGACTACCACAATAATTAATATTTTTACTTGAACAAATATTCTAAATCAAGAAATAAAAAGATAATCGATGATAGTTAATTTTCTCCTCTTGAAACACAATTTATGACGATGGTGGAGACACGAAAAGGGTGGCGGAGCTTTTTCTCCGTGGCCACTCCGGTGTGATAATCGAGATATGATTATAATATTTGTCTTGAATAGCAATATGGAGTGTATAAGAGTTGTGTGTTTCTTTTTACACGGAGGTTGGCTTCTATTTATAGGGATGACTGCAGCTTATTGATGATGGGTGTCCTTCATCTCTCTCATTTGATAACGGTGTCCTTTCATCTTCCTCATTATTAGGAGTTAATGAGGATGTTTCATCTTCCGTGATAACCGGTGGTAATCGCTGTCATTCTATGGATCGCCTGCCTAGCTAACTTGACGACAGTTGGGTTGTTGCAGTTTATCCGTCGAAGCATACTCATGAGACCAACAAAGTGGGCAAGCTGGTGAGGCGGGCGAATCGTTAAGGCGGGTGTACCACTATAGCTAAATAACATACAACAACTGTCATTATTTATATCATCATAAGCCCCTCTACTGTCATCGCCTTGTTTTTCAATAGTAGCTATTACATTGATTTTTAAATATAAGCTCATCGCCTTGATTTTTGGATGGTGGCTATCTCCTTGATTTTTAAACATATGTTCATCGCCTTATTTTTTAAACATAGGCTTATCGCCTTATTTTTCAATGGTGGCTATCACCTTGATTTTTAAATAGTGGCTATTGTCTTGATTTTTAAACATAGGTTCATCGCCTTGATTTTTGGATGGTAGCTATCACCTTGATTTTTAAACATATGCTCATCGCCTTATTTTTCAATGGTGGCTATCACCTTAATTTTTAAATAGTGGTTATTGCCTTGATTTTTAAACATATGCTCATCGTCTTATTTTTCAATGGTGGCTATCACCTTGATTTTTAAATAGTGGTTACTGCCTTGATTTTTAAAAATAGGCTTATCGCCTTGATTTTTGGATAGAGGCTCATTGTCCTTGTTTTCGACGATGAGCAATGACCTTGTTTTTCAGACAATGCACCGACTTTGTTTTTACACGATGCTTACCGTCCATTGTTCCCCGGCCTTATAAGCTCCCCTACTTTTCATAGACTATCGTTAATAAAAGTAGAAGTAATCTAACGCACCGCTCATCTCAATTTTTTTGGGCGAGGTCGCCTCGTCTGAGTGAGGCCGCCCGCCGGGTGAGCTCGCCTTGAAATTTTTTTTTTTTTTTAGGGCGAGGTCTCCTCGCTCGAGTAAGGTCGCCCCCACAGTGAGCTCGCTTGTCAATTGTCAATTTTTTTTAGTGCTGCTCGCTGGAATGAGGTCACCTCGTTTGGAGTGAGGTCACCCGCCCGCCGGAGTGAGCTCGCCTTAGCAATTTTTTTTTTTTTTTTTTTAGCCAGACTGCCTCCTCGCCGACCTTTGCGGTGGTTGAGGATATTTTTGTCACATGTTGGATCCAGTAGGTGCACTAGAACTTCCCAACTAGTCAGATCATTCAATGGTTTATTTTCTGCTTGTCTTTATCGTTTCGAGGTTCAGGCTCATCCCGAATCTTTCTTTTGTTAGACTTCAATCTTTCATACTTTTGGTAATGAGATACGCTTTTTCAGCGTCCACATACTTATTTCCCCTCTTTAGTAACTCATGCATCGTATCTGGCGGGTTTTTGGCGAGTGACATTTTGAAAGGACGACTTCTAGTTCCACTCATCATAGCAGTGACCACAACAGACATCTATAGATCTTTGATTCCCAGCGTTACTCTATTGAACCGGGCAATAAAATATTTCAGCAGTTCGTCCTTGTCCTGTGTCAATTGCATCGGTGATAGCGCTTCTTAACACGTTCACTCACGGCAAAGTGTGTAGCAAAACTTTTGGAAAACTCGTCAAATGTATGGATCGATTTTAGGAGAAGGGTGGCTACCCAGTCCCTGGCCTCCTGCTTAAGCGTTGGCGGGAAAGCCCTGCACATAATTGCATTAGGGGTGGCTTATAACCTCATCAAGTCAACAAAAGACTGAGGTGATCGATGGGATCGGAAGATCCGTCGTATTTCTCCATCTTTTCTTTGTTTGAAGTCTCATAGCAAGGGGCCGCCATCACTTCTAGGGAAAAAGGGTCTTCTTCCAACACCATGGATTGTTGCCTACTACTTTTATCGGACATAGCCTTAGCTATTTTACGACCCATAATTTCTTCTAATCTATGTTCCGAGCTTAGCTTCGGTGTCTCAACCAACAGTAGCGTGGGCATCCATGACGGTTGCCCCGGTATGGATTTGAGCGGATGTTAATGAATAAAAGTGGGGTGCGGAAGGTGGAGCTAAAGAAACTGGAGCTGCAGTGGAGCTGCCGTTGGTGGTGTTTCCATTGTCGGAAAGTTAGAAGTCCGGGGAGGAGCCCCAGCGGTGAGGGCCCCATCGGATGGCTAGGACCACAGGGCGAGCCCTGGTAGTGAAAATCATCTTCCAGTGAAGGTTTGGACCATGTGGTAGCCGAGAAACCGCAGCTGCTTACGATCTTGGAGTAGAGCGCTTAAGCGCGCTACCCGAAGCTTGCGATCTTTGCAAGTTGAGCGGCAGAGGCACAAATTCGGTTGTGGGTGATTAGTGGCGGCGTTGGACTCGGTGCTTACATCCCCGAGGTGGTGGTGGGCGTTACATTCCTAGCTCTTCCGGTTCGAGCCATAACTTCTTGTGCGCTTTTCCATAGACGGGCGCCAAATGATGATAGTTAATTTTCTTCTCCTCCGAAACACACTGCAGCGATGGTGGAGACCTGCAAAAAAGGTGGCGGGGCTTTTTTCCCCGTGGCCACTCCGGTGTGATAATCGGATATGATTATAATATTTGTCTTGAATAGCAATATGGAGTGTATAAGAGTTGTGTGTTTTTTTTACCCGGAGGTTGGCATCTATTTATAGGGATGACTGCAGCATTATGATGGTGTCCTTTCATCTCCTCATTTGATAACGAGTGTCCTTTCATCTCCCTCATTATTAGGAGTTAATGAGGGATGTTTCATCTTCTAGATAACTGTGGTATCACATATTCTATTGGTCGCTCGCCTAGCTAACTTTGACGACGATCGGGTTGTTGCGATCTATCTGTCGAGCGTACTCATGAGACCAACAAGTGAGGCGGTGGTGAGGCGGGCGTGCCACTATAGCTAAATAACATACAAAGAATCATCATTATTTATATCATCGACATCTAAATCAAAATTTAAATAAATATAACCATCATATATATTCTTAAAATGAGTGAATCCTTCATGAAAATTAACACATCCATTATTACTACATTACTATTAAACTAATTATCAAAGATTAAAACTCCCATTGAGGGAAAAAATCTCGCACAATAAAAACAAAGAAGAACAACGGATGAAGAAAATATGAATCAATAATAAAAAATCGAAATGCAAAGTCAAATTCCTCTTGTTTTGTTATGTTGATTAATGCATTTGCTTAAATTATCGTGCGTAATAAGATTTACTCTTTCATTGCTTACAATTAAAGATAATAATTTTAATATATTAAAAATCTTATTAAAATTATATTTTTATTTATTTTCATTAATTACAATATATAATGGAATTTAAAGGGCAAATCACTTTTAATGATCAAAATGCAATTTATTTGGTATTAAATAATTTAACTTAAAGCCAAAATAAATAATATTAATTGAAAGATGATTTTAGAAATTATAAGTTATTTGTAGGGGCAATATCATCCATAAATGTTTCTCCAATATTGGGACTTTTATATGTAGTAAAGAAAAGATTAAGGGTGTGTTTGATATCTTTTAATTGGGTAATTATATTCAAACAACATTTTTTTTTTAACCATACCACATTTTAATTACAATAAAAGTCTACAACTATTGTTCATTTTCGTATTTATGTCTCAAACTATTTTTTATCACATTCTTATAATTAACTTATTAATTTGTACATCTTATCTTTGTCTTTGATGATGATTTATATCCAAAAAAATTAATTAGGGTGGCGTAATTTTTTTTTTTTTGTCTATCATATTTTTAAATAAGCAAAATAAATAATAAATATAAAAGTTTGATAAGATATTTATCCCTTATTTCAATAGACATTAGCATAACATTTAAACAAAATCGTCATCAGATACAATATATGAAATTTAATTGAAATTTAATGACAATCAAATATGACAACGATAAATTTGGTACAAAACAGCTATGACAACTATAAATTTGGTCCAAAATAGCTATTATCCACGTAATTGTTATCCAAATAAACAATTTTGTCTACGATCAAAAAAAATAAAAAATAAACAATTTTGTCGACAAATCAAATCACCCGGGTATATATGCTTTTCCTCATTAATAAACGTTGGTACAATGGAATTATTTTTCAAATTTTAATGATTTTTATCTGTGTTCTTTCAAGCAGTTATTGCATGCTTCAGCCAATGGTTCTGTTACTACAAGACAGCTTTTCGAGTTACAAAGAGATAAAGCCACACATGGCTTGATTTCTTAGAATAAGGAGAAAATCTTTCCCACGTGCAACTCGTGCCACTCTCCAAATTTTTTGGGAATGCTGAACTTGGAAAGTTAAGTAATGCACTCCACCAACCGCTATAACACACAATGGGGGCATTTATTGCTTATTTCACAACTGGGATTTTATGGGCTTCTTTAGAAAATGAGTAATTTCTGAGGTTTGAAGCATTTATTGGCATAGGAATCATTTTTGGTAGTGTATTGAAGGGAAAACAAGAATGGAAGAAGAAAAGATTGAAGAGAGTAGTGTGAGGTTGTTAGGAAGTGGCGGCGGTGGTGGTGGGGAGACTAGGTGGGTGGATGGAAGTGAAGTGGATTTTGAGTCACCATCATGGTCTTTGATTGGCAATATGGAGATTAGTGATGGGAAAAGAAGAAGAATGGAAGAGGAAGGGATTGAAGAGAGTAGTGTGAGATTGTCGGACAGTGGTGGCGGTGGCGGTGGTGAGAGTAGGTGGGAGGATGGAAGTGAAGTGGATTCAGAGTTCCCACCATGGTCTTTGGTGGGTGAAGTGAAGATTAGTGAAGGGTTAGGATCTGTTAGGAGGAGGCTACTAAAGAAGCCTAAAAGAGTTGATTCTTTTGATGTTGAAGCTATGCAAATTGCTGACTCCAATGACCATCATAAAAAGGTTTTAATTTTTTATCTTAAAGAATATATGTGTGAATTTTTTACCTTAATGAATTGTCTCATGGTGTTTCAAGATTTCTAGTGGTTTGAATGTTATTGTTCTTGGAGTAATTGAATTTGGAGTTTAAGCATTGCAAGATTTCTTGTGTTCTAATGGTAAGTTTTACACTTTGTTGAACTAAACAAGATAAAACTGTACGGTGACGGATTTTGTTGTATGCCACTCTTTCTTAAACATATATGAACATACTCTAGTTGTTAGAGAAGTTGGGTTGCTTTATGTATTCATGCATCCTAACTCTGCAAAATGTAAAAACATTTCAATTCGGGGTTGTTTTTCCGGATAAGGGTCCGTTCATTTGGTAGAAAACTGATTTTCTCGAAATACTATTGCAAATTGAAATTTCTTGCTTTGATTTGTAATTCTCAAATTTTAATTTCACCCCGCCGTCCTCTAAGTGCCAAGTTCCATCTCCACTCACTAATTCTCAAAGTACAGTTCAATGCAAAAATAAACAAAATAAAAGAAACAATTTGGTAGATATTTCTGAAGCGAGGATCATGCTTTCGACTAACAATTAGCTAATGATGTATATGTAAATATAGTTTATTTAAATGTAAATGCTTATAGGATCATTGCCAATAGTTTCCATATTGAGATTTTCTTCAACAAATCAGGATGTTTCTCTTTGGAAAACTCTCGCGCTGGCATTTCAAACACTTGGTGTTGTATATGGTGATATGGGCACCAGCCCTTTATACGTCTTCACTGATGTATTCAGTAAGGTGCCCATAACATCAGAGGTCGATGTCCTGGGAGCTTTATCGCTTGTAATGTACACAATTGCTCTCATTCCTTTAATAAAATATGTTTTGTGGTGCTCAAGGCGAACGATAATGGGGAAGGTATGAACTTTTTCTTAAAACTAACTTACTTCTTATCCAGTTTAGCAAATTTCAGCAGCTCACTTTATTAATGACTTCCATTGTTTCGATTGGCAGGAGGAACATTTGCGTTATATTCACTGATCTGCAGATATGCAAATGTTAATCTTCTTCCAAATCGTCAACAGGCTGATGAATATATTTCGAGTTTCAAGCTCAAACTTCCGACTCCAGAACTTGAAAGGGCTTTGAATATAAAAGAGGCACTGGAACATAAGTCCTCTTTGAAAACCCTTCTCTTGCTTTTGGTTCTTATGGGGACATCTATGATTATAGGGGACGGTATTCTGACCCCTGCTATATCAGGTATAGAGACTTTTCTTCTACTCTAGAACTGATTCATAAAAGTAACGAATTTTACCTAACGGATCTTTTTTGTTGTAGTAATGTCTGCCGTGAGCGGTCTGCAGGGTCGGATACCAGGATTTGGTACAGGTGCTTGAGCGTCTACTCTCAAGCCCTTGTTGCTACTTTTTGTTAGCTAGATAGGTCTATGGTTGTTCAATCTGGATTCTTTGTGACAGCATGCATTCATGGATGTTCTGTCTGTTTATTCTCATAGAAATCATACAAGTCTAAATTCTAGGATTATCTTTCTATCTGCTAAGTGCTAAATATCCTTCATCAGTTGTCCCGAAGACAAGCTACGGATACTCCTACTGGGTATCGGACGACACTCCGTGGACACTTCACGACACGTGTGGGACACTCCACATGGCATGTCATATATATTTTATATATTTCTAAATTATCCAACACTCACTCATAGGAACACTTCCCAGACACGCCTTAGGCACGTGTCTGATACGCCATATGGTGTATTCTATATTGTTCATATTTTTTATAGGTTTAACACAAGAGGAACATGTCTCATCGATTCAATGACACGAAAGCCCCATTTTGTAAATTTTGGAATATAAAATTAGCGAAAGTTTTAATTATTAAAACATTTATGCAAAAAAATAAAAATAATGTGAGAAAAATTATACTAATCTCGTGTTGAACTATATGCATTTTTCTTTCTCAAGTAGCAGTAATATATAATTTAAACCCAAAGTTATCTTAATAAGACAAATAGCAACTCCTTATTCAAAAGATCTCGCCTGCAAATAATCAAAGATAAAAAAGAATTGATTTTACTGAAAAATAACGAAGTATAAAAATAAATATATAATAAATGTATAATTTTAAAGAATTCCAAATCGGCATGCCCCCGACCTGACGTGAACGTGTCCTACTTTTTTGGAAAAAGCACCTACTAAGCTAGCTTCAATCATCAGTGACATTTTGTGCAGGGAAACCTTTTTCTGTATTCTTTATATATATTTTTTTTTATTTTTTGCAGATGCTCTGGTTATCACCTCAGTTGTAATCCTTGTGGGATTATTTAGCATACAGAGGTTTGGGACAAGTAAAGTGGGGTTCACATTTGCTCCTGCTCTTGCTCTGTGGTTCTTTAGCCTTGGATCTGTTGGAATTTACAATCTTTTCAAGCACAATATAACTGTAGTAAAGGCAATCAACCCTGTTTACATCTATCTGTTCTTCAAGAAAAATAGCATCAAGGGATGGTCGGCACTTGGTGGTTGCGTGTTATGCATCACGGGTAAGTTGAATGCGCAATGCTCATTTTGCATCAGTTTTCAAGCGGGCTCCTTCCACTTTTACTTTGATATGGATTAGGATGTTTTCTTTTCCGTCCCTCCTTCAGTATATAATTATGTTAGTATGTAGGCACGCCCGTATATATAGCGAATCTGAGACTGATTTACACTTGGATGTGTTTTTATTGTTCTACTTTTCAGTCGTTGAGATATTGTATGAATCACAATTGCAGGTGCAGAAGCAATGTTTGCAGACCTAGGTCATTTCTCTGTGCCATCAATACAGGTTCGTTTATCCATGACCTCGGTTTTATGTCCCTACGCCTTAACTGAAAGGTGATCTTCACAAGTACTTAATACAGTGACGAGCTTATTTGATAATTGCCCCAGATTGCCTTCACTAGTGTGGTTTTTCCCTGCCTTCTCTTAGCTTACTTGGGACAAGCTGCTTATCTCACGAAACATCCCGGTTCAGCTGATAGAATATTTTACGAATCTGTTCCAGGTGATGATTTCGAAAACATGGCTTATTATTATTCAGTGCCGGACTGTGTGGAGCCTAATCATACTTTACATTGTGTGGAGCCTAATCATACTTTACATTTATCCTCTCGACCTCGAGTATTTGATGACGTAGTCTCCAAGTGGACGAATTTTAATTATATTATAGGGGTATATTGGGCATTCATACATGTATCAAGTCTTCATTAAATTGCTTCCATGTAATGGATATATTAGGTGACCGTTTTTGCGTGATATTTAGACTGGGAGGCGTGAGAAAACTCAGTACTCTTCTTCTCCGTTACTGTGAAAACCTACAATGGCGAGTGGACTTGGAGTGAACCACTATAGATTAGTGTGCTTTGCTTGTTTTCTGATTGCTTTTTTCTTTATTATTGCTCTTGGAAGTAGGGATTAGGCTTAATCCATAGCACTCAGTTGCCTTTCTTGTGTTATCAATGTGGAAATAGTTCTTTAGGCTGGATTCTTCTGATACTTGTGTTTTTGAATGTTACAGATGGTCTTTTCTGGCCAGTGTTTGCAATTGCCACAGTTGCTGCTGTCATTGCTAGTCAGGCCATGATATCTGCTTCGTTTTCGTGTGTTAAGCAAGCTATGGCTCTCGGGTGCTTCCCGAGGCTGAAAATAGTTCACACTTCGAGAAGACGGATGGGTCAAATTTACGTTCCTGTCATCAATTGGTTTTTGATGATCATGTGCATTATCGTGGTTGCTGCCTTCAGGAGTACCACAGATATAGCCAATGCATACGGTTAGTATTTTCTCAGAGTTCTCTAAATCATTCTTTCATTTACAGATATCTTTTCACAAAGGATTGGTTACAAGGGCACCTATACTCAGCTTCTATAATGATAGAGAGAGAGAGGTTGTATGTTTAAATTTGAATTTAACTTTCCTTTCTCACCATAAGTTGAGGTCCTCATTATGATGCTACGGATTGCTGTCTGAAGTGCAAGGGCTAAACTCGGACTCGGATAGGATAGGATAAGATTGTGTGTGTCAGGCATTTCAGGTGTCATATTTTGGCTGAGTTTACTGTACCTCCGGTCCCTATGTGCAGCCGTCATATTTTGTACATTTCTACTGATAAATTCCATTTCTCTTGCTATATCTCAGAGTAACCCGAACTCATCTGCTTCCAATTCCACTTTCCTTAAGCCACTTTTCCTAGCTGTTTGACCCCCCACCCCCTCACCCCCCGCGCAATAATCGACTTCTGAACTCGTCGTATCAAATTTTGGATGATGATCTTTGAACTTGTCGCCTACTTGGGAGTCAAAAGTTCTCTCTCCAAGGACTTGGAAGTTGGAATGAATCAAAGATTCTTTGATTTATGCACGTAAATTGTAACAGTAATGACAGAAGTTACCTTTCTTTGCAGGCATAGCAGAGGTTGGTGTAATGATTGTCAGCACCACCCTGGTGACGCTTGTTATGCTCCTGATATGGCAAACTAACCTATTTTTGGCTCTCTGCTTTCCACTAGTATTTGGAACGATAGAGCTAATTTACTTGTCCGCCGTTTTATCCAAGATCACAGAGGGAGGTTGGTTACCACTAGCTTTTGCTTCTTTTTTCCTGTGTGTAATGTATGTGTGGAACTATGGAAGTGTGTTGAAGTACCGAAGTGAGGTCCGTGGAAAGATCTCGATGGACTTCATGCTTGAGCTTGGCGCGACACTTGGAACAGTACGAGTCCCGGGGATTGGCTTGCTATACAATGAGCTCGTCCAAGGCATACCGTCCATTTTTGGGCAGTTTCTATTGGATCTTCCGGCTATTCACTCTACTATAGTCTTTGTTTGTATCAAACACGTCCCAATACCATTCGTCCCTCAAGAAGAAAGGTTTCTGTTTCGAAGGGTTTGCCCAAAAGACTACCATATGTTCCGTTGCATTGCTCGATATGGTTACAGAGATGTTAGGAAAGAAGATCATCATGCATTTGAACAACTTTTGGTGGAAAGTCTTGAAAATTTTTAAGAAGTGAGGCTCTGGATCTTGCTCTGGAGGGCAATAGGAATGAATCAGAGTTTGATGACATATCTGCAAGATCAAGGGGTCGCGGTGTCAGGGCTCGTGACTCGACTGCGGAGCTTACGACCCCACTGATGCACGATCAAGAATCAGACGAAGCAGGGACGTCTGCATTGCCACCTAGTGTCATGTCAGCAGATGAAGATCCAAGTCTAGAGTACGAACTTTCTGCTCTTCGAGAAGCTAGTGCCTCGGGATTTACTTACCTGCTCGGTCATGGTGACGTGAGGGCAAGGAAAAGCTCGTGGTTTCTCAAGAAGCTGATGATAAATTATTTCTACGCGTTCTTGAGGAGGAACTGCAGACGAGGCGCTGCAACGATGAGGGTTCCTCACATGAATATCATTGAAGTTGGAATGACATACATGGTCTGATTAATATTGTAGATCATGTAAGTCACAATCATGTACCTTCAAATTTGTTTTTGTTAACATTCTTTGTAAATTAGTATTGTACTTCTAGAACTAAATCTCCTAATCATGTATTCCTCAGTTCTTAATAAAACAAACTACTACCTAACAAGGCATAGTCAGTCTCTCTCATTCTGGCATGTTTGGCTAAGCTTAAAAATAAGTAAAAAATTCTTATTTCAAAAGTATGTCTTACCTTACTATCTTAACTAACTAGTGATTTTTAATTTTGATCAATAATTAAGTAACTTCTTAGGCTTAGCCAAACATGCTCTTCAGTGGACTAATTTTTTTATTTTATTTTCAGATTTAGCAACAAATTAAATTTTATTCCCCATACTTTCAGAGTTGGGTATATGAATCTTTTTCTGATAATGTGTGTGTTCATTTCTATCTACTCAACCATTCAAAAAAAGGAAATCTTTAATAATTGTAAATTTAAAATGTTGGAGCTTGAGTGTCAAAATATAAAGTTGAGATCTAATTTGAATAATATCATTTAATTAGAAATCGTCGCTTTCAATTTCTTAACTATTTAGGTGTATTCATTTATTGTGAATCAAAGTTTATATAGTTCATGACGTAACTATATAACAAACATATTAGACTGAATGAGAATTTAAGTAGTACGAAAATTGAAGGTTAAATACCAAAATATCTAAGATACTTACGTTAAACCATCTTATCTAAAAAATTAAGTTGTAAAACGAAAGTATCATTTATTTATTATAATTTCTCTCGACACACATTTTCGTATGCTAGTCAAATTTGAAGACATGATACGTGCATTACTTTAATAATTGAGCAACGATAAAATTTGAACTCAAAACTTGTATCTATATAAACGTTCATTGAATCACTTCGCTTAAAAATTTAAGAGATATGTTTGTAAGAAATACAAAGACAAAATGAATGGTGAACATCATGAATTTGGACCACCTTGAATAGGTCAAGACGGTCCACCACGTGTGATATACTTATAATCTTGAATGTTTACTACATACAAGCAGCCACCTAGACCCGACCTGAGTGGTGCAACATCTTACAATTGACTCTACAGGGATAATAAGAGTCACCCAACACTAAAAAAAAAGTATAATATTAAATAGTGCCAGCTAATAAATTTAGGTACACGCCAAAACAACCCTATGAATAACGCTAAATGACCGGACGAATCTATCAAGATGAGTTAATACATTTTAAATTAATTTTTCAATTAACCAATTTTAAATGAGTCTGTTAAGACCTTAATAGATCCGTGTTCTATTAATAGGCCATGTTAACATACAACATATTTATTAACAGACTTTAGATCTGTTAACACGCCTCTGGTCTGTTAATAGTTTGTTAACGGACTATTTATTAACGACTTTTATTAATAAAAAGTATTTAAGTTTTTTTTTTAATATATATATGTAAAATAGATATTTTCAATTTAAATGATATAAGTTGAATGCTTTCCGATTAGATTCGTTTGACAGGCCTTTTAGTCAAAGAGGCCACTCTATCACGTGATTCATGCATATACATATATATTTTATATTTATATTCAAAGTCAAAATAACGAATTGTGCGATTATATACATACAAATACATATTAAATTTTGAAGTCTATGTCAAAAGATTAACTTAATTAAAAGAAAAATTGGTACAAATGGTCCCTCACTTTTATTCTTAGTATGGAAATGGTCATTAACACTTATTTTTTAGCATAAAAATTATTAATCTATGTGTTTTGGTGCGTAATTAATCCTTATTTGATGAAAAATACAAATATACTTTTAGTTTTATTTAGAGAAAATTGCAATTAAAATTTTAACCTTTACAAAAAGTACAAATGGGTTTGTTGCTTTTATTTTTATTTAAAATTAACAAAAACTAACGAGTTATTTTAAAAAATTAACACTTTATTGATCAAATTGATAATATACTAAATTGTTTTGTACATTTTACTGAACTATTATAAAATAACTAAAATTTAAGGTCATAATTATTAACAAACATATTAAATAATTTTTTTTATTATTAAGTAATTATATAATATAAAATCTAATTGTAACAATATAAAAAGAAAAATAATTTTGTCACAATCTTGATGATCAAATACTTTTATTTAATTGAGTTATTTATTTATTAACTACAAATATTAGAGCTATAGCTATAGCTATAGCTATATTCTTCATATTTTTATTTATTATGTTATTATCGTTCAAAAATAAAGAACACATAATATGTAAATTAATTTTTATTAGTTTTTTGATGTTATAGAAAAAACATAATAATATTGCTTCAGTGTCTTAAAATTATATACGTCATTTTGTTATTTATTTAACTTAATTTTTATTCAAATTTTTTACATCATATAGAAATTACATATACTTAAAACACAATAATTTTGTATTTTTTCTTATAAAAATTTAGTTGACACGACTATAGTGATATATTTAATATGTTAAATTAAATATTATTTAATAAATATACCAAGCTAATTTGCACATTTTGTAAATGTTAAAAATTAAATTGTAATTTTTTCTAATTAAAACTAATGATATATTTATCTTTTTCATTAAATAAGGACCAATTACGTACTAAAAAACACATATATTATGGACTTTTGTGTCAAAAACAAACGTTAGAAAGTTTATTCGCACTAAGAGCAAAGATTAAGGACTATTTACACCAATTTTCCTAACTAAAATGAGTAGTTAAGATTCTTATAAGTTATTTATTTATTTTATTTATAATCCGTAAAAAATTTATCCCTTAACAATATGAGTTGGGTGTGAGTTTGATTGGACAATTTTGACTTTTTTTTTTTTTAATTGTGAAAATAGGGGTTTTTTTTTTTTTTTTTTATTCTTAATAATTTGGGATCATTCCGCAATTTTAATATATCTAGAGTTTGGATTGCAAGGTTTTTGAGTAAAATAAGAATAAAGCTTACAAAATACTATTCAAGTTTCTCAATATTTATATCGATTATTTGGTATTATGTTGGAATTAAAGTATCATTTGACCTCAAATTCTTGAATATTCAGAGTCAACAGTTTAGTAAAGGACATAGTTGATGTATGCTACTGCATATTACACTATTGTGTAGGGTGGATATGTTTTCATTTGGTTCGGTTATGTATAGAATCAAACCGAAATCAAAACAACAGTTATTTTATTTTATAATGAAACTATTGGTTCTATCTCGAAATTATGAAATCGAATAAAATGGCTCGGTTTGATATAGTTCATTTTCATAACTAATTTTTTAACATAATGATGCAAATAAGAGTTTGAGGAAGAGGATTTTGATTTGTGATGAAATAGAAATGTCTAAACGTGAATGTCTCGATACTCTAATTAAAATCATTTGATTTTTGTGCAAAAAATTTTATTAAGAAATTTAATAAATTATTTAATTAGGTTGGGGGGTCAATAACACTATTAATTATTAAAATTTTAAAAAAAGTAATTAACAAATTAGAATCGCTTCTGGGTCTAGAATCAGAACCGGTCGGTTCTCAGTTCTAGACTTCTAGGCTCTAGAACCCAAAATTGTTTAATACTCACATAAAACGAAATTGAATGGACCAATTCTGTTAATTCGGATTCTTTTGCCAACTCATGCTATGCATTAGTACAAAAACGAGATAAAGACGAGAGATTGTCCCATTTTCTTCCTTAATCATATCAAATATTGTATAATTCAACGTAACTAAATTGTCAAAGAAGTGTGAGCAAAAATGTGATATGATTGGTAATTTATTTTAATTATGCCCATTGTATATGGTGCAAGAATTTTTGTAAATATGTCAATTTAATAAATTACGTCAACAATCTTATAATTAATTAAAATATAGGCGTTTGCTTTTCTTGCTCTCAATTATAAGAGTATGCTAGTACGATATTAAGTTAATAAAACTAAGAATAGAAGTACTCGACATTTTTTTTATTATCAAACTAATCAAATTCAATACATCAAATGTCCCACTAACAAAAACATATTCGTTTAATATAACATTATCAGATGTAGACGTAGTTGATCTTTAGCCCTAACCCACATGAACTGGCCATCCAGATGTTTAATCATGAAAATAAAAAGAAATATTAGAAAATAGTTGAGTCTTGTTGCTTGTTTGATCGATATAAATAAATATAATTCAGTCTGACAAAAAAATACAGATCATATCGAACTTAGTTGACACTGAACCACTTCAAAGACAATCCGGTCACTTTATTCCCGTAAGGCTATCAAAAGACAATTTTAATTTTTAATCGAAATAGACTTTTGTTACTCAAAAAGTGTGGTAAGTAGTAAAAAGTGTTGTTAAAAAGCAAGATGACATCTCGTAGACATAAAAAGTTAAAAGGGGAGTACTTCAAATCAATCAATTGTTTCCCTTTACTCATCATTCTCTCCTTTTTCACGCGATAGTTTCAAAAGCCATTAGCACACTCCAAATAACAAATTATTACTTGTTAATCGTGTTATAATTAAATTCTAATAACTCTAAAAGTAATTTCATTTATAGATTATAACATTACAACTATATAAAGTACTCGTGAGTTCAAATATTTTAAGTCATTTTATGTACACACATTGTACACACTATTTATGTTGTTTTACACGTTTAATTGCAATGTACGTTGTATCAAAACATTATAATTAACTTAAACGCTAGACGATCTTCATTGAGCAAATTTAGTGAATCCTTAAATGTATGTTATTTTCCAAGTCTATTGTGTGTCGAAGTCCTAAAAGCAAGAACATTTGGAGAGTTTCATGCATTTTGATGGATTCATAGATTTTGACGTCGAAAATTAAATATTCTTGTTAACTGATTTTTTAATATTTGAATTAGTAGGGTGCCCTAAAAGCAAGAACATTAGGAGAGTTTCATGCATTTTAATGGATTCATAGATTTTGACGTCGAAAATTAAATATTCTTGTTAACTGATTTTTAATATTTGAATTAGTAGGGTGCGCTACTAATTTATTATGCTTATAAGCAGAACCGTTCATGTAATTTTCAGACTTGAGGCAAATTCTTCAAATTAGGCCTCTAAAATTACAGTATGCATTCAAAGTCCATGAGTCTTTTCGAAATTAATTGTTAACCTTAAACTAAAAAAAATAATAATAATAAGGAAAATTGCATTAGGTGACTTGTTCTAAATTAAGTCAAAATAATTTTCAAAATTGTCATTAAATCATACTCTTTAGCCATATTTCATATTAATCCCGAAATTACACATGTGATTCATATTTAAACAACGGATCAACAATGCACATGGCCACCATCTTCTCCTGCGCCTCTCTGCCGACTATTACACCTTGTCGTCAACATTTCACCACTTCGCCGCCGGCCACCCAAATATTTTCCACTTGTTTTTTTGTAAGTGATAATAGTAGATTCACGATTTTTTATATTCTTCGCTTCTTAATAATGTAAAAGAAAAATTTTGAATTTTAACAACCTGCTATTGTTATCGGATAATGATGATGATTCAGAGAAGTGTTGGGCAGTCCCTGAATTGCAAAATTCTGAAAATAATTGCTATTGAATGTTATTTTGTAAGTTGATATATTTTTTATGAATGATTTTTTTTTTCTTTTTTTTTCATGAATTAGATTATTTTTGTTGGAGATATTATTATTTTTTATATATAGGAACACAATTGTTTTGTAATAATTTTGTAGTCGAACAAATAAAAACAACATTTGTTTCACATACACTAACATTTTTATGTGTTTCGGGATGTTATTGTCACATATTCATCTGCGTTGTTTGATAGTATATCATATAAAACAGTATCATAGAAAATAGTAACAGAAACACATTTGTATCAATATCATAATTACAGTATCATAGATAACAGTATCATATGGTTAAAGATAGCAAATATAATGATATTAGAAGCACATGCTTAGGTGAACACAAAATGTTATGTTTTAACAGAAACTATAGCATAGTATCTAAATAAAATAGTATCATAGATAAAAATATTTTAATATATCAGTATTATACATGACAGTACACAATTTACAACCCAATAGAAGAACAGTATCATAAATTGAAACAGTTTTAAGCATCAACATTTTTATGTGTTTCAGGATGTTACTATCACACATTAATGTGCGTTGTTTGATAGTATATCATAAAAACAATATCTTAATAAAACAATATCATGAAAACTAGTTTTAGAAGCATATTTGTATCAATATCATAATAAAAGTATCATAATTAACAATATCGTATGATTAAAGATAACAAATATAATAATATCAGAAACACATTATTATCAAGCACATGCTTAGGTGAACACAAAATGTTATGTTCTAACAGAAATTAAATCATAGTATATAAATAAAATAATATCTTAATAGAATAGTATCATAGATAAAAGAATCTTAATATATCAGTATCATACATGACAATATCTCAATAAAACAGTATCACATACACAAACTAGAACCCAATAGAAGAACAGTATCATAGATTGAAATGGTATTAAACATTTTGAATGAAAACAATATCAAATATCTTATATTACTAATGGAGCATTTTAAAACAGTATTATTACTTCAACCACAAAACATTTAATTCTGAATGTATGTTTGTTTGGTGAAGTTTAAAGATAGATTTTTTTTGAAAATTTTGAAAAGTTGGTGAAATGTATGGTTAAAAGTTGATAAAATTTGTAGATCCCATGAAATATGTGGTTGAAAATAAATTTGATAAAAAAAAGTTAATATCACTATTGAGGTGTACGATCAAATTATGTGGAAGAATACTTTGGATGGTAGATTTGCTACCAAGTCTGCGTGGCAGTTAGTTCGCACGGAACATACTATTCATGTTGTATACAGCATGATTTGGAGTTCTATTATTCCGATGATTGTATCTTTCTTCTGCTGGAGAGTATGGGAGAGTCTTATCCTAGTTGATGTTGTGATTCAGAGGCGAATTGGGAGTCATATAGCTTCTCATTATCAGTGTTGTTCGACTATTGAGACTATTCAAAGATTTATTTATTGACAGTTGTATTGCCGACCAGGTTTGACACTATTTTTCTGACATTTTTCATATAACCCTTCGGCTGATAGAGAGTTTTGAGTATCGCTTTTAGTCTTGGCGTTTCTCGGGTCAGTTTGTTAGACAGGGTCATATTCACACGATCATTCATCTTTTGATTCTCTGGTTTATTTGGATTGCGATGAATGATGCAAAGTACCAAGATATCTCTATGGAACTGAAACGGATCCAAAACGGATCATCTAGAGAGTATACCATACTATCTCCCTACTACATACTGTGTCGTTTAGTTTGGGTTATTCATTGGTGATGAGATATAGATATTGCTCCTTTTTTTTGTATATCTTTTACTACTCCATTCCTTCTTCTCCCTATTTTGGTTTTTTGTCGTACTCCACCAGTGGGATCTTACAAGGTCAACACTTTTGGATGCATCAAAGATGGATCTGTGAGTGGAGGTGGATTATTAGAAATTCATCAGGTCGGTGTGTTCGCGCCTTCTTCTCTTCATATGGCGAATGCCTTATTTTGGAGGTCAAGCTCATGGCTATTCTTGACGGTATCATTCTTGCTAAGAGGACTATACTCTCGATTTATGGATTGAGGCCGACTCTATTTTGGCCATTCATTGCATCACCAAAGGTAAAGGACCTTGGTCTGTTCAGACCACTCTTCGTCACATCGACATCTCCTAGCCTTCGACCGTGATACTATTTCTCATATTTATCGCAAGGGCAACCATGTACTTGCTTCAGAGGATTGTGATCGTCGTTACTATTTCGAGTACATCACTCAAGACATACCGCAGCTTAGTTCAAATTGATAGACATGGACTTCCTACAATTAGGGGTCCATATAATTATTAAGACTTATTGATCGTGTGGTAATACCTCCTTATTTATTATTTTATTATTTATTCATTTATTTGTTTGTTTTAGCTCTTCTGATTGGATGTCAGGTTTTATGCCTTATTCCATGTATTTTATGAGTTATTTATATAAGGTTGAGGTATCCGAACTCCCCACATCATTTCCTGGTGGAGGCCCCGACAATCACACTCGGGATGTGATGGTATGTTGACTAAAAAAAAAACATGATTTATCAATATTTTTATGAAAAATAATATTAATATTTTTATATCTCTAGTCAATTTGATATTTTTCTTTTCAATATTCTTCTAACCATTTTCCTATTTTCTTCTTTTTCCTTCTATGAATCTTTAGAGATAGTGTGATTTCCCCAATATTCTCATAACCATTTTCTCCCATTTTTTCATCGTTTTCTATTTTTCATTAAAAACAAGATAAATTTATAATTAAATTTTTATATAATTGTTGATTATAGTTTATTAATGAATTTCATCATGTTAAAAATTAATTTTTTACTATTGTATTTTTTTTTTTATTTTCATTCTTATTTTTATATTTTATTTTCTTCAGTAAATTGTTACTTTGATTATTTATTTATACAATTGTGGTGACTAATAATGATATGTTACCTATATATTATTAAATATAAAATGGGCGATTATGAATTTGGATAAATTATTTTGTTGAAATTTTTTTTTTTTTTAAAAGAGTCGCATGTCATAATTTTTGAATTTATCCACAAGCCATTTGAAAGTTTATAGTTTTATCCAAAAGAAAAAATAGAGCGAGTTAATAATTTATGTCATTATCTTTTGACGTAGTTTACTTACAAACAATCAAATAGAATATTTTTTTTATGAATTTAATAATATTAATATAATTAAATAAATTATTACTAGACTTTTCTCTTGCGACAAATTTTTTTTAACTGTGGGATATTAAATTTTTATATTCAAAATTTTTAATTGAAAAAATAAAGTCTATAAAAGTCCGTAAAAGTTTAGAAAAATTTTTCAAATTGAAATCTATAAAAGTTAATAAAAATTTGTAAGAGTCTATTAAAATCTATAAAAGTCAATAAAAATTAATGAAATATATTAGTTACTTAAAAAATGTCAATCAAAATTTTTAAAAGTCTAGATTAATTGTAAATTATATTTTCTTTTTAGTATTAATAAAATTTTCGCTCAAACAATAATTTGATTAAAATATTAATAATTTAGCTAAAAAAAATGCAAGTTGTCATATCCCCAATCATATTTGGGTATGATAGCTTGTAGACATCAACTTAAAATTATAATTGATTTTTTTTTACCATAAATAGTTTAAGTTCTAGTTGACATATATTAACTCATCAAACTGAATTTAAATATAGAATAAAATCTCTAAAATATAACAAAATAATAATTTGATTAGTTTAGCACAATGTTCTAAAAAGCGTAAAGCGTGGCTAGACGTGGAGGCCGAACTTCAAGCTTCTTGGGTATAGGGAGGCTTAGGCGAGATCGAGATAAAAGTAAGGCGAGGTGAGGGTGAGGGTGAGGGAGGGTGAGGGTGAGGCGGGCGCGAGGCGCGTGGCTAGGTGATAAGTGCAATTTGTGCACTTATTTGGGCCTTTAAACTAAGCTTTTATTTCGTCATTTTATTGAATTTTACTTAATTTAGTTTATTTTCCTTTCTATTTCGCTTTTGGACCCGTTTATAAGCAATTGAAGAAGAATGGACGGAAAGAGCAACAACTTGGTGAAATCGACGAATAAATTGAGTGTTTGAAGTGAATATCAAGAGCCAAGCATTGGAAGATGAGAAAAAAGATAAAATCAATAAATTTAAAGTGTTTTGGAGTGATAATGAAGAGTTGAATCAATGGATCAAACACCCGAAAGCTAAAGAATCGAATTGAGAAACTACCTACCGAAGCATGTGGAAAAATTCGAGTACAACTTATGATATCGAAATCTCCAAAAGGCAAATGATATACTATTTTAAAGATAATTGAATTACGAGTCTAACAATTTTTACGGATCTCAATTTAGAGTTTCCTACAAGAAGTTATGGCCATTTGAAAAACAGCCGCCGAAAAGGAAACAACTTAAGCTGGGCGATCGCCTAGGCTTAAATTTGGGCGATTGCCCAACACCTTCAGCCAACAGCAGAGACGAAATTTCTTGCTTGGACGATTGCCCAAATTTGCACCCGGCGACCGCTAAGTGTAAAACGCTCTACCGCATGATTTTTTACCTTTTTGAGTTCTAATTCAATTAGAAAACTTTTTGGGACACGATTTTAATGAGTTTTTGGGATCTTTTAGGGCACAATTAGGTAAGTATATATATGAGTTATTAACTCATATCAAGGGTCATGTTTTGGTAGAATTTTGGGGAGCCGAATTTGGAGAGAGAAACAAGAGATTATTGCAAGAAACGAAGATCAAGATCGTCTCTTTCAAGTTCTTCCTATCCGGGTGATGAACTCCATATTTTCATATCTTCTTTTTATTTTATTATTAGTATGCTAGACTAGAATTATTTAGTGCTAGGATCGTGATGAAGCTTGTATCATGAATTTTTAATTCTTTGAACCTAGTTTTTTTTTATATTTAAGCATGTTTTAATTTTGAATAATTGATATTGATTTTCTCTTCATCTACAATTATATGCAATAGTTGTATAATTCTTGTGGCTTGTTTTACCTTCGAGAGATGAAAATAGGTTATACATAGTATCAATTATCGTAGAGTCCGATAGGGGATATAAATATACCGCTATGCTTTATGTGATTTTTAAATATTCACAAATTCTAATGCATTCTTGTATGCTCGCTTTCGTAATCATAGAAATATAGTCGGGTCGCATATAGAAATATATTTAATTCTACTCGAGAGAGTTTGTTAAATTAAATTAGGAATATTGATCTTCGTAAGTAAATCATGTTATCAAATTTAATGGTTCGGGTTAAAGGTAATTGATATAAGTGGATTCGAGATCCTAGTACGCTTTTCTTTTCTAAAGTTAAATTATTCTTTCATCAATTTCATCTCTAAATTGTTTGATAATTAATTAGTTAATTGTTCTTAGTTTATAGTTTAATTAGTTTTCAATTACAAAATCTTCAAAAGTTCATTAGATTCGGTTATGGTTAGTATAATTGAACTGAATTATCTAAATCTTCGTGGGAACGATACTTGGACTCAACATCCAATTTATTACTTGAGCGATCCGTGCACTTACGGAATTATTAAAGACATAAAATCGTTGACAAGTTTTTGGCGCCGCTGTCGGGGATTTAGTTTTAGTTCTTTTTCAGTTATTTTAACACTAATTCGAACTTTATTTATTTAATTTTTTATTGTTATTATTTTTAGTTTATTTCAGTTTCAATTTGTCTTTTTTCAGACCACAACATAAGATGGAATACCAGGAGATCAATGAAGACAATATGCTAGTTGGAGACTTTATGAGTCCACAAATCATCCAGAGCCAATCTAGCATTAATGAGGACAATATGCTTTTTGGAGATTTCCTTGCAATGCAGCATGCCAATATAGCGAGATATGAGGCTACTTCTGAAATTGATGAGGACAACATGCTTTTTGGTGATTTCCTTGCAATGCAACAAGCCAATATACTGAGATATGAGGCTACTTCTAAAATTGATAAGGACAACATGCTTTTTGGAGATTTTCTTGAAATACAACATGCCAATGTAGCGAGATGTGAGGCTACTTATGAGATTAATGAAGACAACATGCTTGTTGGAGAATTCATCGTAGATCATCCAAATTTCTCTTGGAAGAATAATTACAATAATAGCGGCACCACAAGGTCCTTAGTTTCAAGACTAGACAAGAGAACTTCACTAGAAGACATTCTCGGTAAATTCGTTGAAAAAAAGCGACCAGTTCATGAGACAGACAGAGATCAATCTTCAAAATCAATGTGCTTCAATAAAAAATTTGGAAATACAGATGGGTGACCCAATGACAGTTGCTATATCAGATAGAGTGCTAGATACGTTGCCAAACAATACAGAGGTGAATCCCAAAGAAAATGTTATGGCTATTACTACCAGAAGTGAGGTTTAATTACCGTAAATTCATGTAAAGATGCCATTTGCAAATAAAGAAAATGTACCCGCTCTGCGATGAGGAACACGTAGAACGAGACTAAGCGGACAACAGATATTAAAGAAAGTTCGGTACATCACGGTTAAGGCAATCGTTCTTACCAAACCATATGAACCTCCGATCTCATCTCCTCAGAGATTACAAAAGCACAAGCTAGACAAGCAATTCTCCAACTCTCATCTTTCTTCTAGTATTGATTTTGTGATCAAGGTCAATGAGGAAGTTGAAATCTTCGTAGTTGTGTTTGAGTAAGGTGCTACACTAAAAGCATATTTTTATGAGGAGCACAAATTCAAATGTGTGAGGATAAACGAAAAATAGTGCAAAGTCAATGAATGCAAGTAAAGCGTGTTCTCTAAAGCTCTATTCAAAGTGCCATAAAGCAACCAGACAATAAGTCAAGCTAATGACTATAAATAAGCACTTAATGGGAGGTAACCCATTTTCTAATCCTTTTATTTACTTGCTTTACGTGTAGTAGTTTTAGTTAGTTTAAATAATTCATTAGTTTTTATTTTATCTATTATTTAGTGCACTTATTAAGCCTCCCATAGTAGGATGTTCCACTTTACGAGCCGCTTGGATAATATATATGACATCATCTTTTGACTAAGAGTCCCAGCTCCACATCTGAGTCCACTTCAACTGGACCTTCAGCCAGCCAGATCCATCTTCTCCACATCTATCTCCGGTGAGTAATTGATCTTTTTCCTCCTTTATTTACTTTATTTTGTTATTACATTGGGGACAATGTAATATTTTAGTTGGGAGTGAGTTAAGTATTATAATACTTAATTATTTTGAATTTGCATATTATTCAGGTCTAAAAAAAAATAAAATAATTTTGTGTTTAAAAAAAAAAAGATTTTTTTTTTAATTTTTTCGTCTTTAAAAAAAAAAATTAGCTATTGTTGATTATCTTATCGCCAATGATAATATTTGTTTGAATTTAAGTACGTTTTTAGTTTGAATATTAGACAACATTTTAACTCGTACTTTTACCTGAATACTTATCTATGTTAGACTAGATTTGAAGCACGTAGCTGCTGTTGACTTATCACTTATTAGAAACATGACTTGAGTGTATGTGTTGATATTATTGACTTAGATTATTATGAAAAATTTAGTTCCTAAATTCTTAGATCGATAATAAACTGCTTTGAAAACAGTTTGGGGTTGTTAAGTTAGTACATGTTTTTGACTTTTTGTAGAATTTTGATAGTTTGGGTTTTCTAGATCTCATATTTGGTTGAATAGGCTGTAATCAAGGAATCTAAATCGAGCATTACTCACCGCAAAAAAAAAAAAAAATCTGACTCGAGCAATTAAGCTGTTATGGTATTTTAAAACCCAGTGCTCTATGGTAATCTGATTTGGGAGTTATTGGCCCAAAGCTCGTTACATGAGTCACACAAAAAAAATTAAATAAATAAAATTTACATATTTACTTCTCTTATAGTCTATGAGACTCGAGCAATTAAGTCTCATTAGGATATTTCAAAATTTGGTGTCCTATAGTCATCCGACTTGGGAGTCATCGGCTCAAAACTCGCTACAATGGTCACATAGAAAACTTGTGAAGGAGAAGTATTGCACATGATGAAAGACCGTTTATATGAGTAAAATAAGTTAAAAAGAGTTAAAGTGCTCGGTCAGGATTGCTAGGTTAGAATCTAAGAGACTGAATATGAGAATTTAGAAATCACTCACCATCCTAGTTCTAGGAATACAAGTTTTTAATTTTTACCAATTTATTTGAAAAAAGCATTGTGTTAATCAATAGGAACCAAATTTACTAGAACACCTCAAGATTGGAGAGAGAAGCATTAGAAGAGTGATAATTTACGAGAGGTGTAAGAAATAAATGACTGCAAAAGATTCGAGTTTGTAAAAATATCAACAACACAATATTAGTCGTGATCTAATATATGTGTATGCTCAATTTTTGGCTAATCACACACTCACTAAAGGTCGAGCATTGGATAAGTAAAATCTTTTTGTGTTGTTGTTTAATCTTTTTCTAAAAGTGTTGCTTTATTTTCGAACTTGAGGTATTTGGTAAGAAACTTAATATTAACTAAATTCCTGTTAATTCTTTTTGCTTAGTTTAAAGTTCTAGTTTATTTTTATTTTTGTTCGAGGACGAACAAATATTTAGTTTGGGGGTGTTTGATAAGTGCATTTTGTACATTTATTCGGAATTTTAAATTAAGTTTTTATTCCATTATTTTATTGAATTTTTACTTAATTTAGTGTATTTTCCTTTCTATTTCAGTTTTGGAACCGTTTAGAAGCAATTGAAGAAGAATGGACGGAAATAGTAACAACTTGGTGAAATCGACGAGTAAATTGAGTTTTTGAAGTGAATATCAAGAGCCAAACATTGGAAGATGAGGAAGAAGATAAAATCAATAAGTTTAAGATGTTTTGGAGTGACAACAAAGAGTTGAATCAATGGATCAAACACCTGAAAGCTAAAGAACTGAATTGAGAAACTACCGACCGAAGTATGTGAGAAAATTCAAGAAAAACTTTTGATATTGAAATCTCCAAAAGGCAAATGATATACCATTTTAAAGATAATTGAATTACGAGTCTAACACTTTTTACGGATCTCAATTTGAAGTTTCCTACAAGAAATTATGGCCATTTGAAAAACAGCCGCCGAAGAGAAAATAGCTTAAGCTGGGCGATCGCCTAGGCTTAAATTTGGGCGATCGCCCAACACCTTCAGCCAACAGCAGAGATGAAATTTCTTGCCTGGGCGATCTCCCGGATTTGCACCGGGCGATCGCCTGTAAAACGCTCTACCCGCAGATTTTCTTGTATTTTTGAGTTCTAATTCAATTAGGAAACTTTTTAGGACACGATTTTAATGAATTTTTTTGGATCTTTTAGGGCACAATTAGGTAAGTATATATATGAGTTATTAACTCATATCAAGGGTCGTTTTTTGGGAGAATTTTGGGGAACCGAATTTGAGGAGAGAAACAAGAGATTATTGCAAGAAACGAAGATCTAGATCAAGATCAAGATCGTCTCTTTCAAGTTCTTCCTATCCGGGTGATGAACTCCATATTTTCATCTCTTCTTTTTTATTTTATTATTAGTATGCTAGGCTAGAATTATTTAGTGCTAGGATCGTGATGAAGCTTGTATCATGAATCTTTAATTCTTTGAACCTAGTTTTTTGATATTTAAGCATGTTTTAGTTTTTGAATAATTGATATTGATTTTCTCTTCATCTACAATTATATGCACAATAGTTGTATGATTCTTGTGGCTTATTTTACTTTTGAGAGATGAAAAATAGGTTATACATAGTATCAATTGTCGTAGAGTTCGATAGGGGATAAAAATATACCGCTATGCTTTATGTGATCTTTAAGTATTCACAAATTCTAATACTTTCTTGTATGCTCGCATTCGTCATAGAAATATAGTCGGATCGCATATAAGAATATGTTTAATTCTACTCGAGAGAGATTGTTAAATTAAATTAGGAATATTGATCTTCATAAGTAAATCATGTTATCAAATTTAATGGTTCGAGTTAAAGGTAATTGATATAAGTGGATTCGAGATCCTAGTACGCTTTTCTTTTCTAAAGTTAAATTAATCTTTCATCAATTTCATCTCTAAATTGTTTGATAATTAATTAGTTAATTGTTCTTAGTTTATAGTTTAATTATTTTTCAATCACAAAATCTTCAAAAGTTCATTAGATTTGGTTAATGTTAATATAATTAAACTGAATTATCTAAATCTTTGTGGGAACGATACTTGAATTCAACATCTACTTTATTACTTGAGTGATCCGTGCACTTGCGGAATTATTAAAGACATAAAATCGCCGACACTAGGCGTAGAAACCACGCCTCACGCGTGAGACGTAGCCTAGGCGAAGCTTAGGCGTATTTTTTAGAACATTGATTTAACATAATAAGTAATCCTTTGTGATGAATTATACCAAATGCTTTACTTTATTTTATTGATTAGCTTAAGATTGTAAGAAAAAGGAAGATGAAGTAGGCAAGACAAGAGCTACCGCTAAGTCGGCTTTGGTAGGTAGTTCTTCGAAAGTTACAATTAGGAGATCATTTTACGGGGGTGATTTCGTCACATCTTCAACCTCTTAATATAGTTTAAAAATCTAACGATAGCTAACAACTAAAGTGCGCTAACCACTCTACAAAAAGGTAAAATTAGCACCTTTTACCATGAATTTTGAAGTCGATGAAATTGGTTGAGCGATTCAAGTTTGGAGATGAAAAGAACCTCAATACAGGTGAGAGAAGAGGGCCAAGCGATGAGAAATTTTATGTTTCTTTTTAATTTTTGGATCAATGTAGACAAGTTTTGATATGTTTCAACTAATCTTGGTAAGTTCAGTTGCGATATGATGTATTAATCGACTTGAATTGGGCATAGGGGTGTGGTAGCGCCTAGTGATTTGCTTGTTAGACCAATCAATTTCATTCGATTTTAATAGATAATGATACAAGTCAAATTTATTGTACAAGTGAAAGACATATTTGTATAGATTTCATTTTCATGCATGACAGGTGACAAGCCATCACAGGTTGTTAGGTAGGTCAAAACATTAACAAATTCAAATGTATCCTTATAATTCACAAAAATCCAAAATATGGTAAACCAAGGGGGCTTGACGTTCAACTATAATTTTATTCAATAATATCTGCTTTCTGAGATGGTGATTCCTTCAAAAAAAAAATCAATTTTAAAATTCGATTACTTCATTGAATTTCATACAGATTAAATTGTATGTTTAAACTTTTGAATTTTAGTGTTTCGCCTTTAACAAATCAATATTTATCACGATCGTAAAAAATTTTCTCCACTACAAAAAGAAAAACACACGTATGTATCACACGGTCACTATATTTTCAATTTCATTTCTTCTAAAATTTCTTTATTCAATCATTCTTTTCAACGAATCATCTTCAAAATCTGCTTATATATTCTCAATCCATTCCTTTCAATCGATCATCTCCTCCACCGATTATCTCCAAAATATGTTCACCGTTTCAATCCATTATACATAATAGTAGTCTACAATGAATTAAAACGCAAAAAAGTGGTATAGTAGTTTAAAAGAAGTAGTACCTATCTTATATGAAGCTGATTATTTTAATATTTAAGTGACGTGAGATTTTATCTTTAATAATTACACCGTCCACAAAATATGATTAGTATGTTGAATTGATTAATTTTTTTGTCAGGTAGACCAAAAAACATAAATATCAAACATTTGAATTCATGCTGTATTGTGAAAATAGAAAGATATATTGAACCTAGTCATACATAAAGATCATTTGTATCTACAAAATAAATGTGCAATTATGTATTAATTAAGTAAAACCTAACAATTATTATTTAAATATTTGGTTGGTAGATCACAATTAATTCGAAGCTCTTTTATGAAAAATTGTAATTAATGAATAAATTATCAGTTCTTTGAGGAAGCTCCAAAACAATATCTAGAAAGATTTAGTGTTGAAAATAAAATACAAATATATTAATCTCTTTGGTGAAGTTCGTAGACACGTGTCATTCAATAAAATTTTTGAATTTAAATCTCTTGTTAGGTAGTTAATTAAAAAAATTCATGCTATCTTATTTAATATTACAATGAGTCTGATTTACACGTTGAGTAGACCTTTGTTAAGCAAGTGTAACATAAATTTTTAAACGTTGATTATTATTTATCTTGAGATTTTTACTCTAACTTGCACCTATAAAATAATTCGTTTGAAAATACCAATCTTACAAGTCGACTACTAGTACAACATTAGTCGGATTTGGGTTCATCTTCAAAGTCAACTTTGTTAAGTAAATGTAATTGTATCCTTTATATATTGATTAATCAATATTGAGATTTTTATCTTGTTTCAACAAGATATTGACATGTTTGAAATCTTAGATCCGAATGTACGTTTAACTTCGATTAATTTTAGGATTCGTATAAAAATAAATATCGTTAAGAAGTGTAATCTAAAACTCTTTATATATGTGTCATGATATAAATATAAAAGTAATACTATTTATAATCGTTGAAGATCATAATTAGTCTACATGACATTACTTCATTCGAGTAATTATTTACTCTAATGAATAATGCTACATAAATTCTATAATATTCAACGACTATGTAGTATTATTCTAAAATATATATATCAATTAATAAGTGCATTCATGTAATATTTATGAAAGGAGTTAAAAGGAATCTGAATTCCAGATTGTCAAATCAAAATCTTAATCTATAATCAATAGCAGATATTTATATCTTAATCATGTAATTGTCTGCTTGATTTCGTAGCTTACTTTTGACACATTCATCTATTTTTTCTCTGATTAAGACATTGAATAATATGGAAGATCACCCAAGAAATGAACCAACTTCAACAAACATACGATCACAAAAAGTAACTTACTCTCATAAATGACAAACCACGTCTCACTCTCCTAAAAAATATTGTGAAGATAATACTATCTTAAGCTGTCACAAGCAAATTATTCGAGTCCATATGCTCTGATTCCAAGTTCTTACCTTTCTCCATCAGGTTTTTTACAGCACTGTTTTTTGTTCTTTCTCTGGAGGTTGTTGAACTTCTGTGTCAGTGTGTAACATATGGATACCATCCAAATAATTTATTATATATTTGGGTTTATATAATTGGATGGAGTCTGTCAATTAGTGTGTGTGTGTGTCAGTATGTGTTTTCTTGAAAGTTCTTTACTGAAATGGCAGTTTGGCAAATGGGTCATAGTTGAAATTCTTGAATTTACAGTGGAAATGGTTTTCTTGGGGTTTTGAGAGCTCCCACTATGGATCTTGAAACTGGGATTCAACCTGGGATTCATCAGAATCATGTTAAGGTGAGTTCTGTTTGTGAAAGTATAGGCTTCTTGAAATCATTGATGGATTTGAGCATCTTTTTTGGGGTTCTTCTGATAATTTTTTGTTTTTGGGGATTTCAGAAAGAATCCTGGAGAACAGTTTTGACATTAGCTTATCAGAGTTTGGGTGTTGTGTATGGGGATTTGAGTACATCACCATTATATGTATACAAGAGTACTTTTGCTGAAGACATTGAACATTCTGAGACCAATGAAGAAATCTTTGGGGTCTTGTCCTTTGTATTTTGGACATTAACAATAGTTCCTCTTCTAAAGTATGTGTTCATTGTGCTAAAGGCTGATGATAATGGTGAAGGAGGCACATTTGCACTTTATTCACTTCTATGTAGACATGCCAGAGTGAACTCTTTGCCCAGTAGCCAGGTTGCAGATGAAGAATTGTCAATGTACAAGAAGGACATTATTAGTCCTGCACCATCTACTTTTAGTGCAAGGCTAAAATCTACTCTGGAAAAGCATAGAGTTCTGCAGAAGTTTTTGCTGTTATTGGCTCTAATTGGTGCTTGTATGGTCATTGGTGATGGCATACTTAGTCCTGCAATTTCGGTATTACTTTGTGTCTTTTGTTCTTACCTAATTTTTGACATTTTGGAGTATGTTAGTTTATGTTTAATTCATTCACGTGTTTATGCAGTTTTCTCTGCAGTTTCTGGCATCGAACTAGCAATGTCGAAAGGGCATCACGAATGTAAGATTCTTAATCTTGTCCTGTTTCTTTGTTTTCAAGTTCATTATTTGTCTGTTGCCTTCACCAGTTCCATCAAAGACAAGTTTGCAGATAATGGAAGTAATTGCAAGAATCGGAATCAAATGTTTAATTACTTGTTTCACTATAGATTGAAGGATATCATTATAAACTCAGTTTCAGATAATCTAAGATTGTGTGCTTGTTCTTTATTTTGTTGTTGAATATCGCTGACATTGTGCCTGGAGGTTGTTCCTACTCATTGATGCTTCCAAGAGAAACAGGAAGAAAATGATTTTCTCCAATACAATTTAATTAATTATGCAGAAAAACTATTAGCTGTCTTACTGTTGCATTTGCAACTATTTATTTTTATTATCTGCATCATGGATTTATCTCATATCATCCGGTGCAAATTAAGAAGTATTTTGGTCGTGCATAGCTCGTACTGCATGGGGAATAAGGAGAGGTATGAGTGCAATTAACAGATTTAATGATTTGGTGTGTTCAATATTGTGGATGTGGCTCCATGCCTAAGATTATTCAATTTAAAATTTTGGAAATATCCTAATTTAGAATTGCTTTTAGTCTGTAGTTGTAGTTCGCATGAACTTTATGTTGTTGCATTTTTGCTGAACTATTAAATGCTTCAGAAGGCTTGCCATCATAACAGAAAGAAAGAAGTCTAAGGTTTTCAAGTTCTGGTCTGCGGCAAGTGCTTTCGGGTAAGCCATAGCGGGCACTCTGAGAGAGAGAGAGAGAGAGATTTTAAAGCAATGGTCTGCAAAATTGTTGTCATTAGGCCATTCTGATACTATGAGATCAGGCAGTGTTAGTAAAGAGGAAGAACTGAGAAGTTTGAACAAATACGTATATCTGATTTCTTTGATTGGTGCCATATTGGAGATAATTTTAAGGCCATGTATGAAGATGTATGCAGAATGGGACAATGATCAAAGCCACGTGAGGAGAATAGCACCTGGCTGTCTAAGTAATATGCTCTAATATGACTCGAAAACATACAGATAAGATACAAGTATTATGGATGCTTGTCTGAAATATATGAACAGTTGATTTCTCTTATACAAATATATTATTGCATTTGATTCCATTAAATATAGACCTGTTGGTATGCTTTTGCTGATGAGGCATTGAGGCTTAACCTGGCATCGACATCCATAGAAGTTAGCTGCCTTTTTCATGTAGGATTGTTGCTCAAGTTATTTAAGAACTATGGTCTAGGATTATATAGTACATTCACATTTAATTGGTTAGATGATCCGAATTCATTTAGACTGGTGACATGTGAGCTTTGAAAAATTGATTCCCCTGATACTTTTGTTTGCACTGGCACATGTGCTTGCCTGGACACAAATAGGATTATAATATTTTGGATTTTCGGTGTAGGTTTTTCTGTATGGTTAGTTCAATCATCAATGATTTCAGTTATCACTTGGTGGGTTTAATTTAATTTTGAAAACGCAGTGTGATGATTCTTGCTGTAAATTTTGGTCGATACAGAAGCTTCTACTTCGAGAATAAGTTTCAGGTTTGGTTATAGTATATATGATGAAGCTTCTTTTCGTATGTTGATCGGCATCTATACGATATTTTATTATTATAAACTAGTAATACATATTTTAGCTGAAGACATTTGGTACCGGTCTCACAGAATAATACTTTTCGGTGGACTTATTGCTTTTATACTCATCTCTTTCTGGAAGACCTGATCTACTATTTTATCTGTGATTATAATACACTGCAGAATTCTAAACTTGTAAAGTTGCCTCTTAAAATGAAAATCTTGCAGATATAGAAGTCCCGATTGCTTGTATCATATTGATAGCCTTGTTTGCCCTTCAACACTATGGCACCCACAGGGTCGGATTCTTGTTCGCACCTGTGGTCGTAACATGGCTTTTGTGCATAAGTGCTATTGGTGTATATAATATTTTCCACTGGAACCCTCGCGTGTATCAAGCTCTATCTCCATACTACATGTACAAATTTCTGAAAAAAACGCAAAGTGGAGGTTGGATGTCCTTGGGTGGGATCCTGTTGTGCATAACAGGCAAGTTTATATGTTTAATTTCTATAAGTATATTTTGACGTTATAATTACTAGTGCGGACGTTCTTCTTTCTTTTTCTTTGCCCTGAAGATTCGTTTATATGTGTTTTCATTCTTTCAGGTTCAGAAGCAATGTTTGCTGATCTAGGACACTTTTCCCAATTGTCAATAAAGGTACAATACTTTCATATATAATAACTAATCTAGGACACTTTTCCCAATTGATAAGAATCATTTTGAATTTCCTTCCCCGGATTCCCAGTTGGTTTTAATTGTTTCCTCAAGTAGGCATCCTCTGAAGGTAATCAAACGAAAAGACCAGGTTGTCAAAATAAGTGTATTGAAAGTCAATTGAATTTTTATTTTAGTTTTAGTCCATTATAAAGTTATTTTAAAGAAAAGATGTAGATGGAAATTGCCTACTTTTGATGCCGTTTTGCTTTAATGTTAACATATGTTTCTTCGTAGTTGAAGATCTTTCAAGAGGGACCAATTGATTTTGTTGTCAAGAAAAGCG
Source organism: Forsythia suspensa (assembly GCA_023638005.1). NCBI lineage: Eukaryota > Viridiplantae > Streptophyta > Magnoliopsida > Lamiales > Oleaceae > Forsythia > Forsythia suspensa. Next base: position 4,600,725 of record CM042666.1, read on the forward strand.
TCATAATTAGATACAACAAACTAAGCCTTGTTCACATATATTTGGTATCGGCTACATGAGTCCCTTTTCCTCTCTCTGTTTGGTTCTTCGTTAGATAACTAGAAGATCCAAAGCATCTATATCCTTACAACCACAACTTACCATGTTAGTTTTGGTCTACCCCTCCCTCTTGTAACATATTTTACTAAAATCATGTCACTCTTATGAACATGCACTTCTTTAGATATATGCAAAACATTTCCTCACAACCTAAGACGTCCTCTTAAATTATCCTCAATCGAATCTCATTTCTTATCTAGCAGCTATGTGGAAGCCATACCTGGTGTGTGACCAAAACACATGGAAATAGAAATATAAACAAGTAGCTTTCCATGTTTAAATCAAATAAGATAGGATGGGCCTAACTTCTTCAGGATTTGGAAATTGGTGTAGGGGGTTTAGTTCAAGAATCTTGGTGTGAAGCGCAATCTTGGTAACATCCAGTGGCTTTTTGTGGACCATTTTAGGACTTGTTTGTGTTTTACACTATTTTTAGTGTTTCTCCGAGGTTCTTGCGACAAATTTCATAACTCTGTACAATTCAAGGCAACACCTGAATTGTGCGTACTAGTGTATGCACAAATGATCTTTTTCCATATACATTAGCAGTCTTATTCTTGTAAGTTTGAGCTTCATTAGTCCAACAACTGCCATAATTTCAATTATTTTAGAAGGATTATCTTCCTCCTGCAGTTTATAAGCTCATGGAATTTATTCCCTCATGTAATCTGATAGATTGTTTTGCTAAAGTCAAGCTATTAATCCTTTCTGGTACTAAGAGATCTCCTGAATTGTTATATTTTTCCACATTTAGTTGAAATTGAACTTTGATGTGGGTGGAAAAAAAAAAACTTAGATCAAAATCACGGGATCAATTATATGAAAATCTTTCATTTTTAATATCTAATGAAACTGCACCTTTATTTTATATACTTATGCTTTTGCAGATAGCCTTCACGTCTATTGTCTATCCATCTTTGATCTTTGCTTATATGGGGCAAGCTGCTTACCTTTCTCAGCACCATGTCGTTGATAATGATTATCGTATTGGATTTTATGTGTCTGTACCTGGTACGTGTTCCAATTGTTGTTTTTTTAGAGAGGAAGAGTGTGAATTATTGGCAAATTAACACTCAATAGAAGAAATATTTGCTCGTGTCAGAGAAATTAAGATGGCCAGTTCTGGTGATTGCCATACTTGCTGCAGTAGTTGGAAGCCAAGCCATTATTACCGGAACTTTTTCTATCATAAAACAATGCTCTGCTTTAGGGTGCTTTCCAAGAGTCAAAATAGTACACACGTCGTCAAAAATCCATGGTCAAATTTACATACCTGAGATCAACTGGACTCTGATGCTTTTATGCTTGGCGGTCACTATCGGTTTCAGAGACACCAAAAGCATGGGAAATGCTTCAGGTAAGGCTACCCCCTGCTGACCAAAGAGACAAAACAGCAAAATAAAGAAAGAAAAAAAAAATAAAAAAAATAAAAACATGCATCCACAGAAAATACTCAATATTAGTATGGCATGTTTGGCTAAGCTTAAAATAGTAAAGGCACTAAATTTGAAAAGTAAGAAAACTTACTTTTAAAAAGTAAGCTTTTGAACTAAAAATGATGTGAATCAGAAAAAATAACTACTAAAAAGACTCCAAACATGTTTGGCAAAAAAGTTACTCAAAGGTTACTTTTTAAGCTTTGGATGTTCAGAGTTCTTAATGCCTGTCCATGCTAACTGAAGAACCTAGCGTAGTTCTCGTGTAATCCAATTGTCGAATTATCATGGCATTTACTAAACCCAAGTTTATTCTTTTTTTATTCAGGTTTGGCAGTTATTACCGTCATGTTGGTCACGACTTGCTTAATGTCTCTAGTTATCGTATTATGCTGGCACCAGAGTGTCGTCCTTGCAATTTGCTTCGTCTTATTCTTTGGGACGTTTGAAGCGCTGTATTTCTCTGCTTCTGTAATCAAGTTTTTGGAAGGAGCATGGGTACCTATTGCCCTTTCATTCATCTTCATGTTAGTGATGTGTGTTTGGCACTATGGTACGTTGAGACAGTACGAGTTCGATGTCCAAAATACGGTTTCTGTTGACCAGCTACTTAGCCTGGGTCCCAGTTTGGGCATTGTACGGGTTGGTGGCATTGGCCTCATTCACACAGAGCTCGTATCCGGAATTCCAGCAATCTTCTCCCACTTTGTCACCAATATTCCGGCTTTCCACCAGGTTCTCGTCTTTCTCTGTGTTAAATCAGTTTCAATCCCTCATGTTAAACACGAAGAACGGTTCCTCGTGGGACGTATTGGTCCGAGGGTGTATTGTATATACAGATGCATCGTTCGATATGGTTATCGTGATGCTCCCATGGATGATGTGCAGTTTGAGAATGATCTCGTATGCAGTATAGCTGAGTATGTACGAACAGGAAGACCAAGCTTAGACAGTGCGGACGAAGATTCTGCAAAGCAACACGAGGAAATGATGGTGGTGGGAACCCCTCGACCCATCTGGACGGGATCCAAGTCTGTGAGGATAATGATGTGGCAAACACCAAACAGCTAGCACTTCGGAGCTTAGAGAATACGGTCTCCACCTGTGATCAGGCAGCGGAAAAGGGTGAGGTTTGTCATTCCCGAGAGCCTGGAGATCGACCGAAATGTCCGGGATGAGTTGGGAGAACTGATGGAAGCTAGGGAAGCTGGTGTAGCCTACATAATGGGGCACTCATATGTGAGGGCAAAGCAAGGATCAAGTCTAATAAAGAAGATAGTTATAAATATAGGATATGATTTTTTGAGAAGAAATTGTAGAGCAAACACATTTGTACTAAATGTGCCTCCTGCATCTACTTTAGAGGTGGGAATGGTGTATCATATATGATTTTGATGATATATGAAAATGATGTATTTTGTACATGTGTTGCTTCTTCTTCTTTTGTTTTGAAAAATGCGTTCAAGGCCAGACGAGAGTTTTCATGCTTACTCACCTGATACCGAATGAGGGTTTGGCATTGTGTCCTACCTTAGTATATTAATATGGATCTAAAAATTACAAGAATGGTGCGTTGAAAAATACTCATCAAGTTTAAAGACAGGTTATACATGTTGTAATAATGTTCAATTACATAATAAGAAGTGATTTGGATATCAATTAGGTGGAAAACAAAACCGAAAAAACAAAAAAGAAAAAGAAAAAATTCTTTTGAAATTTAAACGCCTAGCTTTAAGGTTGGGCGATCGTCCGGCCTCATCTTTTGAAAACAGTGACCAAAACCGCCCATGCCAAAAATTTGGCCGTTGGATTCAAATTTCTGGCAACATTTGAAGGGTCTCTTGACACTTTTTGGATTGGTTTTGACACCTTTTCTTGTATAAGACTTGATAACCTATAAGTATACATGGTTTTCGTGTTAAAAGAAATGAGATTAATATCATATATAATAATCCATATCCAAATCAAAGATCAAAACTCAGTTTTTTCATAGTGTTCTTTAAGTTTCATTCAAGTTCATTTTGCTTGAATTTGAACTTGGATTAAATGTTTGATCACTCATACAAACTATTTGCATTCAAAGCCTTCAAGCACTTATCCCGGTGGTGTCAAATATCGTTTGAGGACAACGATTCAATAATCGTGTTCAAACCATTCTTTTATTTTTGTTTTTTCATCCCTTCTTCAATTTGGACAACAATCTCAAACGATATTCGGATGGAGAACGAGACTACAATGGCAACTATCAAGATGATGAATCAAGACCTTGTGAGGCTTGATAGGTTCGATGGATCCAATTTTACAAGATGGAAGGATAAGTTGAAATTCCTTCTCACCACATTGAAAATCTTTTACATTTTGGATCCGGATTTGGCACTATTACCGGAACCAACCCCAAATGATTTTGATGCAATTAAGGCAGAAAGAAAGAAGAGACAGGAAGACGAGTTTATTTGCAGAGGACATATCTTGAATGCTTTCTTTGATCGCCTTTATGATCTCTATACCAACACCACTTCGACAAGGAAGCTATGGAACGCATTGGAGAATAAATACAAAGCCAAGGAGGAAGGTACCAAAAAGTTTCTGATTTCCAAATACTTTGATTTCAAATTTTTGGATAATATACATATGTTAGGACAAGTACATGAATTGCAAATCATTGTCAACAACATGAAGTCCGTGAAGATTGAAATTCTCGAGACTTTTCAAGTTGGTGCAATTATCGCTAAGTTGCCATCATCATGGAAAGGCTATAGGAAGAAAATTCTTCATAGTTTCGAAAATTACTCTTTGGAAGGGATTCAAAAGTATCTTCGAATTGAGGAAGAATCAAGGGCACGAGATGGGAATGAACATTCTCATGAGGGGACTTCCAAAGCCCATGCTGTGGATCAAGTCGACAAATCCAACAAGAATTCCATGAAGAGGAAATTCTCAAACTCCAACAAAGACAACAAAGACAAGAAAAAATCCAAAGTTTCTTGTTATGTATGTAGCAAACTCGGACATTATGCCCGTGAGTGCAGGAACCGTAAACAACCAAAACAAACAGGAAAAGTGAACTCCATTGACACGGATAACATTGTTGCTACTATGAACATTGTCAATACCATCAAAGGAAAGGTTCAAGGATGGTGGTATGATACATGTGCTACCATGCATGTTTGTTATGATAGGTCACTTTTTAAAACCTATCAAGAAGTGGACGATGAACACATTCAAATGGGAAATGAAGTTCGATCGAAGGTTGTTGGCAAATGAAGTCCAGACTTACTTTTTACACTTGGCAAGAAGATTATATTAATAAATGTCTTATATTTACCGGATATGAATAGAAATTTAGTAAGTGGAGATTTGTTGGAAAAATTGGGAATTAAGTCCAGTATATGAGTCGGGAAAATTTGTACTTTCCTGTAATGGTGTATTTGTTGGAAAAGGCTATTCTAGTGATGGAATAGTCAAACTTTGTATTGTTGAAAATGATATTAATAAAACTACAAATTTGAATTATGTTGTTGAGTCTATTTCTTTATGACATGATAGACTAGGACATATTGGTTACTCTACTATAAAAAGAATGATTAAAAATGACATGATTTCTTGTGAAAACATAGAATATAATAAATGTAAATTATGTGTTAAGTCTAAATTAATTAAGAAATTTTTTCATAGCGTTGAAAGAACTTCTAATTTATTAGACTTAATTCATTCCGATATATGTGAATTAAATAGAATTATAACAAGATAAGGTAATAAATACTTCATAACATTCATAAATGATCATTTTAGGTTTTGTTATATCTATTTAATGAAGCATAAAGATGAAACCTTTAGTATGTTTAAGATATACAAAACCGAAGTAGAAAACCAATTAAATAGAAAGATTAAAATTATTAGAAGTGATAGAGGAGGTGGATAATTCTCTAATGAATTTAGTCTTTTTGTGAACAACATGGCATAATACATCAATGTAGTGCTCTAGAACATCCGAACAAAATGGTTTGGCTGAGAAAAGAATAGTACATTAGTTGAGATGATAAATGCTATGTTATTAAATTCTAAGTTGCCATTTAACTTATGGGGTGAAGCTTTATTAAGTGCATGTCATATAGTGAATAGAATTCATTCTAAAAGATTAAAAGTTTTTCCCTACACAATTTTGGTAAGGAAGAAAACCAAATATTGGTTATTTCAAAGTGTGGGGTGTCTTGCTTATTGCAAGAACACAGATTCTAAAAGGACTAAGTTGGCTCCTAGAGGATCAAATGTGCTTGTGTAGGATATGCTCAAAACAGCAAGGCATACCGCTTATTAAATTTGAAAACCAATGTTATAATTGAATCTCGTGATGTAGAGTTCTTTGAAAATTTATTATCTTCGGATAATAATTCATTAAGGAAATCTCAAGTGGAGACTCCTATTTCTACAAGATCACAAGTAGAAACACTTTCTAAGGATGTTGATACAAATGAACTTCGTAGAAGTAAAAGAGTTCGAAAGGATAAAGTACTATGACCGGATGAAATTGATTATCAACTTATTTCCTTCTATTTGGTTGAAGGAAATGAGAAGAGTGTCACAAGAACTATTCCATATGTTCTTCAAGTTGAAACCGATCCTAGAACTTATCGAGAAGCAATGTCATCAAGAGATAGTATCTTTTGGAAAGATGTTATAAATGATGGAATAGATTCAATTATGTCAAACAATACTTGAGAATTAGTTGATTTACCACCCGATTAAAAAACTATAGGTCGTAAATGAGTATTTATGATGAAGTGTAATGCGAGACGATACTCTTAATACTTTTAAAACTAGGTTAGTGGCGGAAGAGTATCAACAAAAGAAAGGAATAGATTACTTTGACACGTAGGCACCAGTTGCTAGAATAACATCGATTATGATTTTATTCGTTTTAGTTTTTATTTATGATTTGCATATACATCAAATGGATGTTAAGACGACATTCTTAAATGGAGATCTTGATGAGAAGGTTTATATGTAACAACCTTCTACCTAGAAATGAATATAAAGTATGCAAATTAATAAAATCATTATATGGTTTAAAACAAGCACCAAAGAAATGGCATGAAAAATTTGACTTAGCAATAATTTTATTTGGATTTAAACATAATAGCGTTGATAAATATTTATATTCAAAAGTATGTGATAATTATGTTGTGCTTATTTGTTTATACGTGGATGATATGTTAATTGTAAGTAATCAAATGCAAGGTATAAAAGAAACAAATAGGTTTCTATCTTCCACATTCAAAATGAAAGATCTTTGTCAAGTGGATACCATATTAGGTATCAAAGTTACCAAGACTAGTGGGGGTTATATGTTGGACCAATAACATAATGTTGAGAATGTGATCAAAAAGTACGATCACTTGAACATCAAAGAGGTAATACCTCGTTTGATTCAATTTTGAAACTTAAAAAGAATTATGGAAGAGCAATAGCACAACTTGAGTATGCAAGTGTTATTGGAAGTTTTATGTATGCGGTACAATGCACATGCTCGATATATCATTTTTAATAAGTAAACTTAGTAGGTTTACTAGCAATCGAAGTGAAGAACATTGGAAGGCCATTGGAAGGGTTCTTGGTTATTTGAAGAAAACCAAGGACCTAGGTCTCCAATATTCTAAATTTTCGGCAATCCTATAAGGATTAACCGATGCTAATTTGATCTCTAATGTAGGTGAAAATAAATCCACTTCAGTTGGGTATTCACCACTTGGAGGAGGTGCAATTTCTTGGAAATCCAAGATACAAACGTGCATTACACACTCAACTATGGAATCCAAATTGTAGCATTGGTGAAACCAAAAAGAGGTTGAATGGCTTAAGGATTTAATGTATGAAATCCCATTGGAAGAGAAGAATAATTCTTCTATATCTATCTTGTGTGATAGTCAAGCCACTTTAGCTAGAGCGTACAATAAAGTGTACAATGGTAAGTCTATACACATGAGTCTAAGTCATGATTATGTGAGAAATTAATTAAAGATAGAATAATTTCACTCACTTGTGTAAAGTCAAATGAGAATTTGGCCGATTTGCTTACTAAACCGCTCACAAGGAAGTTAGTACAGACAACAACTAGTAGGATGAGGTTGAAACTCCGTAATTAAATCCACCAAATAATGGCAACCCTACCTGATTATACTAACAAGTATATCTCGGGTTCAAAGGGTAACAACAAGTCATTTGATAAGTGGATAGATTCAATACTTATTCTTTCTTAAATCCTATCATAGGTTATAAGTGCTGGTTGTCACGAAAAATGAGGGATGAGTTTTTATAACTCTTAATAAAGTTCATATCATTAGATCAAGTATCTCTAAAAGTGACAAAGATATTGCAAGAACTTTACCTATATGAACTTCGAGGTGGTGTCGCCTCAATAAAGAGTTGGAGTTTATCTCTTAAAAGTTCATGAATAAGAGGAGCGTAAGGCCTTAAGAGCGCTTAAATGAGATAGTGTGGAACTTAGAATACATGATGCTTATGTGTGTGATTTCACCGGTATCATCACAAGGAATAACAGGTTCAAAGCTTTCACGCTACCTGAGATTTCGATGATACTTTGTGAGATTTACACTAAGGTTGGATTCACTTTGTGAGATTTACACTAAGGTTGGATTCAAATCGAAAGATATCCGTACTTTATGCATAAACATCATTCAATTTGAGTTTGTGCTTATTATATAATTGAACAAGTAGAGGATTGTTGTAATATTGTTCAATTACACAATAAGAAGTGATTTGGATATCAATTAGGTGAAAACAAAAGAAGAAAAAGAAAAAATTCTTTTGAAATTTAAAGCTGGGCGATCGCCTGGTCTCATCTTTTGAAAACAATGACCAAAACCCTGCCCAGGCCAAAAATGTGGCCGTTGGATTCAAATTTATGGCAGCGTTTGAAGGGTCTCTTGGCACCTTTTGGATTGGTTTTGGCACCTTTTCGTATAAGACCTGATAGCCTATAAGTATACATAGTTTTCATGTTAAAAGAAATGAGATTAACATCATATATAATAATCCATATCCAAATAAAAGATCAAAACTCAGTTTTTTCATAGTGTTCTTCAAGTTTTATTCAAGTTCATTTTGCTTGAATTTGAAGTTGGATTAAAGGTCTGATCACTCCTACAAACTATTTGCATTCAAAGCTTTCAAGCACTTATCTCGGTGGCGGCAATCGTTTGAGGACAGCGACCCCACCACCCCACCCCACCCCCACCCCCACCCCCACCCCCACCCAATGAGGTTATCTCTCCGGTTTGCACAAATACCCTCAATGTTTTAACACGGTAGGGATTTCTTCTCTTGTTTGCCGACCCCAACTATCGAGAAATCTCCTCGTTTGTATATTGGGTGGGTGGTACCCTTATTTTTGTTTTTGTTTTTAAATTTTTTCCTTTTCCATTTTCTTTTAATTTTTAAAAATAAAAGATTTATGATATATTTCCACTTTTAAAAAAGCTAGGGGACCTCAACTACAATTTTTTCATTTTATTTTCTCTTTAATTTATTTAATTCATGGGCTAAATTGTCTATGGTGACCATATGTGCGAATTAATAAAAGAATATGGACGATATCTACGAATAAAATTGAATGAAAATTACATTGTTATAAAGCTGAAAGAACGAGGTTTGTGAATGTAATTTACCCTAATAATTATTAGGTCAAAGGAAATGTGCAAAAATAATAATATTAAGATTGTGGGAATATTAAAAAATAGAAAAATTAAAAATTGAGAATATATGAATTGAGTAAACCCATTATTAGTTGGAAAAAAGAATTATGGGATTCACAGTCCAAAAAATAAAAATTTAATTTTTTTATCACTATCGACGTACTCAACCCCACCCACTTCCGCAGCTCTACCATCATCAATAATTAAATAATGCACCAAAATTGATGTAGCAAGAAGCGAGAAACGATTAAGGAGTGCAATTAAAACTCCATAATTTTTTAAGAATATCGAGAATGAATAATTAAAATTCGTTAATTCACAAAAGCCCACTTCCCAACACCAAACAGGGCGCTTCTTGATAAAGTAGGACCCACCCACTGCTCTCTCTTTCTTTATATTTATCTCTCACTCGTATTCTTTCTATGTACACATTCTACTTGCATTAGATTCGAGCTTAGAGAATGATTGGCATTGCTTCTTCAGAAAAAAAAAAGTTGATTTATTTCGACATTATCACTTTTAATATCGTTAACAAAAATTGGCTTTTTAGATGAGTCAAACATCTTTTTTATCAAATATATACTAATGAGTCTCTAAAGAGATGTGTTTGTGCCAGTAAGAATGAGCGTATATGTTTTTTCAAAGAACCAGATAATATTCTTGAATAGACCTTTTATTTGGCATAAGAACTTCGATCAAATCTCTTTTAAAAAAAGATATTCTCTTATAATAGCTTTATTCGATCAATTTGCAAAAAATATTGTTATTGATATGTATGCACGCGTGTGCTTCAGTGTTTGCCAACTATATCTATCTTTCACAACCACGCTACTACAATACACATGATAATTAATTTCTTATTTCTTATTGTATGTCGTATCATACAATATGAAAGTGGAAAAATTAGACATGGAGTCTCCATCTTTTACAAAATCGAGCATATGGGTCTCTAATCTATATAATATTGAAGTTCGTTTCTGTCAACCTACTTAAAATTGCTATAACGCAATCCACAATATATGTTCTTTCAAGTGGTGAACTGAAACAAGAATTGTTGAGGAAAACTTAAGCTTCGCAATGGACATGACACGTGAGTGGTGCGTGTGAGTTCAGATCTACTATCTCAAATGTGTGTCCATTTGGCTATCCTACCAATAAAAAATTTACATATAATCAAATAAATAAAAGTTAATTTTAACTGCAAGTATGAACACATTAAATAATTATATTTATTTGATAATGTGTACGTATTCTATTGATAGAACAATCAATAGAACACATATTTGAAACCGCAGATCTAAGTTTGGTGCATATAAGGACTAAGGTCTAATTTTACCTTATAAAATTATGTGTAAATAATTAAACAAATTAAAATGGTATGGGGGCCCATGTGATATATTGACGTGGCTAATCACAATCTTTTGAGGAATGATCCGTACGATGGGACAGGGGACGAGGAAAATAGAAATTGTAAGTCAATGATATCTTTGTCGCTGTGAAACTATCCACATTGGCAAAATGTTACAAAACAAGGCCCCATACTACATTAAATAACAATGGTGCCACTGGAGGGCTCAATTTTTCATTCCAAACTTTTTTTTTTTTTTTGGAGGGTCTTGGCTCATAGTCAAGATTTTGGCATATGATTATCATGTTAGATATTTATTTTGAGTGTTTGGGACGTATTTTGATAATAAAAAATTGACTTGAGAGAAAATTAAAGAAGTTTTAATAAAAAGGTTTATTTTTATTTATTTAATTAATTTTTTTACGTCAATTTAATATTTAAATCCAAATCGATTTTTAAAACAATCACGATTACATACACCCTTTCTCCAATAAGCAACAGTTGAAAATGAGCTTTTTACAGTACAATATTTTAAATTAAGACTAAACTAGCCTCTCGAACTACTAGTGAGACAGTTTGCTATTAAAACAGTTTGATCATTTTGTGAACAGAAAATAATGTGGTTAAGACCAACTACGTTAGGTACATTTATTATTTGAAGGACACCACTCATCCCTTTTTCAAAATATTAAGCCTCCATTTGAAATTGTTTTTAGATTTTAAAATTTTTTATTGTGTGTCTCATAGTGAATAAAATATGTGTCCACGTGCTGCCATCCCATCTAAATTGTGCGAAATGACTTATATACCCACATAGGAACATGATGAAAATTAAGACTATTTGGGTAGGTAATGTGTATAATACGTGGCGGGTATTTTTGTCTTTTCACTTCCACATGAAGTGTAAAAAAGGATTCTAATTTCAAGTGAAAAATATATCCATTTAGAGTCGTCAAGTGTGCAATAAAAATGGTCCAACTTTTTAGAATATTTTAATATTCATTTTTTAATTTCAAATGATCAAAATTTGATAAAAATATCCTTTTCAACTTCACCAAACGGATGCTAAAATAAATCTTTTAGGTAGTTCTAATTTGAAATACTTTCTGATTTGAAATACTTTAGGCACAAATAGATAGATAGATGTTGCACGTTCTTTTCTAAAGACAAAAAAAAGATGCAAAATATCTTTGAAAATTAAAAAGTGAATTACGTGAGACATAAAAAGATATAAGACAAAAAATTAAAAAATAATTATCTAGTATATTGTCTAGCATACCATAACAAAAGGAGAAAATTATATCTCCCACCTCGTTTATTAAAAATTTGAATTATACTACATCATTTGTTTTTAATAATAGGATAATTAAGACAAAACGTTTATACCTATTGTAGTAATTTTGCAAAACTTCCATACTTTCTAGTTTTTGGCATTTTCACTATCACCTAGTGCATTTCGTGTGCAAAAGGTCATTCCGTCCAAAAATCCTCCGTTAACTAACCATACTAGCACGAAAATGTAATGCATTTTAAAGGTAAAATAGTCCAGCCACATTTTTCACTTATATATATATATATATATATGGAGAGAGAGAGAGAGAGAGAGAGAGAGAGTTGAAAATGGGGTTTGTGTCTTTTTTTTTTTTTTGTAGAATGAAAAGAGAAAATTACGCACCTCTTCTTCTCGAAAGAAGATGGATATAAAGTAAAATCTGGATTCAAATTCTTCTTTGTATGATGCTCTTTCTTCGTGAAGAAGAAGAAAATGGAGAAAAGTTGAATATGAAGAAGAAAAAGAAGAAGGTGAATAAGGTGAAATCATTTTGAACAAAAATAATCATTTTAATGTCAAATCTTTTTCGCGCTTTTCCTGTCAAGTTAATGGAACAAGATCTGCTTACGGGATGATCAAGAACTTCAATATCTTTACTTGGCGGAAGAGATTTCTTCAATGGTTTTGACAAAATGAAGGAAAAATGAATATTGCTATTTTTGATTTCATGGCCTGTTGTAGTGAGCAAGGACAATTAGGTGAGGATGTTCACCACAAATTTTAAAATAGGTATAGCCGTTATGCACATTAATAAATGAAAAATAGGAACGATTTATACAAGTTAATCCAAAAGATAAGGACGTTTTCTGCAATGTCAATTACACATCAAAATGAACGATGCACAGTATTATATCAATCCCACAACTGGTTCTACACTCCTGAGTACCCACATCACTACAAGAGGTGCGTAATTTTCTCCCTACATTTCTTCAAAATAATTTCACTTTCTTCTTTTTCTTCTTTTTCAACTTTCAACTTTCTCCCTATATATATAAGTGAAAAAATGTGGCTGGACTATTTTACCCTTAAAATGCATTACATTTCGTGTTGGTATGGTTAGTTAACGGCGGATTTTTGGACGTAGGACCTTTAACATTTAAATACTGATAGGTGATGGTGAAAATACCAAAAATAGAAGGTATGGACGTTTTACACAATTCTTTGTAATAGGTAGGGACGTTTTGTGCTAATTACCCTTAATAATACTATGAATACACTAATTATACTGAACAATAAAAAAATTATTATTTAAATATAATACAAACACATCAATTTATAATGATTTCAACCTATTATTAAGAGACAAATCTTATTATTCCATAAATGGTAATTATATTTACACTACAATTTTTATCATTTACACCACATTTTAATTGCAAAAAAAGGATCCTAATCTTTGACATTTATGTCTCCAACTTTTTTCTTCGCATTTTTATCATTAACTTTCAATAATTTTCATATCTTGTCTCTTATAACGATTTTTGTTCAAATATTATAACGGTGCTCCCGACATTTCTAAGGAAGCGTTGCAATCGAGTCAAGCTTGGTTTTTTTCTTCATAGTCCATTCCTTCTTCTGAGATTTACATAACTTTGCAAGTTAGGGATGAAATTCTGAAAGGATTATTGAATTTTGATCTAATTGGTTTCCATACATTCAACTATGCTCGAAGATCCAAGCAACTTCTAAACTTCACCAAGGGCAACGCCTTAGTGCCCATATCCGATGGATTAAATTGTGTAGGCACTTTCTCAAGCTTTATTACTTCTTGTGACACAATATCTCTAATGAAATGTAGTCCAATATCAATATGTTTGGTACATTCATAAAAAATAGAATTTTTACACAAATGTATATAAGATTGACTATCTGAATATACTACCACATCATCATTCAAAACACAAAGTTCACTTAGTAATCCCCTAAGCCACAAAGCTTCTTTAATTTCTTCGGTGGTAGCAATATATTTGGATTCGATATTGGTTAAAGTAACTATGTGTTGTAATTGAGACTTTCAACTAATGCAAGAATTAGACAAAGTAAACACATAAGAGGAAGTGGACTTTCTATTATCCCTATCCTCCGCATAGTCCGCATCTACAAAACCCTTCAATTTTACTCATTCTTTACTACGACCAAACATTAGACCTATATTACTCGTCCATCTCAAATATCTAAGGAGCCACTTCAAGGCCTCCCAATGACTAGGATCCGAATTAGACATGAACCTACTAAGGGCACTTATAGCATAAGTTAAATCCGGTCTAGTACACACCATTCAATACATAATAGAACCTATCACATTATAATAAGGGATCCTACTCATGTATTCAATTTCTTCCTCATTACAAGGAGCCCCCGATCTTTAGTTAACACAATGTGATTAGCTAAAGGCAATGTAACCGGTTTACATTCATGCATGCCAAATCTTTTTAACACTTTCAAAATATAAAGAGTTTGATGCAAAAACAACGTAGAATTTGATATATCTCTTTCAATTTCCATACCTAGGATTCTTTTAGCTTTTCCTAGATCTTTCATGTCAAATTCACCATTCAATGTTGTTTTTATCTTGCATATCCATTTAGAAGATTAACCAATTAAGAGCATATCATCAACATATAACAATAAAAACACATAGTCATTACTAGTTTCATTATGTTGGTGATATAAACAATGATTAAACTTACTTTTTTGAAACCCTATAGATAGTACAAAAGAGTCAAATCTTTTATACCATTGTCTAGGTGATTGTTTCAAGTCATACAAAGATCTTTTAAGGAAACACACATAATCTAGTTTTTGTCTATCTATAAAACCTTTAGGTTGATTCATGAAGATTTGTTTATCAAGTTCACCATGCAAAAAAGTAGTTTTAACATCAAGTTGTTCAAGTTCCAGTCAAAGTATGCAACTAATGCAAGCATGACCATAATAGTAGTGTACTTAACAACTGGTGAAAAAATCTCATTATAATCAACTCCCTCTTTCTGTGTGTAACCCTTAGCAACTAATCTAGCCTTAAACCTTAAAGGTTCAGCTGTACTAGTACCCTCCTTAACCTTAAAAATCCACTTACTATCAACTGTTGACTTATTTTTAGGTTTAGTTACTAACTCCTAAGTTTGATTCTTTGCTAAGGAACTCATTTCCTCTTTCATTGCTTTTAGCCACTCTTTCGATTGTTCACTCATCATCACCTCCTCAAAAGTATTTGACTCTCTAATCAGCTAGCTCTTCATAGCTAGCATAAGCAAAGGCTAACTCGGACTCATATCCAAACCTCCTAGGTTTTCTCGCATGCCTTCTCTCTCTATCTCTGGCTAATTGATAATCCACTAAATGATATTCTTCAATAGGATGCTCTTCTATCATTACTTTTTCACCATCTTCCTCAGGTTGTTAAATTTGAGTCTCCACCTCGCTAGAGGTATTAGGAATATGTGTACTAACCTTAATAGTCTTCAACTGTCAACTATCACCCTCTTGTTGATCTCCACCTAATTTCTCTAAATCAGGTCCTGAACAAGACATTTCAGATTTATTGAAAGTAACATCTCTACTCACTATGACTTTTCCTCCCTTCTGGCTTCTATCCTACAACATATATCTTTTCACTCCTTTGGGATACCTAAGAAAACACATTTCCTAGCTCTAGGTTCAAGCTTTCCCTCACTTTGATGAGAAAAAGTAGTACAACCAAAAGTATGAAGCATAAAACAGTTAGCACATTTACCACACCATTTTTCATGAGGAGTATTACCATTCAAAGCAGTAGACGGAGTAATATTAATTAAATAACAAGCAGTCATCACAGCTTCATCCCCAAAATGATTTAGGGACATTAGAACTAATCATCATGCATCTAACTTTGTCAAGTAGTGTTTTATTCATCCTTTTAGCTATCCCATTCTGTTGAGGAGTGTAATGAACAATTTTATGTCTTGTTATTCTATTTTCAACACACATCTTATCAAATTCAGCATTGTAAAATTCTACTCCATTATCGATCCAAGAACTTTTATCTTTTACCAGCTTATATTTTAATCTTTTTCTCCAATGATTAAAGCTATCAAACGCACCGATTTATCTTTTAAAAGAAAAAGCGATACTCTCCTAGAATAGTCATCAATAATAGATAAAAAATATCTTTTTCCACCCAAAGTAGGATTACTGGTAGGACCCTACAAATCGGAATGCACATAATCAAGTATTTCATTTGTTTTATGAACACCATCTGAGAAAGACAACTTATGATACTTACCAAGAACACAATGATCACAGAAAGACAACTCAGACACACAATCTTAACCAAAAACATTTTTATCATTAAGGAGCTTAAGCCCCTTAATACTCACATGTACAAGTCTATTTTGCCATTTAAGTGTGTGATCACCTTGGTAGATGAAATTGATGAGTTTATACCTATTTTCACTTCTCTCTCTCTCTCTCTCTATATATATATATATATATATATATATATATATATATATATATATATCATCCTTCTCGTTCATTTACAAGTAACGAGAGCACTCTTCATCAATTTTAGCATTTCATTTCTAATTTTACCAGTGAAACTAATTTTCTCCAGCTGAAATTAAATTTCTACTCAATTCAAGAATAAATCTAACATCATTTAAAGTATCACCAATCCCAAAGAACAAGATAAAGCGAATTGTCACACAAAACAACATGCCCATCACCGATTCATGCAAATTTTCAAACCAATATTTTTGAGATATCACATGAAAAGATGCACCGTAATCAAGTACCCACTCATGCAAATGAGATTTGGCAATTAGATTCAATTAAGCGATATCAACAACAAAATTAATCAACACATAGACTTCACCACGATCGAAATTAGAAGAGGACATAACATTCACTTCATCTCTCCTATTCTTCGGTTTATTTGTTCTTCACTTTGTGGCAATTTTTATAAAATACCCAAGTGTTACCACAACCATAACATTTTTTTACCTTTTCCTCTAGATTTAGATCTAGACCAACTCTTACTTTTCTTTTTGATAGCCCAAGAATAGCTAACCAAGAGGGGAGTGAATTGGTTTTTACAAACTTTTTCTAGAATAATCTCAAAATAAGAAGTTTAAGATATATATATATATATATATATATATATCAAATAAAAATATGAGCACGATGTAAGAAAATAAAAGGGTAAAGAGAGTACAAACGATATTTTTATAGAGGTTCGATCCAATCAATGATCTACGTCTCCCGTTACCAAGCTCTCCAACACGAGCACGATCTTTCCACTATCTTGATTGACTGATGGTGCAATTGAAACTCTTATAATGTATCCGGTGACTTAAAAACAAGGAGTACCGATCCTTATACAATATTGAACTTTCAAGGGACCTCAATACGACCCAATGATATAAAGAAATAGAATTGAGAATGTATTTTTCTCTTGATAAATGATAGATACAAGTTTGGTACTAAGAGACTCTAACACTTTAATGAATAGCAATAGATGAAAAAGCTCAAGTGTTATAAATAAACTTTGTTGATAATGATGAATCAAAAGTTTGATTTGATGAAACAAAGTTTTTCAATGAATGATTTTGAAGATATAAATGCAATGAAATTTGAATGAATTTTCTCAATGTGATTCTCTCTATTAATGCTCTTGTAAGTGTTGTTGAATAATAATAAATGAAGAGGTATTTATAAAGATGGATTTTCACAACTTTCTGCCAAAACGGATGACCAGACGGTCGACCATTGACGGATGATAAAAAAAATAACCGTTAGAACGGTAAAATTCAGAACGGTCATTTTTTGAAAAATGACGTTCATATGGTCGACTGGTTCACAGATGGATGAATCTACCTATTATGACTCGGAATGCCGCACAAGGAATTCCGTAGAAAAAGAGTATAAACAAGAAAAAGGTTTTTCACAAATGGTCTAATTTCTCATAGATGGATGACCAGTTCAATTTTTGAAAAGTTTTGAGAAATTAATTTTTGGCTTTGATAAAAATATTTTATACAAGTGATATCGACATGGTTTTTGTGCATAAAATTATTTTGAGCTTTCATCCATTTAATACTAAAAATCAAAGAATTAGTACCTTTACAATTTTATCTAGAAATCTATTATTCGATCTTGAACTTTGAGTTTTGAATTTCTTGAACTCTTGTATTGATTGACTTTGACATTGACATGCTTGTGAGTTCGATTTGTAGCGCTTTGAATATTACTTGAAAACAGATTGTTAGTAAACAATATTGATTTGTTTGTTATAATCAAAACATTAAGATTTAAAGTTAACCACATGTCAACAATTTTACCCCATTATTACTTGACTCACAACTGCTTTGATAGTCTAGGCAACAAGTTTGCCTAAACTGTGCTCTACCCCTTATCATGTGATTTTCACCACTTTTCTTATCATATTTTTCAGCTTTCATCTTCATCTCCTTACTTCTAAAGGAATCAATGGCAATATCATGTGTTAAAGTGTCCCTACTATACTTAATTGCATTTTTTACTTCTTTATAAATCTCGAGAATAGAATTAAGCAATATAATGACCTTATACTCTTCGGCCACCTTTTCACCACAATTAACAATATCTTATACAATTTTGTTAAAAACATCCACGTTGTCATCTAAATCCTTTGATTGATCCATTTTAAACCTGAAAATCTCTCTAATAAGAAAAGTTTGTTAGAATAGATTTAAGCAAATAAATGTCCTCTAACTTTTTTCAAAGTTCTTTTATAGTGTTATGTTTACCAACTTTTTTCAAAACATCATCTGACAAGTGTAATATTATGGCAGAGTAGGCAAGCTCATGTTAATCTTCTTTTTGTTTTTTAGTGAAATCTATAGAAAAATTACCATCTATAGCTTTTGAAACTTTTTATTGTATCAAAATCTCTTTCATCTTTTGTTGCCAAATTGAGAAATCGCATTTTCTATTAAAAAATGCACTTCAAAATTGTGAGTTGTCATTTTAGAACTCAAGTCAACCATAAATACAAAAAAACACAATTTTCACAAGACTACTAAAAAAGGTCCAAATTTTGTAACAATAGAGATAATTCAAACAAAATTTCTCACTAAAGCAATTTTCACACAATAAGTTACACAAAACTTATATCAACTAAACAAAATACAATGAACAATTTAAGCAAATAATATCCTAGGTCTAGCAACATGCAATGGTTAGCCCACACTTAAACCCCTATCCTAATGATCACCTCACACGATGATCTTTATTGCGAGAAAAAATAAATGGCAACCCCACACAATAGTATTGGTCATGAAAATTAAGCAGCTTAGAATACGATACCGGGCGAAAAAATCTACTGCTCAGATTCTAGGAGAGATGCAAAATTTTTACAGTCTAGGCCAACAACAACAACGAAGAACATCAATAACAACAAAGAATGGACAACAAGAGCAACAGCAACGATCCCGCCAAATGTACCCTAAGGACAAAAACATCCAAATTTTTGCACACTACACCGGTGACAAAACCAACACCACCAAAATGTCTCAAAAACAACAAGGATTAAACTGCCTTTTTGGTTGGAAACCAGAAGACATTAGATGTGTCTCACGTGCTGCCGGAGTGTCTGCGCATGTTTCACATGCACCACCGCTACTGTGATACACACGCCACACGCACAAGATGGTCAGGATCACCTTGCCATCAGGAGTTTAGATAATGTCTCCGTTCACGAAATGGACTCTTGGTTTGGCTGAAAAATGGGTCGGAAGTTTCGATTGTTTGAAAAAAATACAGTTTCTTGCTCGATTTTTGAGGTCTCCGGTTTCAACTATTTTGATGATATTTTCACACCCAAGGACACTAAATCCTAGCTCGATACCAATTTGTCGAAAATATAAATCACCAAACTCGTTTAGGCTCGGTTTAAGCTTAAACAATACTAGAAACCACAAATAAAGCTCGACTCACAAACACATCTACTTTACCTAAATGGTTAAGCTCATGAAGAACTAACTTAATCTCACAAAAGAGAGAATTCAAACAACAACAATGGCAGCCACAATGAAGAAGAAGAAGAAGCGACCACCGATTTCATTGTTTCTCTCTCAAGGCATGCCCAAAACAATGTCACCTTTGGAATGGAATGAAAAGAATGGTGGTCCCAAAGAAATAGGTTAAATTAACCAATATTGGGCTTGTGGCCCAATAACACCAAAACCACTTACAACACCATAATTTGGGCCTATTAAATAGAGTGGGCCATTGAGTAATTATAAGATAAGTCGCTCCAAAATAGCCCGCTAAGTTTTGGGTTGATCTTTAATTAGATTCACTAAGTGGTGTCGCTTTTTTCTCTTAATTTCAATCATCGGCTAACGCCTATGAAATTAATCTTAAATCATCATTGCCGTTCTCTACATTCATTGGTGGTTGATTATTTTGTTTTCCATGTTTTGTATGTCATTGTTGTCCAAAATACAAGAGCTCTTTTGCTTCTTCTTTTTTTGCTTCTATTTGTTTGGTTTCGTACGGGAAATTGAGTTAGGTTATAGTACTTTATGAAATTTTGGAAATTGGTTAATTTGTGTGGACATTTGGATTATGTTACAATTTTTCAGAGTTCGTTGGGACTGGTTCTTTGTTTTATAGGTGCCTCACGCCCTTGTCCCATGTCCTTCAAAATACTACATTCCAACTCCTTACTTAGCTATTTGTGGTCCCTTTTTTGTTTCTGGTTTTCCTTTTGTTTTGGTTGGGGATGGGTCCCCGTGTGTTCTATCTATTTTGCAAATGTGGAGTATTATGTAAAATTTTGAATTTTTTTTAACGACATCGTGTGTGCTACCTTTTTTGTGGATGTGGCTTTTTTCCCCCTCGTTGTCATTGTTTTATGTTCCCAACATCTAATTTGTGCCATGATGGATTGTTTTGATGGGTCATGTGACAAAGTTAAATATTTTGTCCATCTTTTATACTTTTCTTTGCTTTTGATTGTGATTGTTTTGTATCGAAGGCACATTTTTTACTTTATGTATGCTCGAATTGATTCTTTTGTATTCTCCAATGAAAATTTAAGTGGTTGTCGACGATGAACTTAATTTCGCACAATCATAGAACAAGAGCATCTACTCAAAAACTAAAATGTTCATGTATTCTCTAATACTAGTTTTGCAAAACTACATTGAAATGCAAATTTTGCATTTTTTTTTGTATTCTCCAATGATTATTTGTTGCGTCATACATGTCTGAACAATGTAATTTTGAAGTACAAAGAGAATTGTGAAACAAAAGGCGTAGACAATTGTACATAGATCATAAGAAACTAAAATATATAAAGACATGGGCACAATGAGACATGAACTTTCCCATCGGGTCGAGTTGACCGTGGATGATGCAAGTAGTAGTTGAAATATGATGGGTGAGCATTAGCGTGACGTGTATTTAGTGTTGAAGGCAAACCTAATGCGTAATAGTTTTGCATGTACACATTTCAAACTAAATTTGTTTGTTGCAGGCGAACAACTTAATCTGCAAGGGTTTTTGAATCTTCGAAGTGATAGGATACTTTTTAGAATCAACACTATTACTCATAATCTCTAAGCATGTCTTGCAACAAAAATCAACAATTGCAAAATAATAAATGCAGCATAGATATTAACATCCTGAGTTTACTAAAACTTTTTTTTATGAGAGCCTACAATGTGTAATTATTGCAATGCAAAAAAAATCGAGAAAGAAAGTATGAGTTTTTGCTATTCCGATGGGAAAGTAAAATTAAAGATGAACGTCGCACCTATTGTATTGTACGAGTTATTTACTTCCAATTCAACTGAGTTAAAAATTTTTAAAAACAACTGCTGGAACTATAATAACTATTTTGCTTTCATGTCGTTTGGTGTAAGGCATGATGAAGAATTATTGAAAAACTATAGAGGTATATACACAATAAGGATTCAGTGACAGTTTACCATTACACAAATCCAATTTTTCCAATCGATGACAACCTATCTTATTTACAACGGTATTTTTACAATTCAAAAATGAAATGTAAAATAGGTTGAAGAAATCGATAAATCGATATAGGTTGAAATGCAAAATAGGTTGAAGAAATCAAATAAAGTTTGCAAAAAATGTGGTGCAAATTAATAGACATACTAAAGATCAATCCATACAACAAATTATTTCATTCCATCACTAACATTGATGGTTTGGAGTCATGTAAAATACATATTAGATGTGATGCTGGACTTGATCAACGAGTTTCAATACTCATTCTGCATCACATGTACCTATAGTTTGAATTGATGAAGACCCATCCGAGATGTTACAATCCATGATATAGCAATTTCTCGCCATCCTAATACTTTACATAGAGTACATTACTATTTTAGTTGTTATTATCCGTTTCAATACCCATTACTATTTTCGTTCAAATGATTTTGGATAGCATTAGGGTAACAAGAAGTTGAAAATGATAAGGTTAATGATTCCAATACAATAGATAGTTATTTGGACATGAATGGTATAACTTCAAAGAATCGAACTAATTGAGAGAGAACACAAAGTTAACAACGTGAACACATTTTGTTATTTTCGATTATGTTAGACTTTCATTTGTTCATTTTCTCATTTCACTTTTATTTTTTAAATTGATATTTTTGCAGTTTTGGCGAAGAAGAAAAAAAGATCACAGGTGTCTTGCCACAAGTACTATCATTACATATTGCAAGTGAGCATCGTGGCTTTATCTTCGGTAGACTTTTTCAACAATATATAGTAGTTATGTATGTTAAGATTCAAACAAGTAGATTGTATTACTTCTGCCAAAATCAAATTGAAATACATGCAGAACTGTACCAAGGAATTATAGATACATTGAAAATGGTGAAAATAGGGACAATAAAATTGGGCGAAGGATAATCTTGCCACCGTCCTTCAATGGGGGTCCGCGTGATATGAAAAAAAAGATACATGGATGCAATGGTATTAGTTCAAAGATTCAAGAAACTTGATATATTTTTTACACTAACGTGTAATCCTAATTGAGTAGAGATACAACAGGATATGTGGCATAATAATATAAATCAAAATCGACCTGATCTAATTCCGCGTATATTTAGAGCCAAATTAGATTAATTAAAAGTTGATTTGTTAAAACGTCAAATGTTTGGACAAGTTGTTGCATATATTTATGATATAGAATTTTAAAAAGAGGGTTACCACATGCTTATTTTTTGTTAATTTTAAAGACAGGTTCAAAAATTACCAATGTCGATTTAATTGATAGAATTATTTCATATGAAATTCCAGACAAAAATAAACATCCTCATCCACACCCTATTGTAGTCAAGCATATGATACATGGTCCATTTGGTACTTTAAATCCTGAAAATGTATAGATGAATAACGGAGGAAATTACAAAAATAAGTACCCAAAAGAATATACTATGAAAACTTCTATAGGCAATAATTCTTACCCAAATTATGTGCGACGTAATGATAAACAATCAGTCACGGTTAGAGGACAAGTATTAGATACCAGGTGGGTTGTCCCTTATAATTCATATTTATGTGGTAAATATGATTGTCATATTAATTTTGAAATTTGTTCAACTATCAAATCTGTCAAATATCTATACAAATATGTTCCAAAGGACACGTTGTCAATCTGGTTGTTGGATCTCTCTACCTAAGGCAATGTAGAGAATATATGGCTTCATTTTAAGTGAAGTGTCTCCATCAGCCATATCTCTATAGTTACATCTTCATAATTGACATTTATTAACATATAAAATTATGAAAATCTAAAAACAATTATCAATGCACATTATAGACAACATACGATGTTAACTGAATTCTTCCAGCTTAATGTTTTAGACAATTTATCTAAATAATTGTTATATAGATGAAATTCCCATTATTTTGTGTAGGATACACAAGGCACGATATGGACGTGCAGGAAACAACAAAATGTTATTGGGAGGGTAGTTGCAGCCAATATAAGTGAGGGTGAAAGATATTATTTACGGATTCTATTAAATCACATTAGAGGGCCTACATCATTTGCAAAACTAAAAACAATTAATGGTATTTGTATGTTGTCGTTTCGTCAAGCAACACTTGCACATGGTTTATTAAATTTTGATAATTATTGTGATCTTTGTTTAAGCGAGGATATTACATATCAGATGCTTGTTTCTCTAAGGCGTTTGTTTGCTACTATACTAACTCACTGTGGGCCTAATGACCCAAGAGCTCTATGGAATAAACTTCAAACTTTCATGTGTAAGGACTATATAAATGATGGAATGTCTAT
Organism: Forsythia suspensa; assembly: GCA_023638005.1. NCBI lineage: Eukaryota > Viridiplantae > Streptophyta > Magnoliopsida > Lamiales > Oleaceae > Forsythia > Forsythia suspensa. The sequence goes on from CM042666.1 coordinate 4,624,957, forward strand.
TGCAAATGCATAAATTCATACTTTACATGCTACAAATTATATACTACAACCAATCAGTAAAAATATAAATGAATACTCCCTTGTGCCGCTTCAAATTAAACATGGAAGAAGAAGAAAAATTAGCTAAAATAATTGCCAAGAGTTGAGAAATGTTTCTCACCGGTTGATATCTTACATGAAAATAACTTAAATGAACAACAGTTAACCGCTTATGACAAAATTCTAGATATTTGTTAAGTGAGTTTATTTTTTATCGATCGACCTGGTGGAACGGGTAAAACATACTTGTATAAAGCATTGCTTGCAGTGTTAGATCAAAAAATCTAATTGCCTTAGCAACTATATCTTCAGGATTTGCAACAACTTTGTTACCTACGAACTGTGCATTCAAGGTTTAAAATTTCTCTCGAAGTCAATAGCAATATGACATGCTCTATTAGTAAACAATCTGCATTAGCAAGCCTATTTAAAATGACATGACTAGTTGTATGGGATGAAGCACCAATGGTGCATCATTTCACCGTAAAAGCCGTAGATAGAATGCTAAGAAATGTTATCGATAGCAGCTCACCATTTGGTGGAAAAGTTGTCATGATGGGAGGGATTTTAGATAGGTTGTTGAAAGGAAAACGGAAGGACATAGTGCGAGCGAGCTTGTTGTACTCAAGTTTATGGCCTTAGTTTCACAATTTCAATTAATTCAGAATATGAGAGCTCAATTAGATCCAACATTTTCTGAATTTTTACGTAACATTGGCAACGTAATTGAAGAAGAGCACTCATGCAACATGATTAAACTTCTGCCTGCATTGACCATATCTTTTGAAAATGAAGTTACATCTATGAAAAAATTGATCAATACGGTCTACCCAAATTGAAATAATTATGTAAACAATTTGAACTCAATGACTATTCATGTGATTCTAACCCCAAGAAATGACTACGTAGATCAGATCAATAATATTTTGCTCAAACAAATTCCTGAGACTTTTACATATTACAACTTTGATGAAACATCAGAAAAAACTGATCAAAGTATCCACTAAGATTTCATCAATACATTAACTCCAAATGGCATTCTCCCATATGAACTTACGCTAAAGGAAAATTGTCCCGCTAAGTTACCTAGAAACATTAATCCTTCTGAAGGTTTGTATAATGATATAAGGCTTATTTGTCAAACATTTGAGCATAACGTAATTCACGCGGAGATAGCTATTAGAGAATATTGCGGTAACAAAGGTTTTTTTTACCTAAGATTCCATTTATCCCACTTGAGTGATATAAACTCATTCCCATTTAAAGAAACCAATTTCCTATTCGTCCTTGTTTTGCAATGACAAACTCTAGATTTTGTTGGTCTATATCTTCTAGAATATCTTTTCACACAGGCTATACGTTGCATTATCTAGATTTAAAACAAGTGCTTGGATTAAATTCTTACTTAAGCCAGTTGAAAAAGGAAAATTGCATATACAATGTACCCAAAATGTAGTTTGTAAGGTGGTGGGTTTGCTTTTACCTTGAAGCCCAAGGAAGAAAACAAGGGCTAGCCCAAATTTGTTAAAGATGACCCTTAGATTGTTATATTGACAAAGTGTGTGTTTATAACACACGCCTCTTAAACAGAATGTGTCCTCAGTTATGGTGATGACACGAGGTCCTATGTTAGCTATTGGATTGATGTTGTAGAGTGTTCTTAATATCATCTAACTTTGCTCTTCTTCCTAGATACTACATTCATTTTTTCTCTAAGTGAGGTGAGATAAACCCAAAGTTTTTTTTTCTGGTTTTCGTCTTGAGATGCTTCATCTTTTTTTTTTCTCTCTATTTCTGAGTGGAAATACAAAGAGAGAAAGGTTTCTTTGTAATGTTGATGAACATCAATTCTACTGAGTGTGAGAGTGTATAAATTTGTAGATTTGATGTATTCTTTTGTTCTTGGTTCTCTGTGTGAGACCAAACCTTGTAATCTGTATTTCTTGTCCTAATTTGGAGTTGTGCTAGTGGATTTGAGCTTAATCCTTGAATGAATGCTCAACGAGAGATTAAGTGTTAGAAGTATCATTGAACCTCCGGGACTTGGGCAAAAAAATCTTTGTGTTATGTTATTCTTAATTTCTGCGGTTTGGTTTCATCGTCTGCAGTCTTTGGTAGTGGCGATTTAAAGCCCTATAGTGGTTTCGAGCTCGGTTGTAGCCAATCTTAGCCATGCAGTTCGTATTTCTAAAATCAATTCCTCTAGAACCCTAAATCTATTATATTATGAAAGAATCATTAAAAAATCTTTCTGGTCTGGGAGGTTGTTGAAACATCTTGGTATTCTTGTTTAAAATTCATATGCATCCTTCATATGGTAACCTCTAACCCTAAAAGTACGGTGAAAAGCATATTTGAAAAACACCCTTTGAAAACTCTCCTATATTTGCCTTTGTTTAGGATTCCCTTTGAGAATCCTAGAATCTGAGGAAAGTAAGGCTAGTTAAAAGGGGTCTTTGGTATTTCTACTGTTTGTGTTAAGAAAATTAACTTGTTTAATATATTGTTAACTTTCTAAAGATATAATAAATATTTGCATACTTTTGTGTATAATTTTTTCGTTATTGCTTAAAGATATACCAATATTTGCATGTGAAAAATGAATAAGTGTGATTTATGTGAATATCCTGTTTACTAAGGTATAAACACAATCATGAAATTTGTTGTTAACACTTCTAATCTATTTTTGTAAGTATAAGTGATACTTTGTCTTGTTCACTTTTTTTTTTCAAAAACATTTGCACTTGACTATTTCAAAAATTGATTTGGAAATATGGAATGGCAAAGGAGACTTTAGTCTCTAGCGCTAAAAAATTAGAGCCTTAATGCTTTAACAAAAATGTGTTAAAGCCATTGACGAATTATGGCCTGAAGATCTTGAAGAAATCAAGAAATCAGAGCAAGATGAAATGGCGTGGAGCACTCTTTTCCTTCACTTATCTGATACTGTTATCAAAAAAGTTGGAGAAACAAATAGGGCCTCTGAACTATGGGCAAAACTTGAAGAACTTTATCTTACCAAAACCTTGCCAAATAAATGCTATTTTTGGTGACAGTTTTTCAGTTTCAAATATGATATTAGTATTGATCTTGAAAAAAATATGGATAAGTTTAATAAAATAACTCAAGATGTTGCTAATTGTGAAGAAAAAAATCTCTAGTGATCAAAAGGTTATAGGTTTGTTAAATGCTTTAGGTGAGAAATATAAAGTTATCAAAAATGCCTTAGAATATGGTAGAGATTACCTAACAGTTGATATAGTTCGTAGTTTCTTAAAGATCAGAGAATTAGAGTTTAAAGTTGACCAAAAAGAAGCCTTGGTGAAAATTTGTTTGCTAAAGCTAAGGGATCAGTCAAAGGAAACAACAATACTAGTAATAACCATTCTAGAAAAGAAAGTAATTCCAATAAAATGAATAGTTCTTTTAATAGGAATAAAGATAAGAAGACTAATAATAAGTCTAAAACAAAGAATAGAAAGTGTTATTACTGTGGAAAGTTAGGACATCTAATCAAAGATTGTTTTAAGAAGATAGCATATTAGAAAAACAATTCCCAAAATGAAGGAAAAGCTGCAATAGCAAAAGGAAAATCTGTGGCCAACACTGGTGTGGCCTTTGTTACCACTTCCATTCTTGATTCTGGTTGCTCTTTTCACATGAGCTCTAATAAAGGGTGGTTCAAAGATTTTGTCAGTTTAGATGATGGAATGGTAAAATTAGGAAATGATTTTAGTTGTGAGGTTAAATGGATTGGAAAAATAGTTCTAAGGCTCAATAGTAACCACCAACTAATTTTAGAAAAGGTTAGACATGTTCCTGATTCGAGAAGAAATCTAATTTATTTAGGAATTTTAGATAAAGAAGGATTTTGCACTCAAATTAGTAATGGTACTATAAAAATTAGAAGAAAAAAAATGATATTTTGGTTGCAAATGCTTTCGAGCAGAATGTAATATATGTTCTTAAAGCTCTACCTTACATTCTTAAGTCTAAAATTAACTCTACTATTGAAACTGATAAGTCAAAACTATGGCACAAGAGACTTGGTCATCTTGGTGAGAAAAGTCTTCAACTCCTAAAAAGGGTAGGTGCTTTTGGAAGTGATAATATATAAAAGTTGACCCATTGTGAGCATTGTGTACTATTTTAAAACTGGGATTCACAAATCTTTGAGTATATTAGATTATATACACAGTGATTTATGGGCCCTGCTCATGTTAGTACTGTATTTCTTAGTTATAATTGATGATTTTTTAAGAAAGGTTTGGACTACCTTGTTAAAATCAAAATCAGACACTTTTATGGCCTTTAAGGAATGGAAAACTATTTAAAAAAAATAAACTAATAAGAACGTAAAAATCTTAAGAACTAATAATGGGCTTGAGTTCTCTAATATTGAGTTTGATCAATATTGTAAAAGTGAAGGCAATTTTAGGCACAAAACTATTACTTACACTCCTTAGCAAAATGGTATAGCTAAAAGGATGAATATGACCATTCTTGAAAGAACCAGATGCATGTTATTAAGTCCAGGCTTACCAAACATATTTTGGGGGGAAGCACTAAAGACTGCTTGTTATCTGATGAATTTGAGTCCTTCAAGTGCTTTGGACTTTAGAGTTCTACAACATGTTTGGTCTAGAAATATTCTTTCTTATTCTCACCTAAGAGCCTTTGGATATGCACATCAAAGTGAGAGTTAATTGGACTCAAGATCAATTAAATGTATTCTCTTAGGTTATGGTGAATGAGTAAAAGGCTATAGGCTGTGGGTAAGGGATTCAAGAGGGTATAAGGTAATTGTCAATAGATCTGTGGTGTTTAATGAAGAAGTCTATCCTTGTGTAACTGATAAAAATGAAGAAAAGTTAAGTCAAGAAGACTTTGTAGTTACTAAGATATCCACTTATATCAGTATTCCTCAAATTGAGGTGGAGCTACCTCAAGAAAAAGAGATAACTGATTATCAAGTTATTGTAGATGTAGATGAAATAAATCATGATTATGATCCTGATGATGTGAAGAATCTAAACAATTATCAGTAGCTAGAGATAGGATAGAAGAGAAATAAGACCTCATCTTAGGTATCAGAATGTTGACTTTGTCACTACTTATTCTGAGTCTGAGTTATTGAATTCAGAACCTAGTACATATAAAAAAGCAATGACAAGTGATAATTCAAACAAATGGCTTGCATTAATGCAAGAAGAAAATGGATTTTTTGAAAATGAATCACAATAGGACATAAACTCATTGACTGTAAATAGATTTATAAGATCAAAGATTGTGAGTTGAATTCTGGAGATATTACAAAGCAAGATTAGTAGAATAATGTTTCACTCAAAGAGAGGGGTAAATACACTTCCATTAGAATCTTACTTACTTTAGTTGCTCAGTTTGTTCTTGAATTAGAACAATTAGATGTAAAACTACCTTCTTGTATGGAACCCTAGATGAAACAAAATACATGGTTCAACCAAAAGGTTTTGAAGATAAAAGAAATAAAACTCGTGTGTTTATTGAATAAATGTTTATATGGGTTGAAAGCAGCCCAAGACAATGGTATAAGAGATTTGACTCTTATATTCGGACCTTAAATTTCAAAAAAGTGAATATGATCCCTAATTTTACTATAATAAAGATGAGAACTCTGAATTCTTTTATCTTTTATTATATGTTGGTGATACGCTTCTTGCTTGTCACAATGTTAAGAAAATTCAACTAATCAAAGAAAAGCTCAAGTCTAAATTTGAAATGAAAGAACTTGGTCCCGCTTAGGAAAATATTAGGGATGCAAATAAAAATAAAAAGGTCTGAAGGTAAATTGTTTTTGTGTCAAGAATCCTATGTTGCAAAAATTCTTGAAAGATTTTCTTTAGTTAATGCAAAATCAGTTAGTTTACCTCTTGCAAATCATCATAAATTGTCTTTAGATCAATCACTCAAAAATGAAGAAAAATTAAAATGAATGGTGCATGTTCCTTATGCTAATGCTGTGGGTTATGTTATTTATATGATGGTCTGTACAAGACCTCATATTACCTATGATGTTAGTGTTGTAAGCAGGTATATGGAAAATTTTGTTGAACTGCTTTGGGATGCCTTAAAAGATTTGATCAGATACTTAAAAGGAACTCATAAATGTGGTATGATGTTTAAAACATATAAGGAAGGTCTAAACTTTAAAGGTTATGTTGATTCAGATTTTAGTGGTAATTCTGATAATAGGAAATCAACTATAGCTTATATGTTTCTCATAAATGGAACATGTATTAGATGGAAATCTCAATTACAAAAAATTGTTGCTTTCTCTTCTACTGAAACTGAATACATTGCTGCAATAAAATCATTTGAAGAAGGTCTATGGTTGAAATGCTTATTGGGAGAACTTGATTTTTCTGAAGAAAGTGTGGAACTTTGCACCGATAACTAAAGTGCTATACACTTGAGTAAAAATCATTTCTTTCATGATAGGACAAAGCATATATATGTAAAGTTTCATTTTATTAGAGATGTAATTGGAAAATGTATGATTAAATTGAGTAAAATTCCAACTCAATTCAATCCAGCTGATGCAAGTACAAAAGTGATTCTTTTGAATAAATTCAAGGACTCTCTGAGTTACTTGAATTTGGAACAGTACTAACTTTGCTTATTTTCTTCTTTACAAGTAAACAGAGCACATGATGTTCATGCTGGTTTACTCAAATCTATTTGGTACGACTTCAAGTTTAGCAAGGTGGAGTTTGTAAGGTAGTGGGTTTGCTTTCACTTTGAAGCCCAAAGAAGAAAACAAGGACTGGCCCAAATTTATTAAAGGTGGCCTTCAGATTGTTACATTGACAAAGTGTGTGTTTATAACACGCGCCTCCCAAATAGAATGCATCATCAGCTGTGATGATGACAATTGTCCTATGTTAGTCGTTGGATTGATGTTCTAGAGTGTTCCCATATCATCTGACTTTACTCTTCTTCTTGGATATTGCATTCGTTTTTTCTGTGAGTGAGGTGAGATAAACCCAAAGGTTTTCTTCTGGTTTTTGTCTTCAGATGCTTCATCTTCTTCATATTTTTATCTTCTATTTTTGAGTGGAAATACAGAGAGAGAAAGGTTTCTTTGTAATGTTGATTAACAGTGACTCTAGTGAGTGTGAGAGTGTAAAAATCTGCAGATTTGAGGGATTCTTTTGTTCTGGGTCTTTGTGCGAGACCAAACCTTGTAATCTGCATTTCTTGCCCTGATTTGGAGTTGTGCTAGTGGATTTTAGCTTAATCCTTGAACGAATGCCCAACGGAGGATTAGGTGTTAGAAGGTTGGGGGTACTTAGGCCGAAAAATATGTGTTGTGTTATTCTTAATTTTTGGTTTAGTTTAATCTTCTCATATTGGTAGTGGTGATCTAAAGCCCTACATAGTTTACAAAGAATTTTGGAATTAGTTCACCCATAACGTACTTGTATATATAATTATTTACAACTGATTTAGTTAACTGTGAGCGTGTCAGACAACAACAAATTACCACCAAGCTTTTTCCAACCCATCAGGCTATCCCCCAACCATAGTGGGCGTTTGGTGAGTTATGCTAATACCTGTTACCTGATTTAGATTCAATACTATTCAAAACTTTCCTGGGCAACATATTTAAACTCTAGCTTCGAATAAATTACTTCATTCAGTACACACTTCAAATATCTATTCTAAAACATATAAAATGTTGTACAGCCTATTCCAAGAGCATTTATTTTGTGCTATGGGCATGAACTTAACAACACAGTCAGCTTGGTGGACTACAATGCCACTGTTTGGAACATTGAGCTACAAAGAGTAGACAATAGGGTGTATCTCAATGCAGGATGGGAACAATTTTTCAACCAACACGCTCTTCAAAACAATTTCGTTATTATATTTGAGTACAATAGAAATTAAGATTTAAAGTTATGATATTTGATGAGCAGACAGTTGAGGTAATGAACGAAGACCAATTTGATGTTCTTCGGGCCATCCTTCGTTTCAAATGAAAATGGAAGCAAGACTTCAATGCTATAGAAACATTGTAAGTTTTTGTTACCATATACCATGTGTTTGTTGATTTTGTGGTTATATTTACTCACATTTCAAACTATATATATATATGATTTACATTTATCAAAATATTGTTGGTTTCACATTTTTGTTGCATGGCAGCATATATGGTTCAGTTGACCCTATTTCTTATTACAATTTTGTTGTTCGTGCCTGGGAATTTTGCACACACGTATATGTCAAAATTTTTAAATCTATGACTCGCTTGGTAAAATATGGCACATACGTGCTAATATAAGGATCAATGGTGTGATTCGATGTTTGAGAATTGGATGGGCAAACTATGCAAGATCCAAGAAAATCCGCATATCGGAGACACCTGCGTCTTTGAGGTCATCAACAATGAAGTACCTGCTTTGAAGGTCTACAAGTTATCTGGTCAAATAGAACAAGGGTTCTTGCATGAATTATTTCTGACTATTTTTATGTTAGTATTGTTATCTGTTTATGCTCTCACTGATTGACTTTGAACCGAATGGTGTTAACGCTTTTTGTTATGCTCTAACTAGGTATAGCTATTGTGTTACACCAATTCTACTGTAGGATTTTTTAATCCTATTGCCAGCGTAACAACATATGTGTTTTCAAATTGTGGATGTACGGTCTTTCCTGTTTTGTGATACAGAATAGGTCAGTATCTTATGATCAAATATTTTTCCAACTAATTGTTTTTTATATTACTAAGGGATGATGAATGATAGTGTTTTTGTAACCTTCTAAATTGTTCAAATGCCGTGTAATGACGTTCTTAGATGCAAGGAGCTACGCAACCTTTGGCATAATTAGGTACGTGATTCTATTATTTCAAAGCTTCATACACATGGTTGATGGCATAATCTCATTGTAATGAACAACCAATTGATTCATTCATAGTGTGCTCATAGGTAATTGATTTTCAAGTTACAATTTTCTTATAGCATAATATCATTTCTCACTCATAACTCTACAGGTTGCACAAGTGATTATAGTACACATCTTCGATCTTATCAAAATAAATAGTGCAAACTTATTGTTGCCCGTACGCCAATTATTGAGTCACACAAGTACGTAAATTTGTTTACTCCAATATGCTTTTTAAACATCCATTGATCACATACTACATTAGTTTATTTGCTTCTAGTATCTCAAATTTTTGCTTGAATATCCATAGCTTTAAATTTTTATTCATGTTAACCAAAGTGTTACCTGATTATCTCGTTATCTCGTTATCTACTGCTTGATACCATTTTGAATTACTTAGATACAAATTTAGATATAACATTCCAAGCCATCATTTATCTAATCGACTACATTTATCTATTGCATTGAATTCGATTCATTTTTTTTGTATCACTTAATTTACATAAATAGAGGCACGTTGCTACCATATGCTATAGGTTTTTCTACCGAGGCCAAGAGGATTAAGATAGCGTCAATAAATCTTTTATATAATTGTTGGATTCATTCTGTTTGTCTAATTTGTGTTTGTTGGTTGCCATTTTGGTTTATTCCACAATTATAGTCCAATCATTATTTTATACTACATAGATGATCTGTTTATATATATTTCTCTGAAGTTTATAGCTCTTTCCTAAACTAAATCATTTTTCTTTTATTGGAATTTTGAAAACAATTTTTCCACCTCGTAATATGTCATTTTTTGTGCCCAAAGCCAGGAAAGAAATGTATGTTTTTCTTTTCAGCTTAAAAGAATAAAAAATGTGGCTTCGGACCTGGGTAAGAGACCTTATTTAGCACTTTACTAGCTTTTCTCTTTTTTGAAGAAACCCTGAAGTAATTGTTTTCTAAGATTCTAAGATTGGTGATTGACTATAGTAATTATCTTTTAATCTATCGTGTGAAAGAGGGTACAAGAGGGAGGGGGCTAGAGTTGGGTCTCGCCGAAGTTTACTTTATTCGTATTAGCTTTAGTCTACTATTAATGCCTGATTATAAATTTGTACAATAAGTGACGCACGCGGAAACGTGTATAAATAAAACTAACTCAAACTCAATTCGTTGATTCTTATGAGTACCGAATTAAATTAATTAAAGTGGAGAAACTTCAAGAACAATAATGTTATTCAACAACAACTAATATTAATGAATGAGAAAAGACTCCTTAAATACTGAAACTCTAGTTGAAAAAAAATCCTAATTGATAAATAAATACAAAAAGATGAAAATAGACAAGAGAAACTAAAGATTTTCGTTTTAAGCTAAAGAGACAACTTCAAACGACTAAAATCCGTAGTCAGTAGCGGCGAAATTTATGCCCGTTTTTTTGAAGAACGACGATCGCAATCCATCGCGTCCAAATAAGCCAAAATTAAATCATCTACGCCATCAATAAGTGTAACATGCTCGAACAAAGTGTTGGTTACATTGAGGTAATAATGAGATTGACTTAAAATGGCTGCTAATGGAGTTAGCTTGGAGCATGTTTACCTCTGCTTAAACATTATTTTTTTGAAAAGAAAGTTAAGACTTACTTTTTTGAAAAGTTTTGTTAGTAAATGGACCAATTTAACCAAATTTATTTTCGCCTATACTCAACTGAACCAGATTTATTTTTAAAATTGTTTGAACTTTTTCTTTTGGATCTTGAGAAGAAATTAAAGGTTAGATGTCACGAATTGATTGATTTTCCTATTTTTGTTTTTCTCCTCTTCCTTAAAGTTTCCATATTTTTTATTGAAGTTGGTGAAGATTAAAGCCTAATTCATTAATTTTGTATGGAAGATGTAATTTTCAGTAGTTAATGTCTAATAAACTATTGGGTATAAAGTTCATGTACATCTATTCATGTAAAAAAAATTGAAAAGTTTTGTTAATAAATGGACAAACTCAACCAAATATATTTTTGCCTATTGTTCAGGCTCAACTGAACCAGATTTACTTTTAAAATTCTTTGAACCTTGTCTTTTGAATATTGAGAAGAAACTAAATGTTAAATGTCAAGAATTGAGTGATTTTCCCATTTTTGTTTTTCTCCTTTTTCTCAATGTAAATTATTAGAATAGTAAGGTTTCCATATTTTTTATTGAAGTGATTACGTGAAGATGCCTCACTCATTAATTTTGTTCGGATGCTGTAGTTTTCAATAGTTCGTGTCTAATAAACTATTAAGTATGAAATTTATATACATCTCTTCAACTACAAAACTTTTCAAAGTTTTGTTAATAAATGGACCAACTCAACCATTATTTTCGCCTATTGTTTAGACTCGACTGAACGAGATTTATTTTTAAAATTCTTTGAATCTTTTCTTTTGGATCTTGAGAAGAATTTAAAGGTTAAATATCGAGAATTGAATGTTTTCCTATTTTTGTTTGTTTCCTCTTTCTCAATGTAAATTATAACAATAGTAAGGAATCCATATTTTTAATTGAAGTGGTTTGGTGAAGATTAAAGCCTCATTCATTAATTTAGTTCGGAGGGTGTAATTTTAGTAGTTCATGTCTAAGAAACTATTGGGATTGAAGTTCATGTACATCTATTAATCTACAAAATTTTGAAAAGTTTTGTTGATAAATGGATCAATCGAACTAGATTTATTTTCGCCTATTGTTCAAACCCAACTAAACTAGATTTATTTTAAAATTCTTTGAACATTTTCTTTCGGATCTAATTGGTCGGGAAGAAATTAGAGGTTAGATGTCAATAATTGATTGATTTTCCCATTTTTGTTTTTATACTCTTTCTCAATGTAAATTATTAGAATAGTAAGATTTCCATCATTTTTATTGAAGTGATTAGGTGAAGATTAAAGCCTCATTCATTAATTTTGTCTCGGATGATGTAATTTTCAATAGTTCTTGTCTAATAAACTATTGAGTATGAAATTCATGTACATCTCTTCATCTACATAATTTTGAAAAGATTTGTTAATAAATGGACCAACTCAACCATATTTATTTTCACCTATTGTTCGTAATCCAACTAAACCGTATTTATTTTTAAAATTCTTTGAACATTTTATTTTGGATCTTGAGAAGAAATTAAAGGTTAGATGTCAAGAATGATTTTTCCTATTTTTGTTTGTTTCCTCCTTCTCAATGTAAATTATTACAATAGTAAGGAATCCATATTTTTTATTGAAGTGATTTGGTGAATATTAAAGCCTCATTCATGAATTTAGTTCGGAGAATGTAATTTTTAGTAGTTCATGCCTAATAAACTATTGGGTATGAAGTTCATGTACATCTATTAATCTACAAAATTTTGAAAAGTTTTGTTAATAAATGGATCAACTGAATCTAAATAATTTATAAAATTCTTTGAACCTTTTCTTTTGGATCTTGAGAAGAAATTAAAGGTTAGATGTCAAGAATTGATTGATTTTCTCATTTTTATTTTTCTCCTTTTTTTCAATGTAAATTATTAGAATAGTAAGGTTTCAATATTTTTTTTATTGAAGTGGTTTGGTGAAGATTAAATTTTTTTTTATTGAAGTGGTTTGGTGAAGATTAAAACCTCATTCTAGGGACTTTGATAGTTTAATGGACCTGGTACGAATAGTGCTACGATGCTCAAACTTTAAGGTAATGATTTCGGTAACTAATGACTACTTCATTGGGGCCCGTTTGCTCAAGTGTCGAGGTATATTGTTTTACAAACGTTAAGTTTACTTCCATTGGGATTCTTCTCTAAAGTTAAATTTATTAAACATGTTTCAATTTCAATTAAACTTAATAATAAGTGTAAATTAGTTAGAATGATCAATATTGAAAGTAATATATTTTCATTACATTAAAGTATCAACTACTTGGGCTTTTATATAATTTACAATGCTATATATGTATATACATATATTTTTTAAATGTCTTTTGCACTTCATTGAGTTTAATATTGATAAGGTAGATCATTTTAGACTTATTATTACATTTCAGCAAAAAGAATTTCTATTTCCAATTTGTAATGCAACCCATGCTTCCTTGATTCCATAGACGTGCAACACTCAATATGCAACTTTATATCCATACTATATGCTAATTGTTCTGACATTTCAACCTATACCACTGAAAAGAAAAAAAAAATAAGGCCATGTTTTAGTGTTCCACCTGCCACTGCCTTATCCTATGTTGATTGACAGTGAGATACAACTATAGCAGTACTTCTTGGTACAAAATTCAAGCAACGAATGTACATTATATACATATGTGTATGTATATATCTATACATACCTACACATATATATCGGTACATATAAAATTTTATGCACAAACAATAATTGCCTCGAATTTACTTTGTTCCATTCTCATATTGCAATCAACTATTAACTCGCACATTAGCATATCCTTCACTCTTCCACAAATTTCATTCTAATTCTTGGTTAAATCTTATGTACCCATCTTCAACAAAGCTAAGTATCATTCTTTTTGGATTAGGAAACATGGGGTGAAAATGAAAATTAATACCTAATGTATCTCTAGCGAGACAACCATTGGATAACAAATTTTATTGTTGTAGAAAAATCTCTTGCAAGAAAAGCACAACAAAGTCCAACTAATTAATACCAAAGCATAATCTTGATGGATCTAGAGGTATTTATTCTTTAAGCTCCACACTTACAAACAATGCACTTCAACATTATTTATCAAACAACATCTACATATTTTACGTTATACAACATACTATTTTTACAACATTTCTTCAAACACTACTTAATATTCTATTGTGTAACTATCACTTCTAAAATCTAAAAGATAATGATTTTCCTATTTTTTATACTAAACTTCAGTTACTATTTTTTTAGTTCAAGCAAAAAAAAAATGGTGCAAGTGACCATCTACGACACCAATATACAAGCCTTCAAAGATCAATTGGTACCATAAAAAACGTACTTCATATAAAATGCGGTTGTGAAGCCCACAAAACTGTAGTACGGATCTTCCATGGGTGATGTCCAATGGACAATTTCTAGAAGAACCCAAGTAGAAGAAATCCAAGAGGACCACATTGTCTTACTATCGCTCACATATGAATTCGTTTCATTTGACAAATTAGAGAACTACATGGATTCAAAGTCAAACATCGAGAAGGCTCTACATCTATTTCCATTTTCAAACAAAACAAGTGTATATATTTACTTATTTTCAATACACACAACCTCAAATATTCAATTTTGTAACCAAGTGACTTCAACCTTATTTTTCTTGTAGGTATCATTAGAGTAACAATAGATATCAAGCCAAAGATGCTCATCTAGACTCGATTTTGAAATCAATCCTACATCCAAGATGTAGTCCTTGTTGATGAAAGGTTGACATGTATTATTTTCAATTGCAATACACACTAAGTTAGTCATTCAGTTGTTAAGCATATATTTTTCCAATAACTGAAGTTAGTTATGCTTATATATACTATGTTCCAAACTGTACTCATAACTATGTGGGATAAATTTGTGGACAAGGAATACATTTTCATTTTAGACAACTTAACTAAAAAGCCAATAATGGTCGGAACTCATTTGAAAGTATCATCTTGCAACGGTAACAACTAATGAAGGCCTATGCATCTTTGTCTAATATAATATACATGTTACAACTATACACTATGATAAGTGCATTTTGTGCACTTATTTGGGCTTTTAAACTAAGCTTTTATCCCGTCATTTTATTGAATTTTTACTTAATTTATTGTGTTATTCTTCCTATTTCAGTTTTGGACCCATTTATAAGCAATTAGAGAAGAATGGATGAAAAGAGAAATAATTTGGTGAAATCGACGAGTAAATGATATACCATTGGAAAGATAATCGAATTACGAGTCCACCACTTTTACGGATCTCAATTTGGAGCTTTCTAAAAGAAGTTATGCCGTTTGAAAACAGCCGCCCGATGTTAATTTTGTTTGCGGGATTTTTATTTTCCTTTTGAGTTCGATCCGATTAGAAAACCTTTTGGCCCACGAATTTTATAATATTTTGAAATCTTTTGGGGCACAATTAGGTAACTATAAATATGAGTTATTAACTCATAATTTGGGAGCCGTTTTGAGAGCGGGATTAGAGATGAATTTTGGGAACAAGATACAAGAGGAGAATCAAAAATCAAGGCACGGGATTGAAGATTCTTCACCGTGAGTCACGGATTTTATTTATTCTTTCTTCTTTTTCTTTCACGGAACATGGTTAATACAATTCTTGTATTATTTTATATAATCATGTCCGGCTAATTTATTTGTTTCTAGGATGAACGATGAAACCTCATGATTTTTAATTAATTATAAGTTTTTTCTTTTTAGTAGTTAGTTACCTATTGGGTTGATTATTTTTTATTCAGTTTTTATATTATTTTAATGCTTGATCACTATTAGAATATATTGTGATCTAGATTAAGCACGTGGTATTGAATAACATAGGGTCCAATAATAGATAGAGATTACTATTATATTTTATGAAATCCATTTAGGTGTTCTTGAGATTTTAATGCATGTGTTTATGTTCAAGCTTAATTAGAGATAATTAGGTTCGCATAACATATAGAATTGATTGACCATCGAGAGGCTTTTGATTATTTTAGGATCACCGATTTTCAATCTATGGTAATTATAAGCTAAAAGCGGTTAAGCGGATATTTGATTAAGGAAGTGTTGGTGGATTCGCAAATCCTAGTGTTAGTAAATTTTGAATTTGTTCTCTATTTTAAAGTTATTTGTTTGATAATTTAGGTTTAATTAAAATAGTATTAGAATCACAAAACCACAATTTAAATATGTGTTTATTCATATTGTTAGAATTTAGGTTATAAATTAATAGGTTAAATTGGTATCTAGTCCTCGTGGGTTCGACAATCTATACTCTACTTTATTACTTGTAAACGATCCGTCCACTTCCAGGATTGAAATCGCACAACACACTACACAAGATAATGCAGCTGATCTATGAGGACTGCCGATTTTCTAATTACTCCTAACTTAAGCAAATCTCGGGTATGCATTTTAAAGTCTTCAAGATCTAAATTTGTTGCTTCTATATTTTACATCTAATTATGTATTACGGGTTCTTAATCTTAAGTTCACATGTTACCTTGTCTTTTTCCCAGTATTTAAGAACATTCTCTCCTAAAATTTCCATTTTTTCTAATTTAGATATTAAACCTTCAATATCTTGTTCTGTTACTAGAGTATAATAAATCTTTTCATTATCTAATAAGTCTATTGGATCAAAATCGGAATCTTCTAATTTGTTAAATTCATTTTCTAATTCGTCTTCTTCTAGATTTTGATTTTCTACTAATTGACATTCTCTTTCTAATATACAGGGACATTCTTTCTTACTACTACTACCACCACGCTTCTCTGAGCACTCTGATGGAAAATAAATAGTCTGTGTAGGACTGAATAATGTATGTTTCTGAAAATGTATAAAGTCTTTTGTAATTGTTACACTACCATTGTCTTTTAATAAAAACTTAGTCCTAAGATAAAGTCTCGAATCTTTAAGATTTAAAGGTCTTACCCACGTTGAGTCTCTAGGTAATGTATATTCTATACTTAACCCACAATTTGTTTCAAAACTAATCTTACTATTTGGTCTTAATAAATCAGTATAAAGTATAATGGTTCCGTCCATTTGTTGGGCTTCTATTGGACTTCTAGCTTTTTCTATATATCTATGTGGGATTAATTTTTATTAATTATACAATTACTACAACCGTAGTCTATTAATCCTAAACATTTTATGATGTATTCTCCTATCCTAATCGGCATTTAACTTTAATACTTTTAAGTTTTTCTCAATTACATACTATACGAACTAATTACGGATTTTACGGAATTGATTCTTCTACCACTATTGCTTTACCTTTATTATTGGATTCTAAGATTTCTACTCTTTGAATTAATAATTTCGCATATCTTCAATATTTTCTATTCTTCTTCTAAGAATTCTAATTTCGTAAATCTCAATACTGCTCGATGTAATTTACGGCTTAATGTCTTCTTTTTCTATTAACTTGTTTACTTCTAAACATTTAATACAAGCTTCTTTATAACATTCTAAACATTTAGCTCTAAGCTTTCTAACTTTGGATACCAATTACATAAAAACATGTTTGTACTATCAAAGACTGTTCTTTTTTAACCAATTATGATTACATTCATCTAAAATAGTTTGCACAAAATCTAAGTCTTCTTGATTACGAGTCTTCACTAATTTTAAAATTCGAGAATTCATCTAAAATTTCATAATCTGAATTTTCTTGAATTTCTATACTATCTTCTATAGATACTATACTATAAATGGATTCATTATTTGAAATATATTCATCTAATTGAATAAGATCTTCATTAGTGCATTCTATTAAAGTGCTTTTCTTATCATAACTATTAAGTCTTTTAGGACATGTTTTTGCTAAATGTTCATTACTATTGCAAACAAAATAACTAAGCTTGTTCTTATAAGTTCTATCTGGTTTAAACTTTCTAACATGCTTATTTTCGTCTAAATAAGGTTTTCTTTTATTAGATTTTCTAAGAAAAAATCTTTTCTTAAAAGGTCTTCTCTTACCTTTTTATCCTTTCTATATTTTTTCTTTATGGGCTTTGAAGCACCATAAGTCCGAGGGGTAAAAATATCTTTGCAAAACTTATAATCTGTCTTTTTAAGTTGTTTACGAATCGTAAAGTTACACATTTTTCTTCTAAACATCTCGATTACATGTTGAATCCTATGTCCTATGCTCCACTTTTTATCTGGAAACTCTTTTCTTTGAAGTTAATTCATTCCATTTATCTGTAATTTCTAATCCTAATGGGCACTGGTAATTTATGAAATAACTTGTCCTAATTCTTGGTTAAATGTATTACACGAGATGGAAACTAAATAATGATACTCATTTAAAAATTGTTTGACATATTTACCCTTAGTCCATTTATATAGACTAAGTTGTTCTAAGTCTCTCATTGCTTTTCTTTGTACATTCATCGGCCGCCCTAATTAGGGTCCGATCCTGTAATAAGTACTTGAATCTTATTAACAAAATTATAGGGATTGCTTCCTAAGGCAACTAATTGTTCAAATTCTTCTTTCTTATCTTGTTTATGGGCTTCCCACATAGCCTTTGTACTTTCTCCTAAAAATGTCTCTAAATATCTATACATGTCTATAGGTTCCATGTCTTGGAAACTTCTAATGTAATGACCTATTATAGTGTTCTTCCATACCTCAATTACATTTGTCCACATCTGCGGATCATGAGCGGTCAAATTTAAGATTTAAGCTTTTACGTGATTGGAATTCTATCTTATTTTCTAATGGTCTTTCGCTACCTTTAGCTACATATCTAGAGTCTTCGGAGTTTCTTCATATTTATTATATGGTCTTCTAGGAGGAAATCCTAGTCCGTATGTAAAGGTTCATGTTTTGATCTTATCAAAAGGAGTATCGTCTATGGTCTTATAAGCTTGAGTATCCATAAAATTCTTCTCACAACTTATTTACGAACTATTATCATTAAGTTCTTCCGGGTAACTCCTAGTCTTATGTTCTTTTACGAATCATAATATAAGTACTCATTTTCTTGAATCATTACCTAAAAACATTTGGTCTTCTAGTTTAAGAAGTTCTTCTTTATTAAGATCCATTCCTAATTCCTTGGGAAAGATAATTCTATCTATATCTTCTCCTAATAATTCTATATGGACATTATCTATAAAAGGCTCAACGATGATTCGTTTTCTTGGTATCTCTTCTATCCGCTTTCAATCGATCGTAATTAATAAATCTTAAACTAGTCCTACCATGTATGTCTTATATGTTAAAGATTCTATAGGGGCAATGGTTGTCTTATCTTTTTGTTCTAAGAATTTATCCATGTCCCATTCTAGTCCTGCTAATTGTTCTGCCGAAAATTCTTTTGGCTTAACCATTTTTATACCTTTACTACTCATTAAATTTACTACTTTATCTATGTAAATTTTATACTTAGTCTGAGGCACTTACGTAACATCTCTTTAAAAATCCTATATGAACTAAGAGGTTATCTCTCTGCTATCTACATCTTCATAACCTTTAGTCTGGATTCCTATTTTTATCTTATCTGAAAAGTCTTTAATAGTCATTAAAAAATCTGGATTACAATAGATTATTCCTATGTTACTATTCATATCTACTTCCATGCTAGCTATTTGACTCTTATCTATATTGTTGAATCTTTCATCATATATAGTAATTAAAGTCTTACAACCTAGATTTTTTCTTGCTAATCCTCTAATTCCTATGACTATTAAACCTAAATGCATAAATTTATAATTTCTCTTTTTTAATTCTTTTCTAGAATCTTCTGAAATTAAATTTAATTTTCTAACTTGATTACCTATGCATTGAAGGGGGACTTGTCTATTGTGTCTAAAGAACTGGGTTCTAGACTCAAAAATACCTCTGTTATACAAAACTTCTGGATTAAGTAATCTTAAACCATGAGTATGGAATCTTTGGTAATCTTGATCTGGATCTAAAATTTCTTCGATGTTACGATCATTTTGTTACATTCTTCTTAACGATCTATCTAACAAATTTCTATCCATCTTGGATGTACTTGGTCTAGAATTACTTTCACGA
Source organism: Forsythia suspensa (assembly GCA_023638005.1). Classification (NCBI taxonomy): domain Eukaryota; kingdom Viridiplantae; phylum Streptophyta; class Magnoliopsida; order Lamiales; family Oleaceae; genus Forsythia; species Forsythia suspensa. Next base: position 4,644,626 of record CM042666.1, read on the forward strand.
TTGTTCTAGATCTCGCTAAAAGGGAGTTGTCAAACTCATCACGGAAATTTAAATTCTTTGGGTAATTTTACGTTACTTTTTCTTTACACGAAGGTCAGTAAGGTAAAATTTCCTAACCGACTTGTTAAGGTTATTAAGTCGTTTTCTATACTATTTGAAGAAGTTGCTATTTTAGTTTTATCTAAACTCACAATCTTCTTATGTAGAAAATTAACAAAGTAATAATAAAATTATTTTGCTTAATTAGAATTGATTACAAGTTTTAGGTGAATCTAACTTTGTTATGCCTTTGGGTTCCTTATGAAAATTATTACAAAATTCTAAGGCTTCAATATAATTCTTATCTAAGATATCGATCCTCGTTCATTAATTAAGAATTAAGCTTCTTAATTCTTTAATAGATTCTTCAGTTTTAATGAAAATCTTTTTTTATTTCTGACTCTGTTTCTTTAGATTTATTAAAATCTAAAATCTTTGTTATTTGGGAAAAGTCTACTTTAGAAATCTTTTCTAAAATAACACAATTTTGATTCTTAATAAAATCTAAACTTTCTTTAATATTTTTAAGTTCTAAGTTTCTTGTTTTAAGAAGATCTAAAACCGATTCTCAGATTTAAAATTCTTTTTATTTTCTAGATCTAAATTTCTAGACAAATTAATTATTAAATCTACAATAAGGTTTTGGCAAGGGTTTTCTGAAAACAAACTATGTAATTTATGAGAGGAGTCTAAATTACAACCTAAAATATTATTATCAATAGTCTTAACTTTCCTATAATTAGTCTTGAGTTCTAAATTTAAATAGTCTAAGCTTTTCTTACTATCTATGGCTCGATACCAATTTGAGAGGGGGTGCGAAGAGAGACTCGGCCCGGCTGGCGTGAAGGGTCTATCTCGAGGTTAGTCGGCAGAGTTGGCGGGGTTAGCGTAGTCTTGTTTAATCTGCTTAATCACGGAAGTCTAAATCGTCTAATATTTCTTTTATTTTTAAATAATAATCTAAAAATTGGTCATACGATTTTATAGCTCTCGTCTGTTATAATTTCTTCTAGTTCTTTAACTTTTCTTTCAAAAGTATTTAAATCTATATCTGTAAAATAATTTGTTCTTCTAATAAAGATGAGTCTAATTGTGGTTATTCTCTAAAGATTCTATCTAAGATCTTATATCTCGTCCTAAACTTTTCTTTATTCTTTCTAATTCTCTACCTATTGTCTCGATAGATAAATAAAATTACGGATAAGATCTCGAAGATAATTTTATTTTTGTCCTACTTCTTTCGTTCACGATGTAGAGGCTCAAATCGATGAGTTCATAAAATTTTTGTTTTCAAAATTTTGTAATATCCTACTCGGTACTTCCCTTTTCATAAAATCTTTTGAATGTTCTTAACAAATCTCCTTTTTTTTTTTTTTTGCGAAATATAAATACAAAACAAATATCACCACCTAAGACATGTTAACTTGAACACGATTCCTTTTATTAAGGTTACCATGGCACTCCTTAATAAATTCCTAAATTAATTGATTCCCTTTCCCCAACATCTAAAGGACATCTAAGGCTCACTCCGGCTTACAATTCTTACTCATTTGGGTCACTCAGGATTAATTTAGAAACAGTATGGCTTCTAAAAATCAAGTTATGCTTTTATAACATGCATAGGATGAAATGAATGATACAACAAATATCAACAAAACATTTCAACAAAATACTTTATAAAACTTCATAAAAAATTACACAAATTAAACATTTTTTGGAGATCTGCTAATACATAAAAGAAATTACTACTAAGGATTTCCCTTTCGGAAAATCCCGAAATCTAATGAAAAACTAAATTACAAACTTCAAAATAAATTGTACCTGATTACAAGCTTCCTATACAATATTTGGATTGAGAATTTTCTTATACAAGAGGGTTTTTTGAGAGAGCAAGGGTTTTTTGAAGTGTTGAACCGATGCTTCTTACAAATGAAAACTTGTAAAACCTTTGTAAAGAGGGTCTTTAAAATTGTTAATATTTTCAACTACTTCTACCCAGGTGTGGAAAATCCCTGGTGTCTTTCCTTTGATGACTAAATAAAATTTAAACTTATTTTTATTACGATTAAAGAATTACGATAATGCATTCATGCGAGTGCGAGGAAATATTTTTGGTCTTTTGGATTCTTATTATAAGAAATCCATAAATTGTCTAAAATACATTTTCTTCTCTAGATAAAGAAATATGTGGCAAAACTTTAAAAGAAATATTACTTGCGGGAAAAACAAATAAGTTCTTGGTTACCAAATCTTAATTTGTCTTGATAATATAGTCTGCTACGCTATTTGGAGTCTCAAGTAAAGTCAGTAGAAGCTAAAGAATTCCTGTGGGAATTCACGGTCTTAATAATGATGCGGACATCTGTAAAGAGACACAAAACAGTTAGATCAAAATTCTTTAACAGAAATCATTCTACTAAGAATATCTGCTGCTTTGTTATCAATTCCTTTAATATGTTCAAAATCTATGTTAATTCCTGTATTTGTAATTCTATCTACAAAATTTAACCATCTTCTTCTACTGCTTTTCTTAGAGTCTAGCTTAAGCTTATTGTAAAAGAAACAATAGTCGCCAAGAAATCGGTTTCTAATCAAAATTTCTTTTTAGAAACTATAAACAATTCAAAGCTATCTAAGGCATAGTTTATTGCTAATAATTACGCATCTATACTACTCAAATTGCCTTTTCTTTGTAACTACCACTATTATACCTACATATTTTCTCATGTAGTTTTGTCTCGCATATTTATTGGGCTTACAAAGAAGTATAGCTCCCCATCCTAAAATACTACCATCCATTTCTATTATTAAGAAATCAGTATCTAGGGCATTGCTAATTACAGCGGACTTTTAATCTTTTTTTTTTTCTTGAACTAATTTAACATCTTCTATATTAAAATGTCTTTGTCTGTGGGGAGAAGTCTTAGAATATAAGGGTCCTGCAATTTTTCCTAAATCTTTGATAAAAGGTCTAGCATAATTAACTAATCCTAAAAATTTCTAAATTTGTTTCAAGTCTTCAAGTTTATCCGAAAATTCTAAAGCTTTACATGCTATATGCTTGTGAAGAGATATTTTACCTTGTCCCATATTAACTCCTAAGAAGTCTATAAATTCTTTAAATAGGACCATCTTCTTTTTACTAATAATTAATCCGTGATTAATAAATTCTAAAAATATAATTTGAAGGTGACCTCTATGTTCTCTTCTATTCTTGCTGAATACTAAAATATCATCTATGTATGTGACTACAAATTTGCTATGCTTATTAAATATACTATCCATCTTTCTTTGGAAAATACCTGGTGCGTTCTTCAAACCAAAAGGCATGACTAGCCATTCAAAGTGTCCTTCGGACAAGTGAAGGCCGTCCATTCTATATTATCGGGATGCATCTTAACTTGCCAAAATCGACTTAAGAACAAATTTACTAAAAATCTTACGATTCTGAATCCTATTAATAAGAATGTCTTATCACGGTAATTTATAAGCATCATCTATGGTATTATCATTAAGTCTTTTATAATTAAATACCATTCTACTCTTACCTCTAACTATTTACGAATGTTTTCTAACTATGAATGCAATTGATCTATGAGGATCGTCGATTTTCTAATTACTCCTAACTTAAGTAAATCCACAGGTATGCATTTTAAAGTCTTCAAGATCTAAATTTGTTGCTTCTATATTTTTACATCTAATTATGTATTCTGGGTTCTTAATCTTAAGTTCACATGTTACCTTGTCTTTTTCCCAGTATTTAAGAACATTCTCTCCTAAAATTTCCATTTTTTCTAATTTAGATATTGTTGGTTTCACATTTTTTGTTGCATGGCAGCATATATGGTTCAGTTGACCCTATTTCTTATTACAATTTTGTAGTACGTGCATGGGAATTTTGCAAACACATATATGCCAAAAATTTTGCAAGGTGTTGAAATCTATGACTCGCTTGGTAACATATGGCACATACGTGCTAATACAATGACCAATGGTGTGATTCAATGTTTGACAATTAGATGGGCAAACTATGCAAGATCCAAGAAAATCCGCATATTGGAGACACCTGCGTCAACAATGAAATACCTGCTTTGAAGGTCTACAAGTTATCTGGTCAAATAGAACAAGGGTTCTTGCATGAATTATTTCTGACTATTTTTATGCTAGTATTGTTATCTGTTTATGCTCTCACTGATTGACTTTGAACCGAATGGTTTTAACGCTTCTTGTTATGCTCTAACTAGGTATGGCTATTGTGCTACACCAATTCTACTGTAGGATTTTTTAATCCTATTGCCCGCGTAACAACATATGCTTTTTCAAATTGTGGATGTACGGTCTTTCCTGTTTTGTGATACAGAATAGGTCAGTATCTTATGATCTAATATTTTTCCAACTAATTGTTTTTTATATTACTAAGGGATGATGAATGATAGTGTTTTTGTAACCTTCTAAATTGTTCAAATGCCGTGTAACGACGTTCTTAGATGCAAGGAGCTACGCAACCTTTGGCATAATTAGGTACGTGATTCTATTATTTCAAAGCTTCATACACATGGTTGATGGCATAATCTCATTGTAATGAACAACCAATTGATTCATTCATAGTGTGCTCATCGGTAGTTGATTTTCAAGTTACAATTTTTTTATAGCATATTATCATTTCTCACTCATAACTCTAGAGGTTGCACAAGTGATTATAGTACACATCTTCGATCTTATCAAAATAAATAGTGCAAACTTATTGTTGCCCGTACGCCAATTATTGAGTCACACAAGTATGTAAATTTGTTTACTCCAATATGCTTTTTAAACATCCATTGATCACATACTACATTAGTTTATTTGCTTCTAGTATCTCAAATTTTTGCTTGAATATCCATAGCTTTAAATTTTTATTCATGTTAACCAAAGTGTTACCTGATTATCTCGTTATCTAATTATCTCTGCTTGATACCATTTTGAATTACTTAGATACAAATTTAGATATAACATTCCAAGCCATCATTTATCTAATCGATTACATGTATCTATTGCATTGAATTCGATTCTTTTTTTTTTTTGTATCACTTAATTTACATAAATAGAGGCACATTGCTATAGGGTTCTTAAGGCTACTATCATATGCTATAGGTTTTTCTACCGAGGCCAAGAGGATTAAGATAGTGTCAATAAATCTTTTATATAATTGTTGGATTCATTCATTTGTCTAATTTGTGTTTGTTGGTTGCCATTTTGGTTTATACATGCAATTATAGTCCAATCATTATTTTATACTACATATGTGATCTGTTTATATATATTTCTCAAGTTTATAGCTCTTTCCTAAACTAAATCATTTTTCTTTTGTTGGAATTTTGAAAACAATTTTTCCACCTCGAATCTGTCAATTTTTGTGCCCAAAGCCGGAAAGAAATGTATTTTTTCTTTCCAGCTTAAAAGAATAAAAATGTGGCTTCGGACCTAGGTAGGAGACCGTATTTAGAACTTTACTAGCTTTTCTCTTTCTTGAAGAAACCACAAGTACTTGTTTTCTAAGATTCTAAGATTGGTGATTGATTGTAGTAATTATCTTCTAATCTATTGTCTTTGCAATATTACTCCTTTCTTATGGAGGGGTGGGTCTCATTGAAGTTTAATTTATTCGTATTAGCTTTAGTCTACTATTAATGCCCGATTATAAATTTGTACAATAAGTGACGCAGACATAAATGTGTATAAATGAAACTAACTCAAACTCAATTCGTTGATTCCCATGAGTATCGAATGTGGAGAAACTCCAAGAACAATAATGTTATTCAATAACAACTAACGTTAATGAATGAGAAAAGACTCCTTAAATACTGAAACTCTAGTTGAAATAAAATCCTAATTGATAAATAAATATAAAAAGATAAAAATAGACATGACAAACTAAAGATTGCCATTTTAAGCTAAAGAGACAACTTCAAACGGCTAAAATCCATAGTCAGTAGCGGTAAAATCTATGCCCGTTTCTTTGAAGAATGACGATCATGATCCATCGCGTCCAGATAAGGCAAAACTAAATTCTCTACGCCATCAATAAGTGTAATCTTCTCGAACAAAGTGTTGGTTACATTAAGGTAATAATGAGATTGACTTAAAATGGCTGCTAATGGAGTTAGCTTGGAGCATGTTTAGCTCTGCTTAAACATTATTTTTTTGGAAAGAAAGTTAAGACTTACTTTCTTGAAAAGTTTTGTTAATAAATGGACCAATTGAACTAGATTTATTTTTGCCTATACTCAACTTAACCAGATTTATTTTTAAAATTGTTTGAACCTTTTCTTTCAGATCTTGAGAAGAAATTAAAGGTTAGATGTCAAGAATTGATTGATTTTCCCTTTTTTGTTTTTCTCCTTGTCCTCAATGTAAATTATTAGAATAGTAAAGTTTTCATAATTTTTTTATTGAAGTTGGTGAAGATTAAAGCCTCATTCATTAATTTTGTACGAAATATCTAATTTTCGATGAGTTAATGTCTAATAAACTATTGGGTATAAAGTTCATGTACATCTATTAATGAAATTTTTTTTTGTAAAGTTTTGTTAATAAATGGACCAACTCAACCAGATATATTTTTGCCTATTGTTCAGGCTCAACTGAACCAGATTTGCTATTAAAATTCTTTGAACCTTGTCTTTTGAATATTGAGAAGAAATTAAATGTTAGATGTCAAGAATTGATTGATTTTCCCATTTTTGTTTTTCTCCTCATCTTTCTCAATGTAAATTATTAGAATAGTGAGATTTCCATATTTTTTATTGAAGTGATTACGTGAAGATGCCTCATTCATTAATTTTGTCCGAATGCTGTAATTTTCAATAGTTCATGTCTAATAAACTATTGAGTATGAAATTTATGTACATCTCTTCATTTGCGCAAAACTTTTCAAAGTTTTGTTAATAAATGGACCAACTCAACCATTATTTTTGCCTATGATGTCAAATTTTAATTAACTCATAAGTGTCACGAATCTATTGGAATATAGATAGGTAAAAGCGAGGTCGATCCCACGAGATTGTTATGAGGAAGGTGTAATTTAATCCCAATTAAGCTGTTATTCTAGGCTAGTTGAGTTGAGAAGATTTGTTGTTGAAATTGTTTAACTAAAAGACTTAAGAAATAAGCTAATAAATGAATTGAAAATTCAAGTTGTGTAAAAACACCAAGGTTTGAAATCCACCATTGTCTAATTTAGCAATTATCCAATCATTCATTAATTCCCAAGAAAAACACATACGACAACCCGAAATCAATCTATTGTCGTCCCTAAAGATTTATCAATCAAGTCCGAGAAGAAGAATATCAAATATAGGCTCCCCTTATGCTTCAAACATAAACCACCACTTAGCGTTTTTTAGTATCAAGCTCAATTGAAAGAAAACAAAGAATCAAAGAAGTTCTAAGCATTCTATGTATCCCAATTCGAATAGAAGATGACGAAAAATCAAAAGCAATTAATAGATCATATTATATCACCAAGCATGGATTAATTAAATCAACATCTAACTATCAAAAATACATGATATTTAAGATGAAAGAAATCATATTTAATTAATTTAGTCAAGAACAAGCCATAAACGTTAAAGCTCTTAAGAAGGAATTAAATGAATAACGGAATAATCACTTAATTAAAACAAGATTTCATCGTCTACCTTGGATAAAGAAAAACTAGAAAAACATAATTAAACTAGCAAAAACAAGAATTAATAAAACCCGGCATGGATTCAAGGAGAAGAAATCTTCGAAGAAATCTTGATAGTCGAGGAAGTCTAGATCTCTTGTTCTCTTGATGTCTTCTCTTGATTTGCTCCCCAAAAATCCAACCCGTGTTATGAGAATGTATCTCATATTTATACTACTCTTCTTGTCCCACAAAATATCCCAAGAAGACCTAAAAACTCGTTCAACATGTTTCCTAGTGGGATTGGGACTCAAAAAGGAAAGAAAATAAAATCAAAATTTACATGAGACAAAAATAAGCACAGGCGATCGGCGATCGCCGTCGAGGCCTTTGCCGCTCTCTCGTTGATTCGAGTCTTGGCGCTCGCCCGGCATTAAGCCGAAGCGATCGCCCGACTTGTCTTCTTTAAAGATTTGCGCTTTGGTCCTTCATGTTTCAACGGTCACCGATTTGGTCCTTCCACTTTAAGTCTTGATCATTTCAGGTCCTCCATCTTTTCATGACATCAACTTTGGTCCTTCAACTTTACATCATCGCCAGTTTAGTCCCTCAACTTTGCATTATCTCCGGTTTGGTCCCTCAACTTTGGGTTGAGTGCAATTGAGTCCTCGACCTTATGAGATATCTTCTAAGTTATTGCTCTTTTCACCCAATCTTCTCCAATTATTCACCAACAAGTCCGAAAGCCGAAATAGAATGATAATAAACTAGATTAAGTAGAAAAACAACTATATGACGACATAAATGATTAATTAAAGGCTAAAATAAGTGCATAAACGCGCACTTATCAAACACCCCAAACTAAACCTTTGTTAGTCCTCGAACAAAAACAAACCTAAAATATAAATTAAAACTACGCTAATAGAATCAATGGAAAATCAGTCAATGTTAAAATCCTTACCATATGCCTCAAGTTCAAAATAAAGCAACACTTTCAGAAGAATATCAAACTACGACAAAAATTTTCACTTATCCGATGCTCGACCTTGTGTGAGTGTGTGAATAGCCAAAAATTGAACTTATGCATGTATTAGACCATGACTAATATTGTCTTTGTTGATATTTTAGCAATCCCGAACCCTTTGTAGTCATTTATTCCTTACACCTCTCGTAAGTTATCACACTTCTAAAGCTTTTCTCTCAAATCCCGAGGTGTTCTAGCGAAGTTGGTTTCTATTGATCATTACAATGCTCTTTCTTTTCAACAAAAGTGGTAAAACTTAGCACTTGTATTACGAGAATTAGGATGGTGAGAGATTTCTAAATTCTCATCTTGATCTCTAAGGTTCTAATCTAGCAATCCTTCCCGAGCACTTCTATTCTCTTTTTTTTTTATTTACTCAACTCATGTGAATGATCTTACATCCCTGCAATACTTCTCTTTCACTAGCTTTACATGTGACCCTTATAACGAGCTTTGGGTCGATGACTCCCAAGTCGGATGACCATAGGGCACCGAGTTTGAAAATACCCTAGCGAGACTTAATTGCTCGAGTCCCACAGTGCTAATAGAGGAGTGAAGATGTAAATTTATAAATGTCGCTCTCTTTTCTTTTCTTGTTGTAGATCAGGGACTCATGTAGCGAGCTTTGGGCGATGACTCCCAAGTCGGATGACCATAGGACATCGTGTTTTAAGATTCCCTTACGGGCTTAATTGCTCGAGTCGGATCTTTTATTTAAATTTATCACCGCGAGTAGTGCTCGGTTTAGATTACTTGACTATAACCCATTCAACCAAAGATGAGACCCGAAAACCCAAAACCATCAAAAGTCTTAGAACAAAAGTAGTAACTTTAACACCCCAAACTGTTCTCAAAACAGTTTAGTCACTAACTCTAAGAATGTAGGAGCGGAATATTTATCATGATACTCGATCAATAATATCAACACAAACACTCAAGTCATGTCTCCAATAAGCGATAAGTCAATAGTGGCTATGTGCTTCCATAATCGGGTCTAACATGGATAAGTATACAGATAAAAGAACGAGTTCAAGTGTTGTCTAATAGTCTACTAAAAATGTACTCAATTTTGAACAGATATCATCATTGGCGGTAGGATATTCAACAGCAACCAGAAATTTTTTTTTTTTTTTTTTTTGAACCATTTCAGTTACGTGAGACCAGAATGATAAGCAAATCAGAAGTTCTTAAGTAACATGATATTTTATACCCCACCCCCAAACAAAAACCTTACATTGTCCCCAATGTAAGAATAACGTAAAGCGCAGAGTAGGAGAGAAAAGATTAGTTACTCCCCAGGGATAGATGTGGAGAAGAAGCATCTGGCAGGCTGAAAGATGTGGAACACCGTGGACACCGCAGGATCAGTTGCACAAAAGCAGTCCTAAAAGAAAAAAAAACAGAGAAAACAACAAACAAAAACAACGAAAGCAAATTTTTTTTTTTTTTTTTTTTTTTAATAAAAACGATTTTCAAGTTTTTTTTTTTTTTTTTTTTTGTTTTTGTTTTTAATAAAAATATTTTTCAAGAAAGAAGGGCGGGATCACCCAAATTAATTTCCTCCTCCCCTCATGAGGTGAAACTCAAGTATGGTTTTAAACGTTGGCCATTAACTTTAAACAAATCTCCATTTTTGGATTTTCAACTTCAACAAACCATGGGGATAAGCAGTGAGAACAATAAAAGGACCTGACCATCTGGAGCGTAGTTTACCTGGAAATAAATGCAGGCGAGAATTATATAAAAGTACTTTCTGACCTGGACTGAATGATTTTCTGACTATGTGCTTGTCATGAAAGACCTTCATTTTGTGCTTGTAAATCTTAGCATTCTCATAAGCATCGTTTCGAATTTCTTCAAGTTCAGCTACCTGCAATTTTCTTTTTGACCCTGCTTCCTGCATATCAAAATTGAATTTCTTAATGGCCCAATAAGCACGATGTTCTAACTCAACCGGAAGGTGACAGGCTTTCCCATACACCAATCTATAAGGGGACATCCCAATGGGTGTTTTAAAAGCTGTCCTATATGCCCATAATGCATCAGTGAGTCGTAAAGACCAATCTTTTCTATCAGGTCGAACTGTTTTCTCTAAAATATGCTTGATTTCACGATTTGAGACCTCAACCTGACCACTAGTCTGTGGATGATATGGGGTGGCCACTTTATGTGTGATGGAGTATTTTGCTAGAAGGGTTTGAAAATGTTTATTGCAAAAATGAGATCCCCCATCACTGATAATGGCTCGTGGAGTGCCAAAGCGAGAGAAAATATTGCTTTTCAAAAATGCCACTACGCTTTTGTGATCATTGGTCCTACAAGGAATTGCCTCGACCCACTTAGAAACATATAATCGACACCAACTAATATGTAAAGATAACCAAAAGATGGAGGAAAAGGTCCCATGAAATCAATCCCCGGACATCAAAAAGTTCAACTACGAGAATAGGATTAAGCGGCATCATGTTTCTTTTGAAATGTTTCCCATGCGTTGACACCTATCACATGAAGAACAAAAATATGAGTGTCACGAAGAGAGTAGGCCAAGAAAAACCACATTGCAAAATTTTGGAAGTAGTCCTTTTAGCACTCGAAATGGCCTCCACACGCGTGGTCATGATGAGAATGATATAACATCGTGTGGAATTCACTTTACGGGACGCATCTCCTTATGATTTGATCAACACGATGTTTAAACAAGTAGGGATCGTCCCAAAAGAAATTCCTCACTTCGACCGAGAATTTAGTTCTATCTGTTTAGTCCAATGTTACGGAAGTTTGCACAGTAACAAGATAATTAACAATATCGACAAACCAAGGCACAACATCAATATTCATGAGTTGTTCATCTGAAACAACTCATTTAATGGTAATTTATCCTGCACGTAGTCAAGCACAATTCGAGATAAGTGGTCGACCACAACATTTTCAGACCCATTTTTGTCCCTAAATTCAATGTCAAATTCTTGCAAAAGCAAGACCCACCTAATCAATCTAGGTTTAGCATCCTTCTTAGTTAGAAGATATTTGAGGACAGCATGGTCAGAAAAGATAATAACTTTACACCCTACAAGATAAGATCGAAATTTATCTAAAGCAAATACTCTCGCTAGCATTTCTTTCTCTGTAGTAGAATAATTTAATTGTGCATCATTAAGAGTTCTACTAGCATAGTAAATAACGAAGGCAACCGATCTAATCTACGTCCTAAAAGCGCTCCTCTGACATAATCGGATGCATCACACATAAGTTCGAAAGGCAAAGTCCAATCGGTGGTCGAATAACGGTGCGTGGTCAATACTTTCTTAAGATGTTCAAAAGCTTCTAAGCATGAATCATTAAAGATAAAGGTACATCTTTAACAAGTAAATTGCATAAGGGTCTAGAGATTTTACTAAAATCTTGAATGAAACGTCTATAAAAACCCGCATGCCCAAGGAAAGATCTTACTTCTTTCACTGATTTTGGAGGTGGAAGATTGGAGATAAGATCAACCTTGGCTTTGTCAACCTCAATACCATTGCTAGAAATAATGTGGCCAAGAACAATACCTTGTTTCACCATGAAGTGACATTTTCCCAGTTTAGTACTAAATTCTTTTCCTCACATCTCTGCAAAACTAAAGTTAGATGGCGCAAACAATCATCAAACGAGTCACCATACACGAAAAATCATCCATAAACACCTCGAGAAACCTCTCAACCATGTCGAAAAATATACTTAGCATGCATCTTTGAAAGGTAGCAAGTGCATTACACAAACCAAATGGCATTCGTCTATATGCAAAGGTTCCAAAAGGACAAGTGAAAATAGTTTTCTCTTGATCTTACGGAGCTATGGGAATTTGATTGTATCACGAATAACCATCTAAGAAACAATAATAATCATGCCTGCTAGTCTATCAAGCATTTGATCAATGAATGGAAGAGGAAGTGATCTTTTCTAGTGACTAAGTTCAATTTCCTATAGTCTATGCATACACGCCATCCTGTAGTTACTCTAGTTGGAACCAATTCATTGTTTGCATTAGTAACTACGGTGATACTGATTTTTTTGGGACAACATGCATGGACTTACCCATTTGCTATCGAAATAGGATAGATAATTCCAAAGATCTAACAACTTAAGGACTTGATTCTCACAACATCTTTCATGTTAGGATTTAACCTACGTTGCATCTCTCTAGTGGACTTAGAATTTTCCTCAAGATGAATATAGTGCATGCAATCTCTGAGGATTAATACCTATTATGTCGAAGAATGGTCCAACCTAAGCGCCTCTTTGTGTTCGAAAAACACCTAACAACTTACCTTTTTGTGCATCATCAAGGCGAAAGAGATAATTACAGGTAAAGTTTACGCCTCTCCTAAGAATGCATCTTGCAAAGTGTCGAGCAATGCTTTGAGCTCTAACTTGGGCGGTTGTTGAGCCCGATGGGATGTTCTTCTTCTCACTTATTGGAAGTGGCTCAATTTTACTGCTCCACTTACTTGTATCCATGACGGTGTTGACTCAAGCAAAGTGTTTACCTCATCTATAGCACCATCAACATCAAAATCTGTACCAAAATGGGTTAGACACATCATTAACGCATCATCAAAGTTAGTTGAAATACAAGAGTCATCAACCATGCTTCTATCATGTCAACATCGGCAACATCCTCGTTGTCATGTGGTTGCTTGTTGACATTGAAGACATTCAATTCAATTGTCATGTTGCCAAAGGACAATGCATGACTCCATTCACCGCAATTAATTACTGACATTAGATGTGGCTAGAAAAGGACGACCAAAAATCACGGGAATATGCTTAGTGGAGTCTCGAGCAGGTTGTGTATCAAGTACAATAAAATCAACAGGAAAATAAAATTTATCAACATGTATCAAAACATCCTCAACAATGCCACGAGGGACTTTCACGGATCTATCGACAAGTTGTAAAATAACGGATGTGGGTTTTAACTCGCCTAGTCCAAGTTGCATGTACCACGTAGTAAGGCGGAAGATTGACACTAGCTCCTAAATCTAACAATGCCTTCTCAATTTTATGGTTTCCTATGATGCAAGAGATAGTAGGACAACACGGATCTTTAAATTTAGGAGGGTGTTGCTTTGAATTATCGAGCTAACTTTGTTCGATTAAGAATGCCTTTTTACGTACATGCAATTGTCTCTTTTTAGTACATAGGTCTTTCAAAAATTTAGCATATCACGGGAACTTGCTTAATAGCATCAAGTAAAGGGATATTTATGCTTACACCTTGAAGATGTCCATCATGTCATTGATAGAATTACCTTGCTTTACCTTTGTCGACCTCTACGAGGAAATGGGGCTTTTGGGATGTAGGATGGCTCATTGTCTTCTTTGTGAGCTTCTTGGACTGAATCATCAGTTGAGGTATTACCTGGAGAAATTAGTTGAGGCGTGTTTTGCTTTGAAAGATCCACTTTGTTGTCAACCAGTTTGCCCCGTCTCAAAGTCATGATGGCCTTAGCTTCTTCATGTTGGTTACTTGAATCTGTTCCAATATTGTGCACCCCTTTAGGATTAGGAAATGGCTGACTAGGGAATTTACCTTTTTCGATGGTTGTTGCCAGCTGTTGTACTGATGAAGCCAGTTGCCCCATCATGTTCTCCATATTGGAAATGGATTGTGCACATGAGTTACGGCTGAGTGCGCATCTCCTTCTTGAACTTCGGTGATGGTGTGATTACGATTCTCCAAAGCGACTTGTGTAGCTTTTGTCAAGTTTTGAATTGCCTCCTCCCATGGTTTAGGTGTGAGAAGTTTTGGTTGAAGCTGTCGGTAGGTGGGGCTTGAGGGCTTGACCTCTTTGTGTTATCCTGTTGATTACCACATGACCAAGAAAAGTTGGGGTGGTCCCTCAACACGGGTTATAGGTGTTGGAGTAAGGATTGTAAGGAGGCTTCCTCATCATGTTGAGAGCATTAGCTTGCTCGACACACCGCTTCGGTTACGGGGACTATTGATCATCAATGAGGTCAATTTGCGAGATGTCCTCTATCATGCACTTGACTTCCTTGATTTACGAGCTAGGTTCACTTCTTTGCTGAATTTCATAGATACCCTTTTCTTTGGCTCGGTTCTAGAGAATCGCTCATTGTTGTGAATTGTCGACTGCTTTTGAAAGAAGGTCCGGATCTACGTGGCATTCTTAGACATAAGCTCTCCCAGCTTGTGGCCATCAACCATTCTTGAATATGTGGTAGCAAGCCCTCCAAAAATATTGGCATAAATGCCATTTTTCATACCCATGATGTGGACACTTCATGAGAAGCCCGTTGAATCTCTCCCAAGTTTCATAGAATGGCTCATCGTCTCTTTGCACAAACTACGAAATTTCCCTGCGAATAGCATTAGTTTTGTGAACAGGAAAGTACTTATTCAAAAATTTAGCAACCATTTGTTCCCAAGAGGTAATACTATTTGCAGGCAATGTATTAAACCAAGATCTAGATCTATCTTTCAGAGAAAAGGAAAATAGACGAAGTTTAACATTATCGAGAGACACATTCTCATATTTAAATGTTTCACATACTGACATAGAAATCGATCGAGATGATTATAAGGTTCTTCACTATCTAAACCATAGAAAGATGGGAGATGCAGTTAAGCACACTCTCGGTTTAAGCTCAAAATTCCTAGGCGTGTGACACGAGGGTATTGTATGCATGAGGTGCTCAAATTAGCCAATGGACTAAAATAGTCCACGAAGGTCTCTCATCAATTTCATCCCCATAGCTACTATTGCTTGGTTTCTTCAATTTTATCTAGATTAGTGGCTCGTTTTTGTTGGTGAAAAGTCCTTTCAATTTCACTATCTAGATGTTCTAGCTTAAGTTCTAGAGATCTGCGACCAAGCATGCACAATGAAGATTTTGATTTTTGAAATTTTTTTTTTGATTTTGATTTTTATTTATAAAAAGCGAAAATAAACTAAATAAAATAAAATCCTAAATTATAACTAGTCAAGAGTAAAATTAACTAAGATTAGATTAACCTTGAGACGCAGATCCCGACATGGCGCCAAAAACTTGATGTCAAATTTTAATTAACTCATAAGTGTCACGAATCTATTGGAATATAGATAGGTAAAAAACGAGGTCGATCCCACGAGACCGCTATGAGGAAGGTGTAATTTAATCCCAATTAAGCTGTTATTCTAGGCTAGTTGAGTTGAGAAGATTTGTTGTTGAATTGTTTAACTAAAAGACTTAAGAAATAAGCTAATAAATGAATTGAAAATTCAAGTTGTGTAAAAACACCAAGGTTTGAATCCACCATTGTCTAATTTAGCAATTATCCAATCATTCATTAATTCCCAAGAAAAACACATCGACAACCCGAAATCAATCTATTGTCGTCCCTAAAGATTTATCAATCAAGTCCGGAAGAAGAATATCAAATATAGGCTCCCCTATGCTTCAAACATAAACCACTTAAGCGTTTTTAGTATCAAGCTCAATTGAAAGAAAACAAAGAATCAAAGAAGTTCTAAGCATTCTATGTATCCCAATTCGAATAGAAGATGACGAAAAATCAAAAGCAATTAATAGATCATATTATATCACCAAGCATGGATTAATTAAATCAACATCTAACTATCAAAAATACATGATATTTAAGATGAAAGAAATCATATTTAATTAATTTAGTCAAGAACAAGCCATAAACATTAAAGCTCTTAAGAAGGAATTAAACGAATAACGGAATAATCACTTAATTAAAACAAGGCTTCATCGTCTACCTTGGATAAAGAAAAACTAGAAAAACATAATTAAACTAGCAAAAACAAGAATTAATAAAACCCGGCATGGATTCAAGGAGAAGAAATCTTCGAAGAAATCTTGATAGTCAAGGAAGTCTTGATCTCTTGTTCTCTTGATGTCTTCTCTTGATTTGCTCCCAAAAATCCAACCCGTGTTATGAGAATGTATCTCATATTTATACTACTCTTCTTGTCCCACAAAATATCCCAAGAAGACCTAAAAACTCGTTCAACATGTTTCCTAGTGGGATTGGGACTCAAAAGGAAAGAAAATAAAATCAAAATTTCATGAGACAAAAATAAGCACAGGCGATCGCCCGAGTTATTCTGACCGATCGCCCAGAGGCCTTTCTTTGCTCTCATTTCGATTCGAGTCTTTGGGTGCTCGCCCAGCATTAAGCCGGGCGATCGCCCAGCTTGTCTTCTTTAAAGATTTGCGCTTTGGTCCTTCATGTTTCAACGGTCACTGATTTGGTCCTTCTACTTTAAGTCTTGATCATTTCAGTCCTCCATCTTTTCATGACATCAACTTTGGTCCTTCAACTTTACATCATCGCCAGTTTAGTCCCTCAACTTTGCATTATCTCCAGTTTGGTCCCTCAACTTTGGGTTGAGTGCAATTGAGTCCTCGACCTTATGAGATATCTTCTAAGTTATTGCTCTTTTCACCCAATCTTCTCCAATTGTTCACCAACAAGTCCGAAACTGAAATAGAATGATAATAAACTAGATTAAGTAGAAAAACAACTATATGACGACATAAATGATTAATTAAAAGGCTAAAATAAGTGCATAAAACGCACTTATCGACCTATTGTATAGACTCAACAAAACCAGATTTATTTTTAAAATTCTTTGAATCTTTTCTTTTGGATCTTGAGAAGAATTTAAAGGTTAAATATCAAGAATTGATTGTTTTCCTATTTTTGTTTGTTTCCTCTTTCTCAATGTAAATTATTACAATAGTAAGGACTCCATATTTTTAATTGAAGTGGTTTGGTGAAGATTAAAGCCTCATTCATTAATTTAGTTTGGAGGGTGTGATTTTTAGTAGTTCATATCTAAGAAACTATTAGGTATGAAGTTCATGTACATCTATTAATCTACAAAATTTTGAAAAGTTTTGTTAATAAATGGATCAACTGAACCAAATTTATTTTTAAAATTCTTTGAACCTTTTCTTTTGGATCTTGAGAAGAAATTAAAGGTTAGATGTCAAGAATTGATTGATTTTCCCATTTTTATTTTTCTCCTTTTTCTCAATCTAAATTATTAGAATGGTAAGGTTTCAATATTTTTTTATTGAAGTGGTTTGGTGAAGATTAAAACCTCATTCAAAGGACTTTGATAGTTTAATGGACCTGGTACGAATAGTGCTACGATGCTCGAGACTTTAAGGTAATGAATTCGGTAACTAACGACTACTTCATCTGGGCCCCGCTTTGCTCAAGTGTCGAGGTATATTGTTTTACAAACGTTAAGTTTACTTCCATTGGGATTCTTCTCTAAAATTTAATTTATAAAACATGTTTCAATTTCAATTAAACTTAATAATAAGTGTAAATTAGTTAGAATGATCAATATTGAAAGTAATATATTTTCGAGACATTAAAGTATCAACTACTTGGTCTTTTATATAATTTACAATGCTATATATGTATATACATAGATACATATATTTTTTAAATGCCTTTTGCACTTCATTGAGTTTAATATTAATAAAGTAGATTATTTTAGCCTTATTATTACATTTCAGCAAAAAGGACTTCTATTTCCAATTTGTAATGCTACCCATGCTTCCTTGATTCCACAGACGTGCAACACTCAATATGCAACTTTATATCCATACTATATGCCAATTGTTCTGACATTTCAACCTATACCATTGAAAAGAAAAAAAAAATAAGGCCATGTTTTAGTGTTCCACTTGCCACTGCCTTATCCTATGTTGATGACAATGAGATACAACCATAGCAGTACTTCTTTGTACAAAGTTCAAGCAACGAAGATACATTATATACATATGTGTATGTCTATATCTATACATAACTACACTTATATATCGGGTACATATAAAATTTTATGCATAGAAGTGCATGCACAACAATAATTACTGAATTTACTTTGTTCCATTCTCATATTGCAATCAACTATTAACTCGTACATTAGCATATCCTTCAATCTTCCACAAATTTCATTCTAATTCTTGGTTAAATCTTATGTACCCATCTTCAACAAAGCTAAGTATCATTCTTTCTTGGATTAGGAAACATGGGGTGAAAATAAAAATTAATACCTAATGTATCTCTAGCAGACAACCATTGGACAACAAATTTTATTGTTGTAGAAAAATCTCTTGCAAGAAAAGCACAATATAGTCCAACTAATTAATACCAAAGCATAATAAGCTCCACACTTACAAACAATGCACTTCAACATTATTTATCAAACAACATCTACATATTTTCTGTTATGCAACATACTATTTTTACAACCTTTCTTCAAACACTACTTAATATTCTATTGTATAACTATCACTTCTAAAATCTAAAAGACAATGATTTTCCTATTTTTTATACTAAACTTTAGTTACTATTTTTTTAGTTCAAGCAAAAAAAAAAATGGTGCAAGTGACTATCTACGACACCAATATACAAGCTTTCGAAGAACAATTGGTACCATAAAAAACGTACTTCGTATAAAATGCAGTTGTGAAGCCCACAAAACTGTAGTATAGATCTTCCATAGGTGATGTCCAGTGGACAATTTCTAGAAGAACCCAAGTATAAGAAATCCAAGAGGACCACACTACCTTACTATCCTCTACATATGAATTTGTTTCGTTTGACAAATTAGAGAACTACATGGATTCAAAGTCAAACATCAGTAAGGCTCTACATCTATTTCCATTTTCAAACAAAACAAGTGTATATATTTACTTATTTTCAATACACACAACCTCAAATATTCAATTTTGTAACCAAGTGACTTCAACCTTATTTTTCTTGTAGGTATCATTAGAGTAACAATAGCTATCAAGCCAAAGATGCTCATCTAGACTTGATTTGGAACTCAATTATACATCCAAGATGTAGTCCTTGTTGATGAAAGGTTGACATGCATTATTTTCAATTACAATACACACTAAGTTAGTCATTCGGTTGTTAAGCATATATTTTCCGAATAAGCGAAGTTAGTTACGCTTATATACACTATGTTCCAAAGCGTACTCATAACTATGTGGGATAAATTTGTGGACAAAGAATGCATTTTCATTTTAGACAACTTAACTAAAAAGCCAATCATTGTCGGAACTCATTTGAAAGTATCATCTTGCAACAAAGAATAACTCTTGAAGGCCTATGCATCTTTGTCTAATATAATATACATGTTACAACTATATACTACACAAGATAATGCAACTCACATTTATTCTACTTATGTATATGCATATATGTGTACAATATGTTTGTAGGTCTTTCGATTTCTACAAAAGCTAACAACACCTTCTTTTTCGATCCTCCATTCGAACAAGCTGTCTAGCTTAGATATTTGTAAATGTTGTCCAAAGTGTTACATTTTGCAGACATAAAACCTTTAAATATAACTAACATATATTGCCTTATAACATAATACTTTATACAAGGGTTAAGCAAAATTTGGACAAGCCAATTGAAATGATATAGACGATGGAATATCTAGCTTCAACACTTACAAAATTGTCTGCTCCAAGCAAGGAAAAAATAACACACATCAAGAATATCCAAGTGCTATCGGTTGTCGTAATTGCTCTAGAAATTTCAGTAGATTTGAAAACAATAGAACTCCTTGCAACGTCAATTTAAATTATTCAGCCATCTGTTTCATTAACTATACAAGTAGTGTGCTAATTAATATTATAAACCTTTGTCAATTCAGCAAACCTACTTTTGGGGTGGAAGCTAGAGCATACATTAGAATTTTCAAACAATCCTTTTGGTATATGTCTTGCCACAATTGCAATAAGATCTCAAGTGCTAGCTTGAGTGAGGTATACCACTAAATATTCTGTGAATCCAATCGTACACATGCAACGCCAAGATAAAAGAAATCACCACCATAAACTTTATACATGATTCGTTGTTGTAACAATTTAATTCTTCATATTTCATTCTTGCAATTCATGTTTCCACTTGCTAATATTGTTATTGCATATATATATATATATATATATATATATATATATATATATATATATATATATATATATAGACACGGGCATTTGTTGAATTAGAAGATTCAATCTGTGTCAATTCTTCGGAACAATGATCGAGATACAATGAAATGTTCTTACATCGTTACGCCAAGAGGCTTATGGAATTAACATCTTGGTACATACATGCAACATGTGATTTACTAAACCATACATTGCCAAATCATTTATTATTCTAACATTAGTATTATTGTTTCTCGAGGACAACCAACTGCAGATTTTGGACTAGATAAAGATTACATTTGAAGAAAATTATATTTTTTACGTCAAGGCTACGAAGAATGATCCATAGACAGACTACTTCAAGTACGATATAATTTTTATGATGGACCCATCGTCTTTGGCGACAAAAGGAAAAGAACACGAGGTGGATAAGGCAAGGATATAGGCTGTAATATTGAGGTAACAAACTCTTCGACATAATGAATACTTTCACGACAAATGCTATTTGAGTTACCGGGCGGATTAAGTTCTAACAAATGGCTTATTGAAGAAAATGCAAATGTTGAAACCAATGCACTGTCGAAAACAACGAGTCCAAGAACATGCAACTCCAAAATACAAGATCTGGGGAGCAAAATGATTGCTAATGTTTGGTCATGCATATGTTTATTTTTTGGCTACATACATTGCTCAACATCACCGGTTTATTATGCGTGCAATTCTTTTTTTTTGTGAAATCTACAAGACACTGGCGACTCTTTAGATGCAATGTATGGAATTCCACAAGTTGAATTCTCATTTAGATCTTTGTGTTGAATTCTGAACAATTAACAATGAAATTGCAGAGTTTCTTCTTGTTTGTACATATAAAAATCACATGGTTTTGATTAATTCAGTCTTCCCAGAATTCAATTGTTGTACTAACATTTCAAATCCAAAGACACATCTCATTTAGGCAAAGTTTTACTTGGGCGGCTTGTCTATAATAATTAACATTTACATATTTTTCTTATATAATACATATTAAGTCCTAAAATTGTCATAACTAATTGATCGTTTACTTCCTAAGTTACTAAACAAAGGGCTATAATTTCATTCCTTAACAAAAGAATGAGGCAATTGGGAAAAAAAAGATCTCACTCTTGGAACAAAGTAACTTTGCAAATATTTGATTGATTATTCAAGAACCACAATAATATATTCATATTATGTCAAAGTTGTATAAACACAATCGTACCTAATAAATAAAATATTACGGGCATGCATTGCACGTGCATGAAACTAGTCTTATCAAAAGAGTTAACAATGTTTGACAATTTGCAGTGACTTAACTAGGTTATATTACATTTTTTTCCTTAATATGTTTTCCTATTTTTATTTAGAGGGAACTATGGAAGTTTTGTTTTTAATCAAATAAATTGTCTTTAAAAATATTTATAGCAACGTTTAAATAAAATTATGGTCTTATAAATTTATTTAAATTCATATAATTTTGCAAATCCGATTGCTAATAATTTGTTGTTCTATGAATAATTAAATAGCATGATAAAAATAATTGACTTGTTAGATTTCTTTTTTACTCCCTTTTCTAGTAAACATTTTGGATCAAAATTGTTCATTTTCCAAAATAAATTCACTTTTGACCAAACTATTATTTTGAGGAAATCACTTTATGCAAAAGAAGAAAAAATGGCCTCTTTTAAAGTAAAGTTAAGTTCTTTTTATCTAAATTATAAAAAAAAAAGAAAAAAAAAAAAGAAAGAAGAAGAAGAAGAAGATGGTTTCAAATTCAACATAAAAGACAAAAAGGTAAAATGGAAAATGTAAATTTGTTTATACGAGGAGTATCTATAATTTTTGAAAAAATAGAGACAATGTCTTTAATAGTCAGTAATTTCACAAAGCTTTAATTATATAATTCTCTTTTTATAAAATAACAACGAAACGTAATATATTTTACAAGTCAGAGAATCGGAGCGAGAATGAAGAACGTGGTCCACGCTCGACCCGTTCCAAATCTTTTATTTATTTTTATTTTTTATTTTGTTGTTGTAAAAAAATAGATGATGATAGATGACTATTTGATTTTATCAAGATACCTAGAAAATGAGATACTACTCTAGATATCTCTATTTTGATCAGTTTGTAACTTTTATTGGAATCCTATATATATAAGTCATACATAATTCAAGTTTGATTCCCTCGTGGAGGCTCGGGGCAACGCGTCCCGAAAGAGAATCGATTTTTACGCATGTGTTGAAGGGCATATTTGGTGTCTCAAAACCAATATCAGATGAATGAGAAATTACAGATAAAGCCATGCGATCACAGTAATTATAACCATGCGATCGCATGGTCGAGCGAACATTCGCGTCCTTTCGAAGTGTTGCACGATTTGGCTCCATACCACTTCGTTCCCAACTCTTCATCATCTATAAATAGGATACTAGGGACATCCTATTCCGAGACACCAATGATATGCAAACATAAATATCATTCTCTCTTCTTCTCTTGAACGAAATTCTTGCATTCTTGTTGCATAAATTATGGTTTTTATTTTCATATTCATTTTGGAGTACAAAGCCATTATTCTTGTTCGTTGTACTTGTGTTTTGAAGTGCTACAAACACAAGTGGTAGTCGTTGTATTTTGGGAGTTGATTGCAATAAACTGTGGGCATTGTTGCAGGGCAAATTCGATTTAAGGACAAAGTATTTAACACTTGCCTCGACTTTGCATATTTTTTGATCTCCTTTCTTTTTCTTGTTGCCTGCCGTTATTCTGACCATTTGTCGACACGGGTTTTCATATAAATATTCTGTTATTTGGCGTCACTATACACAAATTCACCCAATAGATTATGCCTATTTCAGTGACCTATTTATTAACAATTGAAGGTGAAATTTAATTATGCAAATTAAATTAAACACTAAATATCTGTCAAAGGCATGTCACTACAAACCTAGTTTTCATTTTATTTGTATACTTTCTGGGCAGTTTTGTATTATTAAAAAAAATACTAGCTATTGTTTGTCAAAACAAAATTTGTTGTTCAATATATTTGATGCACACTATTTCATAAATTAGTTAATGTTGAATTAAATTTTGACATATTGTTTGACTATTTAGACCATAAGAAAAGCAATCTTTACATTTAATGCTTATTATCGCCTAATGAGACATTGATTTGATCAATATTCCTAAAGTGATAATTTGACATGCTTAAAGTTCTTATAATTTAATAATTTTTTATTTATTATGTTTTCTAAGGGGATATTTTATAAATGTTGATACATGGACAACATAATAACTAAACTCATGTTATAGTTAAATACAGTAAATAATAACAATAACCTCAAATCATATTTATTATGCATATAACATGCTTTGGATTCAAATTCATGGCCATATTGTTAATTCCATATTATGCATTCATATGAAATCTTTGGCATGATTATTTTCTATCATGATAAAATAGATATTTTGGGCAATATCATATGAATGATGTTAAATTTCTTATTGTCAATTTACGTTACATCGATATAAAATTATTTGGACTTTTGTAACTTCGAAAGATTAACAATATAAAATATTTGTTCTATCACTGCTGCTGATTTTTAGTAACTGTCGTACATCAACTATCAAATTGAAACTATCAACTCCCTGGAGGAGAAAGTAAAAAATGTTGAAAATTAATATCAAATAATATCAAATTCTGCAAATCTGATTGTTTTTAGAAGAGCCAAAATTATTTTATCCACTTTCTTTTAGTTTTTAGTGTTCAAATATTAATACAATTGAAATAAATATTATATTGAACCAAAAGTTCAATATTCTAAATTTTTTTATTTTTGACATGACCAATTAGACCATCTTAAGTCAATAATGAAACTAAAAATACTCTAGATTCTTATGGACATCCG
Source organism: Forsythia suspensa (assembly GCA_023638005.1). Lineage (NCBI taxonomy): Eukaryota > Viridiplantae > Streptophyta > Magnoliopsida > Lamiales > Oleaceae > Forsythia > Forsythia suspensa. The sequence continues at coordinate 4,669,245 of CM042666.1, forward strand.
TTGAAGAATCATAAGATTATTCAACCTCGTGAATTTTCACGTGCTCTGTCTTTAGGGCAAATTTGCCAGTGAGACATTCTCTAACTAAAGTATTGACTAAATTCATTCTGTTGGTAGAAATTATTATGAGTGATATATGTGGGCTCACTCACCTCCACGTGGACCATTTACAATTTTTATGGTTTTATGCATCTACAAGATGTTTACATATGTGTCTATTTTCTATGCACAACCTGAAATTTGTGAGACTAATTGCTACATTTCCTATGAGAATTAAGTTTCATCTTTCCACCTTGGGACATGATATTTTACATGTACCAACACATGTATACATTATGCCAAAATTTTATTATATATTATCCCCATTACAATTGACTTTTGGTAAGAGAGTTGATAATATATATAGGGCATGAAACTTCTTCTATATAAATATATTGAACCTTTGAAAAGTGATGATTTACGCGGTTTATCAACTGTCATTTTTACAAGATAGTTAATAGTTTTTCCAGTATTAGGAAGAGAAATTAAATAGTTGAAAAATAAATTACATATAATGAATCGTAGTTATCCTTGTACAAGACAATTTGAACCACAAGTTCAAACTATAATAGCACATCAATATGCATTACTAACATATATCAACTCCAACATGAATTGATGTCCACTGGGACAATTTGTTAATTTTGAAGTTAATATATCTAAAATCTACCTCAAGCGTGTTAGAGAAATCAATTCTAAAGACGAAAGTCTCTATAAAAAATAAAAAAAAATAGATGGTCCTGTTGAGGAAACGGTACTCTTGAAGACAGGAGCGGAGCCATAAACTTTTCTTTGAGTGAGCAAAAATTAAGTAGCAATTTTGTTTTGAAATAATATAACACTAATAAAAATATTTTGTTACATTACTACAATTGTTCTCTCGCATTTTCAAACTTTAAAACGTTGTTAATTACATCATTATCAATTTCGTGAAATATATCATTACGAATATATACAATCAAACTTTCTTTCAATCATTGATTTCTTTCTATCAATATATTTTTTCTCTTCGTTTAGTATTTTTGTTCCACTAAACTTTTATCAAACAAGATTTTAACGAGGCACTTAATGTGTAAATAGTTATCAATTGGGAGTATTGTAAAACAATAGATAATGATAAATAACTATTTGATTTTATTAAAATACATCCTACTTAAGATAATGATAAATAACTATCTGATTTTATTAAAATACATCCTACTTACTCTAGAAATATGTGTCTTAATCAGTTTGTAACTCTTATCGAAACTTTATATATGTGTGTGTGTGTGTGTGTGTGTGTGTGTGTGTGAATCGTTATACTAACATAGGGTAAATAGTACTAGAAGTCCCGAATTTTTGATCCCTGTTACGATGAGGACTCAAATCTTTAATGCCTATTAACTGGATTCCAAACATTTCAAACGTGTGTACTTGATGTCCTTTTGTGACATAAAATGTCAGTTTGACCGTTAAATAGTTAATTTTTTTTTATTAAAATGATAATTCAACCCTATTTTAATTTAGAATAAATAGCACCGAGAGTCCATAACCTTTGAAATTTGTAACAATAAGGTCCCGAATCTTTAATTTCTAGCATATGAGATTCTAAACTTTTCAAACGTCTGCATCTGAGGTTTTTTTGTGATGGAAAACGTCAGCTTGACCGTTAAAAGATCAAAGTTTGAGTAAAATGATTAGTGTACGGTGTACCCATATTTAATTTTAAATAAAATAAAAATGAAGAAAAAAAACAAAAAAGAAATAATCGTCTCTTAATTCCAAACCACCTACCCCAACTCCAGCAACAACGGTATGTCATGATAATTGATTTGTGTTAATTATTGGATTGAAGGAGTGGGGTGATTATTTCTTATTTTATTTTTAATAGTCAAACCGTGTTTTTCGTCACAAAAGGCCTCAAGTGCATAAGTTTGAATGGTTTGGGATCCCTATTCTTTGCAAATCAAATGTTCGGGACCTCATTGTCACAAAGTTTAAAGGTTGAGGACTCCCGGTGCTATTTACTCTAAATAAAAATATGGATAGAACCGTCATTTTAATAAAAGTTTGACTATTTAATAACCAACATTTTCCATCACTAAATGACTTCAAGCGCAGACGCGTTTGAAATGTTTGGAATCCTGGTGCTCGAAATCAAAAGTTCGAAACCTCATTGTCACAAGAGTTCAAAAGTTCGGGACCTCTATTACTATTTACTCTAATAAAATACATTATTCACATTTCATTCTCTACATTCCTTTTATTTAATAATATTTTTTAAATTTAAATCATATTTAAAAATAAAAATAATATTAAAAAATAAATAAAATAGGGTAGTAAATAGAAATATGTTAATTGCTGCCCATTTGTAACCTCGTCTCGTCCGCCTCTCAAAAAATTGTTACCACGCCTATATATATCTATATCTATACTAATTCTAAAAAGCCCTAAAATGGAGAAACAATTTTGAACAATTTTACCCTCATATATCACAACTTTGGACTATTTTACCCTCCTGCATTAAATTAAATAATCTAAAACTCTTTCATCTCCCGAACTATTTTACCCTCACACATTAGATTAAAAAATCCAAAACCCTTTCATTTCTCGGACTATTTTACCCACATACATTAGATTAAAAAAATCCAAAACTCTTTCATCTCCCACCATTATTGAACAAAATAAGTTATTTGGGACATTTGGATAATTTATGTTCTGTTTTTTTCCTCCCACTATGGAATACAAAGGATAGGCTCTAAAAGAGATAAACAATTTTAGACTATTTTATATTCGTACATCTAAAAGTCTAGAAAATGGATAAACATTTTTGGACGAATACGTCCTCATTAATATTTTATATTTCTTAAGTTGTCCTTCGATTAATATTATAATTAAATTCTCAAAATAATATTTGTAACCACATTTAGTCATTGAAAGTTGAAAATGCTAAATCACTATTTATTACATTTAATTACTGGATTTCGAAATATTTCTATCGAATTGTGACAATGGATTTGGTCAGTTACAAGATAATATTTATTTACCTTCCACCAACAATGTATTCAACTTATTTTAAGCGTAATTTGAAGTTTAAGGTTACTTTATTTGAAGGTAATTATATATTTTGTGAAGTCCATAAAATAATCATTTGAAATTTTGTGTGTTGTGATTATGGTTTTTGTTACATCACGTGAATAATCATTTGTGAGCGCTCTATTTTTTATTTTCTTTTTCTTTTTAACTTCAATAATTAATACAAATCTCATTTTTATTATTATTCTTTATGTTTTTGAATTGAATTGTTATCTATTGCTTAAACTAATTTTTCTTCACTATTTATGCCCCGCATAAGTTGCTTAAATCGTTAGAATATTTAGTTTTGAAAATATTACTTTATTCCTTCATTACCATTTGGATAAGTTCACGCGAAGACATGTGGGGACTGAATTGTGCAAATGAGATTGTTTAATTTTGTCAATTTTTGGATGTAAATATTATTTTGTTTTATTTTATATACTGATTCATAAATCTACCTATAATTGCTAACTTGAGGTGTTACGAGTCCAAATTATATGTGAAACTTTGGGTTAAAGTCTCTTCATAGTTGAAGATTTATACTAAATTACAAAGATTTGTTATAAGTCATTTGTCGTTTTATAAATCAAGAAGATTCAATGGGTTTGAGTGCTCGATATATTTAAGAACGTACACCATTTTTGAATCTTTCTGTTTGCATTATTTAATTGACATTATTTGACTATATTACAAATCTTAAATAATATAGCTTCGTGCTCTCATTGGTTACATAATTGTAAAAAGTACTTTGTTTGTTTTGTTATGCATCTAAATTGAAATGAATGTGTTGATTCGTAGTTAAAATAAATATTAATCATTATTACATACGAACGTGACTAATTTGGTATTTGAATACTGTAACAAATGGTATATTGTACCATATTTTTAATGTCAGATTTTTGTATGTTAATACAGTATTAAATTGAATATAATTATTTGAATAAAAATTTAGCATACAATACCGTTACTAAATTACGTGCAACGCATGTATTACATACTAGTCTAATAATAAGTGTTTGTTTAGTCTAGATTAAAATGTTACTAAAAAGTTGTAGTGAAAGTCAATAATTAATTTTAACCACATATTTTGTAGGATCCACAATTTTTATTAACTATTCAACAACATATTTCATCGACATTTTATCAAAACCCACTAAAAAGATAAATAAAACAATCTCTAAATTTAGAAACAACTATGTGAACTGTTTTCACTAATATGTTCGATCCATGACCGTATATTTGAGAAAATCATATTTTTTTTTAGTTTTAAAAAGTTCTTAGAACCCTTGTTGCTCAAAATAAAATAAGTTTAATATCAATTTTGGTCAAAATTGAACGAAAACTATAGTTTAAACAAAATTTAGTAACCAATGCATAGTGTATAAAATTTGTATACACTTGCCAATAGTTTTTTGATAAAAATTTTAGCAGATTTTGATAAAAATTGACAAACGTTGTGTATTCTATAAAATATATAGTCAAAACTAATTGTTTACTTTAAAGATTTAATCTCAATTTTTTAATAACTTTTTAATCTAAATAATAAAAACAATTAATCACCACAGCAAGTCCTAAATATAAAATTCTACAAAAATGGGATAAATTTATTGAAGGTCACTCAACTTTATTTTCTATCATTAAACTTAAACTTTGTTTTAAATAGTGATGGCAGCGGAGCGGATCGGGCGGATCGGCCGATCCAAATCGACCCATGAATAATTGTAGGAGATCCAATTCGTCCCACGATCCGCCATTTTGGGCGGATCGGATCTGGATCGGGCGGATCGAGCCACGATCCGGTATCTTGATCCATTTTTTTTTTTTTTTTGACATTCAAAAATTTAAAATATATTGAAACGAACTTTACTTCTTATCTTATAAGAGTTTAAACAACATCATCCTCCTCACTAAATCTTGTGCAAGGTCCACAATATGTCGAAGGTGATAAATTTTTATTCAAAAATATTTTAATTATCAAATCACATATAAAACAAAATATAAATTCAATATTTTAATCTTTTTTTTTTTTTAAATTCGGAATTTTGAAATTTGGGCGGATCGTGAGGATCACATATATCTGTTCGATCCGCCATGACCGATCTGATCGGTATTTTTTTTCCATCCCATCCTGATCGAGTATCTGTCGAGTTCGAGCAGATCGAATATTTTTACTTATCTCTAATTTTAAATTAGTCATTGTGCCTATGTTCGATAATATACCAAAGCAATTGTGTGACAAAGTGGTCTAGCAGTTTGTGAAATAGGCCATTACTAACTATGTATATGTAGCATTCAACTCAAAATAAATATTCAAGTTCAAGTGATCTGGAAAAAAAAACTTTAAAAAGTGAGTAAAAAAATGAAGACTGTCCAATTAGAATATCCAATCGGAAAAAATTTCAGTGCCCGATCTGGCGTTTCATTTGGTTCCCATTAAAGTACCCAAATTCCACCAGCATAACCATGAGTGGATTGAAAAACCACAAACAATTCACACAAACTGATTAAATTAAGAGGAAATTGAATTGATAACTATTGTGTTCTTGTTAAATAGCGCATCATCATTATAGAAATCGAGCCGTTTTATTTTCCAACTTCATATTCCAGATCCAACACCGCCCTGTAAAATTTTGGATCCATCCAATTTTCCCACCCCAGATCTCAGTTTCTCTGCCTTTTCACTTGATTATTCTATCTGAGTTTTGTGTTTTACGGTAAGTTATAATCTCAGCGTGAGCAAAATCGTCGTAACAGCTGGATCTAGTAGAGCTATCCCGGGTTTCAAGACTGACCCAATCATGAATCCTTTTCCTCCGGCACCCGCCTAAGGTAAGTCTTATTGCATATCTTTAAGAATCATTGCATATCTTTAAGAATCATGTTTTCGTAATTTTGTGTTCTGTTATTCAATCAAGTATTGAAATTTCAAACTGGGTTATTGTGATTCTACGTATATGTGGTGATTATGCTAGAATTTCGTATTTTGTCCTTAATATATGGGATAATGTGGCACTTGAATATAGCTGTAGATGGATTTATATGATTACTTAGAAAAAGAAAAGAAGAGAAAATTTCTTTTCGTTGGGATTGTGGAATGCGTTGATGAAAGTCTGGAGCTTGTTAATTAATGATTTAGTGGCACCGATTGTAGTTTTGCGAGAATGTATTGATCTGGAGAATATAGTATTACGAGGGAGTGAATCAATTTACCTATAAATTGTGGAGAACATAATCTGATATTGATCCAAGACTTCTATAGTATGTATTCTTCTATAGTGTGAGAATACATTATAGTTAGAGGTTCTTGTTTTTTCTGTTTTTTGATGCTAAAGTTGGAACTTTTATTGGTTTTGAACGGTTATATGCTCAATGCTATAAGCTGTCCATTCGAATTAGAGCCAATTTAAACAGTAATGAAGCATTAACTAACTATTTATTTAAATCATTTGACCCTTCAATAACAAGTAAAAAGCATCCTATTTGGTCCCAAGCCCACTAGAATATTTCCCTGGCTTCCATAAAATTTCATCTCCAATTTGGATATAATTGGCAAGATTTAGCTTGTTATGCTTGCCTGTGAGTAATTTGCCTTTGGACATCTAATAGGATTTTGACTTAGCTGACTATTCAAACCTTTTATAGAATTTGGAGCTAACTTTCAAGGGTCATTTGAAAAGGACAGCAGGGCATGAACGAAGCGCTGTTGTCACTCTTTAGTGTTGATATGCAATTTCTTAACTTTCATTAGCCCTGGCTTCCCTGGTCAAAATATAACTATAACTGCTTAATATGTCAATTTTTCTCAATCAAACATTCTGTACCATGAAGATTTTTGTTTTTACTGTTTAATTATACTTCCAAGTCCTCCATTGGATGATATTCGTTCAACTGTTTGTTTTAAAGGCTTCTGTACTTGTGAATGATTGCGTCCATGGTAAAATAAAGAATGAAAAAATTTCTTGCTCCACAATATACATGGATTTTGAATTTTTCTTGAAAAGTGCCGTGAAAATAAGGCCCAAACTTGTGTGAATGACCATATGTGAATGTTAACTTGTAAGGTATACTATGGATGTAAATAACAAATTGAGGATTAAAAGAAGTGGCTTTAATTATGAGCTATTTTATGTATGTAATGCTTGAATAACTATCATTTGGCTTACAATCCTTCCGGAAATGTTATCACTTAATTGATATTACGATAATTATCATAATTTTCACGTTGGTTAATGGTTATAGGAATCATTGAGGTGGAATTCATTTACATCGCAATTTTTAATTACACAAGTTACTTATCTTTAACATATTGCCTTTTTACATCTTCATATAAGCACAAATATACCCAAGGATATTAGTGTAACATTTCATTTCTACTGAAGTAGTCTTATTTACCAGATACAAATCTAATAACTGCATTAACATCAAAAGAATTCATAAACTTTTTTCCCTTAAAGAAGAAAATTACATTCTAAAAGAAATTCAAACTTTTGAACTTTTTGTCAGTGAATTATTACTTGTTGAATCCAAGGTATGGTATATACATAAAATATGTGCCTTAACTCAAAAAGAAAAAAGAAATCTTTTGGTATGCTTGGAAGGTGTATGGTAAACTCCTTATTTTCGTGTATTTTACATGCACAAAACAAATGGACTTAGTCCCCATTTTCTAGTCTTAATCATCAACTTTTTCCATCAGTTGAAATGACTAATGGAAAAGAAAAACCATTACGACTTATAACTTTTATCAAAGCTTCAAGCAAATATAGTGACACTCATTCAATGGTCATAATTTGCAATTAAGAGAATGTCACATGGTAAAAATAATGCAGCATATTTCTTTCTGAAATTTGCAAATTTTCATTTTTATTTATTTATTTATTTTCTGGTTATCCTGTTGATATGTTTTAGAAAGCTTTACGTAAATGAAGAAAGGGACAATGGACCTCAGTGGTTGACCACACTCTTAGTATATCGACCAATGTTACTTAATATAATTGTTAACTTATTGCTATTTTATGCTTGCTTATTGATTAGCATCTTAAGTAACATGGTTGCTGCTGTCACAGTTGACATAAAAATTGTTTTGATACATCAGCCGCTGACATTCATAGTGCTTAGGAGTATCTTTTCCTGATTTTATTACTATGCCCTATTTCGTTGGTTTCTCCATTTCTTTTCTATTAGTGTAATTTCTTTAATAGCTCCAAAATGGTGGAACTCCCCATGAGTTCCATGCTTTTGTTTGCTAGATAATAATGAACCCGATGCAGCGAGAAGTGAGGAAAGCTCAACTTGAATAAAAAACTCGATCAAAGATTCACAATGGAATACCTAATAATTGATGAAGTCATGAAGATTGAGAAAACTCTCAAAGTTTTATGAAAAATAATCAAAGCCGTCCAACAATAAACTCTATTCTTGGTATTTAAAGAAAATCCTACAAGGCTACAACCCTTACTCTATGTTTAATAAAGTTGCAAAATGATCCTAAACTATTGATAATAACAAAATACTCTACTTCAACAAAATAGACAAAAGGCAGGACCGTGACTTAAGCCCAAACTGTGTTCCATCTTCATCAAAGCCCTCTTTGCCTTGTATAAATGCTATTAAAAAGCCCTCAATAGCCAAGAGAACAATGTGTGCCCAAGGCAAATTCATTCTCTCACACAGTATGTTAACCTTACCATTACTTATAAAATGAGAGGTTCACATCATTCTTATGAAATTATTTCCTTTTCTTTCTAGATCCTCTATCTCCTCCCTCTCTAGTTCAGTCCTCATTTGGTAGAAAGTTGTGCTCACTTCAATTTTCAAGCCACTATATTTTCATACTTCATTATCTTTTCTCACAGTAACATTATTCATCATATCTTGATCCCCTCCGTCAAATTCTCCTATTGATCTTAGCTTTACAATGATCCTTTTTTTTTTTTTTTGGTTTGGTGTATACAAGTTCTTTATTAACGTCTGTTACTGCTAATTTTCGATTTAGCTTGAAGATATTATTGATTGTACCTACTGGTTCAGGGACATGATTCGGGCTATACGTGCTAGCAAAACTGCAGCAGAGGAGCGTGCTGTTGTGAGAAAAGAATGTGCTGCTATTCGTGCCGCAATTAGTGAAAATGACCAAGATTATAGGCATCGCAATCTGGCGAAGCTCATGTTCATTCACATGCTTGGTTACCCCACACATTTTGGTCAAATGGAATGCCTGAAGTTAATTGCATCTCCTGGATTCCCAGAGAAGAGAATAGGATATCTTGGCCTTATGTTACTTCTTGATGAGAGACAGGAAGTTCTGATGTTAGTTACCAACTCAATAAAGCAGTATCCACTCTAACCTAATTTTAGTGTGCTTTATATTGTGCTCGAAATAATTAATTTTATTGGTACCCACATTCACCTAGAGCAAAAGAAGCAGTAAATTAAAATAGAAAAGGACAAGGTAACTGATCCTAACTTTTCTATATAGATGGCTTGCCTTTTTACCATAAAAAATTGAAGTTCATATATTCATTTAGATGCCTTAACTTGTGCAAAGAGATCTGAGTCACACCAACCAATATATTGTTGGTCTGGCTCTTTGTGCCTTGGGGAATATCTGTTCTGCAGAAATGGCTCGCGATCTTGCACCAGAAGTTGAGCGATTACTTCAATTTAGGGATCCAAATATCAGGAAGAAAGTAAGCTTTCACAACCTTGCTTGAATGCTTTTATAGAATTTTCCGATGTAACTAGTTAGAGTTCAATTTATGCTCAATGTTTCGACATTACTGCAGGGTTATGCCATTCTATTTTTTATTTTAGCTGTCAGCGCATTAGAATCCTAGAGTAACTGTTGCAATATTGTGATTCCTCAATAATGGACTAAATCACGGAATACATTATTTTATTTGTAAGAGGAGTCGTTATTTATGTTAGCTGGAATATCCTCAGATTTCCAGCCTGACATAACAAACTTTTTGTTGGACCTAACCAAATATGCATGCTTCTTACCATATTTCTTTTTATTTCCTGACAATGGTTGGATGTCAATGAGAGTTTCATTGAGTGCTTCAAGCTATTCTTTAAAGTGCGTATGATTTGGAACATTATGTGAACTTTTGCCTACTCATTTTGAGAGATTTGCAAATTAATGTTTGTTTTTTTGGAGATGAATAGTTATATGAAGGGTAAATAGCAGCATAGGTCCCCAACTTTTAGCTTTTGCATTCACTTTTCTGGCATCTTTTTCGTGTTTGTGTTGTCCTCCAAATTTTCAAGCTTGGGGTTTGGCTATGTTTTTCATTGATTCCGTTTTACACAAATTTCCAATTAGAATATCAACTAAAAATCACACAATGCTACCAATTTTTATCTTGGTACCAGTGCTTACATTTACAATCTGAAAACCACACACACAGAGCTAGAGGTATTAGGTATAGACTACAATTGACACAAACCCAAATAATCCCAACCAGCTCCTTAGTCGAGGCCAAAATCCCCAGATTCAAAAGAGACCACTGCCTCTACAGCCGATTTCGTCGTTGAAAATCCACCGCCATCATGTCCCAGACCCAATCTGTCCCCCACAACTTCAGCATGTGCCCAGACCATGAGGCCTTAACTAATGCCCATTCGAAACTTGCCGAAATCGAGGCATATGCCAAAAAATTCCCAAAGAGATAATCCTCAACCCTCGACGGGCTGATTATAATCAGCTCAATTTGGGCCCACCAAGACTTTTTCAAAAATAATGACATCAAGATTAATGAAGTTAATATTTGAATCAAATCCATAATCCGAACACTCATAAAATTGGATCAAGATTGGAGAAGCTTTTAGGAAAGTATAGATTGGGAGGAGGCAGTGAGGGTTTGGTGGTGGCGGCGATGGAGTCGGAAGGGGTCGGGTGGAGGTGTTTGGGCAGGCGATGGGTGGAGAATGGAAGAATATGAATTTTTTTATTTCTTTATCTATCTTGCTTCAATTTACTCTTCTGTTTATTAAGTATAAGGGTAAATATGTAAAATTTTAAAGACAAGGGTAAAATTATCCACTGGGAACCTGAGTGCTACCAAAATAAAAGGTTGAGGATGTAAATGCTACTTTTTAAAGGTTGGGGACAAAAGTGCAACAAGAGTCAAAGCGTGTCAAAGCTTGGGGACCTCTTCTGCTATTTACCCTTGTATGAAATATGGTACAGGAGGATTCACACACTAGCTGGATCTATTTTTGTATGCTTGTGACACGAATTCTTTCTCCTTTATGAGTAATCTCTATGATGTGCATTTTTTTCTTTTCAGCAGTGATTTTTACGGCGCTTATTACTGATAAATACTGTTAACAAACTTATCAAAAAGATTGAAAAAGGATTCTATATTGACCTCCCATTTTTATTGTCATTAGAATGTCAGTTTTGGCTTTGACCTGTTTTTCTTTGATGTTTTCTGTTCAGAACAGAAATATCCATGTTAAGTTTGGGGTTCTTGAAATGTCTAAAGCATCAGTAATATGTCTTTCTACAATTGTGTAGTCTTATGTTCCTTATGTTCCTTATTTCAAATGTTCCACACCTGAAACTAATCGCGTTGCCTATATTAACCCTACTTATTGTGTACTGTAGGCAGCATTGTGCTCTATTAGGATTATAAAGAAAGTTCCGGACCTGGCAGAAAACTTTATAAATCCGCTGCTTCTTTATTGAAAGAAAAGCACCATGGAGTCTTATTAACAGGCGTTCAGCTTTGTACAGATCTATGTAAAGTCAGCACAGAGGCTCTTGAGTATTTCAGAAAGGTAAGTAGACAATTGCCTACTGTATAAGTTTCTTAAATATATTCATCAAAACCAAAAGACAAAAAAAATTAGTGCTTAACTTAAATGAGAAGATCAGATTTCTCTGGTGTGTAAATAAGATGAAGACAACATCTCGTTTCCATCAAATGTACTAGTTGACAACATCTTGTTTCCATCAAATGTACTAGTTGTGCATCTAATGCTGTTTACTTGTGTTAATTCTCATATATCTTTAGGATGATCTATGGTTAAATCATAAATGGAGCTGAGTGCGTTAAGAAGTAGCTATTCCCTACGCAATAGGGATTCATTTAATCATCTGATTTCTGTGCTAGTTGTGGCAAATAATGGTTCCGTGGGCCGTAAGCTAACCAGTCTGATCACATCTTTCCCATTTTCTGTAGCTTAAATACGCTATCTTTTGGCCTGTCTTTAGCAAATGAACATAATCAACATAACCGTATAATATTTCTAACCAGGCTCTCATGAAACTGATTCCTTGCATTATTGATGGTTAGACTATTATTCTTTCCCAGTTGGTTTGTGTAAAATCGAGAATTCTACATTTAACGCGTAACTTATCTTTATATTTTTCTGATGATCTACACATCAGTGACGTACACTTCCACACCAAGTGATAAAGCTAAGATCACTGCATAATCTTGTCGATTGATTAGATTAAATAAGTCAAAGACATCAATTTTGCAGCTTTGCCAAAAATTTGATGTCTACGATGATGGAGATTGAATATGTAATTGCCTTGCTTTGATGTGTTATCGTTGGAAATAGGGAAGATCATGCCGATAGAATTATGATTTTCTTTGATAATCACACATTTTCTAATCCTTCGTGAAAATTATTAAGAAAACTGTCCATCTTTGTCCTCTGTATAACAGTTGGAAATGGTTAATGCTGACGAACAACATTAGAACAATGAGTAGGCGAAAGGTGGTCCATAACCATTTCATTGCTAGTCTCAAGGGGAAAAAATTCATTGCTGTTGTACATGGTCATGGATCACAATCACGAACTCCTCAGAAAAAACCTGCTAGTTATCCATACAGGAAACCTAGGAGATTTCAATGAACAATCCTCGGCACTACAGACCTGAATTCATGTTGTGTCAGCATCTCTTGGTTTGGTGTCTAGAGAGTGGGATCTAGTCTGGTCTCATACAGCTGTAGATCGGATGTAATGGTACAATTATAGTGTTTTCATTTTATTTTTGGGCAATTTGCATCGGGGGTCTCGTCCCTTCAAACTGTGGTGTTTCCAATCTGTAACTCTGTTGCATATTAAACTTTTGAAAAGAAGCATGGAGTTAGTTTTCTAATTTTTTGATAAATGATTTTTTTTATTAGGTTTTAGTGTATGTTTGACATATTATTGAATTTAAATGATTTTAAATGTGGTTTTTTCCTTCTCTTTTCCTCTATGATTCTAGAAATGTACAGATGGTCTGGTCAAAGTTCTAAAGGATGTTGCAAACAGTCCATATGCACCTGAGTACGATGTTTCGGGGATTACAGACCCTTTTCTTCATATTAGATTGCTCAAGCTTTTGCGTGTGTTGGGCCAGGGAGATGCTGACGCCAGTGATAGTATGAATGATATTCTTGCTCAGGTAAGTTAATTTTTTATGTTTATTTACTATCTTTCCGTATTATGACAGGTCATATTTTTAATTTGTTTGCTTGTGCTTTGTGATAGCTGATGCAATATTTAAAAAGGCTAAATCGGTCTCTTGCGTTTTTCCTTTGCGAGGCAAGGCCTAAGCCTCGATGCATTTTGAGGCAGCCTCAACACAAACCAATAAAATAAGTCAAAAAATTGAAAGATGCAAAAATAAAAATGTAATAAACTATAAACAATTTGGAAAATTCATAATGGAACAATTTGAAGTGTAACTTGCAAACAAATACCAAAGAAATCAAAATCAGCGTTTTGCTAATTAATGTCTATTTTAGTTGAGTTGAATCAAATTTATTATAATTGTAATAAGTGATTTGTTATATCATAATTTTATTAAGTGACTCATTCAAAATAAGTTTTGTTTGTGTTTGATTTTTATAATTGTAAAAAAGTTTGACTTTTTAAATCACCCTTAATAGTTAAGAAACTGGTTTTAAATTTAATAGAGGCTAGCTTTCATGGGTTTGACAATTGGAAAACAGCTTTTAAATTAGTGGTGCCCAGCTTTTGTAGATTTGACAATTAAAAACAGGTTTTAAATTAGTGGCAATTAAAAATAGGTTTCAAAAGCACTATGGTTGGCGAAAGTGTAGGCTGAAGGCCTACATGTTAGGAGGGACTTTAAAGAGGTTCATGGAAGACTCTAGAAGTGTAGGGAACATTGTGAGGAAACCAAGTCTAGAGCCTTCATGTAAGAGGACTTGTTGGAGCATTCTAGAGAGAAGTCTAGAATGATCCATGATAATGTAGGAGACTTTTAGAATATGACTAGAATGTTGCTAGAATATTACTTAGTCGTAGAGAATTCTAAAAGTCAAATTGTACATTTGGTCAAATAATTTTTCCAGAACCTAGTCTTACTTGGTAGTAAAGACACACCTTGTATGTCATTGATCTCTTATGTATAACTGTTTATTAATGATGATTGGCGTCAATAACAGTATAAATTCAGTGATTGACATTCAAATTCCGTGAATTCATATTGTACAAGGAATACTATTTTTATTGTAACCATCACTTATTCTGTTTGCCTGATATGCTATATTCCTTTTGCAGGTGGCAACCAAGACCGAGTCAAACAAAAATGCTGGGAATGCAATTCTCTATGAATGTGTTTCTACAATCATGACCATTGAAGAGAATGGTGGTTTAAGAGTGCTAGCTGTTAATATTTTGGGAAGATTTTTGTCCAGCCGTGATAACAATATCAGGTCACCTTCATTAATTTGGCTTGAACACTTTCCTCAGTTTTCAAGGGCGTGATTTGTTGTGGCTATGCCATTTGGATTCTGGTCCATTGAAGTTGTCTTTTTTGTGATTGCTGGATCAATCTTGATTAAGGATTGAGTACATCAAAATCCTATCTTGAATAGTTGCCTCCAACCCATATCCTGGCCAAAGTACTTTTTATAGGATTTTATTAAAAAAAAATTGACAACAACCTTGCAAATCTTATGTTTCTCTTATGTTGCACATCTAATTGTTTTGGGTTGTATTGTGTTTGCCTAGATATTGTCACTATACTGCATAAGCTGAAAGCTGCTAAATCTGTTTACATAATTCATTGTCAAAACGCTGTCTGATTGCGGATGCCATGAATGCTATTATTATGAAGGAAAGAGGTCTTCACATGCTCATTGATGCTTGAGATGCATCAGTATTCTGTTGGTTCAAGCACCCATCTGATGCCATACCTGCCCCATTTCCTTGTAATTCTAAATTTCTAATAAAAGAAACTGATAGTGGTGACAAGATCTTATGATAGATGCCTGAGATCAACCTTTCATGTTAAATAGACTGCAATTGCTTACTCAATGAGAAGGTCACTGCTTAGGTTGGTCTTAGAGTGAACATGAATTTCAAGTTTTTAGCGTATGTAGATATTATTAATTTGACCACGCAAACCAGATATTTACATATTTTCACTCTCCGTCTATAGGCTTTCTCGACATTTTAGAACTTGAAAATGATGGTTGAACTTCTTGTGTCTTTGTTTTGGTCAATTTCTATGATTAATCCTTGCAGTTCCTTTCTCGATGTGTACTGTAGTTTTGCTGTCTCATTACATTTGAATCATGCCATGGTAAATAGTTTTTAGCTACTATCTCATTCCTTTTCATCTTATTGATTTGAAATTCATTGTGTCAGATATGTTGCATTGAACATGCTGATGAAGGCTATTACCCTAGACAGTCAAGCAGTGCAGAGGCATCGCTCTCACGATCTTGGAATGTGTAAAGGTATCATGTGACCATATCTATTTCTTTCATCCCTAATATTAGAAAGATTCTTATTATTTGTCAAGTATTATCATGTTTAATAGTCCCTTTTGGCATGTTCAAGTCATAGATTTTTGAACTGTTGGAATTTAAATGGTCTTTAATGGACTAAAAAATAAGGGTGTTGGGTTAATTAGAACTTGGTTAAAATATCTTTAAAAATTATTGGTAGCGTGAACTTTTAAGCACTGGTGTTGATCAAGTGTATTTTGTCCTTTGGACACAGTGAGGCAACATTGGTGTTTTGTGATCCTATAAATAGTTCATTATCAGATTGTACCAGCAACTTAATGGGGTTCATGGTTCCTAACCTTTGCCGCAATAGTCTTGAGTTGGGTCTGCTAGATTTAAGTTATCTGAGAAATAATTAGTATTTAGTTGGGGTAAGTTTAAATGCTTACAGTTGCAGATAAATAAAGACCACCAGTTTTATATTGTATATCTTTTTTCTAAATTTGACAACGGTCAGTGCCACTCCCCAACCCCCAAACCCTAGGACCATTCTTGTCAAATCAATAAAATGCTTTTCAAGTTCCTCCTGGTTTAGGTAAGACCTTTTGATTGGGATATCATGTTTGTGTGTTTCTTTCTCCTTCCCCCCAACCCTTAGTGTAACATCTTTATATTAGTAAGTAAATCTGCAGTAGCATCTTAGAAATTCATGACTGCTATTTTGTTGTTAGGATTCAGATGCTTCTATCCGAAAAAGAGCCCTTGAGCTTGTATATCTTCTGGTGAATGAAAGCAACGTGAAGTCTTTAACAAAGGAGCTAATTGACTATCTTGAGATAAGCGACCCAGAGTTTAAGGGAGATCTCACTGCCAAAATTTGCTCCATTGTGGAGAAGTAAGTTGAGTGGGTAATTAGTGTATCAAAATTTTTAATTCCTTGGTCCAAAAATTGCAGGGTAGTTGTGCTTGTAGTATAATTCGTGTTAGGCATGTGATCTATGGGAGTTTGTGGCAATTATAATGCTCGACTGAGTGACTTGAATTGAATAAGGGTAGCTACACACAGATTTCATTCCTAAATGTTCCATGGGGTTTGATCCCCCTTTCCTTTTATCTTTTCCTTTTTCTCTTGCATGCATACCCCTCATAGCAGTGATTAAATCCGTCAGAGTGCAATATGATGAGAATGACAAAAAACTCTATCAAACAATAATTATTATATGTCTTCCAATTTATTTTGTGATTTACAGCCTGTCCTCTGCTTTGTGTTGCAGATTTTCTCCTGAGAAAATATGGTACATTGATCAGATGCTTAAAGTTCTGCCCCAGGTATACATCATGTTTTCAAAGTTTGAATGTATTGTTTTTGGCTGTAATTTTGAGGCATCTCTTGATAAACATTTTGATCATTTTAAAGGCCAAAGACATTAATCATTTTTGTCATGTGAGCATGATATCTATCTTGTCCATCATTAACTTTTGAAAAAGGAACAACAGTCTGCTTTATCATTTTTTTTTTTTTGTGTCAATGCGCTTTTGATTCAGACAACTTTGCCTCTTAAATTAGTGATATATAAAACACGTGAGTGCTTTTATGGGGAGTTGGAAATGTGAGTGCAGTACTTCAGAAAGTCTAAAACTTCATAACTGGGGAGGAAGATTATTTTAAATATCTTAAAGCCAGTGACATGATCATGTATCATGATGTAAAGGAGAGATATATCTCTACAAGATGATTACGACAACACATGTCTAAGTGCACGCAATCTGTTGTGGGAATATGTCATTCATTATTTTAAGTATCAAATGGTTTACCCTACCAAAAAAGTATTCTTGGTTTAGGAGGAAGTTGAATCTTTTTGACTGTTATGCACATTTATTATTTCAGGTTAATAATTCAAAATCTTTGTTTGTTCTTTATATATTCTTCTGGATTATTTTTGGTATAAATGCTCGTTTCCCCCTTTTTTTATTGTTTCTCATTCAGATCTTCATGAGTATCTGTACATTTTCAATCAACTATTTATATTACACTCATTTATTTCCTCTCGGGAGCTATAGATTTTTGTTAAATGTCGTAGTCAAGTTGAGCTTGACCAGGCTCATGTTACCATTAATGCTTGTTGAATGCAATTGATCTTTTCTCTTTCTTGTGGAGAGAATTGATTTTCTACTACATGTTGCAGGCTGGAAATTACGTGAAGGATGAAGTCTGGCATGCCCTTATCGTTGTGATTACCAATGCTTCAGACCTCCATGGATATACTGTTCGGTCTCTGTATAGAGCACTACAAACAGAAGGTGAACAGGTACCTTGTAGCTACACTATTATCCTAAAGTGACAGCCTGCGGTCGGATGAAGATTTGTCTGATTTTGACTGATTTTTTCTCTCATTTATCAACATTTTGAAGTTCTGTTATTTCCTCCAGGAAACTCTTGTTAGAGTTGCTGTTTGGTGCATTGGAGAATATGGTGAAATGCTGGTTGGTAATGCTGGAATGCTCAATCAAGAGGATCCAATAACTGTGAGTTCATGCCTCTTAAAGTTCATATCTGTTTAATTTTTCATTAAATTTCCATCAGATATTACGTATGACTTGGGTACATCTGTGCAGTAGTGGAGTTCTCTTTGTTATTTTAATGTAAAAAGATGAAGTAGGTTCTATGATGAATAATTGCAATTACGATTTATTTCTCTTCATTGTGACATTAGTTATTGCAAAACAACCAAAATTTTCCTGCTAAAGAACCAATAGAGAGCCTTAACTGCATAAGAAAATCACCTTTGAAGTGTCAAGTCAAAATCTGAGGTTCCCTCTCTGCCTCTTCTCACCTCAGTCTATTTCCTTTTCTCCAATTTCTTTCATCTAGCGTGCCTTCACAATGGTGCAATACTGTACTCTTTTAACGAAAAAAAGTTAACATGAACTAGCACAAGTCGAAGTCTGACATGTCTTTTAACACATCTAGTATCCTATCTTCCACACCCCTCTATTAGGCTTGTTTTTAAGAGGTAATATTGTTCCTTACTTTTTAGGTAGTGTTCCTACTACATTCTGTTTGTCTCGCACTATTGTTTGGACCAGTGGAAGATCAGAAATCAATATTAAGAATTTAGCTTTTTCTTATTCTATAGCAGGATGCTTATGATATCTGGTTGCTAATAATGACATAGACCTTGGTCTTGCCTCATGCTCTCTGCAACGCACTTATAAATCAACATAGGTTGTGAATGAGGACACCTAATGAGTATATGACAATGTTGTTGGGCAGATTGATAATCTGTCTTTCAAGTGATGAATGCTCACATAACTCCATAAGCATAGTAAGTAATATCTAAGTTGCCAACCAATAGCTGACTAATTGATAAATTGACTAAAATATTAATTATTCCATATACTTCAATCATATTTATACATGATACAATCCTATTTAAAGTATGACAATTAATTCTATTTCTATGTAAACTCCTAGTTAAATATGAAATATAATTGATACAAAATATCTATACATATATTTTGACTCTTCTTCTCACATTGGTGCATAGATATCACACATGTCCAACTTAGATAGTGATCAGTATAGAATGATCTACTAGCAACATGGGTTATTACATCATCAAGTTGGTCCACTCTCTTAATGTATGACACCTTTATACTTCCATAATCGAGATTATCCTTGATGTAGTTCTTGTCAAGTTCAATGTGCTTGGTTCGATCATGTTGAAATGGTTATTTGCAATCTCAATGGCTGTAGTGTTATGAGTTTATTCTGATCAAATCCAAGTTCACTAAGGAGAATCTTTAGCCGGGTAAGTTTGATAGTTGCATGATGAAGGCGTGGTATTATTTTCGATACTAGATAGGAATACCACATTTTGTTTCTTACTATTCCAAGTCACCAAATTTCCTCCAACAAATAATATATACCACTAATGTAGACTTCTATCGATCTCGAATCAACAAAAGTCGAATCATGTAACCCACAATATCTAGATACCTATGTTTAGAGAATAGAATGCCCTTGTCTAGAGAATAGAATGCCCTTGTTTGGAGAGGATTTTAAATATGCCAAGATACGATTTATTGTGTGCATGTGCTAGTCACTCGGATTATGCATGAATTGAATCACAACACTCTCTGTATTTGATAGGTTAGGTCTTGTGTGAGTCAAATATATTAACTTTCTGACTAGTTTTTGATATCTCTCTTTGTTTGTAGGAGTTTGATTTGGGTAGATATATAGCCCATGGTTCACCTCAATAGGAGTATCTACGAGTTCACAGGCTGAGTTACCAATTTCTGCCAAAAGATTTAGTACATACTTTCTTTGGGAGAGAAGAAGTCCTTGATTGGACCGAGATACTTCAATGCTCAAGAAGCATTTTTGAGTTCTTAAATTCTTCATTTCAAATTTTTTGGCCTAATAGTTATGAAGTTTTTTTATTTTAATGGGGTTACTTCCAAACAAATCCATCGGTGATAGCTTCAACCCATACATGGCCTTCTTTAGCTTACATACTTTACCTTCTGGAGGTATAAATTTTGGAGGTGTGTCCATATATACTTCTTATATCATATCACCGTGGAGGAAGGCATTCTTGATATTAAAGTGCCTTAATGGCCAGTCCAGATTAACTACTAAAGATAGTATAACTTTGACAGTGTTAATCTTAACTACTGGAGCAAAGGTCTCCAGTATAACCTTTGGTAACTAGTTTAGTCTTATACCTATCTACTTTCCCATCTATTTTGTATTTCATTGAAAATTCCCATTTACATCCCGCTGTCTTCTTCTCCTAAAGTAGTTTGACTATCTCCCAAATAGAATTTTTTTAGAAAGTCTTCATCTTCTCTACAATAGTAAACTTCCACATCATCTTGTCTACAATAGTAAACTTCCACATAGGATCTTCAAAGACTTCCTGAAAATGACTATGAATAGATATAGAAGACAATTGAAGGGCAAATGATAGGTGAGTCTTCGATAAACGGTGATAAAAAAATATAATCAGTGATAAGATAGGCAATATGAGAAAAAGATTTGGAGAATCCCAACTTATTAGGTTCTTTATGATCGCGAAGAGGGTATCTCCTACCCTGATTATCAATAAGTGGATTTAGGACCGCAGTTTCAGAAACTGCAAGGTTATAATAAAAAATTGGAGTTGAAGTTATAAGAAGGGAACCATATACTTCATGATTAACTGTGGAAGAGTCATTTGATGGCATGGTAGTATCATCAAAGGAAGTGTCAGAAACTAGAGAGGGCCTGACAGTATTATCAGAGTCTGGCGGTGGGTCGATAGTGTAGTGCCCTCTTTTCTCTTTGTATAACCTTTTAGAACAACCTAGGTGATCTTTTACTCTTATCTTCAGTTTTGGTGTGTGGGGCAACTAATAATTCATCTAAAGGCTTCCCTTTACAGAGATTAACAAGCGCTTTTCTTCCAACCACACTCGTTCTTCTTTCTTACTATTAATCTCCCCTGAAGGCGAACCGTCGGAGACGACCCAGAATCTGAGGACTCGATTCATGGCCCGAACATCTATAGACATAAAATTTTCTTTTAGGAGGATGACAACACTTATAGCCTTTTTGAGAATTAGAATATCCAAGAAAGACACATAAGAGGATCAAGCTTATCCACTAAAGTGAGTGGACATAAACATAACACCTGTGCACCAAAATACTTTAAGGCAATTGATGGCGAGAGAGGATGAGTGAAATCCTCAGCGAGGTTTGATACTCGATGATATGAGTAGGCATCGGTTTATAAGAAAGATAGCGATCATGGCAGCTTTAGCCCAGAAATATATAAGAATGTGCATAGTGAAATATAATGCACGGGCTACCTCTAGGATATGCTGATTCTTACGTTTTGCTACGCCGTTCTGTTATGTGTAGGCACATGTTGTCCAGTGAAGGATGTCATGTTCTGTGAAGAATTGGATTAGATATTGATTAAAAAATTTACCACCGTTATTAGAATAAAACACCCAAACTTGTGTATTAAATTGTATGACAATTATTTTTGAAAATTGAGGATAACATCACTTTTGGATTTGAACAAATATACTCAACTCATCCTAGTATAATCATCAGTATTTATGACTTGGCGTGAGCGGTGAAAAGCAGGCCCCAAATATCGGTATAAACCTGCGTAAAAAATAAACATTTATTGAAATTAATTTTAAAAGGTGCGATCATTCTTAGCGTAAATGCATTGTTTACATTGTAAATTAAAAGTAGAAATGTTTTGAAACATTTTTCTGAAATAATCAATCTAAGTAAGAAAAGATGGATGACCTAAACGACAATGCCATAACGAGGATTTTCTCCGTAGTTGATGTTTCTCCTACTACTTGAAAATTGCGCCAAATTCTCATATCACATCTCTTTTCCATCCAGTAGTCTGGATGTCCCCTTTCTCTACATGTTAATTGTCATTTTGTGAGATTGTTTTGAAATACACAATGGTAGAATAAAAAGTTACAAAACAATTAATATGTTTGATGATTTTGCTAATAGAGAACAACACTATTAGAAGAGCGGTCTGAAAATAAAGCATAAGTCATGAGAGAGAGACATTCTTGGCCCCAAAATTAGCATAGGAGTCCATTAGCAACTTGGATTGACGTAATAGATGAAGATATTAGCGAGTTAAATAAGGAAGAGTTACTAGTCATATGATGAGTGGCTCTTGAATTAATAATCCAAGTGTTAGAAGTAGCGAGATAAATGATGAACTATAATTACCTTTGTTAGGGAATACTCGAGATACATGAGAAGCAGAGGTAGAGAGAGGTGTCTAGGC
The DNA here is from genome assembly GCA_023638005.1 of Forsythia suspensa. Lineage (NCBI taxonomy): Eukaryota > Viridiplantae > Streptophyta > Magnoliopsida > Lamiales > Oleaceae > Forsythia > Forsythia suspensa. Next base: position 4,691,866 of record CM042666.1, read on the forward strand.
ATATTTTTTGTTTTCGACTTTTTAAGTTTGAACCACTCCGAGATAACTATGTAGCTTCTAGCAAACATTAACTATGTGTCTATCTTTGCGACGATAAGTGCAATACTCGGTAGAGGTGGCTGAAGTAGTTGAAGCCTTATAGTGAACATTTGTTCCCATAGTAACTTGCCTTTGCACTTCTCGACGGACTAGTGAATAGGTCTCTTCCAAACTTGGGAAAGGAGAAGTAGCCAAAACATGACTACTAACTTGTTTTAGTGTGTGATCAAGACCCACCAGAAACACAGACTTGATCCCCAGCTATATGCTTCCTTTGTTTCTCAATATCAGTTGCACATTTCATATCATTAGACTTCCAATAGTCAAGTTCCATAAATATGAATTTTAGTTCGTTGTAGTAATTAGCAAGAGGCCAACCATCTTGGCCTTAATCGAGCGACTTCTTCCGTTGTACTTGTGAAGAGTCGAAACATCAAGATAGCTCATATTCTTGCATCTCACACTTCTTTAGCCATTCCGCATTGGACAAAAGCGACATTAGATTGTTGGTCATAGAATTGATGAGCTAAGATTTGACTAAAACATTATATGTAGCATCATTCTCTCGTAGGTGTAGCCTTTTGTCCGTGATATAATCCTTTTTAGACCCATAATATACATCTTCAAAATTTTAGATCAAATCGATAATTAGCCCCATCTAATTTAATATGAATTGATGAAGAAGTATCATGAATAATTCTGGTGAGAAGTTTTCTTTGTCGAGTATTAGTGCTAATTATTTCGAGACATCTTGGCGGCTAGGATTTGATTAGTACTAGTGAGCAGTAATAGTGAGCGATCAGTAAATGCGATGATGTGAACGATACCAAAAGAAAGAAGAATTTTAGCGGAAATTATTTGCCTAAGTTCTAATACCAAATTAATAAATTGACTAAAATATTAATTATTCCATATACTTCAATCATTATTTATACTACGTTACAATCATATTTAAGGTAAGACAATTAATTCTATTTCTATTTAAACTTCTAGCTAAACATGGAATATATATAATATAATTGATACAAAATATCTATACATATATTTTAACTTGAATGATTGAGAGTAACAGTCAAATATCAACACCATGGTTGTCGTCATCGTCATCACTCCCCATCCCCACCATGAATCTCGTGATCTTTTTGTGCTTCATTTTCTTGATATTCTTGATGAATATGTTGTCTGGAGCAGGTAACAGAATCTGATGCTGTGGATGTCGTAGAAACTGCCATTAGACGCCATTCTTCAGATCTCACTACTCGGTCAATGTGTCTGATTGCTTTGTTAAAGCTGTCAAGTCGTTTCCCTTCCTGTTCACAGTATGTTTTTATTGATTTTCTTTTCTTGCAAGTTGCAAATGTTGATAGACTTTATTACGTGGAGCATATTTATATTTCTGCTGGTTGTGCACTTGTACAATTACAAATTTTAGTTAGATGTCTCTAAAATGCCTCACACATGCTTTGCATCTTTGAAAATAGCTAACCCTCCGCTAATGTTTCTTTTGCTTTTACACTTAATTTCTTTTCAGTGAGTTAATATTATGTAGTCGTGGTGCTTCAAGAAAGCAGAATCACTCTCAACTTTCTAATTGTCTTAAACAGCTTCTAGCCATCACTTCCTTCAGGATTGTTGTGCAACTTATTGTAAACCAATTTTCTAATCTTTGCATCTGTAAGGTTCCAGTTCTAGGTTTTGCTTTAAAAGTTGTATCCCTGGATTCTTGATTCTCTTTTCTGAGGTTATTTCAGCTTATCATTGGAATAATGAGATTAAACCATCATGTGCTACTTCCTGTTCTGAACCACTGTACCACGTTGAGTTTCTTACAGAGTTTGTTTATGAAAGACCATTTTATTGTCTATAAACCTTTAGTTTGCCAGACTTCCACTTGTGACAGAGCATCCATTTTATCTGAGTCCCTCTGTTTCTCTTTACAAACTAGTGTCTTTCTCTATCCTTCTAAATATGTCAATATTTTCACTTTTCCATTAAAAACCCAGTGTTCTTCCCGTTGTGTATGACCCTGTTCCTATTGTCTCATGGTAGAGAGGAACAAGTGTTGTTATTCGATTTTTTCTTTCATGATTTTGTTTTTGGGACCTGCATACATTATGTTATCTTAGAGATCTTGACTTTATTTATTTATTTTGTTTAAATTGGACATCGTTTTTTCTCTATCTACCTTTGGTATATGTAATGTTTATCACTGCCAAGACCTGCAATTCGATCCTTCTTATTTTATTACTATCTTGTGACAGCATGGTTGAATGTTTTCTTTACTCTGTCAATTGTTTTCTGAATCAGATGCAATTTAATATCAAACTTATTACAGGAGGATAAATGATATTGTCATTCATTACAAAGCCTTGTACTTGAACTGCAACAGAGAGCCATTGAATTTAATTCTATTATCGAGAAGCATCAGAATATTAGGTATGAAAGAGGAGCTATGCACTAAGCTTTTAATTGCCCAGTTTGTATATTATTTATATAGGCTAAAAAGCTGCTGGATTGCAATTGTTCAGGTCTGCATTGGTTGAAAGAATGCCGGTCCTTGAGCGAGGCAACCTATAGCGGAAGGAGGGCTGGTTCTGTGCCAGCAGCTGTTTCAACTTCACAAGGAGCTCCACTGAATCTTCCAAATGGGTTGCTAAACCCACTTTAGCTCCTCTTGTTGATTTGCTTGATCTTAGTTCAGGCGGCGGTCCGGCACTTAGCTCGTCTGGTGGAGATTTTCTTCAGGATCTTCTTGGTGTTGATCTATCGCCAGCTTCTACACAACCAGGTTGATTTTGTTTATGCACAGATCTGAAATTATCTTCGTCTTCAGTTGTTAAAAACACAGTTGATCACTGAACTTGTAGAGTTGCTTTGGTCACACAATCTTTTTTGTGTTCCATAAACATTTTTTTGTTTCAGTTTAGGCATTCCATCTACCTCCATTTTCAAAAGTAAATTGCTGACTTGTATAACGGAAATGATGATGTGGCTTAAAGGTCCGGTAAAGCATTGGTTTAGTCATCCAGATTGCCAAAATGCTTATTCTTCTGGAAAATTGTGCTTCCTAAATTCCTTGGTTTTAGAAGAATAAATGTTCTATTCAGTATTGACAACAAAAATTAATGCTTTAGCAGTTTTTAAAGCCACATTGTCATCTGAGCTAGCAATTCGTTACTTTTGAAAGACAGAGGTAGATGGAGTGCTTAAATTGAAACAAAAATGAAAGTTCAGTGACTAGTTCTTTCCAGAGTGAAACAACACTATGAGTTCAGTGACTAACAATGTTTTTAACCAGTTTATATTGTGTCAATGCGTCTCTGAAATAAAGACCGCAACTGATTCTGATCTACTGTACTTACTCTTATTGATGATCTGTTTGAATAATATATGCATAAATCTGAAAATAATATATGCATAAATAAGTGACATTCATATGTACAACACTTGTTTAATTCTCTCTTAGAACATATGCATCTTTGGTTGGATTTTGTTCTATGTTAGAGAGTTTCTCTCTTGGATAGAAGAAAAACGTTTTGAGTTTTTACTCTCTTCCTCAATACAACATGCATATTTAAGCTTTCTGTTTTCCTTTATAATAATTCAGGAGGTAATCAGGCTCAAAAGAAGGCGGTACTGATGTCTTACTTGATCTTTTATCAATTGGAACACCTCCGGCTCAAAGTAGCCCTTCCACGGCTGACATGTTATCACCCGTTCAAGACAACAAAAGTTCAGTGAATATATTAGACAAATTGGGCTCCCCTTCTGGGCCTCCTGCACAATCCTCTCCTCCAGTTGGAAGTTCTCCTATGATGGATTTGTTGGACGGTTTGGACCCATCTCATCAGCACCTGGTGCGTGTTTATCAGTCTATGTGCCTAGTCGGCATCATTATTTTCTTTCTGAGCTACTCAGTACCTTTGCTTTCAGTTGCAGAAAACAATGGCCCAACCTATCCATCACTCGTAGCATTTGAAAGCAGCTCCTTAAGTGACATTCAACTTCTCAAAGCAGCCTGGAAACCCACAGAGCGACACTAGTTGAGGCTCAATTTGTGAACAAGTCACCTAATGCATACTCAAATTTCATTTTCAGGCAGCTGTCCCAAAGGTAATATCTGTAGTTTATTGTAACTGTAGTTTTGTTTCATTTTGATGTTTGTGGAGGTGAAAGTTACAACAAAGCGTGATAGCTTATCCCCAATTCATGTTTCTTTTCATCTTTTTTATTCTTAATGTCGTATACCATCTTAAGTAATCATTACTCAACTCGACATGTAAAATGTATAGCTATTGTGTTGGCCGTCCTAATATAATTGAGAACTGTGGCTAGTTATTATCATTGTGTAGCCTGCAAAGCTTTGGTATGTCATGTCTTGTTTGAATTTTGTTTTTAACTATGTGGTCAGCCCTATATTCTGAACTTTGGGAAGTTCCACAGAAATTTATACATACTATTTATTCTCAGAAAATTAAATATTTTCCCGTTTTCTGCTCTTCTTGTTTTTGCAATGATGATTCAATCTGGTTCCCAATGTCAACATGGATTGCCAAACAATGCACCAAGTATTTCTTTTACGCTTCTTTTCCCGCACTTGTAAGATTATTTTGTGCTTTCAATCCACAGTTTCTTCAACTGCACTTGGATCCAGCTAGTAGTAATACTCTTCCTGCAAGTGGTAGCGGATCAATCACACAGAAGCTTGACTTACGAACAGCCAGCACGGGAAGGTATGTGGATTTGCAATTTTTGTTCCTGCAATTCATTTCACTTGATTTCGTGTGTTGAGTTATATATCAGATTAAGATTTAGTGTGTTGATTAATCATGACCGTGGGGAGTTTTTCTCTGTCTGGAAAAAAAAAAAATACTTAAATGTCCGTGTGTCACTACGTATTCAGTTTCTCTATTCACAAAATCATCTCTTCCAAAATTTGCTGACCGCTTCAATCAATCTCCCTCAATCCATCATCATAATAGAGCCTACGGTCGGATCCACTGCAAGGAAGATGTATATTAGTATATCAGATTTTGTTGTTCCTATAATAAACTATTTAAATTATGCTTGAGATAAACCGATCACAGCCAACCACCCTTTGAGAACACGTTTGGTAGGGTTTAAAATAAATTCTTTTTTCCAAATTCATTTTAACCACATATTTCATGGGATCATGAACTTTTATCAATTTTTCAACCACACATTCGTTGACTTTTATCAAAATTTCCTCAAAAACTACTTTTAAACTCTACCAAACAAACATTGGCCACCATTTCCCAGAATATCATTTAAAAGTTTCATGCAATAGGGCTGTGTGAAAATAATAATAATAATGTGTAAAAATTTGAAAATTTTCTTACTCTATGAGCATGTTAGGCTAAACTCATTTAACTTTTTGTTTCCAAACATGCTCGGATATGTTAATTTTTTCTTAATTAAAAGTAAAAAATTACTTATTTTTATAGTAACTCTTCTCTTGCAGTCAAAATAAGTAACTTATTTTCAACTTTGATCAATAAAAATATTTATTTTATTAACTTTTTCCTTGTTAGAGAACTTTTAAGATTAGCCAAACATGCTTGCACCGATAAAAAACATGGCCTATAATCTTTTTCCTAATCGGAGTATATATTAAGTGAAGCATGAATTAATACTTGCGACTTTTGCTTAATCTGTTTACCTGATTGCTTGCTATTTAAAGACTAAACATTAATTCCTCTACCTTTCAGAAATCCCTTGTAATGCGCATACGGATGGGTTATAAAATAAACGACAAAGATGTTCTCGAAGAAGGGCAAGTCAGTGACTTCCCTCGTGATTTGTGAGATCGAAGGGTCCCTTATAATGTACGAATTCTTTTTCCTTTTTTTTCACGATGGACAAGCATTTGTTGGTTCTTTGTACTTTGAGGCTCAATTTCATTTATTGTTTCATCAACTTGTGGCAGTCAGGACTTCAAGTGGTGTCAGTTGGTATAACTCAGGTGCCCTTTTTCCCTCTCTCCCTTAAAAGGGTGGTTGAATGTACATTTTGATGAGAGAATTCATGAAAGTGATTGTGGAAGCAAATTTTGCCTTTGAAGCACATATAGAATGAACTGATGTGTAAAATTTTCCATTGTTGAGAACGTTTTGGTTTTATAATTATAAGCTTCAATGGTTCTAGAATTTAGTGTATTTGTTAGTGCATGTTTAGTAAGATGGATTAGACAATACTTGTTTGCTTAATTGAAAAGGCAATTGTATTGAGGACGTTATTTTTTGTTGATTTTTCTTATACGTTCTAAGGTCATTTCCAACTCATATCTTTGGTGCAACTTTAACGCTAAATACATATGTCATCTCCAATCCATTACTTCAAATGGAGAATCCGTTACTTCAAATATTGCACCAAATAAATAGTGTATTCTCATATATTTAGATTTTTAATTATCAACAATAATTTATTTCAAAAATTATTTAATTATATAGTGTATTTATACTAAATGTATAAAATTTAAAATACATTTATTTACCGTAATTATTGCATTTATAAAAAGAAAAGAAAATCGTGATATTTAGTGTCACAATTTAAAAAGAACATTTAACATAAAAAAAAAAAAAATGGGCGAGATACAAATATCCAAAAAAAATATATATATATATATAATTAATTTTGTCATTTAATTCTCGAAATCGGTATATTCATCTCACAAATGATCAATCAATGCATTTTGAAGTGCATTGTGAGCCTCTTTGTTTTTGATTTGTCGATGTCGAGCAAGGAATTTTTGAAATGGAGTAACTTAGTCTACAACTATTTTAACTTTGGGAGATGGTAATTTCACCCAATCTTCAATTGGCGCTTTAACATCACGTTCATCTTCAATATTCATGTTATACATAATAATGCCTTGATCATTATATCATGTTATACATGTTTATTCTAAAATCGTGATGGTCATGTAACTATTGCAAGTCTTGATTGAAGAACGTCAAATGCTAGTTCTACATCTTTTCTCTGACTTTCTTGTTTCATCATAATTTTTTTTTTTTTTTTTTCGTGGATCACGAATTGTTTGTCCAATAGTAGACCATTTGGGTATATACTATCGACTAATAATAGCCCATATTATATTCTTGTTCTTGAATGACATACTTAGCTGGAGGAACAATACCTTCAGCAAAGTTGGAAAACAGATTGGATGCCTTCAACACATTGACGTCATTATTTGAACCTGACAAATCAAAATGTGCATGCCATAACCACATATCGTAATCGATTTCTGATCTAGGGATAATTGTTGGAGATCTATGCATATTGTCTGTCCAGGTGTTGGACAATTTTCCACTTCTAATGCATACAATCGAGACTACCCAACATTCTTGGGAACCCGTTGTTTACTAATATGGAGTAGCCTTGTGACGTCATTAGGGTTTGGTAATCTTAGATACTGCAATGCAAACACCTCCACAATAGAACAATAAAATTTCTTTGAACTTTTAATTGCTTTGTGGATTTTCCTATTTTAATATATTCATCAATAGGATCTATCGCTACACCATATGCCAACATCCAAAGCGTGGGGTTATCTCACGAAAAGAAGACAATCCGATTCTACCTAGTCCATCCATTTTACGTACAAAGTAGTTGTTATGATCTTCCATAGCTTTGAAGTATATGAAAAAATAACCTTAAGTGACATTCGAAAGTGTCGTGGAACATACCTTCATTGTAAAGTGGGTTCTCGAAAAAATAGTCGTTGAAAAGATTTGCATCAACATTTTGTCGATCGTGATTGATAACTATATGACCGAGAATTGAGTCTCCATAGGTCACTTAGTGTTTTTTTGTTGTTGATCGATATAGTGGCGACAATCATATTGTTGTCGGAAACAATCCGAGTTATCGCTTCCGTTAGTGTATTAATCGGTTGCAATATTATTCGATGGTTCTACTTAAGCTATCATTATTTCCGTCGGAGGGAAAGTGAAAGCAGGGGCGAAGATGAATTAGAAGAATCTCGATGTTGAAATTCATTTTCTTATAAATTGGTGTAGTGAGTTATTTATTTATTTATTTATTATATAACGTTTCCATAATGTAATCATACTTTAACCTTATCGTACTTTATTATACTTTAGCACACTTTTACATACTTTATTTGATTGTGATTCATATATTCTTAGTTTAACCAATTAATACTTTCTATAATCATAATGTATATAATCCTAACTTTAATTAATCATACTTGAAGGGGTTTGTTATAATGTCCACTGGGATACTTGTCATACACTCATTGGATGAGTGTAAATGCCCACTTTACACTCATTCAATGAGTGAAGGACATATTGTTCCGATGAGCATTATAACAATGCCCACCGAAGACATTAGATCAAAACCGCATACTTGAATTAATCATAAATTATATAATCATACATTAACGAATCACAATTTAGTTAATCAGACCTTATCTAAACATTCTTTAACTTTATTACTTTATGTAATTATTGCTTTATCTAATCATTCTTTAACTTTATTACTTTATATAATCATACTTTATCTAATTTTATTATAACTAAGCCTACTCCACAGACCTTATCTTATCCTACTTACTGTAATATATCTAATCATAGCCTATCTTCTACAGATCTTATCTTATCCTACTATCACAAAACATATAGAATCTTATCCTGGTCATACTTCTACTTTACTGTCACAAAACAATAGGCTTGCAGGTGATATCATATTTTACTTTTATTTTTTATTTTTAATGTCTACCTAGTCGTAGTGCTAATTTTTCGTCATCGTTTTCAATAATCGAATTTGTAACTACTCAATTTTAATGAGTATTTTTTCTTAAATATATTTAATAGTTGTTATGCATTACTCGTAATACAATTTATTGTGTCAATAAAAATAATTATCAAATTAAAATAAACATAAATCACTTTAAATCTTATAAATAATAAAATCCATATAGTAAGGACACAAGGAAAAAACACAATTTTATACATTAATAGAAAGGCAAAATTGGAATAACAACAAATAATCAAACCCATCTTCAAATGCATATGGCGCAGCACTGTTCATCTTCTCAAAATGGCGCAGATAAATGGCAGTCGGTTGGAGTAGTTTTGTACTCCATTTTGAAGTTTTCGTTCTAATATAACGCTCGATTGGAGATGCTCTAATCTAGTGTGACAAACTCAACCTATGAGTAGCGCCGCTTATGTGCAGTTTCTTTCCTTTCTTTAATTGAAAATTTTAATTTCTGAGTTTATCCTCTTCTTCACACAACAGGACTACATTTTAAAACTTTTGGTTCTCTTTTTTTCTCATTTTCCTGGGTTTTCACTATGCTCTTAAAAATATTGATGCATCTTCGTGCACAATCATATAGAACCAACTTTTTATAAATGTCTCTTTTTATAATAGAGGCCTATCCTTGGTTCTACTTCACAAGGATAAATATAATTGTATGAAAAATTTAGCTATTCAATTCATCACGTACTTTTTCTCTTCAATTGAGTAATATTATGTAGCATAATTGGTGCTAAACACCAAACTAAGTGGTAATTAAATGACATCATTGAATAGACAAGTTAAATGGTTTGTATTTTCACATTTAAAGTGTCAATTAAGGCTGGTGCTTGGCACCAGTTGTGCTACATAGCATTATTCTTCAACATTTGAGCAAAATGTAGGGGGTTCCATACACTGATCCCATCATTTCCAACCTACACAAACTGGGAAATCGTCCCAAGGATGCTTTTGACATTTAACGTCTAACGGTAATGGATTGATTGTAGAAGCTTGTTAAATGGGTTCAATGCAATAATCTTTCCTTCTCATATTGGCAGTAAGTGTTGAACAAGGACAGTCACTTATTCTCAAAACCTAAGAGTCGAGTATAAATGAGAAAAGTCTCTTTGATACGAGTTTGTCTGCAGATGAAACTTACATAACCACAATGGTGTGATAGAATGAGATTCTGACTCAACTTTTCAATTCAAAATATTAACGCCAGTATGAGTTAGAGACCTTATTGAATCTACGTGATGCAGTACATGAGAGGTTCAGATCCTGGAGGCTTTCCTTTAGGGATAGAATACAAATTCTCACACCCACCTAGTTGCAACCTACTACATTTACAGAATTCATCATGTCTGTCCATCCATCCGTGTCCTACAAATCTTTGGTGCTGTGCATCATCTACAGAATGTTTTCCTCTTTTTCTCTTGCAATTGCTCCGGCACGCTGCTAACAAGAAGGGTGCATAAATAAGAATGTCCGTTTGAAGAGATCTTACGCTGATATTGAGCTGGGAACTAATATCCCGTGAACCAAAGCACAACCACGTCTTGCATATGTGAGGTGGGCAGGTTGGGGTTGGTCCTTGTAGGTTCTGCACTAGTCTACGATACAAGAAAAGGTGAACTCTAAAAAGAGGGATGCAAGAGCTGTAGCACAAGTGCCTGGTATCTGAGGAAAACTAGGAAGGAACATATCTAACAATTTAAATTGAAACAAAACTAATTAACAAAAATGCGTTCTACTACAGGGCTTTAGTTCATTCTCTGTTCACCACGTGATTGCGTAAAATGAGCCTGCATAACCATTCAATCTTAGTAACAGAAGATTACTTTTCAAAAGTTCCAATGTTAATATCAAATCAAAAGTTCAATTTAGAGCCTTCAAATGCTTCAAGATTAAGTAAAATCTAATCCAAAACGTGGCCTGTTAAAAAGAAAGCAGTTCAATCACCTTGTAGCCCAGAGGCGCTTGCACATATTTCCCAATCGCATGGGCAGTCTTCTTTAATCAATATCCATTGTCTTTACTTTCTCGTTGTCTTTGCTTGACCACAGCTTGATTATGCGATCATGTGAAACAGTTGCAACACATTGTCCATCTGCAATAAATGATAAGCAATAAATAACATAAACCAGTTGAAACTTTAAACTTGAAGTATGCTTAGCTCTAGCAGAACCATGATTAAGGAAGCAAGAGTCGAGAAAATGCAACAATGTCCAACTTTATGGTATCAAATATCTGGTTAAATGCTAGAAGTCTGTTAATCTATTGTGCAAATTTTTACAGTCCTCACCTAATCTTCACGGCCCTTATCTTGTCCCAAGATCCTGAAAGAAACATTTAAAACTATCCGGTGTATTTTTTAGTTTTAAACTTTTCTAACTTCACCAATCCCATCGCGTGGCTTAACACATAGCAGTGTAAAACATCACTACTTGAAAGATTTGATAAGGGTAAAAAGTCTCAGTAGCTTCGTAGATCAAAGCCAAAATGATACCAGTCTATACAGCAGTCACAAATACCCCCAAGCTGGTGAAATACTGGTGGTAAGCATTTATAACTTATGTGGACAATGCAAGTTTATAAAATAGGCGCCAGGCACCTCAATGGACACACCAGTACTAGAACCGAATTCGCCTCTCCCTCCCACATGAAAAGCGAAAAATAAATAAATGTAAATGTACATTTTCTATTCTATCAATCTTATTACGGAACATAAGAAAGGTCCATGCAAACAACAGATCTAATACCAATTTTAAAATATAAATTATAAATTAGCTTCTAAAGTGAAAACTCACCTCCAACAACATCAAGCGGCGTAACTTTTGCTTCATGACCAGATAGTGTTCTTACAGGCTTAAAATCTCTAGATGACCAAACCTGAGATAGAAAGTCAAGATTAAGGAAATGCATAGATCACGAGTTCAACAAATATAAAACAAAATGACTTGAGTGGAGCAGCATATATTAAGAAGATGCATACCTTAGCTGTCATATCATATGAAGGCGTAACCAAAAAGTATCCCTCTTGAGGTTCAAATTTGACCTGAGATACAAGGTTAGAGTGAGCAGGTATTATATACAAAGACTTTCTCTTCCTCAAATCCCAAATGCGGCAAGTATTGTCTTCACCACCAGTAGCCAAATGATAGCCATTGGGAGAAAAACTGACACCAAGAACCTGAAAGGAAAATAATAAGAGATTCATCATTCGTACTCCAACAACCTAATCATCAATTCCAACCTCAATCCCTCTTACTGCAAAAATGTAATAATAAAGCTGGAAAGCAAAGGCGAAATAGTTCCACGACAAAGAATCTTACGGTTTGATGTGGCCTTCCAGGGCAAGGATACTTCTCCCAGACCTCAGATCCCACACACGAGCAAGAGAGTCCAGTCCACAGGATGCTGCTAAAGAGCCATCATGGTGAAAAGATAATCCATACACACTCCTGCTGTGACCTTCTTGGAGAAGCAACTCTTCACCAGTCTCTACATCCCATAATCTCCAAGTCTTGTCAAAGCTAGCTGTGCCCAAGTATTTTCCTGATGGATGGAAGGCAATGCGAGCAAGACGATCCAAATGTCCCTCAAATGTTCTCTGAGCAGACCCTTCTGTGTTCCATAATCTTGCAGTTCGGTCAGCAGAGGCAGTAGCCAAATGGTAGCCTGTGGGAGAGAATGCAATATCTGTAGCCCGTTCAGTGTGCCCCTTTAATGTGGCAACCTTCTTTACTTCAGGCACGCTCCATAACTTTGCAACTCCACTTAGAGCACTAGAAGCAGAAAAGTAAATAAGAAAATGTCAAGTGATTCTCCATACATGATTATCATATCTCAAATGAACTTTTAAAAGTCAACAGTGGTATCTCAAGGAAAAAAGAATTAACTGGTTCATAATTTATACATAATAAAAACTTGAATACCATATTTTTACAGTCAGAAAAATAAACATCTACAACACAACCATAAATGTAAGAGAAGTCACATAAGTGGAGGCCTCTCAAAAACGAAATTTGAGGACCTTATTTGAGTGTTAAAGGCTTGTGGTGGATTTACAAACACTGTAAGAGTATATCGAGGATGTCTTGAAAAGTCAAACACAAAAATGACAGAAAAGTTACTATTAGTTTGTGTAATCTGTAATATATAACAAGTACAAAACCTTTAAGATGCCCATACTATCAGCACATGTAAAGCACCTTCAACTGTATGGCGGTTATATCATATGACATATACATTGGAATGCAAATTTTGACACATGGACTAGTACAACTGACTAAATCATGCGCATAGAAAAAAAAATACACATGGGGGTGGGGACTCGGCTGGGGTGGAAAGAGAGAGAGATTACCAAGTAGCAAGCATTTTCCCATCGTGTGAAAACGAGCATCCAGAGAGGGTCGATCATCGCCAATCTCACTGCAGTCTAGGACCAGGCTTGCAGCTTGCTTTAGAGACCAATCTGTCTCTGCATCTAAATCCTCATCTGGATCATCCTGTTTCCTTCTTGCTCGATGGAGCGTAAAGCTGACTTCACAATGGAATACTTAACAATCTCTTTGCGTGCCTCTAAAAGTGCTTGGGACCCTTCCGTGTAAAAGGGATACTGGATATCTTCTTCCATCTCAGTCGGTGCAGCAGCTGCAGCTTCTTCATCCTCATGAGCTTCCATCAGCCTTTCCAACTGGCCCTCGGCGTCAAGCTTCGCGCCATGAGCATCCATAAGCGATCCCGCCTCTCCATCTCCCTTTCTCCAAAAGAGTTATAGGTTCACCAAGCCGTCGGAGGCGAGCTCGAACAGATCCATCATTGGTGGGAACTGCCAAAGCAGCCGCCGCGTCGCTTCATCAGAAGGTCCTGCATTGCTTTCTCTTGCCTTTCCCTAACCAGTCTGCTCTCTTCTGAGATCTCGTATTCTTGAGATTCACCTGCAGCACCATGACCTGATCCCAACTCATCTTGGTCTGAATCTGAATCACTAGTTCTCAGGTCTCCATTCTGTGCCAAAGTGGCCTCATGATGAGGAGGCGAACAGGGAGGCGCCAATGGCGAGGAACTGGAAGAGGAACAGCAGGTAGCGGAGCAATAGGAGGCACAACTGGGGTCGTGATAAGGGGTGCAATTATGGGTTGAACTGGTTGAACGGAAATTGCATCAATAGCCAGAACCACAGTTTGATCATGAGTCCCTACGGTGGAAGAATCAGCAACTGAAGCAGTGACTGTATTTTCCTCATCGACATCCATAATTCCTGAATAATGAGAGAAAAAAATAAATAAATACGCCCTTCTCGGTGGAATTCCCATGTGCACAGGACACAAACACACCAATACAAATAATAAATCCTAACAAATACAAGTACCAAAACGAAAACCCTAAAGCTAGCTCACAGATTACTAACAAGTACTTAATCCCTACATAACATACATACATATAAATGTACGCAGGGGCCGGACCTATAACAATACGTTGGGACATTGTAAAGATTGTAAAGACTGCTAACAGTCCCAAAGTTTAGGATAAAATCTTAGTATCTTAATTAATAAAATAAACATTGTAAAGGAACATTCATTATTCCAGCAAAAAACAAACTCAAATATGGGATATTGTAAAGATTCATCATTCATACTTAATTACTTATTGAAATTGCAGCAAAAGGAAAAACAAAAACATTAACAAAACGATTTACCTGAAATGCTCGGCTGGAGCTGGCCGCGGGTACGGAGGATTGCAGCTGCAAGGAGGCGCAAAGGTTTGAGTTTGGAGTGGAAATTGCGATTTGGGTTTTGGAATGGGCATTTTCATTGGGCCTACGGTCGTGGGTTAATGAGTTTTAATTGGGTTGGGTTAAATCTAATTTTGAAGGTGTTTTCTCAAAAATAACCTCAATAAAAAATATTTCTTAAAATATTGTCACACACATTTGTTATTAACAAACATAACAAATCTAACAACAATTGTTACAAAAATAAAAAACAGTATTTTTAGAATAAAAAAAGTTGAATAGTATTTTTAAAAATTTTTATATTTTGTAGTATATGGTGAAATTATCACAATTTTGGATGAAGTAAAAGGGGCAAAATAATTTTTTGTTTTTGTTTTTTTGAGAAAATTAACTCAAATACCCACTTTTTTTAAAAAAAATATATAAACATGATCCTTTTAAATCTTATCAATATATACCCCATATACCACTTTGACATTTGCTATTGCTTTCTGTACATGTTGCCGTCATCGCCGCCACCACCACCATAGATCTATATCTCCCATTTTCTTCTCCAAATCCCGAAATTTCAAGTTGCCCGCCACCACTACCTTTGACGAATTCAAACTCCCTCCAATGCATCTGCCACCAAACAAGCAGCCAAAATCCACACATTTTTATCATTGCCATTGCCATATCCCTCAGCCACCAATCTCGTAGATCTAGATCTGTACAAATCCAGATCAACACAGTCAAGCTGCCCACCACCACCTCCTTTGACGAATGCACGCAAAATCCTAGATGACTTCTCCCATGCTTTCTTCATCTTCGTGGAATTGGCTCGAAACACGAGTAATATTCTCAACTATTATTTTCACATTCGATTTGATCGCAAATCTTTATGCTCATTGAGAAACATATTCGATGGGAATCTTTTTCGTTTTGAGCCAATCTTAAATTATCTTTCCATCCAAACACCGGTAGAGGATTTTGGGGAACTAAGATGCGATTATAGGGAAAAATTCAATGTGACAAACATAATTGAGGGCTTGAGAAATACCCCATTTTCATTCAAACAATATTTTATAATTTATCTTATTTTATAATTTTTTTTAAATATATTATTTTCATTTAAAATCAATATTTCAATTTTTTCATTCGAAAGTAATATTTTTACACAGGTAACATTATGTGTTACTATATTTGTTACTCCAAGTTACTTCTTCATTTTCATTAAAATCAATATTTTATAATTATCTACTTTTATAATTATTTAAAAAATACATTTAAAATTAATATTTTAATTTTGCATTTGAAAACAACATTTTTACACTATTAACATACTTGTTACGATTACCAATGTTAGTGCATTGATGTTCTCGTTCCAAGGTAAGAGCATCTCCAATGCATCAATGTCCAGCTGATGTGGCGATGAGGTGGATATGACAAAAATGATGTGGCAGCATTTATTGTAGAAGGTCGTCCAACATGCCGTCTAGTTTTAGACATCCTGTTAGATACCTTCCACCCATTTTTTCATTAAATTGTATCTATCTTTCTTATTTATTTTTCCTTCTCTTTCCTCTTTCTACACACTCTCTCATCATTTATTTTTACATCTTGCCACATAGATTTTTTTTTAGAAGGTGTATTATTAGAGATACTTTAAGACATGTTCTTCTAGATCTGATTTTTCAGGCTGATTCTTGGCTTGAATTGATAGTACTCCAAAAAGTACCACTTTAAAAGCTTCCATCTCTATCTTAAATTTTTGTGGAAATATACTCTATATATTGCATATTGCAACCAGGATCCATCATTGACGCAATTCCCACTACCAGAAATGTAATCTTAAGCCTCTGAATCATGTTGGTCACATTGAATTTTCTTTCCAATAACCTGCATCTTAGTTTCCCAAAATCCTTTGCGGTGTTTGAATGGAAAGATAATTTATAGATTAGCTCAAAATCGAAAAAGATTCGCACCAATTATGTTTCTCAATGAGCGTAAAGATTTGAAGATGAAATTAGAATCTGCGAAAATAATAGGTGAGAATGTTACTCGAGTTTGAGCCAACTCCATGAAGATTAAGGAAGCATGGGATGAGCCACTTGGGATTTTGTACGAATCGTTAGAGGTGGTGGTGGTGGGCGACTTGGATGTTCTGGATTTGTACAAATTTAGATTAGCAAGACCGGTGACGAGAGGAGATGGCAATGTGATGATGTAAAGGTATGGATTTTGGCGACTTGTTTGGTGGCGAGGCATTGGCGGAAGTGCAAATTAAGTCGAAAGTAGTGGTGGTGGTGGGAAACTTGAAATTTTAGACTTGGGGTGGAAGATTTGAGATAGAGATCGGTGGTGGTGGTGGTGGTGGTGGTGGTGGTGGTGGTGGTGATAGTGGTGGTGGCGGCGGCGGCGCAACAACAGTGGTCAAAGTGGTGGTGCAGCAATGGTGGCTTGCAATGCCGAGTAAAAGGCGGAGGTGCGTGGGTGTTGAAGATTAGTGTTGGTAAATAATTAAATTGGGATTAGAGTTTGACAAATATTTATATAGTGTAAAACAGGGTATTTTTTATTGAGAATTAAAAAGGGAGTATATTTTGAATTTTTTTTAAATAGTAGGTATTTGGGCTAATTTTCCTTTATATACTATGGATGGGAGAATTTGAGACGGACCAATTTATAGATGATATTCTTTTCTAATTTTTTTATCAGTTAAATAAGAAAAATGTTTTGCAATTCAACAATCTTCAAATAATAGTAAGTAAATCTCCAATATAACCATGGATTGCTTAAAAAATTTAGTCACAAAAGAAAATAAACGATGTTAAAAAAATTCATCTCTAATGCAACCTGACAGGGACTTTGTGTGATAGAGAAAAAAATAGACATTGTCTAGAGCTCTATCTAAAATTTTCAATGCAGATTTAAATGAAATTTTGTTTTTGTTTAAAAAAAATAAAAGATAGCTAGATAGGAATCCATTGAATTCATTGGAGACCAATTTTGAACTTGATTTGTCTGCTCATTAGACATCAATGCCATATAAATTGGAAGTTCTTCGACATTACGTACCACCTAGATTTCAATTCATAGAATGCATTGAAGATACTCTAATGTTCGAAAAATGACATGAGCATTAATTCGAGAAAAAGTATAGAGCTAAAGGTCGATTGAAGTTGAACTTGGTTTAAATAGGTGGTCAAAAGAATTATATAAATGAATAAAAAATTTATTTTTTATTTTTATTCAAAATGACTCAATTATGTGTTTTTAAATATCAAATTTTTAGATGTAACTTCAGATTTTTGGATTGATTCTCAATTTCTTCGATCAAATCAGTAGATCCAATTCGATTCTAATGAGTAATGACATTGGTAAGTAGTGACTCTTCTATATATACTAGTCCATGGCCCATGTGTTGCACATGTTGTATGTGTAATATTGTTTTTACTAATTATTACGGTAGGTTGTATTAGTATAATTAGCAGTCTAATTTGTAGGAAAAAATTGTTGGTCATAAACATGAAATTTACTATCAAGAATAATAGATAGAACGAAAATTTATTTTGATTGTAGAATATATTTATTTGATTAGAGCTTGAACTTTGAAAGAAATTACGAATCACTGGATATTTTGGACTATTGAATATATAGTTTATCGGAGATTAGAGAGAACCACTATATAATATCTTGCTTCTTTCATTTTGATATCTAGTATAGCTATGAGATCTCTATTGTAGCTTAGATTACACCCTACTACATCGTTTGTGTTGTAGTCATCTTGAATGCAATCCATGTAAAAGTTCTTGATTTCTTCTCGTGTTGTTTGCCATTCGATTTTTCTTTGCCGTTTTACGTGAAAGAAATGTTAAATAGCATGGTAGACTACAATCTTTCAATGTCTCTAGAAAATTCAAGGAGTGCGAAGCTAGAGTATCCTCTATAGTCATATAGCGGTTGAAAATTAGTAATTTAATACCCTTGTCGTTTTCAACGTTGTTAGATATTGTTGTTGCAATTTTCAACACACATGTTAGTCTCGAGTGCATCTTTGGGATATTTTCTACTATTACTATCTCGTGACTTTACGATCTTGCTGCCATTGTTGTTATCGGGCATCTTAAATGGTAGGGGAAAAAAAAGAACGAGACAATAAGAAAGTGCTATTATTATAAATGTAAAAAGATAAAATTTACAATTAGAACAATTAAAAATTCTAAGAGTTGATTATAGTTTTATTCACAAAATGAAAAAGAATAATAATTATTGTATATAAAAATGTGCAAGGAAGATGAAATTTATGTGTAATTGGATTTTTATAGTATGTGATAAAAGTGATAAAAGACAGTAATTTTTAAATCGTAGTTGTAAAATTAAGAGCAAAGAAATGATACTTACGTAAACTTAATTGTGAATAAGGAATTTGATTCTTTGTTGGAATCGACGTTAGAATTTGCAACATTTATATAGTAGTGTGTTTTGGAATTTAGTAGTTTGTAATTGAATAAATTTACAATTTATGAAAAGAATTTAGTGATTTGTTGTGTTGTAAATTGGAATTGTATGCTTTGTATTTAGTGCAATAGTTTTTAGTTCTTTAAGAATATGTACAAAAGAGTAAATTTTTGGCTATTAGTGAATTGGCTTTTAGTGAATTATTGATGAGTAATTGTACGTTTGTGAAAGAATGTAAATAATTTAAGTTGTAGTTTTTGTTACTCAGTATGTTGTTTGATTTGAAGAAAGAATATTGGTTTCCCATTTATATGATTGATTCGGTTCAATGAGCTAAGATGTAGAAACTCCCCAAAAATCTCAATAATGCTCCTAGCTAAAACTCTTGTACATATAACCATTATGGCCATAATCTGTTCCATTTGGCTCAATTACCCAATTTTTACCTTTTGTACCTATTGTGAATTCCTAAAATTATAACTTTGAGTTCCAAATCTTTTGTAAAATGAGCACGTAAAAGTGACATATTTTGACCATTGGAAACTCACACAATCTAAACTATGAGGAAGTAACTAAATTCATACTACTTGGTCTTGAGTAACATGGAAAATTGTTGAGCTGTGCATATTTACTCTTGAGTAATGAACTGTTATTAGCAATTTAAAGAAGAAAAAGGAAGTGCAAGTTGTTTCTCCTCTAAATCCATTTTGCAATTAGAAAGTCAATCTTACGAACTTGTAGGTTCTTTTTCATGTGTTTGACATGTTCCAAAGACATTCAAAAGGTTCCATTCTCAAAAGATACATAAAAGAAACCAAATGTAGTTTGGAACTTATAAATTATAAGAAATTATGTTTTCAAATTTTCATAGGAACCGATCAAATATATTGAAACTTCTCCAAGAGGACTATAGCATAAGCATGTTGTACATATGTTGGCATTGAAATATCGAACATTAGCACAAAGGTATGAGTGAATTGGAATATAATAAATATAACATAAGTTACATAAGATAAATATACCAAAAGATTGGTTTAGCACTTACTTTTGTTGATAAGATTGGTTTAGCACTTTAACCAAAAAGATTGGTTTAGCACAAAGGACCATCAATGAAGAATGATCTACTTGCTTTTGTTGATAGATATACCCTATTGTGTGTAACTTGTTATGAGAAGTACCGAATTAGTGTATTCTTATAAGAAAATTAGTTATGAATTATATAATTTGTATTATTACCATTAAAAGACGATACTTTCATATTTTTTCCCAAAAGGACAAGCTTCTTACACTCTTTGCCCACGAAATTTTTTCACATTGTTAGTAGCACAAATGTCAAACCTTCAACCAAAAGTATAGTAATGAGGGAAATAAAACTTATCTATTATATTGCACATAAATAAGATTGTCATTGTCAAAGATTTACTTTTTGTTTATGAAGATTAAATCTTGGGTTGACATTCACTTCGAGAGCGTGTTTGGATAACTCAATGGCGCTTTGAAAATATATTTTAACAATGTCAATGTAATAATAAATTTAGAATAAGAGATAAAGAAATGTTTATGTAGTGAAGTTGTAATGAGATAAAACCAATTGACAATAAAATTATGACTTACTTATGTTTGTGTTTGAGTCCATGTGACTTTTCATATGTTCAAATTCAATAACGTTGTATGTAGAAATCAACAATGCACTATTATCTTCTTGTGTATGTTGTACTATTGTTTTCCCACAAATAGTCCACTGGACTTCTCCACTTTTGCTCTATAATTTGGATGTATTTCTCTCACTAATGCATTAGATATGAGGTATGTTTTTTTCCAACAGCAAGCTCATCTTGAAATGCGGTAATATTATGGTCTTAATGTTGGATTATTTATCTTTATAATATACTACATATTGTATTACAATTATATGGGCTATCTAATTAATAGGAATATTAAGTGATATGATTATTGGCCCCTAGAAATATCTAAACTGAGTATGGGCTTTGTAATGTGTAGAGACCGGATCCTAATCCAATTAGGATTGATGGACTTTAATTGAACTAAGGTATCTGAGAATATAATAAAGGGTAAATTCAGTATTTGGTCATTTTGTTTTGGCACTTATGGGCTCTAAAGTCATATGCTCAAAACTTAATTTAACTAAAGTCATATTTTAGATCTAAAAGACCAACATACCCTTAATTGTAAAAAATGCTAATTGTGATATTGTTTTGTTGTGATACTGTTTTGTTGTGATTCCGTTTTGTGATACTTGTTTTTGTTGTGATCTTCGTTTTTTTGTGATCTTGTTTTTATTGTGATCTTTGTTTTATTGTGATCTTGTTTTATTTTGCGAGATACAAAAGTGTTCTGAACCTTATCTTATTTGGTTAGAAAACATTTTCTTTTCACACTTATGTTGGGAAAAAAACAAAGATATTAACTCTTTTTTGTGGCT
Organism: Forsythia suspensa; assembly: GCA_023638005.1. Lineage (NCBI taxonomy): Eukaryota > Viridiplantae > Streptophyta > Magnoliopsida > Lamiales > Oleaceae > Forsythia > Forsythia suspensa. The sequence goes on from CM042666.1 coordinate 4,713,312, forward strand.
ACTACTTGAGTGATGATATGATTTGGTTTATAGTTTTATACGAGTTCATTTTCAACAACAAAGATATAAAGATGAGTATACTTTGCTTTATTTTTCTCTATGCAGGGAGAACAAAAATTTAACAGGGATTGCACGCTATGCAAGTTGTAATACTCATCTTGGAATTGGTGAGCTGATAGACATTTTTTCTGGCCTTTCTTTTAAGACAGTACTCCTACCCACTTCTTTTTCGTTTAGATCAGGAGAAGAGGAAGATAAATGATGGGTTATCTGCATGATGACATGTGGATCACATTTTCTTGTTTTGCAGAACAAAGCAGGCGTGATGATCTTAAATCCCTTGGTTATGTTCTTTTGTATTTCTTGAGAGGAATGTGCACCAATTCTTTCCACTTTTCTTATGTTATATTCTATTTAGATTTTAGCAAAATGTTGATATACAATGGTTTTTTTAACCAACTACTAGTCTGCATATATTGTGATACTGTTTTGTTGTGATCTTCGCTTTTTTGTGATATTGTTAAACCTATGATTCTTGTAGTGAACTTTTATGATTCTTGTAGTGATAATGAAGAACTAGGATCTAATCAATCAAGAATTAGGAGTGTTAATGAAAAAGGATCAAGTTCAAAAGATGTTCAACAAGAGAAAGATGAATGGTGGCTTCAATAAAGATATATTTATCCGTGATACTGTTTTAGATGATTTGTGATCTTGTTTTGAAAAAAAAATTAAAGATTATCATTTTAAGCTAAAGAGACGATTTTCAAATGGGTAAAATCCATCATAGGCAGTGGCGAAGCCAAAGCCTTTGGTCTTGACCGTCTCGTCGAGACCATTCCGAAAACATATTATAATAAAAATTAGAAACACGTGTGCAAATTCTATGTTCATTTCTATTGTGATACTATTTTTTGTGATCTTGTTTACATAATACAATATCAAACAACACACATGACTATGATACCATGCTTTTATCTTTGATAATCATGTTTAATTAGTCATGTGTGTTGTTGTGTTGTTTGACATGTATTATGCAAAACATTAAAATGGATTAGAACATGGATTAAAACAAGATAAAATTACTAATGCACATTACCTAAACAAAAGCGATTATCATAGATTAAAATAGTATCATAAACAAAACTAAGACATTCAAACAGTATCACAGGTTCAAACCTTGGCATAATTAGACAGTATCAAAGAATAAAAGTACGGTATCATAAATAAAACTCATTCCACATAGAATAAAACAGTATCATGGATTAAAATAGTATCAAAATATACTAATACACATTACCTAAATAAAACAGTATCATAGATTAAAACTAATACATTCAAACAGTATCATAGGATTAATACATATGCCTATATAGTTTTAGATGACTTCCCATTAACTTGAGAATGATTGGCAGTTCTTCTTTCTTCATCTTGGCATTGCTCTGAAGTATGTGTTTGCTTTTAAGGGACTCAGATACCTTGGAAGAGCTTTAATTTGCAGCAAAAGGATATACATTAATTTGTGATACTGTTTTAGAGGATTTGTGATACTGTTTTGAGAAAAAAAAAATTAAAGATTGCCATTTTAAGCTAAAGAGACGACTTCAAACGGTAAAATCCATCATAGGCAAATGCAAAAAGCGACCGGGTCTTGACCGTCTCGTCGAGACCATTCCGAAAACATATTATAATAAAAATTCTGAGCACGTGTGCAAATTCTATGATCATTTCTATTTTGATACTATTTTTTGTGATACTGTTTTGCATAATACAGTATCAAATAACACACATGACTATGATCATGTTTTTATCTTTGATACTGTTTAATTAGTCATATGTTTTGTTTGATATTGTATTATGCAAAACAGTATCATAGATTAAAACATGGATTAAAACAAGATCAAATTATATTAATACACATTACCTAACACAAAAAACATTATCATGAATTAAAACTAAGACATTCAAACAATATCACGGTTCAAACCTTGCCATAATTGAACAAAGATCATCGATTAAAACAAAGATCAAACACGTATGAGAATTCTATATAATTTCGCTTATGATACTTTTGTGATACTTGCTTTATAATACAAATATCAAACAACATACATGACTAACAACACAAAGAAATAATCTAAGGGCTACCAAAGATTCATCCTTACAAAATTAAAACTACTATTAACAAAGAACAAATCATGGCCACAACAAATATACTTCCTAAACATTAACTTATACGCTCATCCCATATTTTGTTGTCCTCACATTTTGTTCAAATGGCAACGTCGGAGCATTTTTAAGAAAGACAAAACATCTTCTAGAGGAAGAGAACTAACTACACTATCCGACAAGGATGAAGGACTACCAGCATTCAAAGAATTAACAGTTGGAATAGCTAGTAGCTGATGAATATTTCTAAAAGCTTCACTGAATTTACAACCTGTTCACAGACAGACCCATTCTCGTGGTACCACTGCTCCACCTCCACCTCCACCTCCACCTCCACCTCCACCTCCACCTCCGCCGGAATTGAAGTTACCACCGATCCACCTCCTTGAAATTGAAGTTACCATTGCTCCACCTCCACTTCCACCTCCGGAATTGAAGTTACCACTGATCCACCTCCGCCGAAATTGAAGTTACCATTGCTCCACTTCCACTTCCACCTCCGCCTCTGCCGAAATTGAAGTTACCCATTCTCGTGGTATCATTGATCTACCCTCCATTCTCGTGGTACCACTACACACAGTCGTTGGAATTGAAGTTACCACCGATCTACCTCTGCCAAAATTGAAGTTACCATTGCTCAACCTCCACTTCCACCTCTACCTTCGTCGAAATTGAAGTTACCCACTCGTGGTATCATTGATCTACCCTCCATTCTCGTGGTACCACTATACATAGTCGCTTTAATTGAAGTTATAGTTTCCGATTACAAGCTATGCGTAAGAGGTTTGTAGAGATAGAAAAGGCACCATGAAAAATACTGGATCGAGGGGTATTTTGGAATTAATTTAAAATATTACTTAAAGTATGACTTAATCACAATTTAAAAAAATATCTTGACCTAATTTGAAACAAGTCATGTGTAAGTGACTTATAGACAATTTTTCCTATAATAAATAATGGTCCACGGGTCAATCATAGTTTTTTACTCTTCTCTTCTACACCATTATAGATAGAGATTTTATTGAGCACTATTAAGGTGATTAGACTGCAGAAGATCAAAACCTCTCAATTTCAACACCAATGGAGACATTGAGCACTATTGAGGTTATTAGATCACGAAGATCAAACCCTCTCAATTTCAACACCAATGGACACAAAGGAACACTATTGAGGTGATTAGATCATGCAGACGATCCAACATTCTCAATTTCAACACCAATGGAGATAGGTATTCTTCTCGAATTAATCATACTTGATAATTTGGCATGATATATGGATTCTTTAATTATGTGTATCTAATTAAAGAATATAGATTTTATTTATAACAATTGGTATTAGAGCCAATATCATGTTAAATTATCGATGATGATAATTGTTTTAGTCAATTTATTAAATGCTAAAACTATACACATGAAGAAAATATTTTTTTCGGTAAAAATCATTATGTGTATATGATTTTTTTTCGGGATTGTTTTGTTGAGGAAAATAAAGAATATGTCTATATAACTTGTATATATATTTTGGAATTATATCTAAGTGCTATATATACATATATTTGAGCATGAATGATTCTCTTTGTGTTGTTGGATTGAATTGCGAGATATAAAAAAATGGTTTAACGACAAGTTTACCTGCCGTCAGGTGAAGAAGCAAATACTTGGTTGGAGCCGCTTCACAGAAGAAAACAACAGGCCAGCAATGAGGCAATCATTGGGAGGAAGAAGAAGCGGCGCTAGAATGAACAAACTAAAGCAACATGGGGTCAAATCGGTACGGTCGATTGTTGATGGCGCGCTAGGTTTAAAAACCCTAGTCTTGCAATTTTTAAAGAACAGACCTCATGTAAAATTTGATAAATTTAAGGATTATGGTGCAATTTTGAGATTTAGGTTATATTGCACATTAAGTCCCTAAAGTTTAAAATTAATTAATTAAATACCTCGTGTTATGATAATTTAAAACTAAGCCCTAAAATTTTAAATATTAAGTAATCTAACCCTATAGTTATAGGATTTAATAATTTAGCCCTTAAAGTTGAAATTTTTCATAAGTTGGTTACTAAAATTTTAAAATTTGCAATTCAACCCTAAAGTTTTAAAATTTCTTCAAAGAAAGGCCATTAAAGTTTTAAAATTTAGGATTCAATCCCAAAACTTCATAAATCCTAAATTTTAAATCCCTAAAGTATTAAAATTTCAACTCTAAGGTCCTCTAAGTTTTAAATCTTAAAGTTTTCTCCGAAAATTCTCAAATTCTTGATTCAAGTCTTATATTTTGAAGTGAATAATATTAATACGATATGTTGCTAAAGTAACTTCTATTGTGTTGATTTGTTTATTTTGCAATATAAAGATAAGTGTATATGTTACTTATGCGAACAATGACCGGTCCAAAGGAATGTTATTGTTTGGCCAAATAGCAGACATACATGTGACAGCAAATATATGATAATTATAAAAATGTCATATGAACAATAAGTCGGTCCAAAGAAATGTTTATTGTTTGATAGATTTATTATCTATATTTGATTATCACGCTGAGAGTACCACTTACAATTGATGTTATCGTCCAAAGACTAAATGTCAATGTTGTACTAGGTATCTTGTGATGGGCCCACCAATAAAATACATGTTTTTTTGGATTTTAAACCTTAGGTCCTTCAAGTTTTCAGATTTTAAAATCTTAGGTCCTTCAAGTTTGGAATTTTCAAATTTAATACCTAAAGTATCTTCGTATCTTTGAATTAATCGCCTTATATTTCAAAATAAATCAATTGAAACGACACGTTGTCAAAGTAACCTCTATCGCGTAGATTTGTTTAATTTGGAATATTAAAATGTGTGTGTCTTGTTTTTATGCGAACAATGATCGACCTAGAGGAAGGTTATTGTTTCACTTAAATGATGATATATATGTGGTAATAAATATGTGACAATTATAAAATTTTCATGTGAAAATAAGTCGATCCAAAGAAATGCTTATTATTTGACAGATTAATTATCAATATTTGATTACTACACGAGAGTACCACTTACAAGTTGATGTTTCTATCCAAAGACTAAATATCAATATTGTGCTAGGTATCTTGTAATGGGCCATCATATACAATTTGTCATACATATGTTATGACATGATCTTTAATTGTGAGCTTGATATATTTTCTCGCTTTTCGCTTTACGCTTCTATAATATATGCCAATATTAATTTCATCCCCATGCTTAATGGCACAAATTTCAAGAATTGGAAAGATAACGTTATGATTGTTCTCAATTACATGGATATTGACATTACGCTTTGACGTAACGATATCCTACTCTCACCGATGAAAGTTCTACTAAGATTAAAAGAGACCCGAAAAATTGGGATCGTTCTAACTGTATTTAGTCTTATGATCATAAAAATTCCATTCCGTAAACATTTAGGAAACTATGTCTCGAGTAGGAAAATGTCTAATCTCACTTCTAAACTAAAAGCACTAAAGTTAGAATTGTCTCGAGGACTTGCTCGCATTTGGTTTTGATTTTCCTTCATGCACAATACGGCCAATTTAAAGTGAGTTACAACACCCAAAAGGATAAATAGACTCTTAATGAGCTCATATCTCACCGTGTGCAAGAAGAATAAAGACTTAAGCATAATAGGACCGGAAGTGCTAACTCATCAACCACTCCTCAAGATAAGACAAGAAAATAAATAGAAAAAAAGTAAGCTGCAGTTGGGGTACCACAACATAAAGTACAAAAGAAATAGGATAAGGAGTTCACCTGTTTCTTTTGCAAGAAGGGTGGACACATGAAATAAAGAATGCTCCAATTACGCTGCATGGCGTGTTAAGAAATATATGATTCTCGCTATGGTTTGTTCTAAAGTTAATTTATTTAGCTTCTATACCTAGACACACTTGGTAGATTGATTTTGGTGCTACCACTCACATAAATGTGTCTATACAGGGTTGCATGTAGAGCCAACAACCAATTAATACTGAAGGATTTATCTTTGTGGGCGAAGGAAAAGCAGTTGCAGTTGAGACTATAGGGACTTTTAGGTTATTGTCGAGGACATGGTAAGAAGTATAATTAGTCTTTCTCATTTACCAAAATCTCTATGGAGAGAAGCACTAAAGACTACAAAGATACATCCTTAATGTGGTTCCAAATAAAGCAAAAATTAAAACCCTTATGAACTTTGGATCGCCAAGAAGCCTAGTCTTAGGCACTTGCACATTTCGGATGTCCAAATAAGCAAGGCCTTACATGTGCCAAGTGAAAAGAAATCGACTCAAGAACTTAATCTGCTATTTTGTTGGATACCGATAAGTGTGATTTTACACTTATTCGACCATCAAAAGTAGACAATTGTAATTACTCTTAAGTAATTTTCTACTTAATTATGTGTCTATTTAATTGTTTTAGGTCAAAACCCCGAGATCGATGGAATTGGAGAAAAAAAAAGCAAAATAGGCGAAAAGGGACTGAAAGCGTACAAAAACTTGGATATGGAGATCAACTTGCAAACATTCAAAAGTTGAAGGACTTGGGTTGCAAATAAAAGAGGACTAAATTGAAATGAAAGAAGAAATTAGAGGACTAAAGAGGACAAAATTCAAAGTTGAAGGACTTGTGTAACAAATAAGATAGCTAAAAGAGAAAAAGGACAAAAATATGACCAAGGACCAAATAAAATATATGTCAAACCTTGGAGGACCAAGTGTGCAAATATGGAATTGGAACCAAATTTGGAATATATTTCACTATCTGCCGCGGTGAATCCGCGGTTTGCAAACCGCGGTTCGACCACGGCAATGTGCTATTCGCTCGTCTGGGTATTTTTTAGCTTATTTTTAATTGTAGTCATGGCCTTTTTCAATTTTTCATGTACATGAGTTTCAATTTTAGTAAAACACTATATAAAGACATGACCTAGGTCAAAAGGAGGAGGTTAATTCTTGGACGAACACAAGAGAAGACGGAGAAAAGAACGACGAAGAAGACGAAGAACGACCAAGAAATTGAAGATTGGAGCTTGAAGACAAAGATTTCTTGGTATAAGATATTCAGCGTTTCTTACTCTATTATTTTCAAGATCTGGTTATGTCTTCAATTATCTTCATCTTTTCTTTCCCCCGAGTCATGAATAGTTAAATTTAATGTTTGGATGAACGATGTAGCTTAAGTTTAATTCTTTAATTTCGAATCTCAAGTTTTAATATATAAATTGTTTATGTATTTGATTTTCCTTCTTTTCTTAATGCTTGAGATAATTGGCCATTATTTGTCATTGATTTGTGGATTGTAATGAATCGAGAGGTAAATTATTAATCTAGACCACATAGTAAAATCCGCAATTGGATAAAAAGTAGAGATACGCTTTTGTTATTGTCACGGTCTTGAATTGAATTTTAGGAGATTTAATGCATCTAATTAAGGACCATTCTCGACTACCTAAGTTGACTTAATTAGAGAGGACTAATTTAAACTCGAGAGAGGTAAATTATGTTAAATTTGTGAATTCGACCAAATACAACTTTAGGAATAAATCTTGAGAAGAGAAATTAGAGATGATAACTAGGTGAATTCGTCATCCAAACGCTTTTAACCATCATATTTTATTAATTCTTGATTTTTTCTTTATTATTATTTTCAAAAATCCAAAGTTCTAGCTTAAATCTTTCAACTCAATTTATTTTAAACTATTTATAATAGACTAGCACTTTGATTAATTTAACTAGTATCTAAATAAGATAGTCTTCGTGGAAACGATAATCCTGACTCAAAAGTCTACTTTATTACTTGTTTGCGATATTGTACACTTGCAATCACGTTATTTTCACAACAAGTTTTTGGCGCCGCTGTTGGGACTATTTTTATTTAATATTAGTTTAGATTAATTGTTAGTGTTAGTTTAATTTTTATTTTTTCTAATTTTATTATTATTATTATCGATTTCTTTTATTATTGCTATTAGTACTATTTTTCTTCTTCTTTGTTTATTTCTATTAGATGGCGTAGATGCACAAATAAGAAGAGAGCTTGAACAAGAGGTCGCAAGAGCACCATCAGAGAAGCAATCCGAATGGCAAACTTCAAAGAAATTCAACAACATGAAGAACAAGAAGAAGATGACGATGGAAACATGCCAATGGCTCGGCCCTAACTCCCAAGCAGCAGCCCCGATCGCTCAAGCATAATTTATCCAGCTTTTGGTCGAAACGACTTCCAACCAAGAGCCGATATGATTAATCTTTTCAAGAACAACCTCAGCTTCTATGGAAATGCGATCGAAAACCCTAATACTCATCTCTCTAGATTCCTACGATGCTCCATAATTTTCGGGCCACTGAGTAAATGAAGATGCCATTAAACCCTGGGTTATTTTCCTACACTTTGAGGGATGGGGCTTTGGAATGGTTAGACGCAGTAACCACATGCTAGTATCACAACATGGGATGACTTGGCTAGAAAATTCTGCAACAAATACTTTTCACCAAATAAAGTAGCCAAATGAAATTGGAAATTTCTACTTTCCAACAACCTGAGGGCTTAAAGGTATCATGAAGCTTGGGGACGATTCAAGGAATTGCTCGTAAAATGTCCAAATCATGGCATTAAAAAGGGCAACAGTCGAATATTTTTATTCCAGGCTATCTCCCTAATCTAAATCGACAAAGGACTCCTCTCGCAAACGGGTCCATTGCGAATAAAAATGTCAACGGCAAGCATGGGATCTCTATGAGCTGATTGCAAACACACGCACTATGTTTTCATCTCGATCAGATCACCCCAAGAAAAATAGCAGCATACATGAGATTGATGGTCCACACCACCAATGCACAACTTGCTACATTGACAAAGCAGTGGAGCTCTTGGTTAGAACACAAATGCAAGGAGTGAATGCAATCCAATCAACCATCATGTGCGAACTGTGGAGCTAACCATTCGACATCGATTGTATGTTATTGGCCTCTCTAGAACAAAAGTCAATTTTGTGCGAGAATAATACACATCGCCAGACAATCCATATTCACAAACATACAATCCAAAGTTGGAAGCAACACTCCAATTTTAGATGGTCCGAGAATCAACAAAGTGGTAATGCATATAATGCTCAAGAAGAAAGAGGACCAAGTTTAGAGAGATGTTCCAACAAAGATATGCGTAATGATAAAGCATTAGAGCGATTGGACATCAACAACAAAATCAACAAGTGTCTATCGTAAAAATAGAGACTCGATTGGTCAATCAGCCCTACAATTGTCGATAGAAAACCGCACTTTACCCAAAGACTATAGAAACAAATCCAAGAGAATGTAAATGCCATCACTACTAGGAGCGGGTCCACCGCCGTAAATTCTTGTGAAAAGAACAGAGAAAATGATGATCAATTGATGATTAAGGAAGAAGAAACCGACAACAACATAAGAAATCAAAAGAAGAAGTTTCAAAAGAATCAATCAATCATCAAAAGTGAGGGCGCCAATTCCTCGCCAAAGCTTATGTGCCACCAATTCCATTTCCTCGTAGATCGTGATAAGAACAAGCTCGACAAGCGGGCTGAAAATTTCTTGAAGTTTTCAAGAAACCGCATATCAACATTCCTTTGCCGACGCATTAGCTCAAATACCATTGTATTTGAAATTTATGAAAGAAATGTTGTCCAAGAAGAGAAAACCAGATGAAAACGAGACAAAGTGGCTTTAATCGAGGAATGTAGTGCTATTCTACTAAATAAGTTGCCTCCGGTTAAAAGATCCGTGAGTTTTAAATTACCTTGCACAATTGGAGAATTTTATAATTTTAATGCTTTATGTGATTTAGGTGCAAGTGTAAATTTAATGCCTTTCTTCTCACCTGTGAAATTAGGGTTGGGAAAAGTAAAGCAACAAGTGTATCTCTACAAATTTTGGTCGATAGATCGATCAAGTACCCACGGAGTGTGGTTGAGGACGTGCTCATCAAGGTGGAAAGTTTTTCTTTCCAGCTGATTTTATTGTCCTTGACATCAAGAGGATCGCAATATGCCACCATTTTGGGACGACCATTCTAGCAATGAGTCGGACCCTTATTGATGTTGAAAAGGGTGAGCTAATCTTGAGAGTACATGATGAACGAGTAGTATTCAGTATGTACACCATACCCGAGCAACCAATCGACCTCGAAGAGTGCTTTAGAGTTGATGAAGGGATAACAATTGGCCAAGAAAACTGCAAACCGGATACAAGTGGACTAGTTGCACCAATTAAAGATGAAAAGGGTCGATTTAAAATATGGAGAGCAAAGAAAAAATACGTGCAAAGCTGGCCATTGCAAGCAATGCAAGACTTCCAAAGATCAATTCAAGCCTCCATAACTGATACTTGCAAAAAAAGTCGAGCTCTAGACTATAACTCGAGCGCTTAATGGGAGGCAACCCATTTTCTATCTTTTCTATATTTATTGCATTGCATGTAGACTTTAGGACTGCATTAGAAAGTAGAGCACGTTTTCCAATTTTTAGTGATTAAGTATATTTAATCACTATAGTTTTTATATTTCGTGTTGCACATCGTCATTCTAATCCAATGCGTCATCGATGAGCTAAAAGTTCGATTGTTGTCTCCACGCCTTTTGCTTCGAGTTAACTCTTTCCTTTTTATTTATTTTGTTTTCTTTTGTCACATTGAGGACAATGTGAACTTTAAGTTTGGGGGTGACTTTGATTATTTTTATTTTTGTGTGTTATTTAAAAAAAAAATTTATTTTAGTTGTGTGCTTGTATGTTTGATAGCCTGGCCAGCTAATGATGATATATATTTGAAATTGTTATAGATTCATAAATTATGACTAGGTTATGCTACTTATGCTTGTTTTAAAGACTTTACTTATCCATGTGAGATATGATGAAGTGTGAACATAATGGTCATGAATTTCACTACGCTGGGTTGGTATATTGAATAGAATACAATGAAAGAGTAGTGAAACTTAGTTGAGAAAACAAAACTACCAATTGACAACTTAATTACCTAACCAAAGAATAGTTTGGAGGTGGTTAAACCATTGCGTGTTGTTTAGATAGGTGTTGATTCCGTGCTTAAGTAATAGTTGTGTGGAGTGTATTTGGCTACCGTGTGGAATCTAGGTATCAACCAATGCTAGGAATCTAATCCCCACTTATTTATCTTGTAAAAATAAAAAATAAAAGACATTGCACTTGTATTATTTTATACCTCTCTTCGTAGCCTAGTTGACTCGAGTGATAAAGTCCGCTGGAGTTCTCAAACCTCTAAGGCCCTAAAGTCAATCGCACTGGAGCCATCGGCCCAAAACTCGCTACAAGGTCGGTCATCTAAAAAGCTTAAGGGAGTGAGGTCTTACACATAAGATACATATCTATATATGATTATAAAAAAAAAGAAAAGAAAAAAAGAAGAAGCAAAAGTAAGATTTAGCATTTATGCGTATAACTTGGAGATTTAGATTACTAGTGGGTTTGACTTACCTAGTGGAAGCTTGATGGCCAAAGCATTCAATAAAAAAGAGAATCTTCACAGATCTAGATAGCAACCAGACATGGCTGACCTAACCAAATTTTGAGCAAGAAAAGAAAAGTGTTGTGAGGGCAACTTTAGAGTTAACACCTGTGGTGAGAGAATGAATATTAATATGGGAGTGTGTATTCTTACGAAAGAGAAAGGAAATACTTGACCATTTGGGGATGGAATATTACCAACCTAAAAGCTTGTTGATTGGATTGACTATGCGCACACACATATATCAATCGAGTATCGGATAAGTAAAAATTAATTTTAGTAGCATAATTTAGAAGTTTTTTATGAATTGATTGAGTAGTTTCAAAAACATGAGGCAAATACAAAGAAGCTATCTACTATAGTATATTTTAATATTATTTATTTGATTGTTTAAATAAATAGTCATGTTCAAGACTAACAAATGTTCAAGTTTAGAGTATTTGATAAGTGTAGTTTTACACTTATCCGGACCATCAAAAGTAGACAATTGTAAGTACTCTTAAGTGATTTTCTACTTAATTATGTGTCTATTTAATTATTTTAGGTCAAAACCCCGAGATCGATGGAATTGGAGAAAACAAAGCAAAATAGGCGAAAAGGGACCGAAAGCGCATAAAAACTTGGATATGGAGATCAACTTGCAAACATTCAAAAGTTGAAGGACTTGGGTTGCAAATAAAAGAGGACTAAATTGAAATGAAAGAATAAATTAGAGGACTAAAGAGGACAAAATTCAAAATTGAAGGACTTGTGCAAAGAAATAAGATAGCTAAAAGAGAAAAAGGACAAAATATGACAAATGGACCAAATAAAATATATGTCAAACCTTAGAGGACCAAGTGTGCAAATATGGAATTGGAACCAAATTTGAATATATTTCACTGCTTGTTGTCATGGTGAACCCATGAGCTTGCAAACCGCGGCTTCGACCACGCGACGCGCGCTGCAATGTGCTATTCTCGTCTGGGTATTTTTTAGCTTATTTTTAATTCCAGTCATGGCCTTTTTCGACTTTTCATGTATATGAGTTTCAATTTTAGTAAAACACTATATAAAGACATAACTTAGGTCAAAAGGAGGAGGTTAATTCTTGGACAAACACAAGAGAAAACGGAGAAAAGAACGACGAAGAAGACGAAGAACGACCAAGAAATTAAAGATTGGAGCTTGGAGACAAAGATTTCTTGGTGCAAGATATTCAACGCTTTCTTCCTCTATTATTTTCAAGATCCGGTTATGTCTTCAATTCTCTTCATCTTTTTTTTATCCCGAGTCATGAATAACTAGATTTAATGTTTGGATGAACGATGTAGCCTAAGTTTAATTCTTTAATTTCAATCTCAAGTTTTAATATATAAATTGTTTATGTATTTGATTTTCCTTCTTTTCTTAATGCTTGAGATAATTGGCCATTATTTGTCATTGATTTGTGGATTGTAATGAATCGAGATGTAAATTATTAATCTAGACCACGTAGTAAAATCTGGCAATTAGATAAAAAGTAGAGATACGCTTTTGTTATTGTCACGGTCTTGAATTGAATTCTTAGGAGATTTAATGCATCTAATTAATGACCATTCTGACTGCCTAAGTTGACTTAATTAGAAAGGACTAATTTGAACTCGAGAGAGGTAAATTATGTTAAATTTGTGAATTCGACCGAATACAACTTTAGGAATAAATCTTGAGAAGAGAAATTAGAGATGATAACTAGGTGAATTCGTCATTCCAAACGCTTTTAACCATCATATTTTATTAATTCTTGATTTTTCTTTATTATTATTTTCGAAAAAATCCAAAGTTCTAGCTTAAATCTTTCAACTCAATTTATTTTAAACTATTTACAATAGACCGCACTTTGATTAATTTAACTAGTATCTAAATAAGATAGTCTTCATGGAATCGATAATCCGGACTCAAAAGTCCACTTTATTACTTGTTTGCGATATTATACACTTGCAATCACATTATTTTCACAACAATACCCAGAATGGTCCAGAGGTTATAAATTCTATGATCCCTCGACTAGGTCCTTTTTCGAGACAGGAAATGCAAAATTCTTTGAGGATGTTGAGTTTGAGGAAAGATGAAGTTAAGAACATCGCTCTTTGAAGAGGAACTTGTTTATCTTCCCGCCGCCGCTATTGACAATGATCGACATCGACATTGTTCAAGATGCTAATCCGAATTATCAAGACAATGTTGACAACTTTTCTATTCAAAATGAAGTTGTTGCTCTTGATGAGCAAACTCAACAACCTCAAGAACAAATGTCATGGAAGATGAGATAAGATCTATGAAAGACAATGACGTTTGAGATCTCGTCAAATTGCCTGAAGGTGTGAAGTCCATTGGTTGCAAATAGATATTTAAGACCAATAGGGATTCAAAAGGCAATGTTGAGAGATATAAGGCTTGTCTTGTTGTTAAGGATTTCACTCAGAAAGAAAGCATTGACTATAAAGAGACATTCTCTCCAGTTTTATCGAAAGACTCTTTCAGGATAATAATGACATTAGTAGCTCATTTTGATTTAGAGCTACATCAGATGGATGTAAAGAATGCGTTTCTCAATGGTGATATTAAGTAAACGAAATATATGGTGTAGCCAGAAAACTTTGTATCAGGTGATCTAAAAAAAATGGTATGTAGACTAAAGAAATTATCTATGGTTTCAAGCAAGCTTCCGGTTAATGGTATTATAAATTTCATCAAGTCATTATCTTGTCTAGATTTGAGATAATTACAGTTGATGATTGTGTGTACCATAAGTTCAGTAGGAGTAAATATATCTTTCTGGTATTATATGTCGATGATATACTGCTAAATAGCAAATGAATATATGCTTATTGCATGAAACCAAGAGATTTTTAACTAAGAATTTTAAAATGAAAGATCTTGGGACATCTCTTTGTATTAGGCATACAAATACATCGAGATCACTCTCGGGGTATCATTGATTATCACAAAAGAGCTATATCGAAAGAGTACTTAGCGTATTCGACATGAAAGATTGTAAATGGAAGATACGCCCATTGCTAAAGGAGATAAGTTCACCTCGACCAATGCCCCAAGAATGAGGTCGAGGTGAAAGAAATGTGAAAGATTCCTTATCGCGCCGCCTATAGGGAGTCTTATGTATGCTCAAGTATGTACACATCCGTATAGTGTTCATAGTGAGATTATTAAGCGATATTTAAAGTAACTCGAGATGGATCATTAGAAAGCAACCAAAGTGGTTATGCGCTATATATAGAAAACAAAAGATTTCATGACCACCTATTGAAGTCGATCATTTGAAGATCATTAGGTATTCTAATTTCGATTTTGCCGGATGCCAACACAAAGAAGAGATCCACATTGACTATATTTATCTCGCCGGATGGAGGAGCTATATCTTGGAAGAGTGTTAAGTAGACACTCATAGCTCCATCCACCATGACAGCTGAGTTTATAGCCTGTTATGAGGCATCTAATTATGGGATATGGCTGCGAACTTTGTCACTGGGCTGCGTGTTATAGATGGTATTGAAAGATCATTGAAGACATATTATGCGATATTCCAACAATAATAGAAACTCTACGAAGTCAAAGCACATAGACATCAAGTTTTTTGTTGTTAAAGAAAGAGTTTAGAGTAGTCAGGTGTCTATAAAGCATATTGGCACAAACTCCATGATTGCGGATTCGCTCACCAAGGGTTTACTGCCTAAGGTGTTTATTGAGTATATAGCTCATATGGGTGTTGTATCGTTTGATGGTGTACTGGTTTAGTGGGAGTTTGTATTTTGATGCTTCTTTGGTAGTAGACACACTTTATAATTATTTTCTTGAGAATAAAGTATAATGATTGTTACCAATCTCTAAATTTGGTCTTTTCATTTGTGGTTTAGCATTAAGATTGAAAAACTTTGGTATGATCTCACTAAAGAATAAAGAAGGACCAGTTGGAAATAGACATGTATTAAGATCACATTGCATGTAATTTCCATGCTACACATCCATACTCGATCTATGTCATTGAATATGTTGGTATGATGACCATTGATGGGTTTAGTTACCGATTAATGTGACGAAGACCGCTTTGATCTCATGCTGATATAGTAGAGGACCAGATTGTAATTACAAAGATGTTTCAAGGCAATATAGCCATTTAAATGTACAGATAAAGTTTAAGATATAATTATTTCGGATAACATATGTAACTTAAGTGAAAGGTTGTTGGATTATTTATCTCTATAATGGGCTACATATTGTATTACAATTATATGAGCTATTTAATTAATAGGGCTATTAAGTGATCTGTTGATTAGGCCCTAGAAACATCTAAACTGAGTACGGACTTTGTAATGTGTAGAGACCGGATCCTAATCTAATTAGGATTGATGGACTTCTAATTGGACTAGGGTATATATAATATAATAAATAAGTGTTATGGTCTCTGGGTCAATTACAGTTTTTTGCTCTTCTCTTCTACACCATTATAGACAAAGATTTTATTGAGCACTATTGAGGTGATTAGATTGCAGAAGATCAAACCCTCTCAATTTCAACACCAATTGAGACATTGAGCACTATTGAGGTGATTAGACCGCCAAACCCTTTCAATTTCAACACCAATGGAGACAAAAGAGCACTATTGAGGTGATTAGATCATGAAAGATCCAACCTCTCAATTTCAATACCAATTGAGATAGATTTCTTCCGAATTAATCATACTTGATAATTTGGCATGAAATATGAATTCTTTAATTATGTGTATTTAATTAAAGAATATATATTTTATTTCTAACACTTTAAAGTTTCTTGCACGGTCGATCCCTGTTTGTGATATATATAATTATATTAATAAGTTGTAATGCATTTGGAAGGATGAAACGAAATACATCTGTAAAAAGTGCAAAAAGTGAAATAATGTAGAATTTTTTTCATATTTTTTGGAATAATATAAGTGTTTAAAAACATACATAATGAAATATAAATTGAATAACATTGAATAAATTACCTCGCAATCTATTAGAATAATGTTCTGGTATTTTTTTGGGCTCTTTTGAGCTGTCTTTGCTAGAAATATCTCAGCACCCGTTACTTTAACAATCCACTTAAAGGCTCTAGGAGCAATATCTTTAATTATTTGATTTTGGTTGTTTATTTTCCTGTTGGTATGATTTGAATGAAAATATTCATGAATACATTTGTTAATAAAACTGAAACATGTATATTTATTTTATTTGCAGTGGTACTAAATTTAAATTTTTTGTAACATCATAGTCATATTTGAAAATTTTGATCTTACATAATGTGAAGCAAATATATGTAGTTCAATGCATGCAATTGTTGATGCGTAAAATAAGCCCAAATATTGAGAAAGACAAATAATAAAAATATCTAAAATTGTCAGAAGATGAAGAAGTATTTTACCTGAGATTTTTTGCAGAGAAATTTTACAAGTTGTATCTAAGTCTTAAAAAAAAATTAAAACTTGTAGTGTTCAATGTAGTTTGATTAGAGTAATATTGGAAATGTAAGTGAAAAAGTTGAAAGGCAAAAGAAATGGCTATTGCCTTTTATAATGAATGCAGTAAAACTATGTTACCTTTAGGTAAGGTTGATTTTATACTTTATTATACACATTAATACAAAGTGCAAGGAAGATACATATATATTCATGAATTTGAGTATTTACAGAAATAGAAGTGTGTTAGTGTGCTAAATATAACATAAAGGATATTCAACTGTTGAATGACAGGAGCACACAACAGAAATCATGCACAAAAGTACCTTTTAAAAGTCGAAGGAGATATAGGTAATGATAAAAAGTACAATACACTATTGAAAGTTTACTTTAACAAGCCATGTTTTATCTAAAATTTTAGTTAAGTAGTAATACACAATGTGTATTACTTAAAATATAAAATTTTATGTTCGTAAGTTGATCCACTATTAGTCACGTCTAGACACGAAAAAAATAAGAATAATTTTACAAAAATAAAAAACATTGTCATGGAGGAACATTTGGAGCACTAGTTATCTTAATCACATGACACACTACAAAATCTCACATTTTCACCAACGGTGCTTGTCATATTTAATATCAATTGGCATATTTTGACTAATAATTTTTGTAACTATGGTAATAAAAAATAAATCATTCACAATTTTTTTAAAGTTAATTAAGTACTTGTTTGGTTTAGGTTTTTTCAAAAATTATTTTTTCTCACACATTTTCAACTACACATTCTATGGTATCCATAACCTTTTTCACTTTTCCACAACATATATTTCCAAAAACTCAATTTTATAAAATCTATACCAAACAAGCCATAAAAGTAAAAATAATTATCAGTTTACTTTTAAAAAAAAGTTAAAATAAATTTTAAAAGAAAAAATAAATAAAAAGCCCTAGAAGGAGTTTCGCTTCCCGCCAATTGTTCTTCAAAGTGTTTTTGTCCTACCAAAACATCAATTCTTTTCCTTCCAAAACACCGCTATTCATTGAAATCCCTAATTCTAATTCTTCCCATCAAAGTGCCTCTCTATTGCAAGCTTGGAACCTAATGTATGTCTATTATCTTGTGTATGTTTAAATTCATTGAAATTCCTAATTCTAATTCTTCCAAGTCCCATTCAAATCCCTTCAATGTCGCTCTTACTTCAAATACCATCATGTTAAGATTGAAGATTAGGACCAATCACCCACGTTCTATTGAAGTTGAGGACTATTCTGCAAAGATTCATTAAGTCCAGGGTTGAGCTAACAAACATCATTTGTCCATATCGATTATGTTATATGTGGAAATATCTCAGATTTTCATTTCCTAGAATTTAGGAATTATACAAATTAGTTAGACACATGTAAATAAGTGAATGGTTGATATCAAATGTATTCATAGTGTATGTATTACATAGTGATAGCAAAGGGTTGACTCGGCCCAAGGGACAGCTCGGCCCGTTCAAAAAAATTGAGCCCGAACTAGTTCGTGGCTCGCGGGCCACACGGGCCGGTCCACTAGCCGTACGTAAAATTTTAATTTTTTTTATTTTAAAAAGTTAAAAAGAAATAAGTCATGATAAAATTAACATTTAAAACCCTCCCGATTTTTTTGAGCTTGGGATGTACTACTTTTAGCGTAGAGAGGAGTTAAAATTGTACACCTAATAAGTTGTTACGTATACAATTTTTGGTAAACTTAAATATCAACACTTAAAATGAATAAAATGAAATAAATTCATACAAACTATACTTATATTTTATGTACCCAGCTCTTGCACTTCTTGGCCAATATGAGGTCTACTTTATTTTGGATTTAAAGTTCAGTATCCTCCCAATCTTTAAACGCATTAAACTCTCTAATATGTCCGGTTTTAGTCTTGACCTCATATCATTCGTAATCCTACCACATGTACTAAAAATAGCATCCGATGCTACAGCTTGATACCGATGTGTTAGTAGATCACGTGCTATAAAAGAAATAATTGGGTATTGACGTTCGCTTTGTCTCTACCACCAAAGTATATCAAAATTATTCTTCTCAACTTCATCTAACAAATTAAGCATGTTGTGACCAAAATATTTAGTTAACTCTGAAGGTACGTCTCTAATATTTGTTTCTACATTTGTGGCACAGGGAAACAAAGAAGAAGAACTAGATTGTTGATTTTTCTTAAGAAGAAGGAAACTCCAATAATTGTTAGTCATTTGATGACGAAGAAGAGATTGATGCATGAGGTTTTCTAACGTTTCTACCGGTTTTTACCACATAAAAGTCGTACATTTCACATAATATTTTTTTTCTAAATTACCATAAGTTATTAGATTGTCGTAACTTAAATTATTAGAAATGTTTGAAATAGTATATTTTGTACGTTATAAATTTACTCATGGTCCATAATTGACACTAATGTAAACAACATAGGCGCTCCTAATATTTTCTAAACTTAATATTCATTGCTACTACAATATCGTAAAAATTGCAAATGTCTTATACTTATTAAAATTATTTACAATAAAATAAAAATAATTTAAAACTAATGGACTAGTAAGGCAATATACGCCAAAGACATGTAGCTTGTGGTGTCGAAATTTTTAAAAATTTCTCACATGGAATGCAATTTCCCAATCATATGTTTGCAAATCGTATTCGACCATTTGAATGTTGGCCATTATAATAGACAGTTATACAATTTTCATTATCTTTACACGATTGAAACATTAAATAAGTAGAGTTCCACCTATTGCCTATATCTTTACATAAAGATTTGTTGGAAGGGAATTTTATACGCATAATTCATCAAATATTTGTTTTCGACAAAAGTGAAATAATAATATAATTTAACGATACCTAATTTTTCTAATTGTGGGTCTATCTAATTTAAACCATATTAGACAATTAAATTAAAAATATGAGATACACATCGAACATGAAATAAAATTCTACCAAAACTGGATTTAATTTCGAACTAATTTATCTATTATCGTGTTATTAGGCGCAACATTATCAAAAGTGAAACCGCAAATTTTAGATTGGCGCTTAAATTCTCTAATAATATTTTTAAATAATTAAAATTTGTATCACATTATGAGGGCAGTCAATTACTTTAAAAGAAAATTATTCTTTTATACATAATCCATAGTTGATCAATATAATGTAAAGTTGTAGCAATATATAATTTATAATTTATACCGGACTATAAGTCCGGTGAATGATACAAAGCCGTAATATTTAGTTAAATCATTTATTATATGTTTTTCTTTTATTATATAAATCAATATTATTAGCACGAAGAGTGTTTCTAGCAAATGGCACATACCTTGGTTGAAGACGTCTTTGTACAAATTTGGTAAAGTGAGGGCTTTCCACTATGCTAAGCGGGAACTCACCACTAGCCACCAACCGAGTTATGCCTTCCCGATGCATAGAGTCCCGCTAATACACCTAGTTGTTAAGATTCGAGTGGAACTAGAAAATCCACCGAGATCCAAAATGAAGTTGACCTTGATTGGTATAAACTCCTCCGTGCTTTTGCATAAACTTAGAAAATGTCGCTTTAGATGGTTCGTGTCATCACCTTTTGCCATGCAAATTTTTGTTTACAATATTTGTACATTATCTTGAATATTGGTTGTTTGTTCATCACTGCACCGCCTGCACTAATTTGAAATGTTCCCAACACCGAGCCTTTTGTTTTATGGCTCTTCATTTAGTAGTCAACCTAGTCGTTGTAGTAGTGTTGGTCATTTCTAATTCTTCATCGATATCTTCTAAATCGATAATTAGATTAGTGCTTCTAATCCCATAATCATTACCAAACTCATGAATTGGAACATCATTTAATCCACTAAAATCATCATGAATTTGGTGGTCGGCACTTCCTTGTAAGTTGTATTGATCCATGTAGAAAATAGAAATGTAGAATCTAGAATACTAGAAATGTAGAAATGTAGAAATTTAACTACAAATTGTACAATAAAAGAGTTAATATTGACAATATAATTTTTTTGAATTGTGTAGGTTGAGAGAGTTGTGAATTTGTAAAGATTATGAAAGTTTATGAGGGTTTTATATGAAGAAGAAAAAGCCATTTGAAATAAAAAAAAAAAAAATATATAATGGTCCAAAACGGTCACAAAAGTGATCGTTGGGCTCCAACGGTCATTTTGTGACCGTTTGAATTGGTCTCCAGCATTTAAAAGCTAGGGACCAATGGCCCATGAGCGGGGCCAGCTCGTGGGCCTGGTCCACAGACCAATCCATAGGCCTGCCCATAGTTTTTAAGGATCGAGTCACCGGCCCTTGAATTTTTCTTCCGCCATCCGGCCGAGCTTGACAGGCCAACGAATAGTCCTACCAATTGCCATCTCTAGTATTACATTGAGAAAGTTGCCATGTTTATATAAAACCAGCAATAGCAATGAAATGAATTCAAGTTTTAAGCTATCAATATTTTTTCTTTCAAAATTTAACTTGGTATTAAAGTCGAGTATGACCAACGCTTGCACAAGCAATGATTCTTCTCCGCTTGAATCAAGTACAATAGTGCCCACATCAATGGCTACAAATCACATTTCACCTTTTGGGATGAATCTAACTCAAACCTCATCTATGAAGTTAGATAAGAAAACTTACTACTCGTGGAAAAATATGATTGTGCCCATCATCAAAGGTCATAATCTCGAGGGATTCATACTGGGATAAAGAAGTGTCCACCGTAATTTTTGGTATTCAAACAGCTTCTAATGAAGGAGAAATTGTTGAGATGTCACCAACTGAATACAAAGAAGTGGACATCAACATATCAATTCATCGATGGGCTGGTTGTACTCATCTATAACTCCGTAAATTGTTATGAGAGTAATTGGATGCTCCAACTCAAACAAGCTCGTGGAGTGCAAAGAATGAGAGCTATGGTATTTTAAATAGATCCAAGGTTACATTTCATAGTGGTGAACTTCAAAGAACCACGTAGGGATCAATGTCCATTGATTAATACCTTACCACGGTGAAGCAATTATCTGATAACTAGGAAATTGCTAGCAAAACTATTGCTTATGAAGACTTGATGACTCAAGTTCTAGCTGGCTTGGATAAAGAATACACAGCCATAGTGGTTCAGATCAACAACAGAGAAATAGTTTCCTAGTACGAACTTACATCAATGCTCATGACTTTTGAAAACAGACTTGAGCATTTGAATATTGTTAGAAATGGTATGAGCACAATAAACATCAGCCAAGCTTCTGCAAATTTGGCTCAATGATCTGGTTTCAACAGCAGCAGAACTACTAGGCCAAGCAACTGGGCAGATCTTCTAACTTTATAGGTAAAAGAAGAAACAGAGGTAGATGAGGTAAATCTAATGAGCAACAAAGTCCATATCAGATTTGTGGAATGGCAAACCACTTTGCTTACTGGTGTTTCAATAAATATGATGAAAGCTACATGGGTAGCAGACCAAGCAATCTAAACAGCAACAACAATAACTCATCACCATCATCCTTTGTTGCATCTCCAAGCTCAGTTGTAGATATTTCTTGGTTTGTAGACATTGGGGCAACTCATCATGTTACAGCAGAAAAGGAAAATCTCACCATAACCAAAGAGTATAATGGTAACGGAAAATTAATAGTTGGTAATGGAAATTTAATGCATATTGCACATATTGGAACTATATGTCTACCTACTTTGAATGATAAATCCATACTACTAAAAAATCTACTACATTTGCCTGCTGTTAAGAAAAACTTAGTGAGTGTATCACAATTGATACTGATAATAATGCCTTTATGGAATTTAATCCTAACTCCTATGTTGTTAAGGATCGCCTAACTAAGAAGGTCATGTCAGCAATTAAAGAAGGGTTGTATCGCCTAGAGTTCCCAAGTCAATCTATCAACGCCTATCAAACCAAATCAATCAATACAACTTTAAAAACATTGCCTTCACCATCGGTTCTATTTCCTCGAAAACACTCCAGCTTCATGTTGAGTCATTAAAGTCTAAGTTAGATGTTTGACATAGGAGACTTGGACATCCTCCAAAAATATATTGTCTCAAATTCTTAACCTATGTAATGAAAAGTTCAAAAAAATGAAATACTTTCATTCTCAGGTGCTTGTCAATATGGAAAATCACATCCCCTTCCTTTCAATTCATCAACATCACATGCTATTGCTCCACTTGACCTAATCCACACTAATGTATGTGACCATCACCCATTAATTCTACATCTTGTTTAATATACTACATTCTGCTTTGTGGACGATTAACGTAGATACACTTGGATATATCCAATGAGCACAAGTCCAAGTCGCAAGCATGTTTGTTCAATTTAAAGGGATTATAGAAAATAAGCTTGAGAGAAAAATTAAAGCTATACAATCAGATTGGGGAGGAGAGTTTAGAACCTTTGCACACATAGCATCAGTGTTATAAATTGAGCGGAGGCATTCATGTCCATACACCTCAAAGACAAAATGGAATGGTTGAAAGAAAACATAGGCATGTAATGTGAAAATGTATTAACATTTCTAGCTCAAGCAAAATGCCCTTACACTATTGGTGTGAGTCATTTCAAATTGCCACTCACCTCATAAATGTAATGCCTACAAACACACTAAAGTCAAATCACCTTTTCAAGCCCTATACAAAAGGATGTTGATTACAAGTCATTAAAAAACTTGGGGTGTACTTGCTTTCCTTGCTAAAGATCTTATAAAAACACAAGTTTAGCTTCCATTCTTTGAAGTGTGTATTTTTGGAAGTGAGTGAATCACATAAAGGGGTACAAATGCCTCAGTTCACTAGGAATAATCTACACATCCGTGCATGTAGTGTTTAAAGACTTAGAGTTCCCTTTCAAAGTGGATTTCTAAACAAAAGGTCCGTCCCAAAAGTGAAGAAAGAATCATTTCCCACCTACTTTTTGACACTCGATCTGGTCATGAAAAAACCATCCACTCTCCAGATGATACAACCTATCCTGATGCATCTCTATATGCATACCCTTCATCAGATAAGTCAGGTAATTTTACTCTTGATAATATTGATTAACATAATCTTGAGATATCAGATGAAAATGAGGAATCGTAAAATATTGATAGAAATAATGAAATTCACCATGATAAGATGTCAAGACAATAGGAAATGAATAAGCGTGAGAATAGAAACACTTATTGAGCATCCTTACCGTAAGTAAAGTATGAGTGTTTAAACCAAAAGTTTATATAGGATGACAATTGAGTATGTTGATGAGCAAAAAGAACGTGAACCATTGAGTATATCGAGGCTATCACTAAAAAAAAAAAAAAATACCCATTTTATGCGACAAAAAAATGTTGTCACTTAAATAGAGATTTTGTTGCAAAAATAATTTAGCGACAACAAACTGTTTATTGCAGGAATTGTCGCGCGATAAGCGTCATAGAATCTATTATGTGACAACTATTAGTCACTCGTCGCATAAACAAACTCGCAACATTTTTTATTTGACGCAAAAAATATGAAATAGCAACATATTTGTCACCATAATGTCGTCGCAATAAATAGATGTCGCGAAAAATTAAAAGGGCAACAAGTCAATTTGTCGCAACGATTATTCCAAAAAAAAAATTGCAATGAGAAATGTTTGTTGCGAATACTATTTTAAAAGTATAACATTTGTTACATATTCTATTTTGCAACAAAACATGCTTGCACTAATATACATTTTATAATAGATCATGTTTGTCGCGTAATTTATTTTATAATGAGATTGATTCGTTGCATAATATATTAAAAGATATTCAATATTTGTAGTATAATTTATTATGTAACAAGTTGTGTGTGTAGTTAAATTTATTCAAAGAACATAGAGAGTTTGTCGCATCTTCATTTGTGCAACAATGTATAGTTGTTGCCTAATTTATTTTGTAACTATTTTATATGTCCTAAACTATATTTTACAACATATAAAATTGTTACAAATATTATTTTGTGACAATGGATATTCGCTTATATGATAAGTTGTGTTTGAAGTTGAATTTATTCTCGCAACACGTAGAATTTGTCGCAGATCGATGTATAGTTGTTGCACAATTTATCTTATCTATTTTTAGAATCACTCTTAGAGTGGATGTTTGCATTTCTTATACTTGTTAAATTGAATGATCCTCAAAGAAGATAATTTAATGATTCATTTCAAGGTGTTTCTAATTGTAATATGGATTATGTGGCTTAATGCTTGAGTAGCCCTCATAGAAATACTATATGAAAATTATTCATGTGATACATTTTATCCCTTGTTTTAGTTCAAGCATGATTCTCATTTTTCCGTTGAAGAGTTGAAATAAAAGCATGCTTGACAAGATTTGAGATGTTTTTTGTGTAATCATGATCATTAAAGAGTCTTAACTCATGTGCTATGCAAGAATAAAATAAATCATGACAAATCACTAAGTTCCTTAAATAAATGTACACCAATCGGGTGTTAGTACCTCATGGACCATATCGTCCAATCGCTTAAAGTCATAGGCTATAGGGCCATATGAAAGTTAAGGCCATATGGCCATTTATAAACTCCAAGCCACAAGGGTCGCTGTTTGAGGAGTTAGGGCCATAGGGCCTTTGGGATCCCAAATGAGCAAATAGTTGCTCTAAGAAAGTATTGTGAACTTAGTGCTATTTTAAGCACAATATTTGAATGCTCGATGTATAATTTTCTATTTATGGGAAGAGCCCAAAGACAAGATAAAACCAGTTGCATATGCATTCAACATTCAGGTATGTATTTGGTCCATAAATGAACTATGTGAACTAAATTCTCATTCCATGAATGCAGATTTTTGTTAAGTGTAGCTCTTATGTTTTCCTTACATGCTTATAGTTGTGGTGATCAAAGTGAAGATGAATTTTCACCTATGTAGTTAGCTACTCATGTATTGATTTATATCTAGCTTATATGAAACTATAAGTCAAAGTTAGGAGGTAAAGTCATTATGAACAAGGTATTCTTGAAATGCATGAATTACATGATAGCATGTTTTTAAACTATGTGAGTTATTTGTTGCTTTAATCGCTAAGCTTCGCAACTTATAGTCGCTTTCGTGACTTTTGTAGAAAATGGATCAAGGATACATGTATGGTAAAGACATGGGGATGGATGTCGAATAATGGGCGGGAGTATCACATCATCACCAAGTGGACCTGTGGATGTATGGACCCATTTTCCTACATGACCCGTAACATATATAAAGGATGAACTTACAAAACAATCTCTACTTACAATGCATTAACACTAGAGCCTCCACGAACCCTACTACTCATCACATGAAGGATGAGCGGTTTTGAGGTTCAATCTATTTTGTGGATTCCCTTGTCATCACCAAACCATGTACAAGAATGAGTAGGAGATGAATTGGTGGTCTAGTAAGATTTTGGATAAAGTAATCCTAGACCGTTGTATTTGGATGATGCTTTGCTTTTGTAAAAACTTGGAAAATTAATTTTGTAAAGTATAGGAAATCGATGTACTTAAGAAATGGAAATCTTATTAACTATTCTTATGTTTGATTTTAAATTTATATATTCAAGCTTTTAAATTTCGTCATCTACAATTTCATAGTTTTATTTCTTGCCTCAGAGTTGAAAATCTAAGGATTGGAAACTATAGTCTTAATTTGAGTATTAAGAATTAAGTTAACAAACTTCAAAAATAGACATAGACAAATCTACTATGTGTTCAATAGAAGGATACTAATATGTTTCAGAAGCTAGTTTTGTAGTACAACTTGAGGCTACTAGAAGCCTTCAAAGACCAAGCGAGAAAAAAATTAATGAAAAATTTAAGGGTCGTGTCAAATAGTCTCAACATTAGTCCTCTTCAACTCCTCACGGTAATCCCACAACACTTTGTAATGATCTACAACACTCTCCCTAATCTTTTTCAAGACATTTTCCTTTGTTCTCAGATACTTGCCAAGTTGAGATATCACCCAAACCATATCTTTTACCCTTTTCATGAATGTGCTTATCGCCACGCTTGTTTCGCACCTCCGTATAAATACCTATCATCCAAATAAATGGAGTTCACTCGAAAGTTCTTATATACCATAACACAAGTATGCTCTTTTGTGTTTGTTTTGATGACAAAACTTGTCTTCTTATGTTCCTTGGTAGCATACAATACCCATGGATAATCTCATTTGTAATTGGCTCTCAATCTATCAAGATCATCCTTTTGTATTTAATCTCCTTGTTGTTTTTAACGAATATGCAAGTGTTTTCAACCTTAAGTACAACTTTAGACTCAAATATAAGACCTGACAATTAAAAAATTTGAGGGTAAAAATGTCAAATTATCATAGGTAGGGATGATTTCCACAATATATGATAGGGATGATTTGCACAATAACTTTGAAAAGTAGAGAGGTTTTGTGCCAATTATCGCTTCAAGACCGGATCTTACATATTTTTCCTTATGCTGAAAGTATCAAGTTTAGATCTCTTCCTTGAACTTGTTTCTACCTCCTATTCACTGTCAACACTTTGTAAGTCATCAGAGTCCCTATAATCGGTATCTAAATCCCTAACTTGATGCCCATATGATGTATCAAATTCGAAATCAAAATTAAATGTATGATTCTTAGCTTCAGCAGTAGTATCATGCTCTTCTTCCATTTCGTAGTCGGATTCCACGAGCCTTTCTATCTCTTAATCTCCCACCTTTCTTCTTCATTATGAGCTTCAACCCCCACCCCATCTTCTTCCACACTCAGATGCCCACCATGTTGATCTTCTACCACCCGCCCCTATGTATTGGATTCTTCCTCAACCTGGCCATCATTTTCTATAAGTTCTAAACCTATGGATTCCTCGTACTGTGACCACAACTCTTCTCCATTCTCATGAAAAAACTGATTTTCCCAAATAACTTCAGGATCTCCCTCATTGTGTTTATCAAAAGTAGGTACATAATATCCTTCAAATGCTTGTGATTGTACTGTGGCAGGTTCATCAACTTCATTTGGCACCTATGGCAATGCATGTGATTGTACTACATCTACAATGTATATATCTCTACCACCCTATGCCCATCATCATCCCTTAGCATATGCCTGACAACCTATTCGCTATCCAATCTAGTCAACTCCTTCTCCAAACTTATTTTTTGCTTTCTATAATAAAATTCCAATTGCATGTCAGTACAAACTGCATGTAAAAACATCGATAAATTATCTCTGGTGAACCATGAAGGATGAAAGAAATCCAAGAAGAGCACAAATCCATGTTCATATGCACGAGATTGTTTGTCTTATCATAACATCTCGCCTCGATGGTGAACTTCAAATGTGAAATAGTCGGTATTATCGCCTGCGTGGACATTATACTAGATGTTAACTTCGACTAAAGTGTGCATACCAATTATTTTTAAACATGGCGAACAAATTAGAGCAATGAACACCAACCTACAACACTAATAGCACCCATACACTTAGAATTCCCAAGTGATATACCCAATCAATAAATATGTTTTAAAAAAATCATTTCAAATCATTGTACATACAACAAAACCACTATACTCTTTACGCTATATAACACAAATTCATAAAAATAAATAAAAAGTGGACTATATAAACTGATTAAAACCAAAGTTACAGAGGCATTAACAATGTTATAAACATCAACTCACGGTAAATGGGTGAATCATCTTCGAGATGTCCAAATATTAGAGGGAGCATTTCGTTTAGAAGAGATTTTTTATGATATCTCAGAAACAAGTTAAAAAAAATACCACGAGGAACACCAAAATGAAAGACCTCAAAAACCGCTTCCACCACTCAAAGAACAAAATCAAAATTGCAAATGAAAATAAGCAAACAGTACTTTTCGAACTCACCTACAACCGTCTCTTTTGTCAATCCAAAGTCGGTGTGGGAGATTTCATCGGCGAAATGGAGAAGAAATGGAGAAAAATTGATTGTTCGTGTTTGTTCGTTTAGTTTTCTCCATTTGCATTGGAAGAAATGAGAAAAAAATGTGTTGTGACGAAACTACCATTACTAAGTGGCACAAGTTGTGTTCAAGCGTCCATTTAGTGGAGTCTTGGATATCATTGGATGAAAGTGATGTTTTATGCAAGTAAAAGTGAATTTGAGGGTGAAAATGCCAAAATGTAGTAGGTAGGGATGATTTGCGTAATCATTTTAAAGATAGGAATATTTTGTGCTAATTACCCTTTTAAACTTAACCAAACCTCTATTAAGTCATTTTAAATTTTAGATAATAAAAACGAATAAACCCCTAGTAAATCAACATGATTTAACAAATTTGTGACAACATTTACAACAATTCAAGTTTTTGATAAACAATTAAAATCTAAGAGCATCTTCGGTAACACTCTTTATTTTAAAGAACATATTATTAAAAAAATCGAACAATACTCTATATTTATTCTTTGTTCCCGTCGTTTTTTAGAGAAATTGGAGCAAATGATCCATAATTTTTGTCCTTAGTGCGTAAATGATTCCTAACGCTTATTTTTGGCACGTAAGACCCTAACATATGTATTTTGGTGCGCAATTGATCCTTATTTGATGAAAAGAAAAATATGTCCTTAGTTTCAATTAGTGAAAATTGTAATTGAGTTTATAATCTTTGCAAAATGTGCAAATGAGTCTAGTACATTTATTAGATAATATTTAATTTAACATATTAAATATATCACTATATATTGTCGTATCAATTAAATTTTATTAAATTAATTTAAATAAATAACAAAATGGCGTATATAATTTTATGACATTGAACCAATCTTATTATTATTTTTAACATAAAAATACTAATAAAAATTAATTTACACAATGTGTTCTTTATTTTTGAATGATAAATCAAAATATGAAGAATACAATTGGATTTATAATATTTGTAGTTAATAAATGAATAGCTCTATTAAATAAAAGTATTTGAGCATCAAGTTTGTGATAAAATTATTTAATTACTCCTTAATAATAAAATAATTTTATTTAACATATTTATTACTAATTATGAGCTTAAATTTTAATTATTTTATAATAGTTCATAAAATATACAAAACAATTTAGTACATTATCAATTTGGTCAATAAAATGTTAAATAAAAAAAAACTCGTTAGTATTTTTTTATTTTTAATACAAAAATAAATTATCGGACTCATTTGCACATTTTGCAAAGATTAAAAATTCAATTACAATTTTCTCTAATTAAAACTAAGGGCATAATTTTTTTTTTTTTTTTTTTATCAATTAAAGAATCAATTGCATACCAAATCATATAGGTTAGAATCTTTTGTGTCAAAAACAAATGTTATGGATCATTTTGAACTGAGAACAAATGTAAGAAACTA
The DNA here is from genome assembly GCA_023638005.1 of Forsythia suspensa. Taxonomy (NCBI): domain Eukaryota; kingdom Viridiplantae; phylum Streptophyta; class Magnoliopsida; order Lamiales; family Oleaceae; genus Forsythia; species Forsythia suspensa. The sequence goes on from CM042666.1 coordinate 4,743,844, forward strand.
TTTGAACCAATTTTCCTTTTTTATTTTTTTTATTAAACAATTAAAAAGTCAAAAGCCAATGCCAAAGATAATATGCTTCGATCTATTCAAGGAGAATTCGAGTGAAATCAGCAACCAAGATGATAGTAGCATGTATGAACAAATAATTCTAAGCCAAACTTATTACACATAGGTAATGCTGACTACTACTTTTCTGTAATTACCTCCTCAACATTTTTCCTCTTTTTTTTTTACCAACTCTCTCTCTCTCTCTCTCATCATTTTTCATTATAAACCAGTGTAAAAAAAAATGAAATAATAAAGAGTCAAGACTACTATTTCTTTCAATTTTAAATATAAAGAGTTTGTCAAAATCTTAAAATCGTTCACTTTCCAAAATAAAGAGAATTTAGTTATTAACAAAACTCTTTGAGTCTTATTCTCAACAAATTCGAAATAGTCAAATACCAAGTGTTATCTAGTATCTGATAGAGATCTTGAACTTCAAACAATTCAAAATGCCAACAATACACACAGTCCAAAAACAAACCCAGATTTGTACAAATCCCTTAAGCACAACTGATCAGATTATCTGAATGCATTAGTCCTTCTGTTAATGCAACATTTATTGACCCCAAGAACGATATCTTCGTCGACCCCTTCGACTGAATATTGTTGTATCCTGCCAGAAGAGCCGCGTTTATAATCTTGAGATGGAGAAGTGGACATACTTCGAACACCTAAATATTCTATTACTGCTTGAAATGAATACATTATATATAGACAGACAAAACAGTATTGACTTGTAATACAATCTCCTCAATATCAGAAAATAATCTTCAAAATTTTGTAGGAAACTATATGACAGAACATGCTCCACAGAAACTCAAATGTATAAAGCAGATTTTGCCGAGTTAGTAATATTTACCCTACTCAAAGATGCATATTAAATGAAATGGAATGAAATAAATCATGCCTACTAGCATTCAAGAAAACGGGGTTCTACTGACTTCATGTTTGCTCAGCTGTTATTGCAGCATGATGGATGGCTGATAGGCCCAAAAAATTCACTAAATTCACAGGGCTTTTGTATCTGAAGTTGATTGTCTCCCTTATAAATGGCTATCTCCTTCGACCTCTGTCCTTCCACCACATGTGATTTCTATGGTGCTCATTGCCTTGAAATCTTGAAGTTCTGTATCTTGAAAAGTAATGTCTAGCACCATCGACTCTCCCCATATTGTTGACGTCCCATGAACCCTGAACAGTGTCTGCTTTCTTGTCTTCGAAGTTCTTGGGTTTCATGGGTTTCACTTCGTAATTGTTATGAGCATTGGAGTGATTCCAATCCAAGTACTGTTCCAACCACCTTCCCATGGCATATGTCTGATAGCTCCACTGCCATGGTTAACATTCCTTGTATTATTGCTATAATCAGGGCATCCATTTGCAGTTCCATCATGAAATGTATTGTCCCAGTCATGCTCCCTGGATTACCATAATTAAAAGGAAATTCACTTGTCGGTATAATTGGAGGTCAAGTTTATGCCCCTCTCATGTATTTTTTATGAGTTCTTTGTATATGGTTGGAGTATCCGAACCCCCCATCCTTTCCTGGTGGAGCCTCACAACCACAGTGTGGATGTGATAGTGTGTTGAAAAAATAAACGGAGTCTTTTGATAGCAATGGAGGAAAGTGATGTTTTGCGCAAGCAAATTTGAATTTGACAGTGAAAATGTCAAAATGTAATAAGCATGGATGATTTGCAAAATCGCTTTTAAAGATATGGACATTTTGTACTAATTACCCTTTTAAACTTAGCCAAACCTCTATTCAGTCATTTTAATTTTCAGATAACAAAAACGAATAAACCCCTAGTAAATCAACATGATTTAACAAATTTGTGACAACAATTCAAGTTTTTTATAAATAATTAAAATCTAAGAGCATCTCCGGTAACACTCTTTATTTTAAAGAACATATTATAGAAAAAAAAAAAAAAATCCAACAATACTCTATATTTATTCTTTGTTCTGCGTTGATTTTTAGGAAAATTGGAGCAAATGGTCCATAATTTTTGTCCTTAGTGTAGAAATGATCTCTAACGTTTGTTTTTTTGCACAGAAGACACTAACCTATATATTTTGAGACGCAATTGATCTTTATTTGATAAAAAGACAAATATGTGCTTAGTTTCAATTAGAAAAATTGTAATTGAATTCATAATCTTTGCAAAATGTGCAAATGAGTCTGATACATTTATTAGATAATATTTAATTTAGCATATTAAATATATCACTATTACGGTGTCAATTAAATTTTTAATAAGAGAAAAATGTAAAATTATGCTTTAAATATATGTAATTGCTATGTGATTTAAAAAACTTGAATAAAAATTAAGTTAAATAAATAACAAAATGACGTATATAATTTTATAACATTGAACCAATCTTATTATGTTTTTAAACATAAAAATACTAATAAAAATTAATTTACACATTATGTGTTCTTTATTTTTGAATGAAAAATTAAAATATGAATATTTGTAGTTAATAAACGAATAGCTCAATTAAATAAAAGTATTTGAGTATCAAGTTTGTGACAAATTTTTTTTATGTTGTAACCATAAAATAAAAATTTAAAATTTAAATAATATAATTACTTAATAATACTAAAATAATTTTATTTAACATATTTATTACAAATTATAAGCTTAATTTTTAGTTATTTTATAATAGTTTGTAAAATATACAAAACAACTTAGTACATTATCAATTTGATCAATAAAATGTTAATTCAAAAAAAAAAAAAAGAACTCATTAGTTTTCTTTAATTTTTTATTAAAAAAATAAAATTATCGAACTCATTTGCACATTTTGCAAAGATTATGAATCCAATTACAATTTTCTCTAATTAAAATTAAGGACGTATTTGTCTTTTTATCAAATAAATGACTAATTGCGCACCAAAACACATATGTTAGGGTCTTTTGTGCCAAAAACAAATATTAGAGATCATTTTTGAACTGAAGACAAATGTGAGGAAGCATTTGAGCCAATTTCCTTTTATTTATTTATAAACAATTAAAATGCCAAAGCCAAAGCTAATATGCTTCGATCCATTCAAGGAGAATTCGAGTAAAAGCATCAACCAAGATGATAGTAGCCTGTATCAACAAATAATTCTAAGCTAAACTTATTACACACTAGTTAGAAACACGTGCGCTGCACGTGATTTTGAAATAATTTTGTTAATTTTTAGTATTTTGAAATTTTTTATTTTTTTAATTGTTAATAGTAAAATTTTAATGTAGCAATTGCACTAATTGTAAAACAATACGATTGTTGATAACATTTGATAAAATTACTACTTGTTATTCAAATACTTTACCTGAAAAAATTTGCCCTTCATTGCTAGATAAATTATCCCATAAAGCAACCTTAACTGTGTTAGATGTGTTTAACAAATTATATGAAATGTTATACAATAATAATACGTTGTATATATGTGTGTGTGTGTGTGTGTGTGTGTGTGTACCCGCTATCGATAAGTGTTATTTCTCTTTTATTCGCGTTGCGTGCCGCATTTTTCACGATTGTGATACTTAAAGGTTGCCTTACATTTATAACAATATCTATATCATATGGAAAAAAAATTGAATGCATTATGAAGAGGAAATATTTAGTCATAATGTACCAATGTATTACATAAAAAGAATTAGCACCCATCATCGTAGTTCACATTCTTTGAATCTTGATCAGCTCTACCAAAATTAAAGAAAAAAAAAACTATACACATTCTTTTTTATCGAAATACAATCGTTGGATTTACAAACATCGGTTAATGACGACAATGATATTTCAATCTCAGCATGCACATTAAGGTAGCTACTATTAACGGATTTAATTAATCCCTTTTGAGTAAAGTATGTTTTGTCATTTTTTATAGTCTTTTCCAGTCGAAAAATAGTTTCGTTATACAATAACGCTTATACTTTACTTCCCTGCAAAAAATTTTTTTATTATTGAAGTATAATAAAATAATTTATAATTTGAAATTAACACAAACTATTAATTTAAATTTATATGTCAAGACACAGACAAACGATAACCTATCTGTCCATCAAAATGAACTTCATAATATTTAGTGGTCCACTACGATTTTCGTATGTTTGAACATTTCTTTTCCTCATCACTCGCACTTTTTATAGTCCATTCCTTTTATAAACTCAAGATCTTTTATAAAAATATGAGATCTTTTTTTCTATAGACATGACACCTACAAATAAGATGAATACAAATAAACAGAAGATTTCTTCAGCTCTATCCTTTGTAAAAAAGAGGTTTCATAAATCCAAAAATAGATGCAAGACATAATAGAAAGTTAGGGAATGACTCTATCTTGTTGCTCTTAGATGCTATAGAATTCAAGAAGCGGCAAATTTGTTGAGCGATGTTTGAGATCCGATTTTGTATTTTGTATTTATTTTTCAAGGCTTTAAATTTTTGTTCTCTCTTCTATTTATGAAATACAAAACATATATCAACTTTAATTTTATGTTTGAAAATTTCTATGGTTGAGTTTCCTAGTCTTGCGTGTAAGCTATATACTAACACTACAAGTGCAACTTTCAGTATTCTAATTAGTAGATGACATAATATTTCATTTATATTTCATTTATATTTCAAATTTTCCAATTCAACTTAATTATAAAATATTGACAAAAACTGAAGTTCACATATACAAACTCATTTAACTTATTTTTCCTAAAAGCAATAAAAAGCCTTAGAAGTTGTATCAGCAGTATTATTACTACACTGAAAGTAACCCCAAAAATGAAATTTCAATTTGCCTAGATTCATATCATTTACATGCCAAAATCAATAAAAAAAAAACGTAATAATTTAGCAAATTTCAAAACCCTAACCACAAAAAAAAAATGATAAATTAAGCATTAGGGCATTAAGAAGCAAAAGAAAATTCAAAAACCAAATGTATGAAAGTAGACGCAAATTTTTTCTACAAATAAAGATATGAGCTTCCACACATAAATACAGCAACGAGAAGAAAGAATCTGAATCTAGGTTATCGAAACGACGTCGGATCTTCGCCGACGATAGAGTTCTTGATGCTTCCAGATGTGGCGGATGAGATTTGAGTATCTTGTCAAACTCAGATATTTTCTTATATAGTTTAATAATGGTGGGAAGTGAAAGGTTTTTGAATTTTTGAATATGGAAGGGTAAATTATTATAAAATAATTGTACATTAATGAAATTGTATTATATAGTTTAATAATGTTAGAAGTGGAAAGGTTTTTGGATTTTTGAATAGGAAAATTGGCGCAAGTGGTCCCTAACATTTATCCTCAGTGCAGAAATGATCTATAACGTTTGTTTTTGGCACAGAAGACCCTAACATATGTGTTATAGTGCGTAATTGGTTATTTGATGAAAAAGACAAACATGTCTTTAGTTTTAATTAGAGAAAATTGTAATTGAATTTCTAATATTTGCAAAAGGTGCAAATGGGCCCAATAATTTTATTTTTATAAAAAAAATTAAAGAAAACTAACGAGTTTTTTTAATTAACACTTTATTGACCAAATTGATAATTTACTAAATTATTTTGTATATTTTACGAAGTACTATAAACTAACTAAAATTTAAGCTCATAATAATTAGGGTCTTCTGTGACAAAAACAAACGTTGGGCCGGATCATTTCGACACTAAGAACAAAGATTATAGAACATTTGCGCCAATTTTCCTTTTGAATATGAGAGGGTAAAATATTATAAAATTATTGTACATTAATGAGATTGTGTTATATAATTTAATAATAGTATGAGGGGAAATGTTTTTGGATTTTTTAATATATGATGGTTTGTGTTATACAGTTTAATAATGGTAGACAAACTTGTGGTGTTAAAGGTTAATGGAGGCTTATGAACAACAATGAGATGCACTGGTCCAAAGTGTGCGTTACACTAGTTTTTATATTTTTTAAAAAATTGTCAGCCATAATTTTTCATCAGAGAGATATAAGAAACGCATGTTATAGTTTTTAGTTTTGTTTAGAAAATTATAATTAACTTGTTGTATTGGTATGATATAGTATAATATAAGATTTTGCAAACTAAAATAAAATAAAAGGGTGAAAATGAAATTTTAAAAATTTTGTAAGGATGTAATTATCCAAAAATGTTTATTCCTTTAAGCTCATTTTAGATGAAATTTTGTAAAGATATAATTGTCCAAAAATATTTCTCCTTTTATTCTAGTATACATTTTTGTAAGGTAATGCCAACTACTACTTTTGTGTAATTACCTCCTCAACATTTTTCCTCTTTTTTTACCTTGTTTCTCACTCACTCACTATTTTTCCTCCATTTTTCATTATAAACAAGTGTTAAAAAATAATAATGAAATAATAAATGACAGCATTAAAAATATAGGGCATGTTCGGTGTTAATTTTTTTTGGGAAAAAATAGATTTTTTTTGGATATTTTATTGACTTTTCAAATTTGTTTATAGTATAAAAAGATTGAAAAGTCAAAAATTGTAGGAAAAAAAAAATAGGTTTTTTGGGAGAAAAAAAAAATGACTACCGACTTAGAGAAGAGTTAAAACTACTATTTCTTTCAATTTTTAAATATAAAGAGTTTGTGGAAATCTTAAAATCGTTCTCTTTCTAAAATAAAGATAATTTAGTTATTAACAAAACTCAAAAATGTTACTCCCAACAAATTCGAAATAGTCAAATACCAAGTGTTATCTAGTATCTGATAAAGATCTTGAACTTCAAACAATTTAAAATGCCAACATTGCACAGTCCAAAAACAAACCCAGATTTGTACAAATCCCCTTATGCACAACTGAGCAGATTATCAGAATGCAGTAGTCCCTTCTGTTAATGCAAAATTTATCCACCCCAAGAACGATATCTTCGTCGACCCCTTCAACTGAATATTGTTGTATCCTGCCAGAAGAGCCGCGTTTATAATCTTGAGTTGGAGAAAAGGACATAATTCGAACACCTAAATATTCTATTACTGCTTGAAATGAATACATTAAATATAGACAGACAAAACAATATTGACGTGTAATACAATCTCCCTCAATATCAGAAAATAATCTTCAAAATTTTGTAGGAAACTATATGACAGAACATGCTCCACAGAAACTCAAATGTATTAAACAGATTTTCCCGAGTTAGTAATATTTACTCTACTCAAAGATGCATATTAAATGAAATGGAATGAAATTAATTTTTGCCTACTAGCATTCAAGAAAACGGGGTTCTACTGACTTCATGTTTGCTCAGCTGTTATTGCAGCATGATGGCTGATAGGCCCAAAAAAATTCACCAAATTCACAGGGCTTTTGTATCTGAAGTTGATTGTCTCCCTCATAAATGGCTATCTCCTTCGACCTCTGTCCTTCCACCACATGTGATTTCTATGGTGCTCATTGCCTTGAAATCTTGAAGTTCTGTATCTTGAAAAGTAATGTCTAGCACCATCGACTCTCCCCATATTGTTGACGTCCCATGAACCCTGAACATTGTCTGCTTTCTTGTCTTGAAGTTCTTGGGTTTCACTTCGTAATTGTTATGAGCATTGGAGTGATTCCAATCCAAGTACTGTTCCAACCACCTTCCCATGGCATATGTCTGATAGCTCCACTGCCATGGTTAACATTCCATGTATTATTGCTATAATCAGGGCATCCATTTGCAGTTCCATCAATATGAAATGTATTGTCCCAGTCATGCTCCCTGGATTAACATAATTAGCAGGAGATTCACTTGTTGGTATTTTAAAATTCTCTTCCTTGTCACCCCAGCCAGTCGAAAAGAATGCCTGGTTTGCGAGGAGAGCATCACCAAATATTACGACTGTTTCGTGGCTTTCATCTCCATCAGGAATTTCGGGTTTGCATTCAAGCTCCAATAGCAGCTCAGGATCAATTTCCAAGTGCCAATTTATGTCGTCAATGTAAAGATCAGGATCGGGTAATGATACGTCACAGGGGATGCCCTGTGTTTTTGCCCAGAATCTTTTCTTGGCATCATGAAATGCCTCTTCCCCTGCAGAGTCATTCCACTCAATCACATTATTGTATAGGTGAATGAATTTCTTCATGTTCAAAAATGTTTCCCAATCTAGCGAACCAACCACTTTGCAGAATTCTTTCTCCCATAAAGGCACTCTCGGCTGCCAACTGCCTACAGGAAGTAGCGAACTTAAGTACTCGCTATACGAAAATTCACGTAAAGAATAGGAAATTGCAAATACCGAAAGAGAAATAATTGTGGCCACCTCCGCATATAAGTGCAAAGAAAATGGAAGTTTCTGTTATTTACTATTTCCCTACTAAGAAAATAGAATTATGACAATGAATAGAAAACAATGCATCAGCAAACAGTGCCAGCAAATGCATTCAAGGAATAAACTGAAATAACACGAAAAAAACAACATAGCTTATGGTTACGTGTAAATGATGGGGTATCTATTCCTGCTTTGTGCACATTTTAGCATTATTTTTACATAGTCGCCCTTTACCTGCCACGTTTTACTCATTTGAATCTGCGGGAGTAAATGACAGGGTATATATTCCTGCTTTGTGCACATTTTAGCATTATTTTTACACAGTCGCCCTTTACCTGCCACGTTTTACTCATTTGAATCTGCGGGAGTAAATACAGGATTCATAAAATCTCAGGAAATTTCGAGCTTTATTACACGAATTTCTCTATAGAAAATAGAAAAATCACATCCAAGAACTTATAGTAGCCATGCAGGAGTCTATGACACGTCAAAATTAAATCAGAAACTATTCTATCTCCAAATTTATGAGCTAACTAGAGGACACTTTTAATATTTAATAGGCTAACTGGCATCAAATGTCGAAAACTTCAAGAGTAATCCATAAATCCCAAGTTACTTAAGAAGAATAAACGGAGACATATAGCAGTAAGACTAGCATGCCATAAGATTTGACTAAGTTTTATGTGCAACCATCTTCCTTTGCCAAGCTAGCCGGGACCCGCGTATGAAAAAAAGTAGTAGTAAAAAAAAGTGCATAAAAGAAGCAATAAACAAAATACACAACTTCATCACCCAAAATAAGACATGAAAATTCATAAGAAAACAAGAAATCAAATATACAATTCAAGAAAAACTTGCTATTCAAAACACACAATTTCATAACCCAAAATAAGACAGGAAAAGTTACAATTATTAGAAAGCAAGAAATCAAGATACAATTTCAACAACACAAGAAAAGAATAATTTCTTTCAAACAAAGAAACAACCCTTCAAGAAAGTCACAAGTTGTGCGTAATTTTGAAAATCATAACATGCAAACAGAGAATTAATAAATAAATAAAATTCAAAACCAAAATGTTAAACGAACCACGGGGTGGCTTCATATACTGTGTTGATTTTCTTCTGGAATTATCCAACTTTTGCCTTCTCCAATTCTCCATCGTCACAATCCCAGAAATCTAAAACAAAATGGGATTTAATTAATAAAAAAATAAAAAACCAAATAAATCAAGCCGCCAACGACCAAAATTCAGTACCAAAACCAAAAAATAAAAAAAGTGGGTACTCGAGAATTTTCTTCAAGATTCCAGGAGCAGCCAAAAAGACGTGATTAATCCACAGAAACCGCAGTTCCAGAAATGGGTTTTGGCTCAGTTATTTTTTAATTAATTAAAAAAAAAACACGGAAAGAATTGAATATATAGACATTTCTCTGGATCAAAAATCGAAAAATTCTTGTGGTGACCTTATAATGGCGTGATTGTGAAGGAAAGAGGAATAAAAAAGTGATCATAAAAGGAAACTACGAAAACGTTTCAATAGAAACGGAGAAACTGGGAAATAAGTACAAATAATAAGCTGTTACAGTTCGGTTTTTGTGAATAAATTACGAATTGGTCCGGTTCTTTCTTTGATAAGGACTAATAAACTAGCAGGCCGTTTTGGGTCCCCGCTCTTGGTGCAAACACGAAATTATTAATTGATTTGTGTTAATATGTTGTCGAAATGTTATAGGACGAAATTAAGAAATAAAAATAAATTAAAATTTTATCAAATGTATCTTGTTACGTTGTTTTGAATAGTAATGAAAGTGACGGTTTTAGTTTTAGTGAAATTCACAATTAATAAAAACTTCACGTTTTATTTTTCTTCTTCTTCAACTACCTTTAATTTCGATGGAATATAATGTACCAAATATAACATTAGCGGTAGTTTCGGTTTTGTTCTAACTTTTATGTTTACTTAGATTGAAATGAAAATCATTAATAAAAATTTACTAAAAAAAAGCCAATCTTTGAGATACAATATACTTAGAACTTCACGATTTTAAAATTTTTAATATGACTCCAAGGATGATTCAACTGCTTGTAACTCTCAAACGTGGAAGAAATGATAAGAGGTTATGGAAAATCAGTTAAGAATCGTTGCATTTATGCAAATGATTGGACTGTTTAGAACGCCCAACGCTCAAGGCGCTCGCGATCCGCAAGGATATCCATTTTGGGGCCCTATCTGCCTCGATAATTTTACAATTGGGCCTATGTACAAATTTTCCACCTGGCATCCATCGTCTCGACGTATATATTTCTGTGCCTACATGTTGGGTACTTTTACGGGGGAATATATGTACAATTTTTCTTAAGTCTTTTTAGACCCTCGTTATTTCAGATGTCAATACTACTTCCAATGTGGCTTAATTAATATAATCACTTATTAATTAGCCATATTCACTTGGTATGCCCATCTTCTGTAGCAAGTAAGTTTTTGGCGCCTTTAATTCAAAATCCTAAGAGCACGATTTATATAAACCCAAAAAGGCGCCATTACTCAATAACCACGCCCCACTCTCATCACGTCACGCCTCTTTCTCTCCTCTATAAAAAGGACACTATTCATCTTTTCCTCACCTTCCTTCTTATCTCTTTTGCAATCCTCTCTTGTCCATTTGGTCAAAACAATGTTCACGCCTAAAGCTTCTTCAAACAATAGTATTACTTTCAAGATTTCCCGGACCTCCTAACTAAACCCCATGCAAACCCATCGAATCTTCTACCATTCAGTACTGATATTGAACGAAAGTTCTATTCGGGCCCGGCCCGCTGCCTGGTGGACGCAGACTCCATCGCGATCACTGCAATCCCCAATTTTTTCCTTTTGCACCCAAGAACCCTATTTATTGGACCTTTCTTTGAAGCCAGCCCGCATGAGAAGAGCATCTCTCCGCAACGGCCCAACTGACACTCACTCTTCCGCCTCCTGCATGCTGCTGTGAGTGATGAAGCATGGCCCCATCGGGCGCTTTTTTGATCGTGCCTGTGATCTCGATCGACTGAAATCACATACGCCCCCCCCCTAATACATCCTCGCTCTTTCCCCAATCGCCCCTAAGTTTCTCGGGAAGTCTTCCTAGCACAACACCTCCATTTTCCTCTCGGGTCTAATGCCTGCTACTTCCAAGAGACGCTGGTGCTTCGGTCAATCTTCCCTCTAGGGGATACCATTTCTCCCGCCATGTCGAGCATCCCTTGCCCCAAATTTGATAAGAAGTATACGGGATTCCTATTCAGTGCATGCAGAGCTTGATGAAGGCACAGTAAAGACCCTTACTCTATGCAGAAAGCGATAGCCTTCCTCCGTGAAGTTCAATAGTAGTATATTCTTTATGCTCCTAGTCTTGAACCTTCTACGGCCTATTTGCCCATCGCCCACGAGTTGGCCCTCGTAGGTCTTTTAAATCGCTCTCCTGCTTTTAGCAAAATTTTCTATAGAGGTGGTATGACCTACCTTCAACATCAACTTAGGGACCAATGCTTCTCCCATCGAAGTGGGCCTCTTCGCTCGCCCAATTGCGGTTGAGAGCATATTTTCCACAATTTTGGTGTTTCTTCAATACCTCCCAGGCCGCGAGTCACATTTAAGCAAGATTATCAACCACCAGCTCCTGCTGATATGTCTAACCTGGATGTTCCTCACATTTCTTTTATACCTTTAAACTTGCAATTTCTTTCTTTCCTTTCTCCTGCTCATCAAGTCCCCAGCCTATGTCCAACTTCTCTTTACTCCCGAACGAGAGAGTAAATGCCTGCTCGCTTGTCCAATACTTGACTGGGCGAGAATTGCTTCACGACATTCTCACGGGCACCAATGCCAAGGTGCCTGGTTGAGGTCTATGCTCCCTTGCCTGCCCCGACTGACAATGGTTTTGCTAAACTTGGCCCCTTCCTCCTTGTTACTCAAAAGTTTCTGCAAGAACGCCCATACCATCACCAAAGTAGAAGCACAGCCAGGACGAGCGTGAACGCCTTCTCCTCGATGAATGGGTTCTCTTTGGCCTCTTTCTTAATCCCACTTTCGGGCAAGCTCCATCCTTTTGAATCAGCTTTTTGCCTTCGGTGAAACGAGATTCTTCACTAACTAACGTTAACCATGCATTCCATATACCGAGGGGATCGTGGTCTTCCGTGGAACTTCCATTTCTTCTACTCCGATTCCCATCCCCGCCAGGTCGATATCTCTAAACATCCCGCTTCCTTCTGCCTTCTCCTTCAAAATCTCCACAGAGGCATAAGACGCTCCGCCGCACTTCCACTCAATCTGGGCCTTCTCCCACCCAAACCTGAGTTACAGCTAGTGTATCCAGTCAGAACGGCTAATATCGGACCCATCAGACCAACCCGATGATTTATGAGCATGACGACGATGATGGTGCTCCTCCTCTCGAAAGGTGAGAAAGGTAATATGATTTCTTTAGTTTAAAGAACATTTTAATGCCAATATTGATATTCTTTTTGTACTCTAAACCGTAAAGAGGTCACTTCTCCTTTGAAAGATTCTACGCCGCTTCCGACTCCTTCAATTCTTCGATCTTCCCAGCCATCCAATCAAGTGGATTTGCCTTCTCGAAAAGGGATTCGGGACCCAAAATTGCTTCGATCGCCTTCTGTACTTGAAGAACCTCCGCTATTTCTGTATGCTTCCTCCAGTGTGCTGAACTGCACTTAATATGCGGTACATAGTTACGACATTTTCCTAATTCTCACCATTTGTCATGGCGCTACTTTCAAGCACTTATCATCATTCAGTCTTCGCAAAGACCACTGATTTACCGGGTTGTACCAAAGCCAAAGACGTCCTGGATAAAAGTGGGTGACTCTTCGCAGTAATCAAATCGCCTGGAAAGGTACACTTCTCTTCTTCTCCAAAACCAATCACGAGCCAACCTACGAGGTAATTTTTTTTCGATTTACTTTATATATTGCTTGACACCATAAAGACACTAAGTAATCATTTTAATTTTGATCACTGATACCATCTTACAGCCTATTCAGACTTAATTTACATCACGGGAACAAGAAGGGCGCTAGTCGACCGGCTTTGTTCATCTTCGGCCACCGTCCTTCTTCCCGCCTCAGTTTTCCCAGAGAAAACATGAACATTCCTTAAACAGGCAAGACTTGAATACACTTCTTTCATGGATATGGATATCTCACACGCTAAAGGTCGCCAACCACCGAGATAAATTTGAGCTGCTTGTCAGCCAAATGGCCCAAGTGACTCGAAGCTTCCTTCACTCAAACTCTTCTACTGATCTCGTTTATTGTTGAAAATCATCCATCGTGAGATAAGCGATCACACAAAAAATGTCAGAACTCAAAGCCAAGAAACCTCAATACGTCATCGTCATGTGACCGAAAAAGAATCTCTTCGCCACTGTGAAATTGACTGTTTAAAATAACTGAATCTAGATTTCTTCCGCGAGGTCATGGCCGAGGATCTCTTTGATGATGAGTCTGGGTCGCTGATTTAAAGAAATTCAAGAAAAGACGGATTTATCAGGTGTACGTCAAGCGCCAAAAAGCGCAACGCTTCTCGTGAAGTTGAACGGGCTAGATCTTTTGCCTTGAGCTGCTATTCAGGTCTAGAAGCGGATTTAAGGAATTATTGGCCGAACTATCCACCGCTCGGCTGAACAAAGACGACTTAGTGGGAGAAACTTAGAGTGTGACATGCACTCTATTCGGGAGAAGGTCAGAATTAAGATTCTAACGCTTTTAAGGACAATCTTTTTTGTTTTATTCAATTTCACTTTTGTAATGGTAGCCAATTATGGCAACCAAATCATCCGATGAAACGAATAGTTTTATCTGCTTGTATAATTGTGTCCTTTAATGTTAAACTTCTAATCGCTCAAAATCCTAAACTCGATTTCCAACGCATTTTAAATATTTTACGCCATAGACCTCATGCAGCCTCATACCATCCAAATTTCTAAATGGATACGCCCCATTTGGTAATTAATTTCTTTAACTCGCATGGTCCTTCCTAATTTGGCTACTCATTTCCCAAACTGATTACTACTATCCAACGTGAGTATTGTTTTCCGTACTCAAACTCCTTCGGTATAAAACGTTTCATTATAACCCTTTTATTATAATATGAAGCCACTTGTCTTTTTTTGACTTCATGCAATCTATCTAAGACGCTTCAACTTTAATTCTGCCTAATTCTAATAAATTCCAACGCAGTAGCTCAAGATGCTCATTTTCATTCTATACTATTTTGAAAACGTATTCTCGATCGACTTGTACATTAATTTCCATAGGCAGCACCACTCTCTCGCCCATAAGTTAACCGGAAAGGAGTTACTTTTAGTACTAGATAGCTTGAGAGGTTCTATAAGCCCATAACGCTTTTATTCAAAACACTCATGCCAACTTCCTCGCATTTTCGCCATCATTTTCCTTGGCGATACCTTAAAAACCTTCGTTTTCGACGATTCCGCTTTGACCGCTGATCGTATGCGAATAAGGTGTAGAGTTCTGCTAACTTGATTCCAAACTCGCTTTAAATTCTTTTTTTCACTTGACTCCCATTCAAAAGTTCCATGATCTATTATTGCCATTGAGGTATCCTAAATCTATATACGATGTGATCACGAATGAACTCTATAACACTTCTTTGAGAGAGATTTCTTTAAAGGTATCGCTCACCCATTTAGTGAAAAAAACCAGTGAGTTTAATTATTACAAAGCGCGCACAAGTTTGACATGGCGGTGGTAAATATTTCCTATCGTGCCTATCGCCCAACACTTGAACGGGCCATGGTTTAATAATAGGTACCATTTCCTGCTCGCCGCACTCTTCGATCAGCCATGTTTTTGACACTCCAAACAACTTTAGTATACCGAACGATAATTACCTATTTTAGGGCCAAGAATACCCACCCCGATGATCAACCACTCATCTTTGGTCAAATTGATGCGCCCAGACACCCTTCATGCGCTCGACCATAACCACTTTAGCTTGCAAATTTATGCATTTCAAAAAGCACACCATCTCGAAAGGCTTTCTTACACAATTCTCAACCAAATTAAATAGTTCAAAGCTGAAATGTAATTTTACCTTCCTATCGCTTCTTCTTATCTAAGTTCTTCTAAAATTTTGTACTTCTTCCTCCAATCCATTGCGCCTCTATTTTGTATATAATGCATATTAATTCTCTTCGCTTCTTCGTTGAACTACGGTGCAATATCGCTCCATACTCACAAGCGTAATCGTTATTTAACATTTTGAATAACCCGACGCCATTCTGGGCCACTCATTTTGCCAAATCGCTATACATCCTATTAACGTATCAAGCCCACTTGGTCGACTCGTTCAAGAGCTCTCGAGCTGATGCCATATCGACTTATGATTTAATCACTTCAGCATTTGAAATCGCCTATTCAACTGATAAATTCACTAATTGAGAATTACCTCCATACACATTTTCATCCCTAAATCTATTAATATTAACTCTAAACGACAATCAACGCTTTCTGATTCGGCTTGATTATTAGTACACATTTCAACAGATTTAAAGCAAACTTGTAACAAACCCCTAGTGGATTTATTAGTACTACTCCTACCCTCGTGACCCCAGCAAGCCTTCGAGTGAAAAAGTATAAAAATCCAAGGTTTCACTGAAAGCAAATTGACTTCTAATTCAATTCTCTTTAGCACGCTTCCAAACATGGACGATCGGCCGTAGTTAGCCAACTGATTTTTGACATCTTTTGAGTATGAATCAGATTTCAAATTCTACGAGTGCTAAAGTCCAAAGACCAATCCTCCGATGCAAAAAAAGATTTAGAGAATATGTATTGACTAAATTTACTTTAAAATTATAAATAGTTACAGTCAATAAGTAGGCTCCTTAATTTAGTACATGTAAAATATAAAGCAAGGCATAATTTTCAATAGCGTAATAATTACATTCACATGCGCTTAATCGCCTACTAAGGTAATATATCGCCTTTCTTCTCTAAACCGACTGCCCTTGGGCCGCACTTAGTCCAAATGCATTGATTCCCGCGCTACCGATATATAAACTTTCATCGACCGTCTTGGATAGCTGAAACTAACACCAAGTGGGTTTGAAAGATATGTCTTCGTGCTATGAAAAGCCTCTTGATGCCTCTTCCTTCCGCATCAAGTCGCCCCGATTTTTCAACTTCAAAGAGGCGAAAAAGCTTGCTCGCCTTTCGCACATTAGAGATGAAACGTCAGAAGAAATTTTCACTGTCTCCTGTGAATCTTTGCAATTCCTTTTGTTCTTAGGTGGTTTAGCCTCTAAAATGGCTTTTTGCTTTGTTTTTATCAAGTTCGATTCTCTCTTCATGCATTAGGAACCCTAGGAAATTTCCTCATTAACACCGTTAAATGCACACTTCAACAAAGTTCAATTTCAATTTATATCGTCTCATCCGCTCAAATGAACGCTTCAATTGTTGGAAATGGTCTTCTTTTCATCGACTTAACCACTATATCATCAACATAAACTTCAACGAATTCTCCTATCATATCATGAAAAATTAAATTATTGTTCTTTGATAAGGGTTCTCGATTTTTAAACCAAAAGGCATGACCACCCATTCCAAAACATCCTAGAGCACCCGCATCCGAATGCGCTTTATGTACATCTTCTTCAGTTATATAAATTTGGTTGTATCCCTAATATCCATCCATAAAGGAGTACATCACATGTCCGGCAGCTTGAATCTACCAAGGAATCTACATGCACAAGATTGGATACTCATCTTTAATGCCATAATCTAAATTTCTCAAATCTATGCAAACCCTAATACTACTGCTTTCTTTCAAACAGCACAATATCGATAACCATTCAACATATCCTGGGTCATCCTAATAAAACCCGCTTTAACAATCATTCTATTTCTTCTACTTCAGCAATACATCGGGAGCAAAGCGTCTGGGGGTCATGCGATATGTGGTTTAAAATGCGGCTTGGTCAAGGGTACCCCATGTTCACCAAATCTTTGTTCAACCCTAAGATATGTTCATATTCCCAAGCAAAACAATCCTTGTACTCTTTTAACAAAGCGATTAAATGGTTATTTACCTCTTCACATAAGTATCCGATCGACAAACGTCAGCAATCTTTCTCTGCTCATCCCCAATATTCACTTACCAAAGGATCCTTGTGCTTGAGCGCCTCTGATCTTCATAACTCCTATCACATCATCGCCCAGTATCTCTTGCGGTGATGTCTTCGCATCCAAACAATCTATCTTATAAACTTCTCGCGCCAATATTCCTGCTTTCTAATTTGAACACCGCTAACTTGTTCTTTAAAATTTTTAAAGCCGCTTTTTATTTCTTCTTCAGACCTCTTCCCGAAAGCCACCGACTGCTTTCGACATCCTGAAGCTAACCACCTTCTTCAACATTTATTGAATATCTTTTGCCAATCATTGACTCTTCAAGGGGCCACTATGTTTGGGCCTCATTTGATCAAACATTTTAGTAAATGCATCTATCGATAACGACTCCTCGGCTCGCTGACGATTCGAAAGTTTCTTCGCCATCTCGACCACCTCACAGTCCATAATTCCCCTCACATGAACTTCTCGATCGAGTTCGCCTGTAATAAAAAAGGCCCGTGATCCGCTTTTGCACCACCTCCGCCTCACTTTCATCGCTCCAAAAACTAGACATCGATGGAGCGATTCGAAGCGTATACAACGATTTCCGCTGAATCTAATCTCTTCCCAACAACACATCAGTAGCTAGTCGGCCTGGCTCATTACAAAGAATACAGCTGGTTTTGGTGATAGTTCCCACCACCACGCCTAACGATATTACTCCTTTGGCTGCAAAGTTGCCCCTCCATTGAAGCTCGTAAGAATAACTTCAAAGAGGATCAAATCGCCTCCGCCTTTGCAAATTTCTTTATCATTCCGATGGAATGGGTATTAATAGCTGCTCCATTGTCGATGAGAACTTTGGCTATCGATGCCATCGACTAAAGCTTTTACATATAATGGTCTCAAATGTTTAGTTAAATCTGGTCAGCTCAGCTCTTAAAGATGACCTTTCGGGCTGGTTCTCTATCTCTACCTCTTTATTTTCCCATCATCTTTTAGATCAAATTGTCGATTCCCATCATCTTCTGATCAAATTGTCGCTGCACAAGTCCACGCTGCAACATTTCTGACCGACCTTCCGCTGGCCGTGCTTCGAGTTTCTATGTCGCCACTTCTAAGCTAACCTCAGAGGTGGTGGCAATATCATTGAGGTGGTCCATACTTTTTAGAGCGCAGCACCCTCATTCTTCTTAGCGTTCAGATCCAGATAATACGTAATAATCAAAAGATCGCCTGATGGTTCGCCAACAAATCCACTTCCCTGACGCCTTCACGATATAACCTGCTTTAGTGCATTGTTGTATGAAACTCCTCTTTTCTTCTTTCCGATTCTAGCTCCATCTCTTCTTCAACATCGGCCAAGCTTCATCATCTTCTTCTTCTTCTTCTTCACATATACTTCTAGAGGTTCACCTCGATTTCTTCCTCACATTCCAACGCCAGCATGCTTCTTCCCTCCCGCGCGCCTTCGCTGGTCTCCACATCTCCTTTACTTTTAAACCCATTGGCAAGGTTATAATTATTAACCAAGACCAAAGTAAAGAACCAAATCAATAGTGATGGATCGTCCCGGATCATCTTCTTCTTCGGCTTTGCTTCGCCTTTCACCCTCGCACTCACTGTAAGAATCTTCTCTGGTAATTTTTCCGTGGAAATCGCTCACACATGTTCCTTCATCATCTCTAGATTTTCCTTAGTAACCCGCATTGAGAAATTAAGTAATTTGGGATGTATTGTTTCCGCTGTCGCCTCATCATTCATCCATAATTTCTCCGACGACGCCTTTGTCAAGGCTCTCCTCATTTGATCAAATGGTATCACCCTTCCTTTGCATCAGATCGAAACGAGTGCCATACATTCGATCGACATGGGGCCGTGGCTCCCAACGCCTCGTTGCTGAGCATCTACCTGCCGGCTGCACATCGGCTCGCCATCCCCAGACCCCGCCTAACCTGCCTTCTTCAAAGCGAGACCTCGATGCCTTTCGCCTTGAATCAGCCGGAAATTCGAGGTCACGTTGTATGATTGCGACGCCCTGATACTTCCATTTTCTCCTCATCTTCATTTATTTCTCTACTACATCTAGCACACAACATTTTTGTTCCCGCCAACTTTTTACCTTTGAGAATGTTTCTGAACACAATAGGATGCTATTCATCTGCTCCATTATCAACTACCAATTCGAATTTAGGTAAACCACTTTTGAAACCGAGCCGATATATTCACTCCTAGTGGGTCATGGAAAAAGGATTCTCATCCACCGCCATCTTCTTTTGGCTTCAAAAGTGATCTTCGCTCGATTCAATAGCATCCTTGTAGAATACACGAATTAAAAAACCAAACAATTATTAGTCAGATGAAATTTCATGATATTATGCCATTTACAATATTTTTTATCCTTAACTCTGCTCGTGATTTGGCAATTTGTGCTTATCGCTCGCCTTTTTATCCGTTCTGCTTGTCTTTATACAATCTATCAAATATAGTATCTGCTTTGGTTATATCGAACGAAAACGCTTCTAGCCTTTTTGCTTGTGATCTCTTAGAGGCTCATTTTTTCGTAGTTGTCCCCTCGAAGTTAATCACTACCGTGCATGCATAAGCATCTCCTTTAACCAATTCAGCCGCATATTTTCGGTTTGATCACATTATTCATCTACAATATGAACGCAATGTAAGTTCGGGTCTCTATAGTAAGTCCCTCGCTAGAATTTTCATTTGTTCTTCTTCCCCTTATCAAGCGCCTCATATCTAATCACATCGGGCCGCGACTAGCAAGAGACTGTGAAACTCCCTATCTTAAAATTTCTTTTTCAAATTGAAACTTAAAACAACTTTGAGCGATCTTAACAAATTCTTTTTCTCGCAGGCATCGAAGCATTTTCTCCCAGCAGCTTTTAACTTTTGCTGGAAAACTTCGCTTTCATCTACCGGGTATTCGACGTGAATTCGCTAAATCGGCCAAGGTGACTCTCACAGATTCGATTTTATAGAATTGAGCATGGAATAATCGGCTTCTAATTGTTGCCATGTCTCGAACAGTAGTTCACCGGTAAAATTAATGAACCATGACAAAGCATACCTCATTAGCTTAACCAGAAACAACAACCTTATTTTTATGGGATAATCACTTACTTTACCACATCATAGTTGTAAATCATTTCTACATGTTCCAATGTCGAGACTCCCCTCCCAAACCTCTGTGAATAGTGAAAATCTGCAAATTTTACATCCTCTAGGCCACTAGATATGTTTGGTCCATCTAACCTGGATACGGTTTACAGCCTAGGTCGGCTTAACGAAAGGACGATTCCAAAAGCCATCCGATCTTCGTGATGTCCGGTGGACTAAGTTTCAAGTGCCATGTTAGATCAGAGGGGACTCATAGGTGTTGATTCATGTGTGGATCATCTCGAGGTCTATTGTTTAACTCGGGTTTGTACAAATTAATACACACCTCACTTGTATTATTACCATTGGCTCGACATTTGTCTCGCTTAACGCTAACGTTGCATATGCTTGTCCTATATTCGTATATTTTTCGCGCTTGGGCTACCCCCAAGCTGGATGATCCTACATTATGACCACTCAAATTGGCTATGCCGCTTCCACCAGCATTTGATGCTGCCCATGGTATGGTAAAAGGCGTGCTTTCTATTCCTTGGATAGAACTCACAGGGTTCATCACAGTGACTGGTGGCCCCACAACCGGCCCTGCTTTGGAAATGATTCCTATATTTTGGTAAATTAAGTTGATATGTTTGGTCTACTAACCCATTCAGCTTTAGTTCATTTTAAAGTACTTAATTGTTTGGCCACAAGCATCATAGTGCACATTTCGGGCCTGGAATAAATTTTTTCCATATTTATGAACATTTTGCGTGCCTACCCTCGGTCTCTAATGACATCTCAAAGTGAAGTCTGGCTAAGTAACGCCAAGATGGTGCGCTGTGGACTCAATTCCGCTACTCTGGTTCATAACGGCTTTGATGTTGTCCCTCCACAGTGGGCGATATTTACCGTTTCTTCATAACGTCGACCATTTACTGAATCTTACCGGGTTTGCCGGTTCCTTATCCTCGAGTTCTTGGCTTATATATTGTTCTACTTTCTTGTATCTTCTTACACCGTGTTGTCCCACCGGGCGCATTAAATTGTTTCGCCAAGCAGAAGGTGTCTTTCAAGCTAACAATTAAAAGATTCGTGACGATGTGTATAATCGCTTAAACCTCTTGAGACAAAGTCTCAATAAGGGGTGTTTGATTTTACTTAAGATCATAATAGTGACAAAGGATGAAAGAGCAAAAACAAAAGGCCTCTAAGTGGGGCATAAGCAATACTGGGGACCAATCAGAAAGTTAAATATTTAAGACTAAAATGGAAACGTAATTATATCGCTTTTTGAGAGAGTTGTCTTCTTATCTTTCATCTAATCTTCTCTCTTTTTATACCTTACCAAACGGTTTCCACCCACACGCTTTTCCTTCCAATCTCACGTAAAACTTCTCTGCCGCCAAAGAGGCTACCTCGCCGCCCATAACAACTACTTTTGTCAACAACTAACTCACTCATTTTCTCCATATATCATTCAACTCGTTTAGTAATTCCCCCATCATGATGATTCAACCATTTGTAACTCCTCCATGATGACCCGAATCAGCTTGTAACTCCCCGAAACGTAAAGAAAATGATAAGAGAAGAAGGAAACGGCTTTAAGAAATCCAGCATTTCCATGCAGTTGATCGATTGGCTCTAAACTTCTAATGCCCTCGGGCGCCTCCTGATTCGGGCGAGCATATCCATTTTGGGTCCCCTATCTCGGCCCTCGGATAATTTGGCTGGGCCTATATACAAATTTATTCTGGCATCCGGTATTGGTCCTGGACGATATATTATTCTAAAATTACATGTTTGGGTACTTTTTATGGGCCTATATGTACAATTTTCTGAAATCTCTTTTTAGGCCCTTGTTATTTCGTGTATCAACACCTCTGTTAGTCTTTGGAAATAAACACAACTCATGTGTGTGTGTGTGTGTGTGTGTCTATTCATTCCAGAATATTGTGTTTTTGCTTTTAATCTAAGCACACTTAATGAAATGAATATTATATGATTGTTCTTGAAAAAGTATAATTTGTATATATCAATATTCTATAAGAATATTATATCATTGTTCATTTAAGAAGTATAAATTCAGTACATGTCTATATTTTTGAAGAGTATTGTTATGTTATTGGAAAAACATTATTACTTTAAATTAGAGATCAATATTCTAATAGACTTTTTGTCATTACTCCTAAATAAGTATGTAATCATATAAATATCAATACTTTACCAAAATATTGTATTACTTCAGAAGAAATATGGGATTTGTGGCTATCATCATTGGTGGAATAATATTGTGTTGTTTATTTTATCTTTGCTCTCTCACCTCTCCCCCACCCTCCATCCTAAGAAAAAAAATGTGGAGAAACCTCGTTTTGTTCTCCCAATTCAATTGTTGAAAATGGTCAAGTCAGTCTGGCCCCAACCGCCGGAAGGTAAGGGAATTTTTGGTCTGCTAGATACTAAAAATCTAGCCCAATCTCGATGTAAAATAGAAAAGTAATTTGTTATTCTCAAGAAGAATAACTCAATATCTTAATATTGTTGTGTTGCTTTTAAAGGAGTACAACTTCAATATGAAAATTGGATAACAAATACTGACACGACCTAACCTCATGAAGAGGTGTGATCTATATGCAAAATTTTGAAATTCTGTTTTAATTCACTCAATTCTTTAATAATAGGGGCAGATTTGAGGAGGGATGGGAAAAAATCTATTTTTGTGTTAAAAATATTGAGTTATTAAAAAAAAATTTAGTAATAAATTCAATCTTTAAAAGACAAAATTTGTTTTTCAAAGAAGAGCCTGCCTTTAAAAAATTTCTCGGGACCCTACCCTCAAATTATCGAGTTAAAAGAATAGATATTTGATTCATTGGAACGAAGATGAAAATTCAATTTATGCTATTATTAAAGTATGGCTTGTGAGTTTACTATGAATCAGATTTTTTTTGTTCACAGTCAATGATAGTGGATAAACCATGTCCACATCTATTATATCTATACATGTAGTTTTTGTTGAAATTATAATTATCTGCTCATATTAAATTTGAATACCACAGCATAATGGTATGACGGTGTGCAGCTATTAAATCTTTCCAGTCCAATATATTTTGATTATGCTATTATATTTTGTGTTTTCATGGTTTGCAAGATTTAACTATTTTTTTATTATTATAGACTGGTTTATATATATATATATATATATATATAGTAGATTCTATATTTACCATACAAGTCACCGACCGGGCTCTACTTTATGTTTTCAGCGCTCGAGCTTCCAATTTTCAAAAATCTGACCATTAAATTGTAGCCATGATTCAAATTATTTTCTTCGTAAGTAGTTTTTCAAAACCAAATCTATAACCTGTAAATTCAATAATAAAACGCATAAACAAAACGTAATATTCAACAATAAAAGAAATCCCATAATTTCTTTTTTAATACAACCCATTTTCAAGAAAAAAGATTATCATTATATGTATATATACGAGGAACAAAAATTCAGTGATGCAAAATTTGATGTCATCAGTTAAACGACAACATCAACTTCTACTTTAATCAATTCAATTTATTTCAATTCATTAACAAAAATATATAAAGTTCAACCTTAAATATATAAATTTATCTAAAACGAATTGTAATTTTTTAAAAAGTTATAAGATTGCCATAACTCTAGTAGAGAAAATGCAATAAAAACATGGTGGGTTTTAAGCCGTATCGAGAGTGATTTTTGTGTGATTTGAACTTGGAATCGTAGAAATAAAATTATACAAGCTTCAACTTTCAAATTTTAATTATCCGCTGGTTTGACTCGCTTCTACTTTAATCTCCTTTTCAAATAAGTAATATATTTATGGGATTTTTTTCTATAACAAACTACTTTTTAAAAAATAATTTAATTTTATCATCTTATCAAATTTATTCTAAAAATACTACATTCTTAAAATTATATTAATTAATAAAATATTAAAATTGTAAAATAAAAATCTATACCAATAAATAATATATATTTTCTGACGTTGAATTCACTTAAATTTGCATTTAAGTCCTTGATTGCTTGGCATTGTCCTTTCTATCTTTTATAAATTTTACTTTAGTCCATGCCATTCTTCACTCACTCTCGTCTTTATTTGTGTCCTTTCAACTTTAATTTGTATGTTGGTCCTCACATTTATACTTCCCATCAATTTAGTCCTTTATAGTATCACTATTTGACACATATGTCACAAATAGTGTATCAATGCTCGTACATACAACGTTACAAATGATATTTTGTAACACCAGGTTACAAATTGAAATATAAAATATCGCTGATACAAAATATTAATCTTCGAATACGTGATCGCGGGTAAACAACACAATATAACGAATATTCAAATGACACAAAATATTATTTGTATTGATTGTATCAAATGTCGATATTAATACGATTCAGAATATTCAGAATGCATCATGTATACTAACAGAATCACATAACCTACATAACCCGCAAAATCAACTCTTAAAACCTTCAATAAGTTCAAGAGTATGATATAGATATGTAACACAATGTTAAATTTAACAAATAAAACTATTGATTTCATCATTTTTTTGTAACATACGTAATATCAACATATATATAATACCAATTCATAACTGTGAATACGCCATGCAGTAAAATAACATAATACAATATGTAATATATTCAAGGATATAAAATATCATTTTGTAACATCTCAGACAACAGTGATATAAAGGACTAAATTGATATAAAAGTATAAATATGTGGACCAACTTGTACAAATTTAAAGTTGAAGGTGACTTGAGTTGCAAATAAAAAGGACAAAATTGAAATGAAAGACGGGGGAAGTATTGTGACTAAAAAGTGAAAATTTTATAAAAGATGAATGATTTATTGTGCAAAATAATCACAAGGACTCAAAACAAAATTTGAGTGAATTCACGTGAAAATAGTTGGTTTAATTTTTAATTCATTATAGTTTTATTACGCGATTATTAGTGTTACAAAAGCGTAGCACTAAACGTGAAGTGTGGACTCCACGATTCGCTTAAGTTGTAGGCTCGTGCTTTGTTGATCAACTTGGTTAAAAATTTTTTTTTTGTTTTTTAATATATAAATAATATTAAAACAGGAAAACATTTTTCGTATTCGCTTTCAAAAGTTTGAAAGCTTGGCCTTCACGTCTATGAATCTTTCTGCTTTCAAACCTTGACGATTACTAATGCACAAAAATAAATTTTCGTGTGTTTGAAATGTTAATGATAATGCTTATAATAATACATGTATTTTTACATTCATCAATAATACGTCTCAAATTAAATTTTGCAATAGAACATGTACACGTTGTACATGCATATGAAGGTATTATAACTATGTGATACAAACTATTCTTGTATTTGTAAATGCTTTTTAACGTGTACACCAATGAGAGTTTTCTTAAATATTTATGAAGGAAAAAAAAAAAAAACTTTGTTACATTGATCTTGAAAGGAGAACACTCTCATTGAATATAAATGTGACATTTGAAATTTTCTTGCAAATGTTTTTTGCTTGGCATATGAATAGACATTTTTGCATTGCTCAATAATGAAACTCCAGAGAATTATTTTTCAATGTTTTTCTTTGTTATCATTATTATATACATTAGGTATTTATAGAGTATAGTATTTGCTCGATATTCAACTTTGTGTTAAAACTCATTTGTAAATCTTATTGAAAGTTGTAGAAGAATTTATACTATATAGCGTAGTGCGTGGATGTACAAAATTTAATATCATAATGTTTTGTTCTCCTAAAAAAAAAAAAAAAAAAAAAATGCCGGCAATGATATATTGAACAAGAAGTTCAATAATTCAAAAAATTTATTATTAAGTATGATCGATTAGACCATTCCAAATCAATATGATATGAATAATTAATGAGAATATCTATGAAAAATCAAACTATTTTAATAGAATGAATCCTCATGCGTTGCTTGTTCTTGTGGTATATAAACCAATATGCATTTACTAGCTAAGATCGAAAATGAATTACCTATATTTTTGAAAATTATTTAGGGTGATGTATCCCAGATGTTAACCATCTAGATATTATTTGTATCTAATAGGTACATCTACTAGATGATTGTATAATGTTATTTTATATTCACAATTTAAAGTTTGCAATATTACTTGCTCAAATTTTAAATTATGAGCATAATTTTCATATTATACAATCAAAACGGGTGTCTTGTTTATGTTAGTGAGACCAAATCTCAAACTTGTAATAAATGTTAGTTGAGATGACGATAAATAGTTTAGTACTATTGTTTGTTAAACGCCTCCAATTAATTTATAACCTATCATTATTGAAAACAAAATGCTACACATTTTTTTAGAGAATGCTATTTTATATGAAACAATATTTATACACATTATGACAACATCAAAACTATCCCGTTATAGTTAGCTTATGGTCAAAACATAATATTATCCATCTAATATTTTTGATAGTACAATATATATACAACCAATCCATCATAGTGCACCGAGATGGACATTAAAGAATATTGACAATACATGTTTAGTTTGAATCATTATAAAATATCTTAAATCATAGTTGGTGATATTTATAGGGATAATTGCATATTTGGTTATCAATCTTTCAAAAATATTGGAGATATACTCATAACCTTTAAAAATAATCTTGAACATCCCCAACGTTTGAAAAACATGGCATGGTAGGTCCTTTATGAAGAAATTGTCATTCCTTTAAATAAACAAAAAAAAAAAAAAATAAAAAGATTGAAAACTAACCAAATGTACTACAAAAAAAAAAAAGTAAGGAATGTACCCCAAAAAAAGTAACAAATAGATAATCTTATTTATCAAATATCAAAATCCAAAATTCACAACCATCCTCAAAAATCCAAAATCCGCCCAAAATATACCGACTCCTCGCATAATCACCTTAAATAGAGCATCGTATGATTTTAGGGATGGTGGTGGATTCTTCCAGCGAATTCATATGCGGATTCTTCAGCAACAATAACGGTTCTGACGAATACTTCAAGAAATGCAGTAAGGTAAGCGCCAAAAGAACACGGAAAAAAATTGAGGATATAACTAATCGGGGCCTAGAAGACCCGTTTGCAGAACTCGATCCGAGAACTTGGTCTCGAGTTTCGATCATGAACTTGTATATGTGTTGTGTTGCGGTGCGAGAACTTAGAGTACACGTTCCAGTTCTTCCGGCTGGTCGAAAGATCATGCCTTTTCAACACAACAGAGAAACCCATTTAAAGATTATCGAGATTTTGGGGCGAGCCTCAAAGCTAAACCATGCTAGGTGCATTTTATTGGATATGCCAAAAAAGGGCGTGGAGTGGGATGAAGATTTGTGGGTTTTGTTGATTGATAGTTATGGAAAGGCGAGCATCGTTCAGGAGAGTGTGAAGCTTTTTCAGAAAATGGAGGAGTTCGGGGTTGGGAGGACGATAAAATCATACGATGCTCTATTTAAGGTGATTATGTGTAGGGGTCGGTATATTTTGGGTGGATTTTGAATTTTTTGGGATGGTGATAGATTTTGGATTTTGAGGTTTGATAAAGAAGATGATATCTTTGTTACTTTTTATTATATTTTTTGGTACATTTCTTACTTTTTATTTTTTGGGTACATTTGGTTAATTTTCAATCATTTTTTTTTTCTTGTTTTTTGTTTTTTTTTAATTTAAAAGGAATGATAATTTTGCCATAAAAGACCTGTCATACCAAGTTTTTAAAACTTTGGAGATGTCTGGTGCTATTTTTAAAGGTTAGGGGTATATCCTCAATGTTTTTAAGCTTGGAGACCAAATATACAATTATCCTATATTTATAACACGGTTTACCGATTGTCATTTTGATAAGACATTTTTTTAACATTAGAGGGAGAAATTAATTAGTTGGAAAAAATACATGAAAATGCATCATATTATACTTTATAGATCCTCGCCCAATAACAATACGAACCAGAAGTTTGATAAATAACTCATTTGTAAGTTATACAATTGACAGATGTATTTACTGATCAAAGAAATTAACCAAATCTCGTGTACCAGCTATAAATGCCCCAATTCATATTGATGTCATAGAATGACAAATCCGTTAACATTATATCTGGTAAATTTAATGGCACGCCTGAAGTGTTGTGACATTTGATTCCAAAATCAAAATCTTCAAAAGAAAAATAGAGCAAATAGTAAAGATAGTCCTTATGCGTATACTCTTAGAGAGTATATGGACATAACTAATTGTAAGAATCCAATCAAATAACTAATTGATTGATTCCCTAAATCAACCACCCCTTATAAATACAAGATATTCATTCATACTAAAGTATGCATTCATTATAGTCAAATTTGTTTGCTTGTCTCTTTCACACCTATATTTTTCTATATACGTTTATACCGACGATTGACTTGATCGTCAGAGTGCCAACGGTCGATGACCTTTTTTTTTTAGTGATCTCGATGACGACAATTGTCCTAATGTGCAAGTAACATCTGGACTAACGAGAGAATTGATTGGAGATCTGTTGACAGCTGGATAGTGCAAAATTCAAGGCCAACATCAATAAAAATATTTAAAAGTAGAAATTAATCTATTTCTTTGCAAGAATGCTAAAACAATTCCTCAATTGCTTAGTATGTAATTCTTTTGTCAAAATAACTTTGTTCGTACTTAATATTCAACAAAATATTTATTTTACCTTATTTTAAACAATCTTACATTAAATTGGAAAATCAATTCAATAAATTATATATATAATCGATATAACGCATGATTGATATTACAAATATTACATTGTTAATACACCAAAATTAAGTTTATTTAATTGGATTCCCTCCCCCCCCCCCACCCCCACCCCACCCCCCCACCCCTATACCGGTTATCATTGCACCGATTTGATTATTTTTTAAATTTTTATTCGACGCTCGCGAACAAACTTTCAAAATGTTGCTCATGCTACCCAACTGAAAGTCTTTTTAGGTTCTTATTGAAGCGATTACACGCCTCCGTGTTCAACTAGTTATTGTAAGTAAGGTGAATTTAGGTTTTCTTTGCAAGCAACTGTGTGTGCTGGCTCGGCACGCTCTAAAGCGGGCCGATTTGGCCCACGAGCTCATTGGTCGAACGAGTCGAGCCGAGCCGATCGAGCTACCCACGAGCTCGACTCGGTCCTCAATTTTATTTTATTTTAAATTTGAAAATAAAAATAAATACAATATCGAGAATCTTTTATGTTAAAAATTAAAGATTGAAAATCCTCCTCCTTTTCCAAGCTTGGGACTGCTACTTTGAAAGTAGGTGGAGTTAAAATTGTACCGAACAAGATGTTAAGTGTACAATTTTTATTAGAATAAGAAAAATATATCAAATACTAATGCAAAATAATACTTGCTACGAATCAATAATCCATATTCAAATCTTCAAGTTTTTGGACAATATTCTATCCACTTTGTCTTGGATTCAAGTTCGGTGTCATCCCAATCCTTTAGACACAGAAGCTTTCTAAAATGTCGAATTTGAGTCTTGACCGATATCGACAAAACCATGCCACTTGTACTAAATCGACCTTTGATGTTACATTGAAACCGAGATGTTAGTAGATCATGTGCCATTTTTGAAAGAATTTGGTAACTATGTTGATGTTGTCTCCACCATCGTAGTATATCAAAAAAAATTTCTTCGTCATCTAACATACTAAGCACATCATGCAAAATACCTAATTAATTCTGGTGTATCATTAGAATGGGAATGGAAGAACTAGAAAAGAACCAACGATTGTTGACATTGACCTTGACCACTTCTATGTATACCGACGTAACTCCATAAGTCAATGTCATCATTGATGATGAAATATTTGTTGGATTAGGAGGTCGTACAATACCAAATAGTATTGAGTTCCTAATAATGCAAAGAGCAATTTGTGAAATAAACTCAATAATGAAATGCATTTTATCGACCCTTATTTGCCTCGACATAGGCCAATGACACATGTAAGCATTTCATTTTATTTCATATGTCCTTTTGTTTCTCCTCTTAAGATAGATGAACAATTGGAAGCGTATCAAATTGTTTTTATTTCAAGAAGTGGTTATCATTGTGCCGATTTGATTATTTTTTAAATTTTTATTCGACGTTACGTGCGAACAAACTTTTCAAAATGTTGCAAATGCCACACCAACTTGAAAGTCTTTTAGGGTTCTTATTGAAGGATTACATGTCTCTGTGTTCAACTAGTTATTGTAAGTAAGGTGAACGTAGTTTTCTTTGCAAGCAACGAAAACTATTAACATCAACTCTCTTGCTTGATACATTGTGCTTGATAACTCTAATGATTTATGGTATCCACGTCAACTCAGATGCTACACAATGTTATATGTTAGCGCGGGGTATAACAATCATAGAATAAATAAACAAATCTTCCTTAAGAAGAATTTTCAAAATGTTGATAGAGTACTTCAACTACCAAAAGTAAACAGTAAAAATTCTTCGACTTCAATGAAGAGTGATTTCAAGTTCGACACAAAGGCTCTATAAAAGGGAAGATCAAACAAGAAATGCAGGGCAAACATTTGGCTTCTCTTATAAGATTCAAAGTTAAAAAATCTTGTAAAATATTTGTTTCAAGTTCATATTTCAGCTTATTCAAATATTGTAAGTTGTTTTTAACAAAAGTTGTAAAGTTTTATATTTTGTATTGTTGACTTCAAACTTTGTTGCCATTTTTTATGGGTAATTTATAATTTTGGTCCCCAACCTTTCAAATCAGTAACAAATCTATCCCTAACTTTTTTAGCACCATGCATCCCCAACCTTTTTATTTTGTCGCAAATCACGTCCTTTTGAAATATTTTGACGGTTTTGTCCTCTTCTTTAAATAAAGAAAAATATAAAAAAAGCTAAAAACAACAAAACATAAAAAAATTGCAAATAAAATCCCATAACTTTTCAAAAATACAAAATAAGTTCATCTTCCCCAACCACCCCACCCATCTCTTCCTTCCAATCCCACCCACTGAAAGACACACATCACCAAAGGAACACAACACCGCAAACCCGGATGCTTATGACCACTGTTTTTTAATCTTCTACATAAAGAATAATATACTCATTTCTGTTGTTCATATATATATATATACACCAAAGATTAATTTTCTTTTAATGGATAATCATCCAAAGCTTTTTCTTTCTTTGTCCGCCACACACTGGAGCTTTCCATCCGACCTGGGGTCGGCGAGTAGCGATAGAGGCGAGAGAGACCACCGCCAAGCAGTGGCGGATAGAGAGTGAAAGAGCTCCACCGAAAGCGAGTTTACATCGTCGGCGTGACGACAAAAATTCAAAAGTTGGGTTTCAAGAGTTGTTAATTTGGTTTTGATCAACAACCATTTTCCCTTGAAGATTTGAACACGAGAAATGGAATCCAAAAGGGAGGCAATCAGTGGTTGCGAATTCTTGATCGTTGGATTGATGGATTCTTCTGCCGCCGATTCTTTCATAGCTTTTTTAGCTAGGGCGAAGGCGGGTTTGGAGGAAAACTACTAAGTGGTGGCCGGGAGGGCGAGGCGGGTTTGGATGGAGTTTTGGTGCAGTGTGTGAAACTCGTGCGCATAAAAGCGGGTTTACATCGTCGGACCGACAAAAATTCAAAAGTTGGGTTTCAAGAGTTGTTAATTTGGTTCGATCAACAACCATTTTCCTTGAAGATTTGAACACGAAATGGAATCCAAAAGGGAGGCAATCGGTGGTCATGAATTCTTGATCGTTGGATTGATGGATTCTTCTTGCATGATTCTTTCATAGCTTTTTCAACTAGGGCGAAGGCGGGTTTGGAGGAAAACTACTAAGTGGTGGCCGGAGGGCGGAGGCGGGTTTGGATGGAGTTTTGTGCAATGTGAAAGCTGTGCGCATGGGATAGTGAGTAATGATGAAGCGCAAATATCGTAAATGGGTAATTAATGGAACCAGAGCCAGGATGGCAAAGGTGACGCAAGGAGAAATTATGGACTTCAAACTTGATATTTAATTTTGGGTTGGGTTGGGTTGGGTTGGGGTGGGGTGGGGTGGGGTTTTGGGAGGGTGAACTTATTTTGTATTTTTAAAATTTATGGGACTTCATTTATAATTTTTTTTTATGTTTTATTGTTTTTAGCTTTTTTATAATTTTGTTTATTTAAAGAGGGGGTAAAACCGTCAAAATATGTTAAAAGGATGTGATTTACAATAAAATACAAAGGTTGGGGATGCCTGGTGCTAAAAAAATGTTAAGGATAGATTTGTTACGGATTTGAAATGTTTGGAACTAAAATTGCAAATTATCCTTTTTTTTTTTTATTTAAAACGAGTAAAAGAATCTAACAACTTTTCACAGAATAAGAGAACATAGAAGAATTATATTACCACAAAACCACACACAACAGTTTATAGTAGGCAGAGAAAGGAAAAACAATTAAGGTAATAGATATTGGTAAGAAAGCTAAAGAAATACACACATATATACACAAGCGTATATGTATTTAGTACAACTTCTACAGATTTAAGAGTATCACTAAGATAATCCTAATTCTAACATATTGATTCATTTAAAATTTAAGATATACGCAGAGTAAAAGATTTCTTGATCTTAACAAGCCAAAACAAGACCATTGCCCCCCTCATATTTTAGGGTTCTCTCAAGGATCCCTAGACAAAAGGAACGATTTAGGGTTTACGAGCTTTAGATTAGAGAAAAAACCTTATGTATTTACATGAAATAAAAGAAGGTCAAAGTATCATTATCATATGCATTTTGCACAAGTAATCATGGGTGGATTTTTTTTTTGGGGATGGGGATGGGGATGGGGATGGGTCTGAACTATTGTCCGGGCCCGCCACGGAAAAAGTAGTTTTTATAATATAAAAAAATTATTTTTTTTTAGTAAGATATCGATCTTGAAGTAAAATTTTTTTTTTTTGGTATAGCTCAGGCTCAAAAAATTTCTTGATACACCCTACAAGTAATATTACCTATAAAACCAAAAGAGTCATCAAATGGCTTCAAGAGAACTATAAACCCCTGCTCAAGATTTTCAAATCAGATATTTTCTAGCAAAAATATGCCTTAACCACACTCTAATACCACTATTGGTCCCATATTAACCCAACCAACACCAAGAAAGTGTACACTAATGTAAATTAAAGAACGTGGATTTGTTTTGTCCTAAAGCTCGGATGTTCAACCACGAAAATTTACGTCACTCGTTGAGCATCTAAAAGAAAGATAATGCTCAAAAATTGCACTAGGGTCCACAAAATCCAATGTTCAAAAATTACGCACCAAGAATACAAAATCGGGTAAAAAATCTGATTGGTCCCTAAACTTTACACAGCGTGTCAAAACGCTCCATACTTCATACTAGACGTTGTTAGTGCCTTAACTTTAAGTCGTGAATTCCGTTAATCTCAAATAGAAATTTCGTCCAAAATTACTAACGAATGTCCTACGTGGACAACGAGAAAGATGACATGGCATCCCTTCTAACGTTACTTTAACACATAATATGCCAACAAGAACAAGATCTCGCCATTTTAGAAAAAACTTTAAATAATTTTTTTATAAAATTACATTTGAACCCACCCAAATCCACAACTCGGCGTGCCCAAATTCTTTATATCCAAACATTAATGTTTACACCCAAGTCCTTTACATCCAAACATTAAAAATTTAGTAGAGTAAAACAAATAGTGAAAAACCCTAAATTCCTTTCTTATATGATAGTTTGGCCCAACTTCTTGGATCTTTTAGTATTTACTATACGTAATGGCTGACATTAGCAGCGAAAATGGACCACATGATGGTTACATTTATAATTTGTATTTTGTTTTATTGCATTGATGAAGCTTTTAGCTAACTTGAGTTGTTTATATTTTTTCAAGTTTTAACTTTAGGGATATTCAAGTTGTTTATGTTAAGGGACTAACGCAGTCTGGTTTGAAGTATGTGGGTGTTTTTCGTACGCAGCGATGTAAAGTTTAGGGACCAATCAGATTTTTACCTACACAAAATCCTCTTCTAGACACTAAGTTCGTAAACAATATACCCTTATCTACACCGAAAGTTACTGCTCACAAAGAGACCCAAAAACATTTCCTAACTATATGAGAACATTCGGTATTTATGCAAAAAATAGAGTAGAATGAGAATAAGATGAAGGGTTTTGTATACAAAGAGGGGGCAGCTTTTTCAATAGAAACGAGAAACCAACCGTCTTCATCATAATACTATTGACCTCGAAATTTGTACTATCCATTTGTCAACGGATCTCTAATCAATCTTCTGTCAGCCTGTATGTTAT
Organism: Forsythia suspensa; assembly: GCA_023638005.1. NCBI lineage: Eukaryota > Viridiplantae > Streptophyta > Magnoliopsida > Lamiales > Oleaceae > Forsythia > Forsythia suspensa. Next base: position 4,778,772 of record CM042666.1, read on the forward strand.
CTGCACACTTGGACAATCGTTAGGCACCAAGATCAACACGAAAAAATGAGCCGGTGATCATTAGTACTCGACAATCAAGTCAACTGTTGATATAAAAATATATAGAGAAAGTGTTTGGATATAGGAGAGACAACTAGTAGAGATTTGAGTAGAAAATAATGCGTATCTTAGAATGACGGGAGATCTTATATTTATAGGACAAGACTTCTAATTGATTTAGGTAGACAATCAATTAGACATTTAATAAGATTCTCTTTCCTTATGAGATAAGAAATAATTGAGTGTGAATGCAATCTCTTAGATTTTCATCCTTATCTCGAGTTGATTTTTAATATTGCGGGCCAATCAATAGATATCGAGATTGAGTTTCCTTGTGAGAGTTAGTATTATAATCAATTGCAATCATGCGGTAATATCACTTTTAGTCGTCTTCCAAATATCATATTGCCCCGAAATTCTACAAGGTGCGGGGGTAATTGATGGAGGGACCATGCATGTCAAAAGTAGCGAAGGCCTTCATGGGCCATGTTGGCGTTGGCTTTGGCGTGCGAGGCTTACGCAAACTTTGTTGGGCCATGAGGCATTTGTTGGAATGGAGGCCTTACCAAAATTGGGTGGTAACAAATATACAAGGAGAGAATATATTAGAGATAGTGGGATGGCATTGTCATACAAGCATCCACATGATGCCACATGTCAGTATCTCAATTAATTCATCCACTAGTAAAACACATTTCTCATTCTTCCATTTGAATTAGAAAAAACACGACTTCAATATCACTTGGTCAAAATTGAAATCAACAATTCTTGGTCAAAAATGACTTTCTATGACAAAAATCTGTATAGAACCCTTACAAGTTTTACTGATCAAGAATTAACATACCTAGAGTTGTTTTGGCTCTAGTATATTGAATTGGCAGATGATGGAATGGAAAAAAGGACAGAAAGTGATAATAGTTCGACTAATATGATAGATTAATTGCACATCCCTTAATTCAATGTATTTTCTTAATCTCATAATTAACGTGATAATTGAAATTATCTAAATTTAGCAATTTTAGTAATTATCAATGAAATTTATAAGTTGGTCTGTATTTTTTTAGTATATTTCAATTTCTTAAATATAAATAGATATATGCTTTATTTTTCTCTTATGATTATATTGGCCAACTTACGGCCGTTATGTGATCCAGTGGCCGTATTACATGCCTTTATGGTTATGATTTACTCTCATAGTTTACGATTGTTACAAATCGTGGAGTCCAATAATAAGAATAAGTTATGTCGTGCATATGCATACATATACACACACACATTTATGTTTACTAAATTATTGTTCATTTCCATTGTATCTTAAGTTTTCATATTTAAAGGCCGACATGAGCTCTTGGATGATTGTACAAAAACTATAAGCTAGGTAATGATTGAGGTGGATGGATTTACTAACACGTACATTACGTAACGATAATCGATTTTATAAGAATTACATTTTTAAATACATATATCTTTTATAGTTCTTTTAAGATTTATGATTCATAATAAACTCACAATGTATGAATATCTCGACATCAGTAAATCAACAATTAACTTAAACAGCTTCCGCACTTTATAGATGTTAATAATTTGAAGTTGTGTCAATGATTCCCTCAATTAAGATTATATAAACTATAAATTTTTTCTTATATGGTAAAAGTTCTAAAATCGTGAAAACTACAATATAAAAAGTTAGGTTTTACGTGTAATACTTAACGTGACACTCAACCTTTGACATGAATAACCTATTATCAAGACATTATGAAGTCCGATTTCCTACTTTAAGTGTATATTATACATAATTTAGTTAAAAACAAAACTAAATTTTAAAAAGAATTTTGTTCTTCTTACCATTATCTTCCATCAACCTTTTACATATCCTTTTCTTAGGCTAATAAGAACTTTCACATGTTATTACAACATTAAATTAGAATTTAATTATATGTGGTATCTTAAGTGTCATATTTCTTTTTCATTAATTAATTTCAAATACACACTTATTATTCACACATTTAATATGATTTAAAACTTATAAAAACATAAAAAATAATTTCAATACTACCAAACATGCGCTAAGTATAGACATCCATTTAAAACAACATTTGTAATAGATTCGATAGTTTTATCGGATTATGAAATTTTACTAGGCATTCATATGACATATAGTTGGAGGTGTAAAGTGTAATTCTTCCAAAATTCAGTCCAAGTCAAAACGTCCTTGCCTCGTGCTTTCCACGTTGTTCGTTATTATTGTCTCTCGTTGAACAAATCACAAATTTGCTTCTTCTTCCTCTTCTCTCTCACTTTCATTTCAATTCCCAAAACAAAATCAGACCAAGAAGTGCAAAAATCTGCTCAAAAGAAGAAGAAAATCATGTCGTCGGCGATTTCTCAGCTGTCTTGTTTCTCTTCTATTAACCGCAGACTACAGCTCCGAACCAGATCCTACCCCAGTCCTAACAAGGTACATTTTTTTTTTTTTCTGTTTTTGTTTCTTCCAGGAACATGAATTTAGTTATTTGTAGTTGGTTAACTCAGATAATGAGCGGAAATTCATCGGACAATTTGGTATATTTTGTTTATTTTTTATTTTAATTTTGATGTTATATTGTGAAGTTAATTGTGGGTACGCATGCTTTAATGTGATTCTGGTTCAATTTTCAAATTTTTTTTTCTATTTTCTATTTTTGGGTTTTCGGAAAATGCATACAATTAAAATTGAACCTTTTTTTTTTTTTTGTGTGTGTGGGTTTGGTTGGAGTTGAATTGAAGAGTTAACTGATGCTTTTACTGAAACTGATAATTTTATGTTCGTGTGCACGTGTTGGTGGGCTGGTATATTTGATTTAAAATCTAATTTGTTGTCAAATGATCCGCCTCACTAAGTCCGTCTTCAGAGAAAAAAAAAATTTGTTTGCTGTTGATTTGTTGGATGAGGAGTACCACTGTCAGCCCTGACATTTGGTACACCCCATGCACGGGTTCATGAAGCTCCCCCGGAGCTCTGGTTGGTTGTAGAAAATTTTCCAGGTGATTAATATATTAGAGGAGATTTTGATATATGTTCATAAATCATAATTCCTTGGTTGTAAATGCATTGATTGTAGAACACTAATCTCGATCGAAGGATTAATATTTCTATTAGTACTTTATTACTATTCATAAATGGCAGTAAAATATAAAATGAGAGAAGCTGACATATCAAATGGCACCAATTTAGGAATTCTTATTGACCCTCAAGAAAAACTCTTACACAGCGCACTTTTAAGGCCACGGAGTTAAAAACTTGGAATCCTTGTTTAGATTTTTGAACTCATGAAAGTTTTCAAGAAGCTATATCGGAAACTTTTTGATAACTTCTTTGAAACATTTCAGAAATGCGATGGAAAAGTACATAACTTCGGGAATAATTGAACTCCTTGTTTTTGGAGTGATGGCTCCTTACGGACCTATTTTAGAAAAACCTATTTTTATGTTTATAATCACATGTTTATGCTAATAATTTCTGTGGTTCAATGTGCATGTATCAAGTCAGGGTTGATAAACAAATATTATGGAGAATCTTTTATGTCTGAAATTTCCCATGTATGTCTTTGCATATCTTCTAAAATGGGCATGATCTGATGTTTCGATAGAAACACATGGCGGTTCTGAATCATGATTTGAGAAATCAACTTGGTCCTTAAATTCTCCTATCCAACTGGACCTCAATGTTTTATCATATTTGCTTCTCTTCAGTGAAAATGAGCGTTTATCTTTGGATTTAATTAAGATCTATGGATCATATTCCATTACAATTGGCAACAATCTTCTACAAGCTCATTCTGTCTTTGTATCGTTTGTGGGCATGCATTTATATATGTTATATATACATGCTTGTATGTGTAGATGAATATGTATGCTATAATCACTTGAAAGTGATGTCAACTTCAGACGTCTCTGCCTTTAGGTATTTATTGTCAGGAGCATTGATGGACATGGCACAGATGTATCCAACTCAGAGACTAAGACTGCTCTAAGTTACACAGCAGATGACTCAAAATCACTTAATGGACGTATGGAAAAATCACATCTCCTTACACAAGAACATGTTGTTGGAGAAGCAATGAACGAGCCCATACAGGAACAAGTTGTCAGTCAACCGAAAAGGGCAGCAAAGATTCATGATTTTTGTCTTGGGATTCCCTTTGGTGAGTATCCATGACTTAGAGTTTCCTTTATTTAGTTGGAAGAAGCGTGCTTTGTACCTTTGCCTAATACCAGAAGTCTTTTCAGGTGTGCTGTTTCCAATTGCAAATTTTTTACATCTAAAATGATATTCCAAGCAATTTTTGTAGTCTTCCAATGGGCACATTAAGTTTATTATTTGGCATTTTTTTCATAATACAATTGTTAATGAAGCTTAGGATTTACTACAAGTGGAGATGTTTTGGGTTCTCCTACACTGAGTCTTTTATTTTGGCTTATATTTCAATTTTCTTGAGCATCTATAGCATTAAGAAATTAGCTCCTGACCTTTCAATAAACTTGACATGACTGCTACTGTGGTCCCTTTCTGTGAAGTAATAGACCAAAAATTACTATTTGAATTGATTAGTTGAATCAAGGATACTTTTATTTTTGTGGTTACAAAAGCACTGATTGTTGTGCATTAAGTCTACTCGATGATGTGGACATAATCGTATGTTTGCCTTTCTAGGATAACCATTCATCTTTAGTGTGTTCAGGCAATTGATATATCATATATCCATTAAATACGCTTTGAGATAAATTTTAGACCCTACTGCCATGCCAAAACGAGTCAGCTTTCCTAATCTCCACCTTCCCCCCTCCCTTCAACAAATAATAATGAAATAAAGATAAATAAATTAAATAGACAAATGAATCTTGATATGTGTGTTCTTGTGAATGTGCTTGCCTTTATTTTTCATCATCTTTTATTTTTAAAAACTCTGTATTGAGTACCATTTTATTTTTCTTAAAGACTAATGTGTTATATTAGCTGCTCTGTGCACTCAGAGTATTTGCTCAGATGGTTAAAATATTTGCTAATATGATTTCTAACTGACAAGCCTCATCTTTTCAAAGCATAAAATGCAGGACGGTTGAACTGATACACATTAACCTGGTTGTCCTGTATTAATAATAGATTTTACCATTTTGTTTCTATTAAATAATGGACTGAACTGTAATTTCTTCTTCTTAAATTACATTGATATACTGCAGGTGGGCTTGTTTTGAGTGGAGGGCTTGCTGGCTTTATTTTCAGCCGAAACCTTGCTACTTTAAGTACTGGTGTTCTCTTTGGGGCTGCTCTATTGGCCCTCAGCACTGTTAGCATGCAGGTGTGGAGACAAGGAAAATCTAGCTTACCGTTCATACTGGGTCAAGCAGGTAATTACATTTTTCTTTTTAGCACAATGATAATAATGTCTCACTTTTGTATCCCATCCAGTAAAAGTTTGTCTTTTAGTTAATTTGTGAGTTTGCTGATGAAATGTCATACTTCAAGTCTCCAATGGTGTGCCTCTCTCTAATATATTAAGGATTTTTTTGTGTCTCTCACTTGGTTATGCACCATTTCTCCAATGGTGTGCCTCTCTCTAATATATTAAGGATTTTTTGTGTCTCTCACTTGGTTATGCACCATTTCTCTTTTGTCAAGACCAGTAATTGTATTAGGAAATTAAATTGTATATACATGGTTTGCATTTAGAATCTAATCCAAATTATTTAGTTAGTGCCATCCATAATTTTCACATAGAACCCTTGTGGTTGGACCAAGTGACACCCAGTGCCTTGTGGTTTTGAAAATGAGATCTTAAAAGTTCACTTGTTAGGTGAAGATACTAGAATTGTATTTGATATATTAATTGTAGAAGGACAAAACACAATTGAGTGTTTGAAGTGGTTCTCCTGGACATATATCCGTCAATTCAAAATGCATGTAGTGAGTTATTACTGTACAGCTCAAGTTGGATATGAGTTGTAGGGTTGCATTGGCCTTTCTTCTAGCAGTTTTTCATTTCTTAAATGGGGGCTAATTGAGTTGGCGTGTTGCTAACCAGGTGCGCACTGGCATTCAATCATCGGTCCTTCTTCTTTTAACTCTATTGTTAGATCACTTGAGTTGGCGTGTTGCTAACCATGCTGTTTGATTTGGCTAACTTATCATAGGATTATACTTGTCTGGTGCAAGGTCTTCAATGAACTGTCTTCATCACCAAATTTAGGTGGATTCAACCACAATTATCCGGAGTCATGGTTAATTGAATTTTCGCAAAATGAAATAGAACATTACCATAGTCAAATCTCATTTTCTCAATACTTGTATCATATACTGGTGTTGAAGTACCTCATCGAAAAGCTTAATGTGTTAGAGGGAATGGATTTAATTACTTATTATTTTTTCTTCATCACGTCTCCTCACAATTAGGCATGAGTTACTTTATCTTCTAAGACCTGACATGTGAAATTTTCATTATTAGGTGGTAGTGAGACTTAAGCTCAGATACCGCGTTAAACTATCAAAAGCTTAAACTATTAGAGAGCAGGAGATCTTCTTTCTTTCATTCTTTCTATTTTGAACATGCCTCGTCAATTGCATACCAGTAGTCTTCTCAGAAAACGTTGGATCATTTAATGTTTATACATGGGTGGTGATGAGAATTGAACACATGAAATTTGCGTGTTCTTATACTATGTCAAATTACCTTATCATATTTTATCTTCAACACGTCCCTTCACATTCAAGCTTATTATTCAATTTTTTCATTCAAGGCCTAATACGTATATTTGTTATAAATTGGTGGCGGTGAAACTTGAATACAAGGCCTTTAACCATGTGCATTATGATATTTCTCTGGCTGGAGTGCTAGACATAATGACAGAAGAAAAGTTTAAGAATAGAAGAGGGAAGGATTGCTGCAAAATGGGAATGGAGAAATTTTTCATTTTCTTTGATTGCTCCGTTGCCAAATTTAGATTACTATCACTCATTAGTGTATTTGTGAAATTTGGAATCTTTTATTTTTCTAATTACCACCCCATCTAATCTTCTATTGGATCATTACTATCTTCAATACCCTGCCGAGGAAGCATATAATTACAGTCTTGCCTCTCAAGCTAGCTCTCCGTGTCAACAAAATATGCCAAGCTTTACTAATACATAATGCCTAGTTTTTTATGTAGGTTTTGAGATCTGCTGTGATTATCAAAATTACAAATTAACTCTAACTTTGTTCCTTTAATCCTCAAAACCACGTGGGATTCGGGTTTTAGTAATTTCAGGACTCTCGAGCAAGCTCATATATGTCCACTTATATGGAGCAAGTAAAATAAGATTTTTGGTTATGCCAATTGAGTTGTTCTACAATTTTAATGGTCCTGAGGGGTGATAGTCTACCATTTATTCATAAAGATGAAGAAAACAGTAACTAGTCAAAAGTTTGTAGGTTAGTGATCCAGTGTTATGTGCATCTAGAGATGATAAGGCACAAAAGGGGAACTTTAATGTGTTTTCATAATTCAATGTTGATCTTATTTGTTATTAGATTTTGAAAAAACTACTTGTTGAATTTTCTTTTATGTAGGAATTATCTACGTAGAATCTTCAATATTAAATTAGTCTCTACTTTCGTGTGATAATATTTATTATCTTTCCTTCTCGCTATGCAGTACTCTCTGCCTCCCTTCTCTGGAAGAATTTTCAGACCTATACATTGGTAATGCGCCACGTTTCTAAATTTTATTATTCTCACTTCTACCTAAATTTTATTATTCTCACTTCTACCGTGTATATTCTATAATTAACTGAAAAATGTTACCATGGTTGCAGACAAGGAAAATCTTCCCGACAGGCTTTAATGCTGTCATAAGGTAGCATATTATGATGTTTCCATTGCATTTCTTGGTTGAACGTTCGACAATTTAAGCTATTTTATCCATCTCATGATGAGCTTTTCTTTTGCTTTCCTATATGACAGTGCTGCAATGCTGTGCTTCTATTTTTACGTGGTGTTATCTGGAGGTAATCCTCCACCAAAGAAGATGAAGTCGTCGACTGCTGTCCCATCATAACTGGATTTCCCGTGTTGAGACAGTCCTCAGGTTTATTCTTGAAATTTTGCCATCAGTTGTCGTTCGAGGTGCATTTACCAGTAAGCAATGCCAAAATTCAACATTCTTAAATTTTTGCTGTTGTAGTGAAGTTTAGCCAACCAGACGACATGTTACTTGACAGGAACGGATAATTATTATACGATAATACAAGGTTAGGGAATGTGAAAACACACCTTGAGACTTGAGTGAAGTGTGGTTACGGAGTTTACTATCATCGGATATTTTCCTAACTAATTATGCTTTTGTTCACTCAGTTTGTTGATTGTTTTCCTGTAATTCATGTATGAATCAAACATGTGACTGAAACATGCAATATATCATCTTGCTATGTAATTTGTACTGCAAAATGGGAGTTCTAAAAATGCGTGATACCTAAACTACTCTCGTGACCGGGGCATTAACTGTTATATTTGAAATAGAAGGTCGTGTGTAGCGTTATATCTTGTGATTGTACATCATTTTACGGCTTATTGCTGGACGATATTGCACATGATCAAGATAGAAAAAGAAAAAAAGTTGAAAACATTTTTCGTGTTCTATAGGGTGTTATCTTAAACTATGTACCAAAGATGTTCTTTAGAAGACTTTCTCATAATAATGATCCAGCATTTGTTTTATAAGCATAATAGAAGTTTCAACGTTGTTAATGTATATTTGATTTTCAATAATCCAAAAGCCTTGAAAGTCCTATCTTGCTCATGAAATTTTCAATTTCCACTGAATCACTCATGTTCGCAATAATTCTCTCGCAATTTCTATGAAATACATACAAATTTAAAACTTCCCAAGTCGAAATTTGTTAATAAGTGCTTACTATTTTGATTAACCTAATTCCATTAAGATGAGATTATTCCAAATACACACAAGTAAAGCAATAATCTACTCACAGGCAATATCTATTTGGTCATTAATCTTCAACCTGGCAACATTTTTATTTTTTTAATTCAACACACTATCACATCTTCAGTATAGTTGTTAGATCTCCACCAGGAAATGATGGGAGTTCAGATACACCAGCTATATATAAATAACTCAAAAAATACATGGGAGGGGGCATAAAATTTTACCTCCAATCATAAAAGCTAAAGCAACCAAATAAATGAATAATTAATAAAGCAATAAATAAGTATGTACTATTTCCTAAATAAATTGTCCTAAAAAATTCTAAAGACACCTAACTATAAGAAGTCCATGTCTGTCAATCTAAACTAAGCTGCGGTAACGTCGCGGTAAGTCCAGAGCGCTGTACTCGAAATAACAACGACGATTCCAACCCTCTGAAGCAAGTAAGTCAACCACCTGGTTGTCTTTGCGATATATATGAGAAATAGTATCACGGTCGAAGGCAAAGAGATGTCTGATGTGGCGAAGAATGGCCTGAATAGACCAAGGTCTTCCACCTCTAGTGATGCAATGAATGGCCAAAGTAGAGTTAGACTCAATCTATAAATCGAGAGTACAATCTTACGAGCAAGAATGATACCGCCAAGAATAGCCATAATCTCGATCTCCGAATAGGGCACTCGCTAGATGAAGAGAAGAATGCATGAACACTCGACCTAATGAATCCCTAAATCTCCATCCACCCGCAAATCCATCTTTAACGCATCTATCAGTGTTGACCTTATAAGATCACACTGGTGGAGTACGCCAATAAATCAAAACAGGAAGATGAAAGGATGTAGTAGTAAGAGAAATACCAAAAAGATGAACAATATCCATATCTCCTCGCCAATGACTAACTCGATATAAACAGCATGTATATAGTAGGGAGATAGTATGGTATACTCTCTAGATGATTCGTTTCGGCTCCATAGAGATATCCTGGTATTTCGCATCATTCCTCGCAGTCCAAATAAACTAGAGAATCAAAAGAGGAATGATCGTGTGAATATGACCCTGCCTGACAAACTGACTCGAGAAACGCCAAGACTGAAAGCGATACTGAAAACCCTCTATTGGCCAAAGGGTTATATGAAAAATGTCGAAAAAATAGACCGAAACACGGTCGACAATACAACTGTCAATAAATAAATCTTGAAATAGTCTCAATAGCCGAGCAACAACGACAACGAGAAGTCATATGACTCCTAATCCGCCTCACGAATCACAACGTCAACTAGAATAAGACACCGCCATAGTCTCCAACGGAAGAAAGAGACGGTTGTCGTGATAATAGAACTCTAAATCGTACATACAATCCTGAATAGTATGCCTCGCCATGCGGACTAGGTAACAAATCTACCATCTAAAGTATCATTCCACATAATCTAATCGTACACTTCACAGATGTGATAGGGATGCTCCATATCCGCTCAACAATAATATATGGTATTAGGCTGAAGAAGTCGGTCAATATTTCATCCAAATCATCAAATAAGTCTCTAACTTGGATAGAAGAATGTGGCAAGTGTGGGTGCTGATCAGCTAATCTGGACTCGCTCATCCAACAGTGACGCCAAAAGAATATCTGCCCACGCCCTAATTGTCAAGTAATGTGTGTCTCCGCCTATGGGTCTAAGTGTTTCAGGCTCTTCTATACAGCTGAAACATAGTAAGGAATAATAGCCATTAACGGATGAGTAGCCTGACAATACTAACTCAGTAAAAACTGAGCCCATAATGATCGTTGAGATCTAAATAACCACCAGAACTTTATGGAGAATGTATCAACAAGATCTTGCAATACTTACTTAGTAAAAACTGAGCCCATAATGATCCTGGAGATCTAAATAACCACCAGAGCTTTATGGAGAATGTATCAACAACATCCTGCAGTCTCCTAAAGCACAGTCCACCATCTCCAGTAGGAATACAAAGGTCTTTCCATCTCTTCTAATGTAATATGTGTGCATGGTCTCTGGAGTCCCAAAGGAACCTAGCAAATATACCTTCTAACTTTTTCAAGATAGTATTGGAAAGCTTCATAATTTGAAGGAGATAGAAATGAATAGAAGATAACATTGATCGTATCAAAATAATCCGTCCCCCAAATGGCAACATGTTAATCATTGATCATAGATTCTTTGAATCGAACTTATCAGGGAGAAAAATTTTGGTAGGACGTTTATAGAGTCATACATGGTTCGCTTAACCATTTAAATAATAACATGTGCCTTTGTGTTTTATTTAATTTATCTTTATTTACTTTTTTTCAACTCACTCACTCAAACGATGACACATGTGATCATTTCACGTAAAATTTAATTTACTTTATTTATTTCTCTTACTTTTTTCAAATTTAATTTTTAATATTATCTTCTCATTTTTTTCTCCGAATATTATTTGAGTATCAAGTTCTCGTAACGATTTTAGTTCAACACCTAATTATGTTTGAAAGTTTTAAATTTAATATTCAATAAATTAATGATTTTAAATATTAACAAAAATCTTGAAGGTCCAATTTAATAATTCAAATCTATTACTTTTTTTTAAGCTCAAAGAAAATTCATTAGTATTAATACAAATCAAGAAAAAGCGACAAATACTTGAATATAAAACTAGAACCTCGTTATGAGAAAATGGAATATGTCACGATATAATAGAGTTGGCTCGAGCATATATAACCATATGTAAAAATATTTAAATTTCAAAATTTGTGGACATTATCAAAATACAGGACCTTATGTGAACATATTCTATTACAGGCTGTAGCGTGACATATTTCATTTTCTCATAATGAGGTTATGCTTTTATGGTCAAGTATTTGATCAGGTTTTATTGTTTTGTATTGACACTGCTGAATTTTCTTTGAGTTTAAAGAAAAAAAAAGAGAAAGTAATGTGTATTGGATTATTATATTTGATCTTGAATTTTTTTTTATTAATATTTAAAATTATTAATTTATTGAATATTAAATTTAGAGCTTTCAAACTTAATTTAATTGTTCGACTGAAATCCTTATCGAGAATTTGATGCTCACATAACATTTGGATAAAAATAAAACTAAGATAATAATTAAAAATTATATTTGAAAAAAAAAAAGTAAGAGAGAAATAAATTAAATTAAATTAAATTCTACACAAAGGACAAATGTCATCATTTGAGTGGGTGAGTCAAAAAAAAGCACACATTATTATTTAAGTATTTAAACATACCATGTAAGACTATATGAATGTCGTATCGAAATTTTCCTCCAATCATGACATGAACCCTCAAATTGTAGCAATAACTAATTCAATATAAATGGCCCCAAAGCACCTACAAATTCTTTATATGTCCCTTAATGTGTATATGTGCTAATATTGGTATGATAAGATATATGATTTTATTTTTGTACATAAAATTGGTTATTTTTCTTCTACTACTTTTAGTGGGTCTATGATGTTCTCCACTCATTCATAAATTTGTCTTAAGAACATTTATTTATTTATTTGTTTGTTTGTTTTGGCCAAAGATGAAGAGATAAAAAGAAACATATTCATAAGTTAGTGTTGTAATATTTATATATATTTTTTCTATTTCTCTTTATTTTCATAATGGCGTGTTGTTTTTGTTCATTATAGGATAATAACTAAATTCAAGTGTCAATCAAACGAAAAGAAAGCAAACGGAAGAAAAATGGACTCAATTGAACAGACAAAGAGACTTGAGGAGCTTGGCATGCAAATATCAAAGAAAAAAAATTCAAGAACTTCATCTAAAATAACCATGCAATCATATGTTTATTCTAAGCTGCGATCGCAAGTCACCAATTTAGCTGTAGAACGTTATTGAAAAAAACCATGCGATCGCAAGGTTTTGAACCATGCAATCGCATGGGTATTTCGAGCAGCTGTTAAGTTGTTTCCTGATGGAAATAGACTCTACAAAGTCTAGGATAAAACAACTACCTAAAACACGTTTTGAAGAGTCTGGAGAAGAATATAAAAGGCAGAATAAAGCACATATCGTGGGAGACGAATTTTGGAAAGAAATATACAAGATAAGAATCGAAGATCAAAAAACGGATTAAAGATTCTTGGACCGAAATCACGGATTGTATTTCTAATTTCTTCTTTTTCATCCAGAACATGATTAATACAAGGGTTAATTACACTAATAGTCTCCATTCTTTTAGGTTTGTAACGATTTCATTTCCATTCTTTTTTTAGCAGATGTCTTTCCCATTCTTCTATTTATTCTCACATATAGTCCCCAAATTACTATTTTTCACTATTCTAACAATTCTATGACAATTTTACTCATTGACTTAAATAAATTAAAATGATAGGACAAAAAAATACAATAAAAGCATTGCAATTGGACCCTTAACATTTTTAAAAGTACAAATAAATCTTAAACAATTTTATTTTATTCAAACAAGTATTATTCCCCAACTCAAAAAGAATCATCTTTCCCACCCACCCTACATATATATATATATATACATATATATACATATACACATACCACCATATCTCTATTTCACATCTCTCTCTTATAACACACACACACACACACACACACACACACACACACACACACACACACTTATCATAGCTTCAAAAATTAAGAAGAATAACAGAATTTCCCTCTTTCTCAGCTTACAAAGAAAAGTAGTAGGCCTCTTTCCATACTTTGTTACCAATGATTGATCTACAAAGTTATGTGTACTTTTCCCATTGACCAAGAATGTGACCTCTCTACCTTTTAATCTACCTTGAAGTCGTATGGTCTAGGGATATTCGGTTTTGGCAATGGCGTGGAAAGAAATTTCGAGACAACATATCTCCCGGAGCTAATGGGTGGTGCTCGGCGTCGTGTGGTCCCTCATTGGTGTCCACTATATCTTCAATCACGTATAGCTGGGGTCATTGACACCGTTGTCCGGGAAGAAATTTTTCATCACGGTAATAGCATAGGCCCTTTTCCCTACGCTCTCGGGCTTCTTGGTTCGTAATTCTTTTTGAAGGGTGGCATTGTTATTTATGGGCTGAGAACCCCAAATGAATTATTGGACCCTAATTTTCGTTGATTGCCGAGCGCAAAAGATAGAAAGAGCCTACTACTTTTCTTTGTAAAATCGCTTTTGGTCTTCAATCGAGCAACACCAATGGCAATGCTTTCATGAATAGCGGGTGGGAGTGGGGGGTGGGGTGGGTGGGAAAAGATGATTCCTTTTGAGTTGGAGAAGAACACTTATTTGAATAAAATAAAATTGTTTATGATTTATTTTTACTTTTAAAAAGGTTAAGAGTCCAATTGTAATGCTTTCATTGTATTTTTTCCTATCATTTTAATTTATTTAAGTCAAAAGGTAAAATTATCATAGAATTGTCAGAATAGTGAAAAATAGAGATTTGGGGACTATCTGTGAGAATAAATAGAAGAATGAGGATGATATCTACTAAAAAAAAGAATAGGAGTGAAATCATTACAAACATAAAAAAATGGGGATCATTAGTGTAATTAACCTTTAATACAATTCTTGTATTATTTTACGAAATCATGTCTAAATTACTTATTGCTAAGATGAACGATGACACCTCATATTTTTAATTGATTAGAAGTTTTTCTATTTTAGCAATTAATTGCTTGTGGATTGATTATTCTTTATTCATTTTTTCTAATGTTTTAATGCTTGATCAGAATGTTTTGTGATCTTTATTGAAGTCGAGAGATTTAATATATATAAGCACGTGATTTTGAATAATATAGGGTCCAATAATAGTTAGAAATTAATATTATGCCTTATGAAATTCGGTTAGGCGTTCTTGAGATTTAAATGCATATTTTTATGTCCGAAATTTAATTAAAGATAATTAGGTTCGTATATCGATATAAAATTGATTGATCATCGAGAGATGCTTTTGATTATTATAGGATCGTCGATTTTCAATCCAATGTAATTATAAGCTGAAGCGATTAAACGAATAATTGATTAAGAAACGTGTAGGTGGATTCGCAAATCCTAGTGTTAGTAAAACTCAAATTTGTTCTCACAAATTTACTTTGATTACTTGATAATTTAGATTTATTTAAACATAAGTAGAATAATTTTAGAATTAAAAATTATAAACGAATCTGTGTCCTTTTATTGTTAAAACTCGAACTATAAATTAATTGGTTAATTGGTAGCTAGTCCTCGTGGGTTTGACACTCTACACATCACTTTATTACTTGTTAACGATCCGTCCACTTGTGGGATTAAAATCTACAATAAGTTTTTGCACCATTGCCAATAACTAGTTTTATTAATTACTACGTTAATTGATAATTTAGTTTTTAACAATTTTTATTATTATTATTTATTTTATGGTTAATTACACTAATGGTTTCCATTCTTTCAAGTTTGTAATGATTTCATCCACATTCAATTTTTTTAGCAGATATCATCAACATCCTTTCATTTATTCGCATAGATAGTCCCCAAATGACTATTTTGAAAATCGTTTGACAATTTTGCCACTGGCTTAAATAAATTCAAATGATAGAAAAAAAATACAATAGAAAAATTGTAATTGGACCCCTAATCTTTTCAAAAGTATAAATAAATCTTAAACTTTTTTATTTTTAATAAAAAAGGATTATCTTCTACACCCCACCCCACCCCAACTTTATGAATTCAGGACTAGAGTCGTGCTCATGAGTTGCAGATCCTATGACATTCAATGATGCACTTAACTCATTAATATCCCTGAACAATAACACAAGCAAAAGTTACAACCAGAAATGGACAAAGGAGATCTTACAGTTCAAAGAAAACCCAAAAATGTTTAAATGAATTAGACTTCTTACCCTCACGGAGCGAATCGTTTTCCTCATTGGTATGAACATCACCCTGTATCAATGGAAACAAAGAGATGTAAGGCTTTTGCAAAATCAGTGGACATGAATCTTCTTTTCTAGAGTAGCTATAACGAACAGTAAACAAATCTCTATAAAGAATTTACATGAGATGCTAATTTTTTTCACTTTAAAAAAACAAAAAAAACCCAGGGATCATTTTTCCACCCCATCCCATCTCATCCCATCGACGAGTTCTTCAAGTAGCGAAGGGTAGACAATCGGCGAAAGAGAGGTTAGGACGAAGCGAATGCGTGAGGAAGTTTCAAATATATGAAATTTCTCAAATTTTTGGTATATTTGATTGGTTTGTTTCATTGTGAAAAAAAAATTGAAGAAGAATTTAAATCGCTCCGATTATCTTATTATTTTTAACACAATGTCTTCGCTCATATTCTCAAAATTTTGAGATCAAAATGATGAAATTTTGGTGTTAAAATGACACGACGATCACGATTGCTCGTCGTCTCAACCGGATGTGCATTCGCCGTCGTTGTCCACCTCAGAGATTCACATAGGCTCCTATTTTCTGCCACCCACTATCCCTAGCTACACCTGAACCAAAAAGAAAAAAGGAAAAAAAATTGAAACATGTGATAATACAAGAACAAATTGCTAATATTCCCAACAGCTGTTTTAAGATGTATATAGATCACCATAGAATATAGGTTGTAAATTGTACATGATGATGGATGATGGGTGGGGTGTGGGGTGGGGTGGGGTGGGAAGATTATCATTTTTTGCTAAAAATAAAAAAATTTAGGATTTATTTGTACTTTTGAAAAGGTTAGGGGTCTAATTACAATTTTTCTATTGTATTTTCTTTTTTCTATCATTTAAATTTATTTAATTCAGGGGCAAAATTGTCAAAGGATTCTCAAAATAGTCATTTGGTGACCATCTATGCGAATAAATGAAAAGATGTGGATGATATCTGCTAAATAAATTGAATGTAGATGAAATCGTTATACACCTGAAAGAATGGGGACCATTAGTGTAATTAACCCTTTATTTTATTTTTATTTTTATTTTTATTCTCAGTTCTTTGTATTACTACTGAATTCCAACTATTTTCTAAAGTTTCAGGTGTCAAGTGTGTATGCACCGTACAAAAGATCTTGATCTATTTTATTTAGACCCAGAAATCGAACAGAGCTTTCATCAACGACAACGTGAACGAAGAGAAAAGAAAAAACAGCAAATATACATAATGGAAGACAACCGAAATCCATGATCCATTACCTGCAGATGTGAGAAATAATCTTGCACCAATGGCTCGACCAGTTGAAGTTAAAGAACGATATATTATTATGGGTAAGTATATGATGCTACCGATTGTTGAGAATCGGTCCAAAGATAATTTATCCACATTATGGACCCGATAACTTCAAGTTGAGGCCAGATGTGATTAATTTGTTCTCGAATAATCTGCCTTTCTATAGGAGAAACGAGATGAAAATTCTCATTGCCATATTTCTGGGTTCGATTAATCTTGTAGAAATTTCAAATACCACGGTGTTAATAAATAGGCACTTATGATGAGGCTCTTCCACACACACCTGAAGGATAAAGCTAGAGAATAGTTAGATTATCTACCATCTGGGAGCATCACTACTTGGACAGATTTGATCCAGAAATTCACAGTGAAATACTTTCCTCCAGCTAGAGTGAACAGACTAAAGCATGAAATATCCAATTTCCGACAATCTTAGTTGGAAAATTTTCACGAGGCATGGGAAAGATTCAATGAACTGCTCCGAAAGTGTCCAAGTCATGGTTTTTCTTTAGCGGCTCAGAATCATTATTTTTATTACGGATTAGTTCCAACCAATCGTTCTTGATAGATTCTCTGACGTTCTTGATGAGATTCTGCAGCAGGTAGCTCTATCCAAAATAGATCCGTCGGTGACATTCACGACTGTATGAAACCATGAGTGAACAGATTCGTTATATGGCTAGACAGAGGATTGCGAGAAGAAAACAATAGCAATGCACGAAGTGGAAATCAATTCACTTGTCTTGACAAAAATTGATGCATTGTCAAAGTAGATGAAAGCAATGAAATATTCTCACTCAGCCAATATAGTTCATATGTCCCTACTAATATATGCAACATGTGGGGCAAACCATCAATCATCATAATGCCCTTTTAACTACTATTGGTATGTCATCACCTGAACAAGCTGCATATCTTCAGAACTTTCAGCGACAGCAGAATAATCTATACTCACAAATCTACAATCTTGGATAGATAAATTATCCAAATTTCTCATATAGCAATACCCAAAATATTCAAAATCTGCCAAATCAAAGAAGACCCCATGAAAGAGAATGGGGGTTAGAAGAAACAATCGCTAAATTGTTAGAACAGATGGAGATGGGATTCAAGAAAGTGCAGAAAAGACAATATGTCGCGATAAAAAATATAAAAAATCAGATTGGGCAGTTAGCTAAAATTTTAACCGAGCGATAACCATGCACATGGCCAAGCAATACCGAGGTCAATCCAAAAGAGCAAGTAAATACAATTACCATGAGAAACAGAATTAAATTGCCAAAAATTCATATAAAGAGACCAAGTGTAGACAAGAAAACTGTGTCCAGCAAAGAGAAAAAAACCAAATCCGATAAATTCAAATAAGCAGTTGAACAAGAAAAAAGAAACTCTCCACCAGATTATATTTTACCACAGCTTCGTCTCTCCAATTCCATTTCTTCAAAGGATGCGAAACATAAGCTAGACCAGCAATTCAAGAAATTTCTCGATGTATTCAAGAAACTCTAAATCAACATACATTTTGCCAACGCTTTAGCTCAAATGTCAAGCTATGCAAAATTTATGAAGGAAATTCTTTCAAACAAAAAGAAGTTGGAGGAGCACGAACTTACCGATGAATGCAATGCTATATTACAAAACAAGCTACCTCTGAAATTAAAAGATCCAGGGAGTTTTACTATTCCTTGTACTATTAGTAGTTTATTTTTTACAAAGTTCTATGTGATTTGGGTGCTAGTGTGAATTTAATGTCTTATTCTATTTTTAAGCATTTTCGGTTTGAGAGAAGCAAAGCCAACAGCAGCTTGCAGATAGGTCTATCAAACATCTAATATGGATCGTTGAAGACATATTAGTGAAAGTGTACATGTTTATATTCTCTGTTGATTTTATTATTTTGGATATGTGCGAAGATGTACTACTTATTTTGGGTCGATCTTTCTTGGCTACTGGTCGGGCGTTGATTAATGTGCAAAAAGGGCAACTAAAGCTAAGGTTGAATGATGAACATATCACATTCAATGTGTTTAAAGCAACTAAATTTTTGAGCTCTTCACATTCCTGTTTCCAGATTGATGTCATTGACAAAGAGAGAACCAACACTTTCACATTGAAAAACAAGTCAGACCTAAAAGAACACATACCAATCATAAAAACAAGGAGTGACGAACACTTGTCCGATGAGAAAGTTGAAGTTTTCATAGTTGAGTTCGAGCAAGGTGGCAAAATAGAGCGATATCAATATGATAAGGAAAAAATCAAACTCTAGAAGGTGAACAAAAATTGGTGCAAAGACAATATATGCAAGCAAATCAAGTCCTTCAAAGATCTATTCAAAGTGTCTTGAGTGATCACCGCGATAAATTCGAGCTAATGACTTTAAAGAAGTACTAATGGGAGGCAACCCATTTTTCTACCTTTTTATTTAAATTTTCGTATCATTTAAGTTTTGAGATTCTTTTGACATTTCGCGCATTTTTACACTTTTAGGATTTAAAGTAGGCACTTTTAATTCTAGGTAACGAGGAGCTATGATCATCGTCATTCTGCATAAAAAAAAATCAACTTCAGTAGTTTTGCACTATGCGATCACATGGTATCACCATCTGCGATCGCATAGCACGGCAAGAAATCATTCGTCCCGTGATTTTGATGTTCTTACAATCGTAGTATTTTTCTTCCTTGCGATCGCAAGGACAACCGAAAAAAATTTAAGATTAAAAAAATTATTATTAATAGTTTTTTTAGAATTACAATTCTGCGGTGCCACCGGATGACATTTAAGCGAAGATTTTCTGAACTGCACCTCTACAAGATCATACCACACTTCTTTTTCTCGTATTATCTGATCCACCTTTGGGAAGTCTCTGATCTTTTTATATATTCTTTTTGAATTTTTACATTGGTGACGATGTATCTTTCAAGTTTGGGAGTAGTGGAAAAATGCTTAATTTGATGATGATACTTAATATTGACTGTTAATTTGTTTTTGCTTGTTTTAAAAATAATAATGATAAATAAATTATTATTAGTGATTGTTTGCGTGTTTATGTGACATGAATAATATTGTCGGCTAATGGTATTTTTTTTTTTTAAATTTAGCTTTAATCATGACTTGTTGATAGATTATTACTTTTGTTTAAATGTGAGACTACTTAACTATGTCTGATATAGTGTTGTGTCAACCATTTATGATGATTTTTAGCTATGTTGGTACACTTAAATTGAAAACAATAGAATATCTTTTTGAAACTTAGAATCATCTGTATCTCGAACAAGTAATCAATAGAGTAAGTAAGTGTGGTAGTTAAGCTGTGATGGTG
Organism: Forsythia suspensa; assembly: GCA_023638005.1. Lineage (NCBI taxonomy): Eukaryota > Viridiplantae > Streptophyta > Magnoliopsida > Lamiales > Oleaceae > Forsythia > Forsythia suspensa. Next base: position 4,799,292 of record CM042666.1, read on the forward strand.
GCTATCTAGGCTTGTGTTGATTCCATGTGTGTTAAAAATTTGTGTGGAGCACTTCTGACCAATTAGAGGAAGCTAAGTAATGACCGAATGTTAAGAATCTAATCTCCACACATGAACTTATTGCACGCAAGGAACAAGACTATTACTATTACATAACTCTTTTCGTAGCCTTTTTTACTCGAGTGATAAAGCCCATCGGCCTAAAGCTTGTTACATGAGTCATCTAGAAAGTTTAATGGACTAAGTTTCGCACATTATTAATATCTTATAACTCATTTTCTAGTTTTTTTTTTTTTACTTGAGTAAAAGGCCCGTATGGATTTTTCAAAACCCGGTGTCCTAAGGTTCAAAAAACCTGAGAGTCATTGACCTAAAGTTCGTTACATGAGTCATCTAGAAAGCTTAAAAGATTGAGTTTTGCACATAAGATTTATATTTTAAAAAAAATTACGCTAAAGCTAGTGAAAAATTATTTGCAAAGTAAACATGGAGATTAGATAACTAACGGGTTTGACTTACTTAGTAGAAACTTCACAGTCGAGAGTACTAAAAAATAAGAGAATCTTCATAAACCTAGTTTGTCACGTTTATTAGCTTTCTCAATCAGCTTCGAGCAAAAAATTAATGAGTGAACTGTAACATTTGAACTAAAATCTCGAGAATTGAAAGAGAAAATCATTTTATGGAAAAGTGTGCCTTACGAGAGGAAAAGAAAAAGTTGACCAAATAGTTGGGCTATCACCACTATAGAAATTAAGTAAATCGGATTAACTACTCTCATACACATATCAAGTATGACTTAAGTAGAATCACGTTTGCAATAGTAAGGTCTGAATATTTGTCATGAATTATAAGTTGTTGCAAAAGCCAGAAGCAAGAACGACAAGCTATTTATGTTGTAAATTGTGTTACTATTTATTTTATTCTATACATGATTGACTTTAGTTATTATATTCGAGTACGAGTAAGTACAATTTTGTACTTATCGGAGTTCACAAAAATAGACAATTATGAGTACTCTTGCATGTTTAGTATAATGGCGTGTTGTTTTTGTTCATTATAGGATAATAACCAAATTCAAGTGTCGATCAAACGAAAAGAAAGCAAACGGAATAAAAAAGGACTCAGTTGAACAGATAAATAGACTTGAGGGGCTTTGCATGCAAATATCGAAGAAAAAAATTCAAGAACTTCATCTAAAATAACCATGCGATCGTATGGTTATTCCAAGCTGCGATCGCAAGTCACCAAATTCAGCTACGAGCGTAATTGAAAAAACCATGCGATCGCAAGGTTTTGAACCTTGCAATCGCATGGGTATTTCGAGCAGCTGTTAAGTTGTTTCCCGATAGAAATAAAAAGCGTACTCAAGTTTAGAATAAAACAACTACCTAAAACACGTTTTGAAGAGTTCGGAGAGGAATATAAAAGGCAGAATAGAGCACATATCGCATGAGGCGAATTTTGGAAAAAAATATACAAGAGAAGTATCAAGATCAAAAATAGATTGAAGATTCTTTAGCCAAAATCAAGGTTGTATCTCTAATTTCTTCTTTTTCATCTCGAACATGATTAATACAATTCTTGTATTATTTTATGAAATCATGTCTGACTAAATTACTTATTGCTAGGATGAACGATGAAACCTCGTGTTTTTAATTAATTAGAAGTTTTTCCGTTTTAGTAATTAATTGCTTGTGGATTGATTATTCTTTATTCATTTTTTCTAATGTTTTAAGACTTGATCACCATTAGAATGTTTTGTGATCTTTATTGAAGTCGAGAGATTCAATATAAATAAGCACGTAGTTAATTATTAATAACATAGGGTCCAATAATCGATAAAAATTACTATTATGCCTTATGAAATTTGGTTAGGTGTTCTTGAGATTTAAATGCATATATTTATATTCAAAATTTAATTAGAGATAATTAGGTTCGCATATTGATATAAAATTGATTGACCATCGAGAGCGGCTTTTGATTATTATAGGATTACCGATTTTCAATCCAATGTAATTATAAGCTAAAGCGATTAAACGGATAATTGATTAAGAAGCGTGTAGGTGGATTCACAAATTCTAGTCTTAGTAAAACTCGAATTTGTTCTCACAAATTTATTTTAATTACTTGATAATTTAGATTTATTTAAATCAATTTTAGAATTAAAAATCATAAACGAATCTGTGTCCTTTAATTGTTAAAACTAGAAATATAAATTAATTAGTTAATTTGTAGCTAGTCCTCGTGAGTTCGACACTCTACACATCACTTTGTTACTTGTTAACGATTCGTCCAATTGCAGAATTAAAATCTACAACAATACTCAAGGCATGCACACATTTTTACTTGTTAACTATGTTATGTAATATGGGCGTGCGCACGTGTGTGTAGATAGATAGATAGCTAGAGTGGGGAAATGAAGACATGCGTGGTCTAAAAGCCATTTTTTTGAGGAACTTTCTATGCATAAATTCAGTTTGAGCACCACATTGTATCCGGTATATGAAAGACACTGAAAATTGAGTGTTCTTAGTGTTGATGCATGCTCTATTGAAGATGTCGATTGTTCATTACAAACCTTAGTAGAGTCAAAGATTTCTAGGGTTTATAGGCATAGGATGTCTGGAGCAATATCACATCATTCTTAGTAATAGGACTATACTTCACCTTTTAATTAATCTAAAAGGGTTTCGACTAACAACATAGCTCAAGATTGTCTTGAGCTCGTGTCGATGATGTTTGACGATATTTAAATATTAGCAATAGCCACATTTTGTTATATAAACAAATTAATTTTTGTATTTCTAGAACTGTTAAGCATTACATGGTTAGAGGAATTGTTATAAAAAATAAAGTTCAGATTTTTAATTAGTTGGGCACTAAAGTTTTGTCAGAGTTGCAATTTAGTCTCCATTAAAAATCTTTCATATTAGGCAATCAAGTTTAATTGAAATTTACCGAACAACCTCAACTTAATGATTACTTAATCACAAAAGCCATTGAATTTCCTGATTCAAGTCTAAAGTTTTAAATCTACGAAGTAATCGGTGGGGTTCAAATTTTAGTATGGCGGACTCTTTTGATAATATTCAAATAAATTAATTTAAACAACATGTTGCAGAAGTAACCTCTCTTATGAAAAGTCAGTGCTTGGGATATTTAGAAGGTTTTTGTGTGTATGTTGTTCATGCGGTGTTGGTGCGACTGAAGGAGGTTAATGTTTTGGTGCAAAATTTCATACCTTAGTAATAATGTGTGATTATTTGGTTTTAATGTGATAGATAAATCGATCCGAGAGAGAAAGTTTATTGATTGTATCTTGTAGTCATTTGAATTGCTGCGTAAATTGCACTTACGGGTCGATGGCTACATCGAAGGCCTGAATCACAGATGTGTCTTCCAGGTATGCGAGTGGCGCCCCAAAGTGTTTGGAACCCTACTAGCTTCTTTGAAGTTACTGTTTACATAATAAAGTGCTAGTGTAATTTCTTTTCATCTTATTCTCTATACGACTCAATTCATTTGGCCGCGTATACATGAAATATCAATTTTGATCCATATGCTTGGTGATTGAAACTTCGAAAGTTGGAAGAAGAAACGCTCTAGTTGTAGTTGGTGGATGGTGTCAGCCTTGCTGCTAGAGATTATGAAGGCACATTTTATCTTCACGGATCTAAAGTTCACGTGGCGGGAGGAACTTTGAGAAGTAGAAAGCAGCTCGAATGGCATGAGTCGAATGATCATTCGTGACATTCGAGAAGCCTTAGAAACGCGATATATACAGGGAGCAAATGATGCGAAAGGTTCCTCTTTTGAAATTGAAAAGCGTTTTACGAAAACAATAAAACAATGTATTCTACCAGAAGCAGTTTTCAGTAAAGATATAAAACCAGAAACATGGAGATACATCTATCGGATATCTCATCACATACAAAGCGTAAAAGTATTTCAAAAGCTGGAAACATGCATTGACTTGTATGCATTTAATGTAATATCACTTCCTGCGCATCCCTGATGGTTTGGAATTGATTTTATTATCAAAGGAGAAATAGACTCTAAATAGGCTCATTTCCTACGTATCTAAGAGACAAAGTTAAGTCAGAATGATGGAATTGCTAACCCAGCAGTACTAACTAAATATAAGGATAAGAAGAAAATAGAATGTGTTGCTAAGGTCAGGACAGGAGGAAGAATACGCAAAGTAGAGGTTTTTTTGAAACTAGACATTTTAAAGAAGGATGTACCAAATATAGCCGTCTGAAATTCTGGGTTAATCTGTCAGAATTAATTCAACCCGATTATAGTCTCTCTTTCATGTAAGTATTTCTATAAATATATGAAAGCCAAATGATCTTGAAGATTTATCTTTGTAGGTAGAAAATCGGTGGAGATTAAATAATAGGCACTTTTTAGGTTATTAGGGAATGGTTTTCTTTAGATTTGAAAATAACATGACTATCTACGTCATTTAAATGAAATTTAATTCTATTTCATATTGGACAGAGATTTGGATCTTATTATTCTTGAAATTATGATTTAGTCTTTCTTTAGAATTCAAATATTGTTAATCTTAGTTCATTATATTCTCGATAACCTATTTACTTAATCAATTATCTAATGAAACCTTGCATATGGAATCCGTGGTACTAAAGCGAAAATTAAATAAAGAAAATTCGACAAAATTATGGCACAAAGCGCTTGATCCATCTCAAAAACAAGTTAGGCAACATGTCGGATATGCTGGATTCCCTAGACTACAGGACTTGATGTTGTAATAAATTACTCGAAAAGCAGACCAGCAAAGTTAGGTGCTGACCGAACTTGATCTAAATTAATCACACACGGATGTTTGTGGACCGTTCCCTCACGCTTCTTGGAATGGTCAACAATATTTTATATCATTCATATCGATTACTCACGTTATGGGAATCTATATCTTATTCATGAAAAATCGAGTCATTGGACATGTTCAAGGCTTTCAAAGTGAAGTTAAGAATCAACTCAACAAAAGATTCAAAAGCGTTAGGTCGATCGTGGTGGTGAGTACTACGGCATATATGACGTTCGGGTGAACAACGTCCATGACCATTTGCTAAATTCCTAGAGGAATGTGGAATCATCCACGATACACCATGCCGGGATCACCTAGCATGAATGGTGTAGGTGAAAGCAAACAGGACTCTTAAGGACATGGTAAGAAGTATAATTAGTCATTCTACTTTACCAAAATCACTCGAGGAGAAGCATTAAAGACTGCGACTTATATTCGAATAGAATACCAACTAAATCTTGCTAAAACACCTTATGAGCTTTGACGATGGAAAACCTATTCTAAAGCATTTCCATATTTGGGGATGTCCAGGTGAGGCTAGGCCTTATAGGCTACATGAAAATAAATTGGACTCCAAAACTATAAGCGACTATTTTATTAGTTATTACGAGCGATCAAGGGGCTAAAATTTTATAATCCCACACTTAAGTCAATTTTGAAGCTGGAGCGCAACATTTTTTAGGATGTTGAGTTTGGGGAGAAAATAAGGTTAGAGACATTATCTTTGAGGAAGAAGCGAGAATGATCGATTTGAATCCTATTATTACTTTTGATAATGTGTAGGTTTCTATACATCATTGATCAAGAAGTATATCCGGAACCTCAACAAGTTAATGTTGAAGAACCTCCCACCATTCAGTACAAACTCAACAACTTCAAGAACCAATACCATTAAGGAGATCCACTCGAGAAAGGAAAAATGCTATTTCGGATGATTTTATAGTATTTCTCCAAGAACATGAGGAAAATAATGGAATGATGGAAAATGATCCAATTAATTTCCATCGAGGCCATGAAGGGTTCGATTCTCAAAAGTGGATTGATGCCATGAATGAGGAGTATAAGTCTATGCAAGACAATAATGTTTGGGATCTTGTCCCATTACGGAAGATCGAAGCCCATTAGTTGTAAATGGATTTTAAAACCAAAAGGGATTGAAGGTAATGTGGAAAGATATAAGGCTCGTCTTGTAGCTAAAGGCTTTACACAAGAGGAAGGCATTGACTTCAAAGAGACTTTCTCTCAATTTCAACGAAAGACTCTTTCGAGACGTCATGGCACTTGTTGCACATTTTGACCTTGAGTTACATCGGATGGATGTTAAGACAATGTTTCTCAATGGAGACATTGATGAGGCGATTTATATGGTGCAACGGAAAACTTCGTGTCGGGAGACTCGAAGAATATGGTTTGTAAATTAAAGAAATCTATCTAAGGACTCAAGCAAGCTTCCGTCGGTGGTACTACAAATTTCATCAAGTGATTATCTCGTTTGATTTTGAAATAAATATTGTTGATGATTGTGTATATCACAAGTTCGATGGGAGTAAGCATATTTTTCTACTTTTGTATGTTGATGACATCTGCTTGCCACTAATGATATAGGCATGTTGCACGAAGCCAAGAGTTTTTGTCAAAAATTTTGAAATGAAATATCTTGAAGACGCCTCTTTTGTATTAGAGATTCGGATACGGATCGCTCTCGGAGTATTCTTGGATTGTCACAAAGAGCTATATCGATAAAGTTCTTAAAGGTTGGGCATGCGGGATAGTAAACTAAGGACACCCATGTTGCTAAGGGAGACAAATTTAGTCTCAATCGGTGCCGAAAATAATATTGAAGTTAAAGAAATGTAGAAGATTTCCTATACATCAGTTGTTGGGAGTCGATGTATGCTCAGTCTGTACTGCGTCCGGACATAGCATTCATTGTTGGAATCTTTGGAGATATTTAAGTAACCACAGGATGAATCATTGGAAAGCGATAAAAGGGTTATGAGGTACTTGAAGAGAACAAGAGATTGCATGCTTACATACCGCAGATCGGATCGATTAGAGATCGTAGGGTACTCCGATTCGATTTTGCGGAATCCCAAGGCGATGAAAACCCACATCGGCTGCATATATATGCTAGTTGGAGGAGCTATTTCCGGAGAAGTGCTAGCGACACTCATAGCTTCTTCCATTATGAGACGAGTTTGTAGCATGTTATAAGACATCTAATAATGGAATATGGCTGCAAAATTTTGTCATTTGGTGCGAATTACGAATGGCATTGAAAGACCATTAAAGTTATATTGTGACAATAACTCTGCGGTGCTATATTCTAATAACAACGGAGTTCAACTAAGTCAAAACACATTGACATTAAGTTCTTAGTTGTGAAAGAAAAGATCTGAGTGGATGATTTCCATAGAGCATATTGGGACAAACTCCATGATTACGGATCGCTTACTAAGGATTACCACCCAAGATTTTCATGAGCACATCGTCTAGGCGGCGTCTGGACGTGAGGCACGGCCTCTACGTCTAGTCACGTTTCACGTCTCGCTCTCGCTCTTGCCTTTGCCTAGACCTCACCTAAACTCGAAAAGTTTGAAACTTGACTTTTACGTTTAACCACACTTTACGCTTTTTAAAACACTGATTAGAAGTCGTAAATATATTTAGTTGTGGTAATTATTGTAGAGTCAGTACAACTGAAATAATAAATACTTCAAATTTTGAAATTGAATTGAAACAAAAGATAAATGAATATTTCTCATAATTATTTCGTCTCGTATGAAAATATATAAGCCAAATGTCGGGTCAAAATTATATGGTAATAACTCAAAACATCCCTAGAGAAACTTGACAAAAAGAATATTGCAACTAGGTTTAGTTTTTAGTGTGCTTGCAATCTTTAAAGCTTTGCAATTTGTTTTGACTAAAAAGATTTTATTGATTAAATTATCTTAAAATTTTGTAATACATATGGTAATATAGTCAAAGTTTCTTTTTTAATTGTAAAATAAGTCTTATGTGGATTGATCCAAATTCCAGAATGGTAGCGAACCAATTGTTTATGGCCATCAACCTTTTATTTGAGAATCCATCCGTAGCCTAGATCGAAAGCATCAAATTCGACAACAAGAGAGGCTCGGGATTGATTATATGGAAGCAAGGAAGAGTTTTGACAACTTGTTTGGTCGACTTGATCATGGTATGCTCTTGACTCTATTTTGGTGGATTTTTCAAGTTGTTGGTACAAAGGTTCGCATAGTAGTTGACACGTCCTAGAAATCTTTGGAGGCTGGTTTTGTCAAAGATTTTATCAAGAAATATAATTGAAAATTCTAGACTTCTTTGAACTGGATAATAGTACTTAATGAATTTCATATTCTAAAAACTTGCTTAGTTTGACACATGTCAATCTTCTTAGCAGACACTGCTAACCCATTTGATTTTATAATTTTAATGAAAATGTTCAAATGCTTGAAGTGTTGTGCTATAGTCTTTTGAAATAAATCAGGACATCATCGATGTAAACAATTGAAAAACTTTGATATGGATTAAAAATGTCATTCATAATTTTTTGTAACTTAGAAGGCCATTCTTTAATCCAAATGGCATAAGATTCCATTCATATTGTCCGAATGAAATATTAGACGATGTTTTGTATTTGTCTTGTTCAGCAATATGAATTTGCCAAAATCCAGACTTCATATCAAATTTTAAAAATACAAATGCATTAAGTAATCTATTTAATAAATCCTTATCTTGAGGTACAGGATATCGAATTCATTGAAGTACTTTATTTAAGGATTTGTAATTAATGAAAAATCGTAGATTACCTCTTTCTATATCACTTTGATTGTTAACATAAAAAGTAGAGCAACTCCAAGAAGATTTACTGGGTTGGATTAAACTTTTTTTGTTTGTTTGTAAATCATAGATTTGTTTAACACAAAGAATCAAGTAGTTCTTTATTTATTTGAATTTACTTGGATTTGGTAGAAATTTTTTATTTATTAAAATCAGAAATATATGGTAAAGGGACAATATATTTCTTTCAATCCCAAAAAGCGTTTGGAATAGTAGAGCATATTTCCGATTCAATTTGCTTTTGTATTTAAATATTTTTTTCTTTATTTGTTTATTCTTGTAATTGTTCTTCAATTCTTTTATGCTTGACTTCTCCCTTAAGAAACTTGATATGTTGTTTCTTAAGATTAATGTTATTGACAATTATTGAAATTGAAGCCTGCTTGAGAGCATTTACATCTTTATAATAAGGAGGATTGGTAAAAGTAAAAATGATTTCTTGGCCAAAAATTGTTGTCCTTAGTCCTTCTTTTATCAGCCTAGAAAGAATAAATTTGTACCGTAAAAAGAGTGCCAAGAATTACTTCTTGATCTAAGTCTTAGGCTAAGTAGAACATATTTTTGAAGCAGATACTTGAATTACAAAAATGAGCTTTTGACAGCTTATATTGAATGTTGAGACGTTTTCCACTAGCTCCATAAAGGTGCTCGGTTTTTTTTCAAAGTATTTTGTTGGCACAAGACCTTATCGTATACAATTTTGATCGACTCCTGAATCTATAAGGATTTTAGTTTTTAACTTGAATTCTTTATTGATAATAATCGTTATTTGACAATACCTTTTTTTGAAGTTGAATCATATTTTTAAAGTTGAGTTGGTCTTCTTCCGTTTGAGAAATGAGTTGGTGAATTTCCTCTACGGATTCATCTTCTTTTGATTTGGGAGTCTATCGTTCTAAATGTTTTTCTTTTAGAAAGACAACTTCAATTTTAACATCCTTCATTTGTTGCTCTAACGTTGAAATTTGAGTTTTCATTTTATTAATTTCTGATTTTAAATGAGCACTTGCTATTTTTTAAACGGATTCTTCTTTAAACATATTTATAATTTGAGACATACTAAATGATTCTATGGCCGACTTTTGAGGAATTAGTAACTGATTAAATTTTCTTTGTAATTGAGGATCTTTAATTTTTTCAATTATTTCTTGAATAATGGCCTTTTTTTTTTTTTTTATCATTTTCTTTAGTGAGAACATTGATAGATTTATTTTTAAAATGTCAAAATTTTCTTCAGAACCACAAAATTGTTTATCACAAATGACTAGATCCGAGACAAAGGTGAGCTTTCTTCAAAATCGAGTCTACGTGATTTTGATAAACTTCGCTCTTCATACTCAAGATTCTTCAGAACTAGATGTTACCAAGTTTAATAATTGGATTTTAAGATCTTCATCTATATATAGGTTATTGGTTTTCTTCTTTACGGAGCATTGATGAAAGTAATGGCCCATTTGCCCACATTTCCAACATGTTACACTTTTCTTTGATTATTAAAATTTCTTTCTATAAGACTTTCGTTTTGATGATTTTTGATAATTATCTTCTTTCAAGACTTTCATTTTATAAGACTTTTGTTATGGGAGTTTGTTTCTTTTCTTGAATTTAGATGTATGAGCTACAACCTTTTCGAAGCGCTATTGCTCGCAAAAGGATTCAAGCTCACGACGACTCTCAGCTCTTTCATTCTTAAGCTTTGCCTTGAGTTTAATATCATTACATGATGTTAAACCTTCTTTGTTGATATAAATGATAATTTCACCATAAGTGGGGGTAGTATATGGAATGGTATCATTGTTTTGATTTTTGACAAAGTTCTAACCACTTTCGACGAAAAGTTTTTGGAAGTCCAAAGATAAATATTTCCTTCCAAAATGATTGATAACAATCTTCTCTAAACATAATCTTAGTAAGGAAGATATCTTTATACCATCGGAAGTCATGAAGCTTAGGACACGTTAGGTTCATCAAAACTTCAGAAGACCTTTCATGGTATAATGAGGGATTACCAAGAAAGTGATTGACAACTGCATATTAGAAAGTATTGATACTGATATATGCCCATTAGGTTTTTGAGCACTAATTACCTCATTTGTTTCTTGTTTAGTGAGATAATTAGCCCACCATCCTTTTATTGGACTGAAAGACCAGTAATGATGTTATCGAATGCTATGTCTTCTAGAATATCTCTGCATTGATACGCCATAAAACAAATGGCAATATCACCTTAATAATCTAATATTTAGTCATTCTATCAATATTCCATTCAATGCTTCACTTTCTTTTTCTCATATTGCATGTCAAGAAAAGATGGTCTGGAGTAGTGATTTGTTATTTTTGAATAGTGCCCTTTTAAATAATTTTGACATTTGATTTTATTTATTTGGGAAGTTTCTTCATTGAATTGTTTTTCAAGTTCACCAATTGAGTTTACTACGTTAACATGTTTTAAAGCACTTAACTTTGAAAGTTGTTTGACATTTCTGCCCATTTCTTGCTTTGGTTAAAAGGTCTTGATTTCTTAATTTAGGCTTTGAAGTAGTTTCACTAAAAGGTTTGAATAACGAGATTGACGTTACTATTTCTTTTGGAGAAGTCGCTAGTTTTGCCTTGTGGGATCTTTCAGATCCAAATGATTCACTCAATTCTTTTTAATTGAGATGTCACTAAGTGTAATAGAATATTAGTATAACTGTTTGAACTTGTATATTTTAATATCTTTGACGTAAATCTAGAACCATCGGGCCTATTAGTGATTTTTTGGAAGGAGAAGCAACAACTTCACTACTTTCTCGAGGAATAAGGATTTTCTCTAATGGGGATGTTCTATTTGAAACGCTTTCTTGAGGGTTGTTTTCCGGTGTTTACGGTGATGTTAGGGATGGCAAAAAACCGCCGACCCAACCCCCCTCTACCATCGCCGCCTGCGACCCGCCCCTTCTAAATTTTTTTTTTTTTTTTTTGAAAATCATAAAATATAGTAGAAATTATGATTTTCACTAAAAATTGACTAAAGAAGAATCAAACTCGGGTTAAAACTTATAAATTACTAACCTTAACCACTACACCACAACTCAAATCTTATAATTTTTTGTTTTGCTTGGTACAAATATTTAAAAATTGTATATATATTTTAATTATTTTCAGTTTAACAAAAAAAAAAAAAAAAATGTTCATGTAGGGAGGTTGGCGGGTCCAACAGTGACCCGCCTCATGACTGCCGGACCTGGTCCCGCATGATTACCATGGTCGGGCGGGCGCTACGAAAATTTTTACGGGCGGGGCCGACCATCCCATTGCCATCCCTAGTTGATGTGGGTAGTATTAATTGATTTTTGAGCAATGTTTTGTTTTCCAAAGACTTTGATTTTGGCCCATTCAAAGAAACTTAAATCTTCTGAATACGAGTCAAATTTGTCCCAAAGAGATTCGAGTTCTTCTTTAGAGAACATTGTCTTAAGAGTCCACCCAAATGTTTTTAGCTCAAAGTGCTGATCGGTTTTAAACTCACGCCTTCTATCTATAGAAGAAGAGATAATATTTAACTATTTGTCTAATTTTTCTGATGGAGATGAGGTTGCATATCTGAAGCGGTAGGTGACATAGATTGTTCCAATTCTGATTCACCTTCCGGCTCATAATGAGGTTTAGGTATATTAGGATTAAAACCAACTCTTTTGAGTTTATTAGATGAAGTTGAGTGTCGTGAATGTTGAAAAGAAAATATTATTTCAAATGGAAGATGTTGAGTATCTTGAAATGGAAAGTTCATCAAATATCATTCTAACATTTTTATTGGGAAAGTTTAGAGTTTGATTGAGAATTTCTTTAGGTTTTTGCCTTTATGGAACATTGACCCTTTCTAGATCCCAAGTTAAGGATTTAGAAATCTTATCCCAAGGTAATCGCTTGGGGACGATAATAGTGAAGTAGAGTATTAACTTCCATTAAAAGAGTTTCAACTTTTGGAGAGGGTCTTAATGCTCTAGGATTGAGAGTGGTACTTGGTAAGTGCATTTTGTACACTTATTCAGATTTTAAAACTAAGCTTTTGTCTCGTTATTTTATATTTTCTATTTAATTTAATGTAATTTTTTTTTCTATTTCAGTTTTAGATCCGTTTATAATCAATTGGAGAAAAATTGACGGAAAGAACAATAATTTAGCAAATCTTTAGAGAGTAGGACTCAATTTCACTCAATTAGAACTTAAAGGAGCATATTGGAGGCTATTGGAAGAATTGAGGACTAAAGTAATCAAAATCTAAAATTGGAGGATTGAAACATGCAGGAGATGAAAAAATTAGCACTCGAGCGATCCCCTGGTTTACAAAAAAATTTGCTTTTTTGAGTTTTATTCCAACTATGAAACCTTTTAGACCACAATTTTGTAATCTTTTGGATATTTTTCGGTACTATTATGAGACTATATATGAAGGTTCTTAACCCAAAATTAAGTAGTCAATTATTCGAGAGATTTCAAGAAGAGAAACAAGAAACAAAGATTGAATGAACATCAAGATCCATTCTTTCAAGTTTTCTTTTTATCCCGGTGATGTATTCTATATTTTCTTTTTGCTTTCTTCCTCTTAGTATGCTAGGCAATATTTATTTTGTGAGGATCATGATGAAACTTGTATTATGAACCTTTAATTTTTTGAACTTAGTCTTTGATATTCAAACATGTTTTAATTTTGAATAATTGATATTGATTTCTTTTCGTCTACAATTATATGTGCAATGATTGTATAATTTTTGTAACTTGTTTTACCATCAAGAGATTGAAATAAAGTTAAACATAGTATCAATTATCGTGAGAGTTCAATAGAAGATAGAGATATCTGCTATACTTTACGCGATCTTTAAGTATTCGCAAATCAAGAATATTGGACCACCTTCAACGTTTGACTATAAAACAAACAATAAAGGTCCTTGTGTTGTATATTTTATTAACGTTTGGAATGTTGGTGTCAAAAATGGAAGACTTAGGACTTTGTTGCACCTTTTTGAAAAATTTGAGAACCTGACTGCAATTTTTCCTTATATATATTAATGTAATTATATTTAATTTCTCAAATGGGAGCAGAAATGGTCTCGAGAGGGGAATCCACGAAAGGTGTGTTAAAAAGATAAAATTTTACATCGATTAAATATAATAATAATAATAATAATAATAATAATAATAATAATAATAATCAATATATAAGAATTTAAACTCTTAATAAGATTGATTTTTTAAAAATAGAACTCGAAAATTCATTATGGTATTAGATTTAAAAAATAATAATAATAAACAATTCAAACTATCTAAAGTTCAAACGAGCAATTAAATTTCAAATCGGTTATCTTCGAACGAGTTATCATTTTGCATCTGGGGACATGTTCAAAGTAAAATCTCATGTCAATTAAATATAAAAAGTATAACCAACACACTTTCCAATATATATATATATATATATAAATTACGTATTTTATATAATTCCAGTTGGAGACGATATCCCTACGGGTTACCTAACCATTGATTTTGGTTTCACATAATTTCATGTTATATAACTCAAGTTATGGACACTTTTGTAAAGTGCGACAGCATGAATCCGAGAAACTGCCTTGGATGTTTCGGTGAGCATTTTAGTGTGTCAAAACATGCCGTCGGATTATCAAATTTTTATATGTGGTAGCTACATGAGTATTCTACATTCCTTGAAAATTTCATATTGTTCGGTGATCGTTTTCTATGTCAAAAAATTTTCTTTGCTCCATGATTGGGTGAATTGTTTCTCCAAACTGCACTTTCTTGACCAACTCAAAAATATGCTGCACCTTATATATTAAGTATTTTTACATAATTCCAGTTGAAAACGATAGCTCTATGGGTTACCTAACCATTGGCTTTGGTTTCACATAAATTCATGGTATATAACTCAAGTTATGGACAATTTTGTAAACTGCGACCGTATGAATCCGAAAGCGCCTAGGATGTTACGGTGAGCATTTTAGTCGACCGAAACATGCCGTCGGACTATCAATTTTTATATGTGTTAGCTAAATGAGTATTCTATGTTTCCTGAAAATTTCATATTTTTCGATTTTCGTTTTCTATATCAAACAAATTTTGTTACTCCATGACCGGGTGAAAAATTATTGTAACACTGTCCTTATTTTGAAAATTTTATTTACACGGTCATGGAGTAACAAAAATTCTTTGACATAGAAAATGATCACCGAAAAATATGAAATTTTCAAGGACATAGAATACTCATGTAGCTACACATATCAAAATTGATACTCGACGGTATGTTCGACTTACTAAAATCTTACGAAACATCCTCTTGGAATAGGGAGGAAAAAATAGAAAAAATCAACAATTAATGATAATGCTTGAACTTTTTGTTTTATGTTATAAACAAATTGTATACATGCAATTTGAAAAATAAATTTTTAAGTCGATAACATTTGATTTTTATTTTTTTCTAAATAATTTGATAACATTTTATGTTAAATTTGTTCTATAGATTTGTTGTGTAAGCGTTTTATTCCAGTGTATAATAAATTGATTATTGTAATAAATTGACATAATTATTATAATAAATTTGCATTCCAATGTGTTATCATAATTGTTAAAATAAAATAAAATATAATAAATTATAATAATTTAATATATCGATCGATTATAAGCCACCAACTGCAACTTTAAAAACAAATGTTTTATTTACAATAAATTCATATTAAGTTTTATTATAATTATTAATTATACTAAAATTGATTATTTTAATAAAATTTATATAATTAGTATAATAAATTGACATAATTATTATAATAAATTTGCATTCCAATGTTATTATAATTGTTAAAATAAAGTATATTATAATAATTTTATATCATATATAATTTATTATACAATGTTATAATAAATGATAGAGTAAAAAACTATGCATGTGCTTAAATTATCAAAGAACTCGACAAATTGAAATTTGAGATTGCCGAGTTAATTCACTATTTTTTTATAAATTTGATTCTTAAACATATGCAGAATTTATTTAGAATAATCGTAAAAAATATAAAAATTTACTTTACAATTCAAAGGTTTTCGGATTAAAATAAAAAATTATATAAAAAAATTTGTAAAATCAAAATGGGCTTAAAGGTTAAGCCCATTTTCATTGATATGAGTGTGTGTTTGTCGAGAAACTCGACAAACACACACTAAATTGCTTTTTATTTTATTTTATTTTTTTAAAATGTATGTGGGTGTTTGTCGAGTTACCGACAAACACCCCCTCCTAAAAATCAAAATGGGCTAAAAGCCCATTTTGAACCTTTTAATTTTTTTTAAAATATTGGGGTGTGTATTTAACAAACACCCCCTAAAAATAGGGTTTTTAGCCTATTTTAAACTAATTTTTTAATTTTTAATATACTTATGTTTGTGTTCTTGAAGATATAATGATTTACGGGATGGAGGGGTTTGCGTTTAAGCGGGTGGCTTCAAAATAAATATTATATGAAAAATAATAAGATTTAAAGATCAATTTTCATTACGGCCAAACACGGCCTTAGTCTTGCTCTAATGGCATGGATCTTAGTGCATAATTCGGGAAAATCAATACCAAATTGAAGGAAGTTTATCTAATTCCCATCTTGATGCTAACAGTCAAACCGGTTATCTAATTCACATCCTCTCTCTCTCTCGTTTATATATATATAATGTATGTATATCTTGTCAAAAGTTGTACTCAATGTATAATCCAAGCGCGTGGAGGTGGTGCTCTGGCGAGGCGTAGTCGGTCTGTGCTTGCGAGACAACGATGGTTGTCGAGCAACTCGACAACCATGATGTTGGTTGTCGAGTTGCTCGACAACCATGATGTTGTTGTCGAGTTGCTCGACAACCATGATGGTTGTCGAGCAAGTCGAGCAACTCGACAACCATGATGGTTGGTTGTCGAGTTAATCCGACAAGAAATTAGTGGGTGCTCGAAGGTTTTGAGATTTTGTCGCAAAGGAAAGTTCGGTTTGGGTTCTTCAACTTCTCATTCCTTGGCCCAAATATTAGCTTTCCATTCTACATTCCGGCTGCAAGAATCATATTGTGGCTTACGGATTTGAGGTCAATTGCGACATCAATGGCTTCCTTGTACTTCATTTACTTGGAAAAGATGTCTTGGTTGAAACATTTCATACCACAACCGTACTTTTCGTGTTTACGATGATGCGTTTCAAGTTTGAATGGGGCTGTCTTCCGATTAGAAACACAACGCTTCCTCCGAGAAGAAGTTTGATTATTTTAATGTTTGAAACGTATTTGTTATCAAACGTACCAAAAATCATCGAGGATCTTTCCGGATACAAAGTTAAATGTGTTGATGAGTAGAGATAGTTGGGTGGCGGTGTTTGAAGGGATGAAAACTTGAAAAATGCATTGGAGAATTGCGAAGAGAATGTGGTGGCGCGGTGGAAGTGCTAAGGCGGTGAAGGAGGAATGGAGCAGAAACTATATGGAGATATTGAGAAGGGGTTTGTCTTGAATTGGACGGTATTGATTGTAGTATATGTGCGAAAGTGGAGGCCGTTGTGGGTTTAATGAAAGTATTTTACATTTCAAGTGTTTACTACGACAGCCTCATTCTTCCATTGCAAACTGGTAAAATAATTTGATCACTTTTCTTTATACAAATGCATTTTGACTATTTGATTGATTGTTGGAATGAGCTCATTTCATAAATTTGATGGAACGCCATGAGGATGGGATTTGTTAGTTCTTAAGAATTCGATATAAAGGGTTTTATCGAGCTTTATATGGTTACACTAATTGGATTATCAAGAATTAGGCAATTCTTGTCAAGGGACAAACCCGAAGGGATTGGTCGTCGTGCTTGTTAGGTAGTCTATATGCTAGCGAACATACAGTTCATAAATCTTGCATAAGAGAGACATGTGTGTTGCGTTTGGTTGAATAATCGGAGAAAGAGTATGTTTCATCCGTGGCCTCACGAACTTTAAGCAATTCACGAACTTCTAGCAAATTTCTCTTGAAAAATCGTGTTCGAGACGTTGGAATTTTAGAGCTTTAGTTTTGAGGTGAGTTTTCTTTACGTTATACCCCTAATATTTGGCTTCAACAAAATATTTTGCAATCCATCTCGACACTTTGGCTTCATTCTCCTCTACCAAACAATTTCTCTAACCCTACACCACGTCTTTGTTACACACTCAACAAATCTGAAGAAAACAAAAATTTCTCATCGATTCGGTCAAAGTGTTTGAGTTTCTCAGATTCGTTCAAAAATCAAAATATTGATGGTCATTGCTTCGGGCAAAGATTGTCACTTGGTGCCTTTGTATGATTGCATTTTGTCCTAAATTTGGCTATTGGAATGATGAACCGACCTTAATTCATAGAATTTAAGTGAATACTATGTAAGTATGACCATATTTCTTCTAATCCATAGGGTTCACTTATAGGGTGCACTTTAAAATGTTTATTTTGTGCAGCTTTTTCCCCAAATTTTTATTTAGTGCCAAATTCATAAATCATAATACCCTTCTCATAAACAATGTTCATATAGGATCGATGATGGTGATGTGCTATGTATTCAAAGATTAATTTTGAAACTTGGTAAAGCAAATACGATATACTTTGAGATGTTGATAGAGGAAGGGAGGGGGAGGGAGAGAGGCGGGATCGAGTTACCCATATACACTAACAAGGTCGAGGATTGGTGTGCAAGCAGAGGGTTGCAAGTTAAGGAAAACTCGGTGGTGGAAATAACACAAATGGAAGGATATGGACAAGGTATCCTAAGACTGGTAGACTTGACCTCCCATACCTAAGAATTCCTAAAAAGAAGGCCCCAATTATGGTCTTTCTTGTAAAATAATAGGGGTAAAAGGCGTGAACTCGATGAAGAAGTCAATGAAGTGATCGTCATTGATGACTAGAATTCCATAGTATGTGTGATTTGAATGTGTCCAGTGTGTGCTTGCGATACTCATATGTATGTTTTAAGTTTCATGATCCATTTGTATTCTTGTGGTGATAATAACATATACATTAATTAAATAAGATAATCATTATTCATCAAAGTATTAGTGTGTGATAGCAATAATTATGCGTGTTTAGGCAGTGTGACTGTAATCACAAGAAGAAGCCAGGACATTATTCATGTTACCCATTCTGTGTCTGTGATGTGTACATGACAAGCATTACACATTACCTTAATCTTAGTGCATAACATAACAATTTACATTATACATCATGCATATGTGTATTTGGGCGATGTGAGTGCTTTGCATGCATGATTAGGAGTAGGAATTCATGTATGTGTGTTCTTGCAAAACAATCACGTGTGTGGTGTCTTAGAATGGGCTATAGGAAGAGTCATCAATAATGGCAATTTGCGGGGTGAACTAAATATAGTATTTCATTATCACATTATGTGTCCAATAGCTAGAATATGCACAGTAAAGGGAGTAGTACTCCTGTTATTTCATGCTTGCTCTATTTTATTGGTAGCAAGGAAGTAAGATCAATTGTAAGCAAAGCAGGAGGTAAGGCTACGTCTCCTCCATGTACTCAATGACTTATTAATAACAGGTAGGGGATGGTGCCAACCCCCCACTTGCTTTTGGGCAGGAGCCTCACCAGCAAAAGTGGCTTTCAAAAATTGAAAAAATTGAGCTACATCATTGTCTTTGTTGTCTCTTGGTCATAGTATTCCAAGCCTTAATTCTTATTTGGGGTAAGCGGAAGTGAGAGAGATGGAAACTTTGCTTGTAATTGTTCAATGGGTTGAGATGACTTCCTTCCGATTCGTGGTTAATCGCTAACGATTTTTGTTTCAAGCAATGCTTTATTTGAGCTTTTAGATTCTACGTTTCTACTCTACTAATCTTTGTGTTGATTTCTCGACAAAGGAAAACAAGATTTCTTTCAAAAGCGTGTGGACGGAGAGATTGCTTACCTTCATTCTTGATTTAAAGGTATGTTCGGTTTATGTGTTGAAATTTTTGGAGTTATTAGATTTAAGTTATGATATTGAAGTTTTGGTAATAAGTCTTTGAGTGTTTCACGGATTCGTTCAAAAATCCATATATTGTCGTTTTATTTTGGACTTTTGTAGTGTGATTACGACAAGTATCCTATGGATTAGTGTATAAGTCGTTTGCTTCATTTTCATACAGAGAATCGACGATTCCCTTTATTATCGCCATTTTCCTTTGTTATTCGAAAACCTAGAATATTAGATCCCAAAATTATAGTCTAAACATTCAAAAATTGCAAACTTTGTATACTATTTGCTTTTACCTCAAAAATTTCCCATTAATCGAAAGATGTGGCTATAATTTGTAGCGATGATACTCCTCCATGCCGAAGAACGTTTGTCAACACGAAGAGTTCGAAAAGGCACATAGAAATGTCCGAGCAAACTTTTATTTCGGAAAGAGGAAGTCTCATCGACCAAAAGTATTTCAATTTTTCCTATTTGTATTTCAATTTTTTCCAATTTTCATCGTATTCGTTTTTAATTATGAGTTATTGTTATTTTGGGTTTGTTTGCATATAAGATGTGTGCTCTATTATACAAGTAAATGTAGTCTTTTTACTTTTTCTTTTGTTTTTCGTTTTCCATGGACGTTGTTGTTGAAATCTTCTACTTGGTCTCTTGATTTACCTTGTTCGATTGTCGCCTCCATTTACAAGTCATTGCGTTTAATCTTTATTTTATTTCATTGATTGTAGGATTTTTACGGATGTGTGGATTGATTTTGTTGGATTCCACAATGCCCAATACATAGTTTTCATCCTCTTGAATGAAAGACCATTTTATGTTTGAATTGTGAACTGTCAATATCTTCCTAGAGTTCTCACAAGACAGTTCACCCGAAAGACCATCCTAGAGTTCTCACAAGACAATTCACTCAAAGTCAATATCTTCCTCTGCACATGTAAGTCATGGTTAACAAAATGCAGCCTTACCAAATGATATTTAGCTCTCTTGCTTGAGGAAAGGACGCTCGCTCACCTAAAACTTCCACATTTTGAGTGGATGGATATTATTTCTCTTCATATTTGGTGGGTTACCTTCTTGCCCCTCCACATTGTAGAATTTGTCGTCAATTGTACAAGTCCGGCATTTGTCTCCATCAATTCTATACTTGGATATTTCATATCTAGAAATGCAAACTTTATTGGACACCCTTCATAATGTAAATACATGTCAGAAAGGAGTCATGGAATCACATGTTCATTTTACCTTCAAGACCTTGTTTTTAAATACAGCTTTGAAATAATTGCTACTCAATACTTAATCAAAGAAGATTTGAGTTTGATATGTCAATACCAGCTGCTTGATGTCACCCCCTCTACAAATTTTTCTTGTCTATCTATTTTAGTATCACAATATAACATTGGATTTGATTGATTTCTTCAACACACTAGGGAATGTGCAAAACCTTTTCAACTTTGGAGAGTTGTTCAGCTGGTATCTATAAACCAACTTCCTAACTTCCTGCGGGTTAGAGTTTGACGAAGCGTCTGAAGTCATTGAATGCTTTTGATTTGCTCCTCAAAACCTGCTGAGCCTTTTTATGTTTTTGTTGTTTTTTAATATGGTGCTACATTCTCGGTTATTTGAGAACTATCCTCATATATATATTTTTCCATATGTAATGTGATTACTTCTTAAAACAGTAATGATGGTGTATTTTCTCTCTCATTGTAACCTTGGATCAATGTATGCCATCTTACTTGCACCACAGTTTGTGCTTTAAGCTTGGCCTTTGCCTTTGGAATTTCCTTTTTTTCACTTTCAGCCATTAAGACTACATATCGACATCACGCGAAGACGTCTAATACACACTCGACAAAAGTGGACTCCCAAGAGGGTCTCTTCGTTTAGTGCATCATATTCTTCAATGCGTTTGGGAGGGGGAAAAGCATATAACATCGATTCGAAAAAATGTTAGATTTGATATGAATGGAATATAATTAAATATCTTACAATGCAAAAAAATACACAACATAACAAACTAAGCTTATTCCTAATAAGTTGGTGCAATTCAAGAATCCCTTTCCTTCATCACCGAGCTACACCGCTTTTAAAAAAATTTGTTGATTAATGACTTTGTCGATATCTTTTGAATATATTTTTTTTTAACCTTCTTCGAATTACTGCGACCAAAAATCACGGCCAAATTTTTTTTCCTTTGTAGGTTATTTTGATCAAAAAATTAAATTTTTTACTAAAAATTAAATTTTTCCCTTTATCGAGTAACCTCAGATCAAAAAAAGTCAAAATTGTCACAAGTGGGTTCTTGTTGTGTAAATGGACAAAATGATATTAAACGATGGTACATTCTTCTAAAAATTTGTCGACTGTACCGACAAAAACTCAAAAAAGAAAAAAAACATTCAAAATAAAAAAAAACATATTATAAAGGAAAATTTAAAAATGTTATCCAATAAAATAAAAATATTTACATTTTATTTTATTTTATTGTTATTAGTTTCGATTTTGTTTATTTAAAGAGAAAAGACAAAACAAAATTCAAAAAGTCAGGAGGGTCAATACAAAAAAAAGATTATGGGTAAATTTGGTATAAATTCTAAAAGATTGTGTGATACAAAGTGCAAATTACAAAAAAAAAAATTCGACCTAAAAGGCCACACAGCTGCAAAAAAAAAAGAATTCAAAAGATTCTGTCGAGTTACTAAGCAAGCAGTCAACAAAAGATCTCAAAACATATATATACATGACTTTGCCGTCTTTAACGGCAAAGTAAAAAAAAAAATCAAAACTTACTTAATTATGGATTAACAAAATTTGTTTGACATAGAAAACGATCGAACAATGTGAAATTTTCGTAAGGCAAGAATACTCATGTAAGCTGCTACATATCAAAATTTGATAGTCCGGCCTTACATGTTTCGCTTACTAAATTACTCTCACCCGAAACATCCTGGGTGGTTTCGTATTCATGCACTATCTGAGTTATGTGTCTGTCCATAACTTGGGTTATAGCAATACGAAGTTATGTGAAACCAAAGCTAATAATAGTTAGGTAACCCATATAGCTTCTCGCCTCCAACTGGAATTTTATAAAAAATATGGCCTCTATAAGGTGCAATGAGATTTTTGAGTTCTTATTTTATTTATTTTAATATATATATATTAGTGACTTTTGAAATACAATTATTGACTATATATATTATAGTAAATATATATTCATTTTTAAACAATTAAGTCATCAACTTTGGTCTTTTTATCAGGATTCTTGCAGGAGAATTGCGCGACGAGTACATTCGATTTCTAAAGGTTTGAGTAACTCTATTTCTCTGCATTGCAGCTTTTTGTTGTCCAACTTAAATATTTATTGAAAAGCTTATATACATTAAGTATTTTCACATAATTCCAGTTGGAGACTATATCACTATGGGTTGCCTCGCAGGTAACCATTGGCTTTACCACATAATTTCGTGTTATATAACTCCCGTTATGGACACCCTTATGAGCCACGACAACATGCACCGAAACTGCCTTGGATGTTCGGTGAGCATTTTAGTAATAGCCGAAACATGCCGTCGGATTATCAAATTTTTATATGATAATACGCCGTTATTCTCGTTCGTGAAAATTTCATATTGTTACGTTGATGCGTTTTCTATGTCAAAATTTTTTTTTCATCACTTGTGGTGTTTCTCAAATTACCAATTTCTATTGTGTAACTCAAAATATACTGCACCTTATATATTAAGTATTTTACATGAATTCAGTTGAGCGATATCTCTATGGATTACCCTAACCACCATTGGCTGGTTTCACATAATTTCATGATATACTAACTCAAGTTGTAGACGATTTGTAAACTACGACCGTCCAGACCTAGGGTGTTTGGGTGAGTATTTTAGTAAGCGAAACAGCATACGTCGGACTATCAGGGCTGATATGTGGTAGCTAAATGAGTATTCTGTTCTGCAATTTATATTTTGTTGATGATGTTTATCTCAAACAAATCTTTGTTACTCCATGACTAGGTGGAAGAAATTTAAGACACTCTTTGCTATGGTTAGGAAAATTTCATTCGCATGGTCATGGATTAACAAAAATTCTTTTGACGCCGAAAGCGATTACCGAACAATAATATGAAAGTTCTAGGGTTCAGAATATTGGTACCTACCACATATAAAAATTGGTGATCCGACGGCATGTTAAGGCGCAGACTAAAATACCTTCACCGCTAAAACCCTCCTAGCCTATTTTTTGATTTATGCCGTCGGCGTGCGGAATCGTTTATTATAAAACCGATAATCAAAGCTTTAAGTAATTGTAAATATCTTCTTAAATTTTTTGTGTGGACCTTAGTTTTGTGGTAGTTTTAGTGGATTCCCATGTTTTGGTTACACTTAATGATGTGAACTTGAAATGTTTTGCTAAACTTCATGTTTTACTGCAGCTGCGATTTCATTGGTTAGGCCCAAAATTTACTCAACCTTATATAGTAAGTATTTTTGCATAATTCCGGTTGAGACCAATAGTCTCTATAGGTTATCTAACCATTGACTTTAGTTCCACATAATTTCATATTGCCTAACCCAATTTATGGACAATTTTGTAAACCTGCGGACAGCATGAATCAAAAAACAACTTCGGTGCTAGCTAAGAATTTTAGTTAAGTCGAAACATGTTGCCGGACTATCAAATATTGATGTATGGTGGTTACATGGTGTTCTATGTTTCCCCAGAACCCCTCATATTTTTTTCGGTGATTGTTTTCTATGTCAAATGAATTTTTGTTAATCAATAGCACTAAAGTGAAGTTTTGAATTTTTTTTCCCCACTTGCACTCCATATAACGAGCAGTTAATATTAAAAAAAAAATTCATCCCAGATGAGCTCACGGGTTATACGAAAGTCTTATGAATTTTAATTTTTTTTACTTTCTCAGGTTAACAAATAAAGTCTTTTTCATTTTAATTTTTTTTTACTTTCTAGAAAGTCTTTTTTTATTTTATTTATTTTTTATTTTTTACTTTCTGAGTAACTCGAAAGTAAAATAAATATAAATAAATATCATAAGACTTTGGGTTAACGAGAGAGTAAAAAAATTCAAAATTTGTGATTTTCTCACAAATAAAAAAAATTGTGCAAAATTTCAAGAGATTAGACAAAAGTCATTACAAAAAAATTCAATCAAAGATTAACTCGAAAAAGTCTTGATTTTATTTTTCGTTTTTTATTGTAACTCAAACAAATTGTTGTCAAGTTGTCCAGATAAAGATTTAAATTTTTTTTTAATAAAAAATAAATCAAATAAAAATCAAATGGCCAAAAAATAAGGTAGTGTTACTAAAATTTCTTCCTTACTCATGGATTAAAAATTCTTTTTGGCAGAAAGCGATCACCGAACAGATGGAGATTTTTGGAAACATGGGATACTGGGTGTGGTTGACCACATATCAAAATTGATACTCGCGAAAAGACTTATGTTTCGGGTTTGCTAAATGCTTGCTAAACATCCTTTGAATAGGAGAAAAATAAAAAAAGGAAAAGTGACAAAATAAATAAATAAAAAATTTAGGCCTTGTTGGGAATTTTTTTAAACCTTTGTCGAGTTACTCGACCAAAAAGAAAAGAAAATTAATTTTTTCCTTTGTCGGGGTTATTCCGATAGAAAATTATTTTTTTCCTACCAAAAATTATATTTTTTTCCTTCCTCGGAGTAACTCGACGCAAAAAAAAAGTTAAAAATTGGAAAATTGGACTTTGTTGAATAACCGGGACAAAATGATATTAAAATTAATACTTACTAAAAATAAAGTTTGTGGACTAACGCTTATTAATAAACCCAATAAAAAGGAAAAAAAAAATTCAAAATAAAAAAAACATATTTAGGAAAATTTTAAAAGTTATCTCATGAAATAAAATATTTACAATTTTATTTTTATTTTGTTTATTTAAGAGAGAAAGACGAGACAAAATTCAAAGATCGGGGATGGTCAATGCAAAAAGGTTGTGGATGGGTTGTTTGCTAGATTAAGGGTTTATTGGATGAAACAGTAGGAGTTAAGGGTGGAGAATGTCGTACCTTTGTGGTTGATCCTGGTATTGTATGTTGGTTTTAGCCAAGTGTATGTTTTTGTTGTGACGTCGTCTCAATAAAATGGAGGAATGAAATGTTTGTGTGTGGGATTGCTTTGTCAGGTATCTCAGATGGAGTTCAGGGTTGAGGATTTGTGGGTTTTGACTTAGACAAATTAATAGCAGGACAAGGAAACATACCAGGAGTTGGGTTGAATGATTAGTATGGTGAGAATGATGAGAGACAGGTACAAATACATACAGCTAGTTTACGTCAAGTTGGACTTGTCGAGGAATCTGGACAGAATATTATCAAATATGAATCTTATTTTAAAAAATGTTTGTCGCATCAACTGACAAAACTCAAAAAAAAATTCAAAATAAAAACATGTTGGGGAAAAATTTTAAAAATGTTGTCGAAGAAAATAAAATGTTTACGTTTGTTTTGTTTGTTTGTTGTTATTAGTTTTGTTTTACTTGTTTAAAAAAAGACAGACAAAATTTGAAACAAGGATTCGGCATTGTGGGACGTCAATACTAAAAAAGATTATGAGAATTTGTTTATGGAGTTAGGGTTATTGTGGACCAAAAGTGCAGATTGCAAGAGATGGGGACAGGGAACAAAACCTACATAGGGGCACACATTAATCAGAAAAGAAAAAAAGCACAAAATTCTTTGTTCCTTCTTGTTGGGGTTTGATGAAGTTACCGACACGGAGGATTTTTTCAAACTCAGCTGTTGTGGAGTTACTAGATTGCGCGGAAGGAAAAGAACCATTCTTCGTTAGGTTGCATGTTAGAAAGCAAAAGCGTAGGTTTGGGGTTGTTGTCTTGTGGGAACGGTGATCTTCGCCATTTGGTATCCACATTTCAATCTGCCCGCTTTTCCCTTTTAATTTGGTATGCTATGGATTTCTTTAACTTTTGTGTAAGTTAAATTTCATTATTGGGAATAAAACTGTAAAGTAAAGTTACGTGACTGTGGTGGTTGCTTCTCTGATACATAAAAATTGCTTTCGCAGGACATTGCTGTTATTTTTCTTTCTCTTTGGTACCGTGTTTTTGGTGATGTGTCGGGTGGATGCTTGGCGTTGGATTGTGATATTGGTAAGATAGTGATGACGGCTGAAGAATAAGGAATTTGGGACAGGTTCCTGAGCAGCGTGGATTTTTACAAGGCTGACGCTTTTGTGCACTATTTCTATCATCAATCATGGTGGGTTATTAATGTTGGGCGTAGGTTAAATGTCATTTAGTTATTGTAGTGATCTTTCTCTGTGTGTGTGTGTTTTCATTGAGATTAAGATACTGAGTCGTTAGAGTCACAATTATGGATAGCGATTGGTTTGAAGAGCATTTGTACAAGTTGGAGGAACAGTTGTGGATCTGCGGGTTTGGTGGAGATTGGGAAGGGATTGGCATCCATCAGCTGGAGAGTCAAGTTGGAAGCGTCTGCAAAGTTTTGAACAATTAGGTAATGCCTCTTTTACTACAACTTCCCATTTTAATTGTTAGAATGTGTTGTAGTGTTGTGATAGTTTATTAAATGTATTAAATTGTTGATCATGTGAGATGTAAAGGTGGAAGAGTCCGCGGGAACAAATATAGATTTTGTTTAGAATCTCTGGGCATTCAAGGGACATGGGATAATCTGGTAGGGTTGGTGGGGGCCGGGGTTTGTGATTTTCTGAGCAGTGAGATGTGTGATGATTATCTAATGGGTTTATGTCAGTGGTTTGTGACGGGCCGGGTCCTGGGAATCGTTGGACCACCGACATGGAGGTACATCGCGGGTTTGTGTGGGGCGAGATGGGGATTCATGTTTCAAGGTTTTTGGTGTGGATGTGTTTTGTGGGATTACGGTGGGTGGTTGGATGTGTTTTCGTACAGCTGGCAGGATGGGCAGGGTGGATTAATTGCTTTCTTGGGGTTGGCTGGGCAGGTCAGTTGGAATTTTTCAGGTGCTTCAGGAGTGTTTTCAGAACAAGAGTTATGGATTTTTTCCGGCAGCAGGATCTGGCTCAAACAGGAGTGAATATGATTTTTTTTTCCTTGCTTTGCTTGGGTATAGAGCTAGGATTACTGAATTTTTTCTTTTCATGCTTTTGTGCAAGTGGCTCGGCATAGTGGTTAAATTTTTTTCTTTCCTTAGCACCTTAAGTAACTCAGCCAGTGATTATAATTTTTCATGCTGTGATTTGATATATATATATTTTTTGAAACTTTGCTTAGATGCCGATTTTCGACAAAGTCACTGGAAAATAGATTTTTCTTTTGGTTAGTTGTGTGTCTTTGGTTAGTTTTTTATTATTTTTGTGATTTGCACATTTGGTCCATAACCTTTCAGTTTATAATAAATTTATCCATAACTGGTGGTTTTATCATTGGCCATCTCCAGGCCTTTGAATTTTGTTTGTAGATTTTGGTTTGTCACTACTCTTTAGATAGACAGGATGAACTAGTAACGACAGACTAAAATAAAATTTAATAAATGTATTGTAATTATTGGACAACTTGTTATTTTTATTTTTTTCTAAATATGTA
Organism: Forsythia suspensa; assembly: GCA_023638005.1. Lineage (NCBI taxonomy): Eukaryota > Viridiplantae > Streptophyta > Magnoliopsida > Lamiales > Oleaceae > Forsythia > Forsythia suspensa. The sequence continues at coordinate 4,827,611 of CM042666.1, forward strand.
ACATGTTTGAATTTTCTTTTCTTTTGGGGTTTTATTTTGCGTTTATAGACAAATTTTTTTTTAATAAAATTAATGCTTAGTATCGTTTTTGTTGGGAGTTCTTTAGAGCAGGTAATCCCAAATGCTTTCGACAATGCACATGCCCAAATTAAAATTAAAATTTAAAGAGTTAGCTTAAAATGGGCTAAGGCCCATTCTTATTGTTGAGAAGATTGATGTTTGTTAAATACACTGACCAATATAAAATTTAAAAGTAAAAGGGTTAAAAATAGGCTTAAAGCTATTTTGATTTTAGGGTGGAAGGTGAATTGTTTATTAGGTTATAGACAAATGCTTACATACATTCTGAAATATATATATATATATATATATAAGAATTTGAATTAATCTTGAAGTATAATTCAAATTTAAATTATTAAAGCCTTTTAACATAAGAATAATGCAAAAAGGTTTCACGTGCATGACAAGAAGACACATTATAAACTGTAAAAACAAAAAATCTTAAAACAGATTTTGTAGCCTTCTGTTTAGATTATTGATTAAAACTCTGAATTAAAGTTGTCACTCAATTATTTGATGAATTCAAGACTGATGAAACATTGTTCAATGTTTTTAATAATGTGCACCCCATCCCACTCCACCCCAAGATCTTAATTAACAGTTGAACTGTCTTAATTTTGCTTTTGTAAGTTCACAGTCTCTCCCATTTTGGCAACATGTGACATGTATAAAGTTGTTACTTTCAAGTAGGGTATAGGACAAAAATTCGAAAAATCGCCTACCAAACCCAAGTCACTTTGGATCTGTTTTTGGGCCGTTCGATTCAATTTCGGGTTGGGTAAAACCCAGGCCTAAACCGACTCGATTTTGCAAAAAAAATAAATTAAAATTTATGCTTTACGTGGTTCGAAACCGACAACCTGAATCGGTTTGGTAAATTTCGAGTCTGATTTTTTCACATTTCTTCGGTTTAAAAGCCAAACCGGTTTTTTAACGGTTTGAGTTAGATTTGGTCGATTTTCGACCCAATCCGATCCACGCCCACTCCTACTATCAAATAATATTTGTCCCTTGAAATGTTTAATTTTTGTTGAAAAATTAACCACAAAGTCGTATATTGATCAGACATGAGATAAATAATAAATATATAATTAAGAATTTGAGATACTTTATTTAATAAATTAATTTTTTGAAATGATGCTTTAAGAAGTGATATTAATCACATGAACGCCAAAAATGAAATTATTATTGGTTTTATTGTATTTTTGCTAGAGATCCTAATATTCTTTTTGCACTATTGATGAAAAATTACACTTTAACAAAATCCTAATTATTAGTAATACTTAGAATTCCATTTTAAAAGTATAGTTATATTGGTAAAAAATTAATTAAATTTAAATTTAAATTTTATTTGGAGATGCATTATAATTAGAATACTAATAAACCTAAGATATAAAATGAATTACTTAAATTAAATTAAGGTCACAATTGATATTTTAATAATATATAGGTGGCAAATGTTAACACAAAATTTGAGAAGTTATTATTTTGTTACTTCTCAAAATCAGCAATGATTATACATATTCTTTTATAATCACTTTTTCTAAATTTATCAAATGCCTAAAACAATTTCTAATTATTTCACAATAAGAAGTTTGACTCTAAAATCAATCCTAAACGAACCCTAAAAGCTCTACTCACAACAATTATGCAAACTGTGAGAATATATGGGTCACTAAATTCACTTGGCAAATGTCCATTGGACAAGTTAGTTTATTGAGTGTGGACCGTTAAATAAAATAGACGGGTGAGATCTTTCTAGGATTATATATATTCTAGGTCTTCTTATTTTCTAGGTCAGAACAGAAAGTGAAGAAAAGTGAGGAGCCGTCTTTCATTCTCGCTCTCAAAAGTGAGATTGGATTGGGTGTTTAAAATTCTTGGTCATCTCCGCTTGGTTGTTTGGTGAATAAATTCGATTCGCTCCTTGATTGCATTGCAATGTTCTCTGTGGCAAGAATCTAAGCCCACAAGTTTAACCAAGAACGAAGGAGCAACAAAGGAGTATTTTTCTTGTATTTCTCATGTTGAATCGAGATTGTAATACTTTGTAATTATTTTCAATCTCAACAAATGGTATCAAAGCCTAGAACATTGATCTAGGGGTGTTAAAAATCAAGAAAAGTTGGTGAGTCGAAAGTTGGAACAGAGATTCGAAGATTTAAAATTACTCGAGAGTTCAAACCAAGATTCCGGCCAAACTACTCATCGTCCGGAAATCGAGACCATATCTCGGGTTCACGGCGAAGAGGCGAACAAAGCCCACCGGCGCGTGTGGCACGTGAAGTCTCCAGCAACGGCGCGTGAAGCGAGTGGAAATCGGTGGCAACCGCTTCTTCAGCGCTGCGCGAACTCATTTCCGAGCGTGGTTTGCGGCAAACGACTCCTCGATCGCGGCGCACAACCTGGTGGTCCGACATCGGGCGTGGACTCCGCGGCGGTGCATGCAATAACCCGGTGGCGGCGTGCGCGCGGCCAAGATTTTTTCGGAAGTTTCGGAGCGTATTGTTTATCGCCTATTTCGACATACTTGGTGGTATTAATTTGTTAGTGGAGCAACGGTGCAGCTTATTGGTTGTTCAAGCAGTGCCTTGGAACGCGAAGAAATTCGTTTTGTCTCTTCTATAAATACGAACAACAGATTTGTCCACTGAGTTTGAATTTCTTGAACCCCCTCTTAGATAATTTTATATTCTATCAATTTTAATTGAGGTAAAAACAAACTAGGTGGCTAGAACCTACAACTCATTAGTATAATTTGTTGCTTTATTGTCTTGCGTGTTGATAAACTGTGTTTGCATGTCATCTTAGTTAGTAATTTGAAAAATGGTTGTGTTCTGTGTTTGCATCTGTGTGTGTAAGTTTTTATAAAACTTTTTCAAAAATTCTCATTCATTGATGATTTTTCATCCATGGGTTCTAGGGTTGAATTATCACAATTCGATGGAAATGGTGATTATTCAATTTGGAAACAAAAAATGAGAACTATTCTGGTTCAACAAAGGATTTCTAAAGCCCTTGATTTCTAATGCATTAAAAGCTAAACCTGATCAAATTGAGGAGATGAATAAAATTGCATACAGTTCTATAATATTGCACTTATCTGATAATATTGTTAGACAAGTTGATGATACTAAGACTGCTAGAGAATTGTGGGAAGCTCTTGATAAGTTATTTTTGACAAAAACTTTGCCAAATAGGATTTATTTGCTAGAAAAACTTTTCAGTTTTAAAATGGACTCGGGGAAGGATCTTGAATCCAATCTGAGTGATTTTAGCAAAATTGTCAAAAGCTTGGCCCACAATAATAAGAAATTTGACAATGAGGATCTAGCTGTTATACTTTTAAATTATCTTCCTGATTCTTATAGAGATGTTAGGAATGCGATTAAGTGTGCTAGAGACGTTTTGACTCAAGCTATTGTGATAGATGCTTTGAGATCAAAGGACTTAGAAGTCAAAAACGAGTCTAGGGGAAGCACTAGGGAGGAGAGTTTGTTTATTAGAGAGAGAAATGAAATGAGAGGAGAGAACAACTACCAGGATAAGAAGGGCAGAGGAAAATCTAAGGGTAGGTCTAAGTCTAGGGATAAATGCAATAAGAAATGTTACCATTGTGGGAAGTTAGGACATTTCAAGAAAGATTGCTATGAACTTAAGAGAAAAACTAAGCAACAGCACAATGAAGATCAAAATATTGCTGCCGTTGGGGATGTCCTAGATGGTTTACACGTTATGACTGTGCCTGATGGTGAGATTGACCATGAGTGGATATTAAACTTAGGTGCCACCTTTCATTTGTGTCCTGTAAGGTCTTGGTTTTATAACTATAGAGAAATTGAACGTAGGAAAGTATACATAGGGGACAACAATTCTCAAACAGTTGAAGGAATAGGTGACATTGCTATTAGGATGCATGATGGCATTGTCCGACCACTTCTTGGTGTTAGGTATGTCCCAAACCTTAAGAGAAATCTAGTTTCCTTAGGTGTTGATGAAGGTTGTATATTCAAATCTGATTTTGGTACTTTAAATATTCTTAAAGGTTATCTAGTAGTTATGAAAGGTCCTAAGATGAATGAGTTGTATTACCTTCAAGGTGAAGCTTTACATGTCAAAGATTCGAGATTTGTTTCAATTAATGATGATAAATCATATCTATGGCATTGGAGGATGGAACACATTGGGAACAAGGGGCTAAAATATCTTAGTGACCGGGATTTACTAGGTAAAGACACTCATTGCACCTTTTAAGCTTTTGTGAGACGTGTGTGTTCTAGGAAAGTCACACGAGTTAGCTTTGAGATAGGTCAACACAAAGACTAAGAGACCATTAGATTACATTCATGCAGATTGTGGGGTCTAGAAAACACCCTACTCATGGTGGGAACATGTTTTTCCTATCCATTGTTGATGACTACTCTAGAAAAGTTTGGGTTTTTCCACTTAAGTCAAAATCAAACTTTTAGCAAGTTTAAGTCCCGCATATCTTAGTCAAAAATCAAGTGGAAAAGGTGTAAAAACTCTTAGGATGTATAACGGTTTAGAGTTTTGCAACTTTGAATTTGATGAGTTTTGCAAAGAGAGGGGGTTATCACGAAGTATAGGATCAGGAGAAATACCCCAACAAAATGGGGTGGTTGAGAGGGTGAATCGGACTTTAATGAATAAAGTCGATGTATGTTGATTAGTTCGAGTTGGCCAAAGTTTTTGGGCTGAAGCCTTATGTACTGTGACTTATTTGATAAATAGGTCACTTTCTAGTTCTGTTAACTTCAAAACGCCCCAGTGAGTTGTGGTTTGGAAAATCTCGGTTTGTCACACATTAGAGTGTTTGGGTGTCTTTGCTTATGCACATCGGGTTGAGGATAAGTTAGACCCTAGGGCTACTAAGCGTGTCATGTTAGGATACCCAGATGATGTCAAGGGGTATAGATTGTGGGTTTTAGGTGTTTAGGGTATTAAGATAATTAACAGAAGTTTAATAAGCTTGATATGCCTTGCCTAAAAACTCTAGAAAATTAGGTTAAACAAAGTGGAGAAGGAGAATTTTCTACTGGGAAGAAGATTCAGACTGAGGTGAAGAGATTAGATGTTAATCTAGAGGTTAGAGAACCTGAACAAATTGATCCTCAAGTTGAGACTGAACAAGAAGAAGTCTTAGAACAACCTGAACTAGAAACTCTTGAAACTGTGATCCCTGACCAAGAACAACTTGAAGATACTAATTTGAGAGATTATCAATTAGTGAGAGACAGGGAGAGAAGACAGGTAAGACCAAATTTGAAGTACACTTCTTCAAATTTGATGGAGTTTGTTCTAGTTTCAGATGAAGCCTTAGAGTCAGTTGAACCTGTTTCTTATGAAGAAGCGATTAACTGTAAAAATTCTGAAAATTGGAAGAAGGATATGAGAGAGGATATTCATTCCTTAGGCAAGAATGATACTTGGAAGTTGGTTGAGAGACCAAAGAATCAAAAGCTAGTCCATTGTAAATGGATCTACAAGTTGAAGGAATGAGTAGAACCAAATGACTCTTTAAGATACAAAGCTAGGTTGGTAGCTAAGTGATTTACTCAAAGAGAGAAAATCGATTATAATGAGGTTTTTTCCCCGGTGATTAAGTACAAGACTATCAGGTTAGTATTAGCCTTTGTTGTCCAATTCAATTGGGAATTAGAGCAACTAGATGTTAAGACTGCTTTTCTTCATGGAGAGTTAGATGAGGTCATTTACATGTCTCAACCTCAAGGCTTTGAGGTGAAAGGGAAGTTTGAGCTTGTGTGCTTGCTTAACAAATCCTTGTATGGTCTTAAACAGAGTCCTAGGCAATGGTATAAACACTTTGATGCTTATGTGCTTAAAATTGGTTTCAAAATGAGTGAATTTGATGCATGCTTATATTATTATAACACTAAGATAGACTGTGAGGTTTATTTGTTGTTATATGTTGATGACATGTTGCTTGCTAGTAGTAGTAAAGTTGATATCATAAAAATGAAAAACTTTTTGAAATCTGAATTTGACATGAAAGACTTAGGATGTGCAAGAAAAATTCTTGGTATGGTTATTAAAAGAAATAGGGCTGAAAATAGGTTGACTATTAATCAAGAGTCTTATTTGGAAAAGGTAATAACCAAATTTGGTATGAAATTTGCTAAGTCTCGCTTAATATACCATTAGTCGCACACATGATATTATCATCACCAATGCCCTAAAACCAAGAAGAAAAGCAGAAAATGAGTAGTGTCCCCTATGCTATGTCATTGGTTCTCAGAATGTATTCAATGATTACCACTAGACATGACCTAGCTTATGCGCTTAGTTTTTGAGTAGGTTTATGTCTAACCTGTAAAACATTATTGGATTGCTCTTAAATGGTCATTGAGATACCTAGTCGGGACAGTTAAAAGAGGGTTAGTGTTCAAATGAGGAGTGATAAGCTTGAACTTAAGGGTTATGTAGATTCGACTTTGCGGGGATAAAGATCGAGGAAATCTACCACTTCTTACTTCTTCACGTTAGGTGATAATTGTATCACTTGGAAATTACAGCTTGACCTTTTTAGTTACACTCTCCAACACCGTCGTGAATATATTGCACTAACCGAAGCCTTTAAAGAATGCATGCGGTGAAAGGCCTTTTATGTGAATTGAACTTCTTGAATGAAAATGACATGATCTTTACCGATAGTCAAAGTGCTTTAATGCTATGTAAAAATCATGTGTATCATGAAAGATCTAAGCATATTGAGATGAAATACCATTTCATTAGAGAGAAATTAGCTTCGGTGAATTTAAACTGCTTAAAATTGTAATTGATGATAATCCTGCAGATGTTGGAACCAAAGTACTTGTCACTGGGTAAGTTTAATAAGTGCATATCAATGTTGAATATTGATACGGGTTAACTTATGTGATGTGTACTTGCCGTAGTAGAGGATTGGTGAAGCGGTGCACCGGGCCGGAATGGGCGATGATGATTAAATAAGACCACAAAAAGGATAGCACTTGTAGCCGGAACTTGGTAGTGGATTTGTGATCCATTGTGAAGTTTGTGAGAATATGTGGGTCACTAAATCCACTTGGCACATGTCCATTGGACAAGTTGGTTTATTGAAAGTGTGGACCGTTAGATAAAATAGACGGGTGATTTTTCTAGGATTATATATAATCTAGGTTTTCGATTTTCTAGGTCGAGCAGTAGAGTGAAGAAAAGTGAGGAGCCGTCTTTCATTTTGTTCTCAAAAGTGAGATTGGACTGAGTGTTTAAAATTCTTAGTCATCTCCTAGGTTGGTTTGTTGGTGAACAAATCAGATTGTCGCTTCCTTGGTTGCATTGCGGTTGTTCTTTGTGGCAAGAATATGAACCCACAAGTTTAACCAAGAACGAATGAGCAACAAAGGAATATTTTTCTTGTATTTTCATGTTGAATCGAGATTGTAATAATTTGTAATTATTTTCAATCTCAACACAAACGAATACTTAAAATTTCACAACTCAACAAGTCTCTCATGTTATCGAAAGGTAACAAGGACTTGGGAAAATACTATTAGTCCGAGCTTGTTCTTGGCCCTGTCACCATCAAGCGGATTACTTGAAGACAAGGGGATCCTGTGCCCCTCTCACCATTTGAGGCCCAAGAAAGGCCCATTCCCATTTTCCATTTCCCATTCCCATCTTCATGGCCCTCTCAAATTTCCACTTCTCAAATTTTCACTGTAATTGATTATTGTTCAAAGTGGTTTGTTCAAATATATGCATTGGATTTATATTGATGTTAGAAAATAGCATATTATAATTCAATACTAAACAATAGCTTCTAAACACATTAATATGTTTGAAAATTGATTTTGCAAAGATACAATATTATAATGTACTACACGAGATATTATGTTGAAAAAACCCATCATATTTCATCTACAACACTGATAGGATGCCCACCATATTTCATTTATTATATTGATTTCGTTTTCGATGAATAATTTTTGTTGAAATTTTTTTCCTTATTATTTACTTAGTGCCCTTCCTCGAACAAAAGTACATATCCGCTGCATCGCCATCACGACCTTCGTCGCGCCAAACCATGTCAAGTCCATGCTATTTCTTTAGCATGAATTTGCATAATTTTTTCCTTATCGTTTAAAACAAAAAAAATAAAATAAATAAAAAATAAAAAATAAAATCACAAGTCTTGTGTAATGAATCAATCCGTGCCTGAATTATGCTTGAAGCATGTTGAAATGTTCGAACCTGGACAGCTCGACCCATTTTTACTCCATTGCATATGCCCCGCATGACATGAAATTTACAAAAACGTTCCCCTCCAAATTGCTTTCAATTAATGCTGCAGCATAGAGTATATTTGGATGGGACATGATAAGGCAGAGAGAACACTCTGTGGCCCCTATGCCCACTAACTTATAAGTCAACTTTTCAAATCAAAATTTCTCATCATAACAAGAGTGCCTTCCTCTTAACTTTTCACTCATTCCACCATTCTCATTTTCATCCCACAATGGGGCCCTCAACCTCAATTATATATATATATATATATATATATATATATATCAAGAATAAAGTATTTATTTTTCAAAAGTACAAAATATGATCCCATCTCTTTTTTCGTTTTTCGCCCCATAAGTGAGATTTCTACTTGACCCCTGTGCCTCGACCCTTGATCAAATAAACCTGCCCACTATAACCCACAATTTAAAATGAGCCTTACGATGAGATGTAGACATCTCCCATGCTTCAATTCTCCCAATGAGTTCCCGAGTTGGGTTAGGAAAACATCCTAACGAAGGATTTTGAGTTTAGATGTCTCGTGCTTTGTGGCATTGCACAAAAGACACCACTTAAGAAACCAAAACTTTAGAGCATCTCTATTCTCGCCTTCTATTTTGAATGTCCAAATTGATATATGGCAAGAATGGCGTAAAAAGATAAAGCTCATGTGGCAACATTTATTATAAAAGATCGTCCAGTTTTAGACATATTGTTAGACGGCCTTCCACCTATTTTTTCCTTCGCTTTCCTCATTCTACTCTCTCTCTCTCTCTCTCTCTCTCCTCATTTCTTTTCTCTCTTACCATATAGATTTTGTAAAAAATGTCTAGTATTAGAGATGCTATTTGACTCTCCCCTTCAAAAACCAAACCTTAATTTTCATCAGAATCCACAAAAGGTAAAAGTTGAACGATAAAATAGCCACTTGAGTAAATGAGATTTTTCCAAAATAATCTTGGGAATTGAAATTTGCCTGTATTAGGATGAACTTTTGGACTAAAGCAATGTATTTCACTATTTTGTGGGCTAGAGTGGGTAAGAGTTATGACAAGCAAATATTGCACCACCAGATTTGCATACCCCTCAACCCACACTACACCCTGAGACTAGTGGGGTTTGAATTAAAGAAAAAGTATAAGTTGACATCTGCCATAAAGTGTGAGGAAAAAAGAATAATCATTCACTGTAAATTGCATAAGAATACGATAAGAAAAGGGCCAAAGTTGATATAAACAAATTAAGTCTTGTTCTTCGTAAATTTGTCCAAAAAATCCAAAAAACAAACCTCAACAGATCAAGGGTAAAAAGAAGAAGAAAGAAGCCCTTTAAGTCTTTAACAATTGAATGGTTTTCCACGATGAACAAAGTACCAAGGCAATAAAAACTTTTAAAAGGGTCGGCTACGGTTCATAGATCTTTGTTCTCCACTCCATTCGATTTATTATTAGATCTAGATTCAAACAGAAAACATTTGAAGAAGAAGATAAAAAGAAGAAGCCCTTCAGCTCTAACAATTGAATGATTTTCAATAATGACAAAACTAAGTACAAGACAAGAAAAACTTTAAAAACTTGTACTACTACTACTATTACTAAATAAGCATCTTGTTGTATAGTCTGAACATAATCATCTCATGGCAAACTCACATTAATAGAGTCAGAACAATGAATACCTGTGGAACTGGGGAATTTACCTTTCTTGGACCACAGCCATATCTTAGAAACAGAAAAGCTTTCACCTTTACTTTTAGTGTTAATTTTCTTCCCATCAAAAGCATCCTCATCAGTTGTGAAATTCCCACTTTGTCCTCCTTTCCCTTTCACAGGAGGGCACAAGGCTACTTGAAGGTCTGAATCAGCAACCACATATTGAAATGAACCCATTGAGAAACACCTCCTAGCATCAAGATTGCTGTTGCTAGTCTCACCCACTTCTGTTTCTCCACATTCTTGACTATAATTTGTGTTCTTAAATTTGCCAAGTCTCACTGAAAAACCCTTTTGTCACTAATAATGTTATTATCTTCTTGATTTGTCTTTGGACCACAAGAAACACTAACAAAACCTGCATTCCTGAATTTCCTTCTTCATCTTTTGAATCATCAAAGGCAAAAAATGGGTTCTCAAAAGAAAACCCAGGTGCCAAAATTACCCCTCTACAAAGTGGACAAGTTGAGTTTGAGAGTAACCATGTGTCTATACAATCAATGTGAAAAGCATGGCTGCATAAGGGCAGAAGCCTCAAATTGTCTTGATATGAGAATTCACACAAACAAACAGCACAATCAAATGGCTCTTGCGAGCCCACAACATCCTTGTATAGAAATACAGGGAGTGCATCAATATAGGCTTGATCTAAACCTGAATCATGTAAATGGAAGAGGTGTTGTAACTGCCTTTGAAAAGCACCAGAAGTGGACATTTCTGGGTATGCATTAGACTCTGATGGTGAATTTCTGTGCTTCATAAGAAATTTAACAAGCAGGTGGAGAGCACCAGAGACGAAGAATATAGCAGCTAGTATTACTATGATGAAAAGAATTATTGGACTGATTTTACTTCCAAATGCTGACTGAATCCAAGACATTTTAGCACTTAGACTGCATAACAAAGCACCATTTACTCAACTTTATAGAATCAAACAGCGAATCACTTATTAAGAATCCCAAGAACCCAATTTCTTTTGCTTGCTTTGAGAACAAACCCAGCTCATAAATTGAGGTGCACAAGCAATTGGCAGATTCCTTCTTGCAATTTCAAGAAACCCAACTAATAAATAGGAAAAAATCAAACCTTAAGCAAATTTGTGATGCAGAAAGATTATGAAACGCTTCAAGATCATACTTAGTGCCAAAAAATGCCACCATTTCTTTGCTTCGACATAAATGGCAAAACCCAACAAACAGCTGTTTAAACGTCAAGAACAATGTACCTCATAGTTTGAACATTCCCAGCTTCTGCACTTCTATTCCAGAGTACTCAAAATATGTTATGCATGATGATATAGCCTAGGAAAGTGTGCAATTTAAGGGTTAAGGAAGAGAAGGAAAGTCTCTTCGAAGGGCTTAAATTTCAGTGTGTGTGTGTGTGCAGTGGAGTTGTAGGTATTTGGGATTTGTAGCTGCCTGGAGCTTTCTTCTGAAGGCATATGTCAAGGCCCAAAGTCCCCAATAGAGGAAAAAAAAGCAAAAAAAAAAAAAAAAAAAAAAAAAATCGAAGTGTTTTGGCCATCTTAGATCATAAAGTTCATTGGAAGTTTCTTAAGAAATAACAAATTAGAGAAATAGAAAGAAAAAATATTTTTTTACTAATTTTACGTTGAAAGATAAAGTAGATGACATAGAGTTTGAAGTTAAGGTGAATTTTTTTTCCCTTGTATGATCCGCTCGACAGGTCATCTAGAGCCTCCCAAACATCAACTATGTGGCTTCTCGAGAGCCTAGTAGCAAGAGAGATGGTGAAATGGGGAAGGGGCTGGAGAGGTATGGGTTGAGTTGGGTAAAGGTGAAAAAGAAAATAAATAGAGAGGTGAAGACTATTTTTCATAATTATATATTAGACATTTGATTTATAAAAATATTTAAACGAAAAAAATTATTCTTGAATTATATTGCTTTAACCATTAAAATGGGGTAATTGTAAAAGGTTTTCTTCAAATTGCCTTGTAAGATAAGTTAAATATTCTATTTATAAATTTTTTAGTTCTAACACTTCATTTCACATTCTTTTATCGACAATTTAACACGTAAACTTTTTATAATAAAGAAAATTATTTATTTATATTTTATCTTCGATACTGAAGTCAAGGGACCACTAACTTACTTACGAGCCCATCCCATATTTTCTATATTTTTTTAAGTCTTTTATTTTTCCGACAAGTATGGTCATCATACTACTGATTTCTTTCTTATTTCTTGCATTTTATAGCAATAGGATCATTTTTAAATCTATTTATGAGCCTACAGTTCTTGAAATCAAGAAGGGTAGTCTGTGATAAATCTTTCATTTTCTTGAATTAAAGCTGGCTGATTCCCCAGTAAAAAGGTAAAGCAAAAGAGAACACAAAAAGTAAAAGGAAAGAAGAAATTCTCCACCTTTTCACTTTTTTATTTATCTCTAATACATAAACACATGACAAAAAAACAAGAAAAAGGAAAATTATAATTATAATTATAACCCCGTTAAAAGGAGACTTAACATTTGAACTAAGAGCCTATTGGAAAAAATTAGGGTTGGACTAGGGGTGGCAATTGAGCCAAGCTTCTCTCAAGCTCCACCTTCGACTCTGTAAAATTTAGCTCCGACACAAATCCTATTTTTGATGGATTGCGAGCCGACCCGAGCTTGCCTTCTAATTTGGTGACCGAGTCAGGACTATTCATGAGTGTTATGAGCTAGCTCACAGGCTCAATTGCGAGAACTGGCTCGTGGCGGTCCGTGAGGCCAGCTTGCACCCCGCCCCGCCCCACCCCACCCCACCCCACCCCACCCCACCCCACCCCACCCCATCCAATTTGAACGAGTTTCAATTGTTAAATAATGTTGTTGTTTTTAAATCTCTAAATTTTCACCTATAAATACCAATTACATTTCAAAATTTTGTATACTAATTTTCCAATTTCTATCTATTAGTTTTTTTACATATTATCTATACATAATTTAATTATATTTCTCATCTATTATCTAAACTCTATTGCTCACTGGTTCTTTAAATTTTGCAATACTCTTCTTACATTTTCATAATCTCAATAATTCAAAATGGATTTTTCTAATGATCAAGTTTTTGCTAGTTCGAGAACTCCATATGGAGGTGGTAATTTTTAGTAATGATTTTACTTGTGTTGATCACATTCCAATTGCCAAGAATTAGATACAAATGTGAATGTTCCTATGTTTTTATTATCAGTATTTGTCCAAATAAATATTTCATATTTGTAATGTTTGAAATTAAAGATTTTTGTACTTTAATAATTCGTTCAAAAGATCGTATCTATTATTAAAAAAAATATTTAAAGAAAAAAAAATAATTAATTTTTCCTTTTTTCTTTTTTAAAAATAGCTCACTGGCCGGCCTGACTCGACTCATAATGAGACGAGCTCATGAGTTGAGACAAGGCCAGCTTGGTTCGAGAGCCAAAAAGCTCAAGCTCGTTTAACCAACGAGTCGAGCCTAGACAGGGTCGACACGACTCATTGCCACCCATAGGTTGGACTCTCCAATCTTTAAAAATGAGGTTTTATATTTTCAAAACTTATTTAAATTAGTGAATCTAATTCCCCACTTGATAAAAAAATAATCAATATAAATGCTACAATTGCATTAGACTTTTAGTTAAATTGAAGACAAATTTGAAATAGTTTTACAATTATGTCCTTCAATTTTAAATCGCATGAAAGTCACATGCAATTTTAACGCTTCTCATTGACTATTTCAAGTTACGTGACAACCCAAATTCATATATTTAAATAGATTTGTGATGCATAACCTCACTTTCGAAAATTAGAGACCCACAATCATACCATGTAAAAGATTGAAGAGTCTGACCTTAATTTTCCCTTTTAATAATTCAAAATAAAACCGAAAAAAGAACCTTATTGTCTATCAATGACATATATAAAGTAAAAATAGAATTTTTGTTATTTGTCAAATTTTAGGTAGTTCTCCCCCAAATAGAACTAAAAATAGTATCGAAAAAAAAAATTAATATATAAATTTTTGCCCCAGACATAGCTCAACCAATGGTGGAGCAATTAGCATAAGGCTTGCTTCCAGTGGTAAGGTGGGAGTTTGAATCTTGGTGGGAACCTGCAGCTGGATTTTATTCTTGTGATGAAGAATCACTTTGGCGGCTCTCAAGCACGTGTAAGTGTACAATGGATGAGAAAAACCCTGAGCTACCAGGTTGGATAACCCGCGATTTACCTCTTCCAACATTCTAGGGCAAGGGGTGCTTTTGCGCCCCAAGAGATTTAGTCGATTTGTGGGATATACCCTTATCCCAAAAAAAAAAATAGTATCGAAGAAGACATAAAGTCTATGGTGGGGCAAATGGAGTTGATTGGTGTGGAAGTTTTCTATATTGTTTATGAAATTAGGCACATTGTGTCATGTAATTTTATATTTAGATTAGATTTATTTATGTTAAACCAACTGGTAAGTCATTTATTAAACTATTAGTCAAATTTGTTATGATTGATACAAAACTATAAGTTAATTAAATGACTCAAACATAACAAAACAAAAACAATCAATTATCAAATTAATGAAAAGTCGAACTCACGGAACAATCCAATACAATGTGGTTCAGCCCCAGTCATTAAAATACATCCGGTAGCGGCACGAGTTCTGCCATGGTCGAGCAATGTCTCGAGTTTTAGAGTGCCAAGCCAGCTCTAGGGGCTTTATGTTCACTCAAATCGAATCGTATGTCTCAATAAGTCTATTATTAAAAACGTAAAAGTGTTGAAAATGTCCAACAGGTCCATTGGACTCCAATGACGAGCCCAATTTTGCATTTTGCATGTGTTTGGACTAATTAATGAGTCTAATCCACCTAAAGCTAGAGCACATAAAACAGAAGACCACATCACCTCGACACAACTTTCTTTACACTTCTACATGAATATTCTTTTCCAAGGCTGTCCACATAAATTAGATTTTTTATTTTTTATTTTTAATCAAAATGTAGATTGTATATTTAAAAATAGCTTGTGGACTATAGGATTCATTTTATTTTCCAACTTTTATGGCAATATTTCAATTAAAATTTTCTCCTTGTTAAATATTGTTGTTAAAAATAAGTAAAGATTTTAATGATTTTTATTTTCTGATTATTTCCTATTAATTCAATATCATATGGGTTAATCTTTCCTTTTATAACTTTTTTTTTAGCCTCTTAAATATATTCATTATTTTTGTAATTTATAAAATGAAAAGTAATACCTTTTCTATATATCTCGATTATATATGAGGTAATACATTATTAGTTAGTGCTTTAAAAAAAACAACTCAATTTCGACTACAATGCAACGATGGATAATTAAAAATCGAACACAATAGGTCCCATTTGCTTTGCGAGGACAATAATTGACTTTTACAAAATGAGCGACCCAGTCGATAAGGCAAACCAAGGGAAAATCACATTTTCTTTGTGGGGACAAAAATTCACTTCTACAAATGAAAGAGTTTCACTCGAATCATCTCAATATATTTTAAGTAATACATTACTACCCCTATAAATAATAGAAGTGAAAGAAAAGCTACATGTAATATCGACACTTGTAATGACGGACAATTAATAGATCTAGTCGAGAAGACAAATCAATAAAAAATGCCATTGAGATAAAAAAAATCACTTCTACAAAATGAAATAATTTAGGTAATAAATTACCTTTATAGATAATGGAAGTGAAAGAAAAGCAACATGTATACATCAATATATACTTAGTGCTTGTAAATTCGAATAATATCGACACAATTGTAACGAATAATAATAAAAAATTAATCAGATGAAATAGATCCAATCGAGAAGACAAATCAATTAAAATGCCATTTGCTCCATGAAAATAAAATTCACTTCTACAAAATGAAAGAGTTTTACGAGAATTATCTCGATATGGAATTAATTACCCATATAGGAAATGGAAGTAATGCATGGTCATGCACTCATGGTGTATGTAACTTGGAAAGACATTGCAACATATTAATTTGCAACCTTAAAACAAGATATAATCTGCTGTCTTGAGTAAAAGGTTGTCTGGTTTCAAGTCTTGTCCTCCAGGAATGATTTTCTGCAATTTCTTCACCTTCATCTGAACCAACCCACCTTCCATTTCCTTTTACCTCTTCTTGTCTTCATATTTCCATGCATGATTTTGCGTCTTCTGCAAACCATATTAATCCCTGAAAACTCGTAGACTCAACTGGACTCAACTGTAATAAGAGTTGCGAATATAAATAGACTCGTCACGGTGGCAATGGTACACTCTGCTCTGCTCTCTCTGTGTACAAAAGAAAAGCTGAATCTTCTGTATACAGTTGAAGTTTGAGTTGTATGTATAGAATGAGAGTTAGGGAGGGAGGGGTGGGGTGGGGTTGGGGTGGTGGACACGGGCCATGTGAGGTTAGACAGAGGTGGTTTTGGGGGTTTTGAACACTTGAGCTGTTGAAATTAATGAAGGGTTTTTGTCGGTTTTTGTAGCCGCCCGTGTTGTGTTGTGACAGCTCTTACATATTACAAGTAGTTTCTACAGTTTTCAAACTGTATTACGACAGCACTATCTGTTCTTAGTATTTTGCAAATCCCGCCACTTGCAGTCTCGCACGTGCTCAGGTTAGATTTTATATGTCATCAAACTTTTCTCGTTGTACCAATCAAATCTTAATCTCAAACAAAATAAGTGTTGCGTTTGATTTTACTAAAATTAATTTTTTAACATATTTTAATAAAAATTAATGAAATATATAGTTAAAAAATTGATAAAAATTGTGTGTCCCAAAAAATGTGTAATTAAAATTAATTATTAATTTTTGAATTCAAGTTTTTATCAAAATTTTAAGTGAAATCAAACAAATCTTAAGTACTCGTTTGATTTTGTTAAAAATCAATTTTTTAATAGATTCTGATAAAATTTGATAAAACATGTAATTGAAAAATTGATAAAAGTTATAAATCTTATAAAATGTGTAGTTAATATTAATCGTTGACTTTTATTTAGTAAATTTTAAGCAAAATCAAAAATAGTTGATAAAATTTTTAGTCAAAGTCAACAATTAATTTTAACTATATATTTCATAGGACCTACAATTTTTATTAATTTTTAATCATAAATTTTATCAATTTTTATCAAAATTTACTAAATATTATTTTTTTAACAAAATCAAACAATCACTAAATTCACTTGATGATATTATTATTGAATTATATATTGTACTAAACACGACTAATAAAAAATAAAATACGAACTACGTAACAAAATTTGTCAACTACGTACCGTACCTTATCAAACATAATACAGTAAATTGTACTAATTATGCCATCAATGGCTAAAATTACCATTTGTCAACTAGATATGAAGATATATATACTCGTGGCTTGAATTCTAAAAGAGGCCAATCATTCTGCATGGGTGGCAAAATCACATGTCACACCTTATGTTTATGAAACATATTTGTATGGTCTTAATTGTTTCTGAGAAAGTTAAGGCTACGTTTCAGATCCCACGACAAGTTTAATACAAAATTATAATAGATGGTATTATATATCATCAGTATAATGTAGATGTTAGAAGCGAGTTTATTTCGAATAATAAAAAATATAATCAACAATATTTTTGAATGAAAAATCAAAAAATACTATTTATCTTATTAATATTCACTATAATTTCTTATACGACCTACTTTGATGTGCCAAACACAACCTAAAATTATAAGCAGGGGCGGATTTACAACATATTGAGACCCCGCGTCCATCCGGACTGGAATTTCGCGAAAAAATGGTCTTGACTATCGTGAGAGGTCGCCTCTAATCGGATTTCATCAAAAAATTTCTTCCTGTGTGCAAATGGCGCCTACATGTATGTATATGTACATGTATATATAAAACGTACAGTAAAGGGTTGAAGTTGAGAGAGAGAGAGAGAGAGAGAGAGAGAGAGAGAGAAAATGTGTATTTTAAATTCAAAATTTCATCCTGAACTTTGAAAAATTAAAAAATAAGGCAATTGAATAAATAAATCTCTAAGTAAGAATTTATTATTTTTCTTTAATATAATAATTGCATAATTTGGAAAAGAGGTCAAAATTAAAGAATATAGAAAGCATTTATCAGAGCTTTTGCTCTTTTTTTTTTTTTTTATATTTGTCATATATTTGACTTTATATTAAGCTTTTTCTTACGTGGTGTCGAAGGCATATCAAGTTTGTGGCTGAGACTTCTATCTCTAATATGTTGAAGTTATTTCCATTTTGCAGTTGGATCTAAACCTACAGTCCACGAGTGTTTTGGGTGCAACATTTGAAGGCGGTGCAGTTTACAAACAATACAATTAGATAGAGGCATCAACAACTGAACATTATTTTCACAAGTATCGACCGTTGACTGGTCATTATTTTCACATTATTTTTTCATAAGCATCGGTCGTTGATCGGTCAATGACCGCTTGATCGACCAACGTCACCCTAAATTGAACTTCAACCCTAGATCCGCCATTGATTATAAGCGTGTGGTAATTCCTACTGAATCTTGCAAATCTTGCAAATCTAGCATATATTTCATGAGAATGGTTCATAATCTCAATGCATGTTCATATAAAAAGTAACCCCATTAAAAGTTTTTAAATATGAATGAATACGTGATAAATGTGTGTAATTTTATGTTAATTATAATTAATGTCTTGAAGGTTGGGTACTAAAGTGCAACACGAGTCAAAGGTTAGGGAACTCTGTTGCTATTTTCCCAAAATTTGTGTTAGAAAGTTGGAGACTAAAGTGCTACAAGGTGTTGAAATTATTTTTTAAGTGTTTATAAGTTGTGATTCCTACAAAATATATGAATAAAAAAAATATTTGACCAATTTAAATTATAATTTAAGCTTTGCCAAACAAGCTATTCACAATTGAAACGATGAATTCTTTCATCTTGTTGCTCTTGATATAGAAATATTACTCAAAAAAGGTTATTGTGCGTCTTATTGAAGGTAAGATTTAAATAAACATATACACATTATTCTGGTTTTTTATATTTTTATTTTTTAGATGAGATGGTAACTATAAAGCCAAATCTCACATATGTTAAGATATGAAAACACTAGCCAATATATAAAGGTTTGGACTGCTCCTCTTAACAATGTTGACCTTTTAAAAAGGAATCACAAATTTTAAATGGTATTAGAACTCATTAAACACAAACGATTATTCGGATTTCAGCATGCTCAAATTAAACGAGTCACCATGTTGAAGGAGTATGTTAAGGAAAAATTCCACGTTGGCTAAGTATGAAAACACTAACCAACATATAATAATTTAGATTACTTTTCTTAACAATGTTAACCTTTTAATTAATATGCAACCACAAGTCTTAATACTAACAAAGTATCAAAGCCAACAAAAGATTTGACTCCACCGTTCATTTATGAAAGTGTGGATGTGTCAATTTTGTTTATCAGAAAATTCAATCTGCACGTGAGATAACGTATTGAAGATAAAATTTAAATAAATACACGTGTTATTTCTCTAGCAACTCAAGGTTTAAGAAGTTTGACGGTTAACAATTTTAAATGAAATTTGGTAAACGATATAAGACACCAAGTATCAAATATATTTTATAATAAACGGAAAGAGAATAATTCAAACAATAGGAATGAGTAACTCGTAAAACGAGCAATTTTATTTTTATTTTCTCCCATAAATCATCTACCTATATAACTTTTTGGTGGTTAGAAAAGATGCACATGGCTATGCCTAGTGAGTGGTCATCACTATAATTAAGTGCCTGAAGATCACATAAAAAAGCAAAATCAAATCCCTTTGCATGTGTGTATATATGTAACAACTAGGAAGTGGCAAACAACTACAACTTGACCATGTCATAGAAATTCAATCAAAAGGTTTGTTTGTGACCCACAACGTTGTTGGAGTAGTGGATACATTAATAAAAACAATAATCCAATTTTTAGTTAGCATATTAAAATTAAGCATGCATATGCTTAAATTTGGTAGTACCATAAATAGTAAGTATGTGACAAAATTTTCAAGATCTTTAATCAAAGATAGTATTGCCATTTTTGTCCACGTAAATTTTTACCAACAATAGATAAGATTGTCATATGCAGGGGTGGTGAGATAGGTGGGGCAGTCCAGTCTCATTTTGAAAAAAATTAATTTTTGAAGTGTAATTTTTTTTTTTTTAGTAGGAGTCCGATTTTGAAGTGTAAAATTTTTTTTAAAAAAATAATAGTTTGCTCTCCAAAAAAATCCTAGATCCGCTCTTGATCATATGTAACATTAAACTGCACCTGAAAGGTGACGAAAATTTCTAATTTTGCTATATGGATTGCCACGTAACGTTGAATTGTACTTAAAGAGGAGATGCTTAATCTTCAAAGTCGCTCGATTTTTAATTAGAACATAAAAATCAACCATGGCTTTAAAGACTTTAGTAATCAATAGTTAAATGACACTTTTTATTCGTGTACATAAAACTCTCTCTAAGTACACGAAGAAAACAATTATTTGTCAATAAAAATAAAAAATAAAATAATTATTGGTAGTATCGTCTATATTAAATAGTTTCTTGTGAACATATTTTCATTAATCCATTTGTGCTGACAATTATTATATAAAATAATATGTATTTATTTTTTTAAGTAACAACAACAAATAAAATCTTATTTACAATACATTTGAAATTGATTATGTCAAAAAAACAAAAAAAAACAAAAATGGGCCCCATATAGTTCATTATTACGTACTTAAAATTCGAAATCTGGTACACTATTTGCAATTCGAAATCGATGGATTTTGAAACAATAGTTGGATCGTTATCTAATTTATTTTCTTATTTAGTAAAATTGGGATTTTTTTTTGTTAATTTTAATAATTTAAGAGTTATTTTGAAAGTCCAATAAAAGTAGAGAGTTTAGACTATCGAAATTTTTTTTTTTCATATGAGCAAGAACTATTGTTCATTGTTGGCGGCTCTTTTTAAACCAAAAAAATTATTGTTGAGGATTTTTTTCAATAATTTGAGGAATGCTCGTTTTTTAAAATTGCGAATCAACGAATTATCGACTCTACATTTTCAAATATTTGTAAAATTAAAGAATTTCTAAATATATATTTTTTTCTCAAAGTTATTCGGCTTCATAAAAAATATAGGTGATAATTGATATACAGCAGCCCAATTAGACAACTGGAATACCCATAATGCAATGTGGGAGGATTTTCAAATGTCAACCCAATCGGATAACAATTATGAATGGTCCCCTAGTTTGGGTTCGATGGTTCACGAGGGCATTTAAAACCCCATGCCCATGTGACTCTTGATCATGACCTTATTGGTGGTTGGACCAATCAATGTAAAATTAGTTTAATTCGATTTAGATTCGAATAAATAATATTTTGTTTAATTCGTGAGAGAAGAATTATATAGTTATGATAAAATAGGTCTATATTGTGGGGCCTCCTCCCTGCCCCCAACGAGGTCAGTGTTGGGTTTTGGGATTAGGCCGCCCGATTCGTTCACTACCACCACACACCCTCCTTTTTATCATAATTTTAATTTCACTACATATGTCGCAATGCAAACTTTTCGATTTACTACCAATGAATTCGGGTCACCGAACTCTAACAAATAGCCCACGCTTTCCATTGAGCTCTATCCACTAATCCTCTTGTCCAATGTAATTTTGTGTTGTAGTTTACACGCACACAATTTTCAATCGAAGACCCTCTAACTCACACGATTACAAGCTTATTTTGACTCATCTCACTTAGGAGTGACTAAGACCCAAGTTATAGCCAAGAATCAAAGTTTAAATAGGAGAGATTTATTGATTTTGAAAGAGGAAACCTTAAAACCCTAGTTTCTCAATTTTAGAGGAAGAAAACAATACAAATCTTAGGTTTAAAACCCTAGTTTCTCAATTTTAGAGGAAGAAAGCAATACAAATCTTAGGTTTTGTAATGTAAAATATAGTGACATTATTGTGACATAGTGAAAGTTTAGTAACTCATTTAAAATTGTGATATAACTCAGATACCGCTTTTCATACTTAATCCAAATCGTAGTAGATTTTTTAATGGATTGAAGAAATGAGAGAGAAAGAGAAAGAGAGATTTGTTTGAGGGAGGTTTGATTTTGATGAATATAGAGAAGAATATGGAGAAATGGAAGAATTGAGAGAGATATATAGATTTTGGTTTAAAAAAATGAAGACGTAGTGACGGACAAAATAAAGATTTTTTTGTCACATAGAATGGAAAGAACTTCTATACTACTTGTTGGTGATTAAATGGCCTCTAGAATTTTCTTTAGCCATTTTTTATGAGTTTATTTTATTGTTGTTATTATAATGAGTTGATATAAAATAAAAATCATGGTAAACAATTTTAAATTTAAAGTGTGATGAAGTCTAAATTTTTTTCTGTTATAATATAATGTTAAGTTACTTTATTCATTTAAAATATTTTTAAAGAAATTTTATTTATTTAAAGAGAATATACGGTCCCTAATCTATGCCTTCAATGTAGAAATAGTTTTTAACTTTTGTTTTTTTGGCATGAACATCTTTAACCTGGGTGTTTTTGTGCGAAATTGATCTCTTTTTGATGAAAAGACCAATATGCCCTGAGTTTAAATAATGGAAATTCTAGTTAAATTATTAATCTTTGCAAAAGGTGCAAATGAGTCTAGTGCCTTTATTTTTATAAAAAATTAAAAGAAACTAATGAGTTTTTTTTTTTAATTAAGACTTTATTAATGAAATTGATAATATACGTAAATTATTTTGAATATTTTAAAAATTTATGAAATAACTAAAATTTAAACTCATAATCATTAACAAACGTGTTAAATAAAATTATTAATTTTATTACTAACTAATTACATTATTTAAAATTTAAAATTTTATTTTATGGCTATAACCTTGAAAAAAAACAATAACCTCAAATACTTTTATTTTAGAGGAATTTATAAAAGTAGTCAAGTGCAAAGGATAATTTTCGAGAATATCAACTTTTAATAACATTTGCAAAAATAGTTGCAAAAAATCATATATACCATTTTGTATAGATGACAATTTTTTTCTGGCTTCTAAGAGAAGATATCTATTAACTTTATTTTAGAAAAAACAATAGTTGAACTGTCGTTAGATTTTTTTCATTTTAACAATTAAACTGTATGTAAAAAAAATAAAAAATCGACAGTTGAACTGTAGAAATTTTGAAGAAAAATGATAGTTGAATCTATAAAAAAAAAAATTAAATCGACAATTGACCGCCACCAACAAAGAAGTTTTTTTTTTTTTTTTTACAAATTCAACTATCGTTTTTTTTTTTTTTTTTTTTAGAATTTCGACGGTGAAAGCATCAAACTGCCATTCGACAGCAGCTCAATCCAACATTTTCGCTTTTTTTTTCATTTCTACATTCTTCTTATATAACTAGATATTAATTCATGAACTCAATTTTTTTTTAATAATTTTGAGTAATTATATTCAACATATTTTCGTAAAACTACTTAAACTAATCTAGCACAACACTTATTGAATTTTTGTTCTTTTGTAACTTAAATTAATCTAGTATCTTTATGTTACATAAAAATATAATAAGATTGGTTGAATGTCATAAAAGATATGGACTATTTATGTACTAAGGACAAAGATTAGAGACCGAGCCACATTCCCTTGTTTAAATTTTATGTTGATATTGTTGAATTCTTAATTGTGTTTTTTCCCTCCCATTGTTGGTTTTGTTAAGGGTCCATTTGGTAAACGGTCAATAGACAAAGATAATGGATAAACTTTATTTTATTTTATTTAGGTAAGACTAATATCCAAATAAGCTTTTATCTTAGTTTATCTAGATAACAATTTTAAGTAAAAAAAGCGAAGACAATTTTTATCCTTGTAAAGAGGAGGACAAAAATATTTATCCGAATTAAATTACTCAATTTTTTAATAGACAAAATACACATTTATTCTTATATCCATGTCCTAGGAAATCACGTATTGTTTTCATCTCTCATCATCCACATCAATTTTGATCTCTCTCCTTCTCCAAATCAAATTTTGCCTCTTGTTTAATGAGTACTTTTATATTGGTTTTAGAAAACTTGTTTGGATTTGAAATCTTTTAAATTTATTGTTCTTAAACATTATTAGCTAGTTATTGTGTTTCTTTTTATAGTATAATTATATATTTTCATTAACATATTAATTACGTATGAATACTCAGTAGGACTAAAAATAATGTAACTCATGTTATTATTTTGAATCTTTTATGGAAAAAATGAGCTAAACATGATAAAAATAAAAATAGTATTTTTCTATTCTTATACCTAGTTAAACCAAATAGGTCCTAAGTGTAAATCATCTATTAATTAGATGTGAAAATACCAACCAACATATAAGGTTATCGACTACTCCTTTTAATTAGATCAATATTTTAATATAGAATCATATATGGTATTAAAGTCCAATAAACTCAAAAGAACAATCGATCCGTGTAAAATTCAAATGGACAATCGAATTAACATGATCAAACAAGCCACCATGTTGTGGGGGGCATATTAAGGTTAAATCCACACGAGTTAAATATGAAACACTAACCAATGTATAAAAGCTTGTTCTATTCCACTTTTTTTTATTCAACACACCGTCACATCCCCAATATGGTTTTCGTGCATCCATCGTGAAAGGATGGGGAGTTCGGATACCCAACCATATATTAATAACTCATAAAAATACATGGGATAGGGCATAAAACCTAACCTCCAATCATAAAGCTAATGCAAATAAATAAATGAATAAATAATAAAACAATAAATAATGAAGTACTACTTTCTAGATAAATAGTTCTAAAAAAATTCTATAAACTTCTAACTGTAGGAAGTCCATGTCTATCAATCTAAACTAAATTGCGGTAACGTTGCGGTAAGTCCTGGGCGCTATACTTGAAATAGCAACGATGATCCCAACCCTCAAAAGCAAATAAGTCAGCTACCTGGTTGCCTTCAGGATAAATATGAGAAATAGTATCACGGTCGAAGGTAAGGAGTGTCTGATGCGGCAAAGAGTAGCCTGAATAGACCAATGTCCCCACCTCTGGTGATGTAGTGAATGGCCAAAGTAGAATCGGATTTAAATAATAAATCTGAGAGTACAATCCTCTGAGCAAGAATGATACCGTCAAGAATAGCCCTAAGCTTGGCCTCAAGAATAGAGCACTCGCCATATGAAGAGAAGAATATGGGAACACTCTGACCTGATGAATCCCTAATAATTCCATATCCACTTGAAAATTCATCTTTGACGCATCCATCAATGTTGATTTTGTAAAATCTCACTAGTGGAGTACGCCAATAAACCAAAACAGGGAAGGAAGGGATGGAGTAGTAAGAGAGATACCAAAAAGAGGCGCAATATCCATGTCTCCTCGCCAATGAATAACTCGAAATAAACCGCCTATATGTAGTAGGGAGATGGTATGGTATACTCTCCGATGATTCGTCTCAACTCTATAAAGATATCCTCGGTACTTCACGTCATTCTTCGCAATCAAATAAACCAAAGAGTCAAAAGAGAAATGATCGTGCGAATATGACCGCTTGACAAATCGACCCGAGAAACAAAGCAAGATCGAAAGCGATCTCGAAAACCCTCAATCGGCGGAAGGTTATATGAAAATGTCGAAAAATGGTGCCAAACCTGGTCGACAATACAACTGTCATTAAATAAATGTTGTATAATCTCAATAGCCGAGCAACACTGACAACAAGAAGCCATATGACTCTCACTCCGCATCTGAATCACAACATCAACTAGGATAAGACCCTACCATAGTCTCCAACAGAAGAAAGAGACAATCGGGATAATAGAACTCCAAATCATGATGTATACAAATGAATCGTATGCCCCTGTGTGAACTAGTCGCCATGTAGACTTTGTAGCAAATCTACCATCCGATGTATCCTTCCACATAATCTGATCGTAGACCTCAACAAAGATATGGATGCTCCATATCCGCCAAAGAATATTATATGGTACTAACTCAAGAAGTCGGTTAGTGTTCCATCCAGTATCATCAAATAAGTCTCTAACATGGATGGAAGAATGTGGCAAGTGTGGGTGCTGATCAGCTAATGTAGACTCGCCCATCCAACATTCATTCCAAAAGAATATCTATCCACGCCCTAATTGCCAAGCAATGTGTGTCTCCGCTTGTGGACCTATGTGCTTTAGCCTCTTCCATACAGCTGAAGTATAGTAAAGAATAGTAGCCAATAATAGATGGGTATCATGACCATACTTCCTCAAGAAAACCGAGTCCATAATGACCACCGAGATCTAAATAACCACCGTGAGCTTTAAGGAGAATGTATCAATAAGATTCTCCGGTCTCCTAAACCCACCCACTCTTCTCAAGAGGAATACAAAGGTCTTTCCATCTATTCCAATGTAATCTATGTGCATGGTCTCTAGAGTCCCAAAGAAACTTAGCAAATATGCCTCTAACTTCTTCAAGATAATCTTGAGAGGCTTCATAATCAAGGAAATAGAGAAGAATAGAGGATAGCACTGATCGTATCAAAGTAAACCGTTCCCCAAATGATAGGAGTCTCGAGGCCCAGCTAGAAATTCTACTCCGGACTTTCTGGACTAAGTCATCAAACAAGAAGATCTTCCTAGCTCTTTTAAATAAAGAAACACCAAGATGAGTGAAGGGCTGCTGCTAATGATGAAATCCTGTCAGATGCTCCAGTCTGTGTATCTGACTAGTAGAAAATCTCCTAGTAGAAAATCTCATAGGTAAGATAATTCTGCTCTTATCTCTGTTCACCAACTACCTAGAAACCCCTTCATGTTGTTCAATACATTGTAAAACTCGTCGATAGACTACTTACGGTCATTGACAAAAATAATTATATCGTCTGCAAAGTAAAAATGAGATATGAGAGCATCATCTCCATGTCTCAGATGTCATCAAAAGAATATGCCGACATCACCGAGTGGGCGGTCGTGAAAAATAATCAGAGCAATAATAAACAAATATGGAGATATGGGATCACCCCGTATAAGTCCCCGAGATGATGAGAAAAATCACATGACCTACCATTAAGTAGGACCGAGAATCGACACTCTAAAATACACCTCCATATTCGATTAATCTAAAAAGCATCGAACCCAAAACCTCCAAAATAGATATCAAGAAGTCTCAATCCATGCGATCATAAGCCTTAGCCAAATCAAGCTTGAAGATAACATTACCCCATCGCACTTTCGTATCAAGTATATGTAGTAACTCTTGTGCAAGGAGGACATTATCCCCAATGAGCCGTCCCGAGATGAATCCGCTCTGAGGAGCTGAGATGATCTGAGGTAGTAAAGTACTCAGTCACGAATTCATCAACTTCGTAATCAACTTATTAAACAATGTACATAAGATGATAGGACAAAACTCTAACCACCTACAGGCATTGTCCCGCTTTGGAAGCAAGACAATAGAAGTAGCTGCAAAACCCCTAGGTAGATGCCATTAAGCAAAGAAATCTAAGACTGCTTAAAACACATCATCTGATACTATGTTCCAACAAACTTGGAAAAAAAGAGATGAAAACCCATCTGGTATGGCGACACTATCTGGATCAATACTGAAAATAGCCTCTCGCACATCAGTCAAAGTAGGAGTCTAATTAAGCTACAAATTATCCTTATCGAATACCAATATAGGTATAATACTAGGTAGAATCGGATCGACAGACTAAGGAGGAGCCGATATAAGCTCATGAAAGAAAGATACTGCTAGAGGCTGAATAGTCTTAGGAGACTCAAACACCTCACCCGAAGTTGAAGTAATAGACCGAATCCTGGCACGAATGCATCGTCCCTGAACTATAGAATGGAAGTATTGGGTTTTATGATCACCCTCACAAGTCCGACGTGCTCTTGCCTTTTGTTTCGAAAAGGCCTCCTCAATTGATAAAATACGGTTCAGAACTGCTTGAGCCTGATGTAAAGTATTGCGATGAGAAAGAGAAGGATCTCTGTCATGGTCGAACTCTGCCTTGTCTACCGTACACTCTGCATCTCTAACCCTCTAAAAAATATCACTAAATACATGTCGATTCCACTAACGCAGACCCTGTTTTAGCCTAAAAATCTTCTCCCAAAGAGCAGCAATTCCCATAAGATGAGTATGAAATGACCACTTATGAGATACAAAGCCCAAAAAATCGTGATGCCTAAACCAAACATTGAAGAATTGAAAAGGACGAGGAGGTGAGTGATCAGAAGTGTTTCGGTTCAGATGACAAACCAAAAAACTGAGAACAAAATGAGGCAATCAGTGAGTTAATCAAAACTCTGTCCAGACGCTTCCAAACCCTCCCATTTGTCCACGTGTACTGACTTCCAGAATACTCTGCATATATCAAACCACAATCCATCATCATATCTGCAAAGTCTAAAATACCCCTATCACGAGTATTCTTACAAGTACACTCACCATTATGAGCAATCACATTAAAGTCTCCCCCAACTAACCACGACCCATCCACAAAAAGGGATATCTAGTGAAGACCTGCCCATAAATCTCTACGTCCAACCGACGAGCAAGAAGCATAGACCGGAGTAATGAACAACGGTTTGACTAATCTAGGATACTCAACTTTAATGCGGATGAATTGTGGATGATCAACAATCAAAGTAATAGTAGTCCCCAAATTCTAAAAATACCAAATCTTATCTAACTCATTCTGTATGCCCACATCAAATGAAAAGAAATTGTCAAATAAAGTCAAAGTTCTTCCTCAAAACAAAAGGCTCCAACACCAACAAAAAATACACCTAGTGAAGCTGAACCAATTTCTTAAGTCGTCTACGAGTAGAAATACTATGCACACCTCTCACATTCTAGATGATAACATACATCAAAAAGACTGACTGCGCGACGAAGCACTTGTCTGACTATGAGTCACCCGGTTGACCAGGCGCGAGATATCGCAGAACTTTTAGATTTTTCTTTCTCTGTCTCGTAGTTAAACCATCGGCCTCCCCGCCGCTTATCCAAACCAAACAAGTCATCGAAGAATTCATGCGGAAGTGCCATAGTCGATGAACTTCTAACCGAGTAGAACTAGCAATATCTGAAGGAATCAAAGCCTCTACATTCTTATGACAACTGAGGCGTGGACTGACATGTGGATCATTATCAAAAACTAGTTGCACCGGCTCGACAAAATAGGAAACTCACGAGGGATAGACATCATGTGATCTAAGAGTGGATCGAAGGAAAAAACATCATGAAAGGGCTTTGAAGCCACAATAATGGGAATAGTATGTTTAAGCTGATGGCTAGTCCCCACATAAACCACCGGATGTGGTATATCAACAACTGGGACCCACTGCCTAGGAGCCTCAACAACAATATCCTTCATCTTACCTTTTCCAGTCCTATCTACAATAGGCACCTGAACATCAGCAGGCTTAGAAGCCGGAGCAACAACGCAAGCTAAGGAGCCTGAGCAACAAAAGGCTTAATAGCTTAGGTAACAATAGGATCTATTGGTGGAGCACCCACCTTGCACTGATCAATAATATGGCCTATATAACGGCATTTAGCACAAAAATGGGGCAACCGCTCATATACAATAGGCTGCCAAAAACTACGGGATTCACCCCGATCAATCCAAATCCTATCTGGGCGCTTATGTTCCAAATTCACCTTAACACAAACCCTAGCTTCACTAGGCCTCAACAAATCAGCAGTCTCCTCATCAATCCTCAACGGTATCCCAACAATCTTAGATAAAGCAAATAAAAATTCCTCTGCATGTAAATGAACAGGCAATAAAGGAAAAGATATTCAATAAGAGCAATGGAGGTCTCAGCATCATGGTAGAAATTACAAGTCTACTTAAGTATACGCATAGAACAACCCATAATAAACCAAAGTGGTTTTAAAAATAAACGATCAGTAATCATCCTCATGCGTAACAAAATCATTTTAATAACTTTCAATTTTGTATTGACTATATTATTAAGAGAATGTAGTATAAGTTATTGTCTTGTACATTTGAGGAAAATTTTGAAATGTGTCCAAAAGTAAATGGTGGGTTGGAAATAAGACAATTTTTTAATATAAATATGTCATTTTTAGTTGCAAAATGTCAAATATACCCTATTATAAAAATGACCACTTTTTTGTGTAGTTAATATTTCACGGTAGTTGAGACTTATACAATAGCTTCTAAAAGAAGCTATCAAAGTAGATCTTGCAATCACAACAGTTAATTTTGAGGTGCTTTTTCTTTTCTTTTTTTAAATCGACAATTCACCAATGTAACTGTTGAAAAATCGAGATTTCAGTTGATTTTTTTTTTTTTGGAAGCAGGTGGCAAATATTGCAAATGTGTTTGATTTTTGTGACAATAACGGTTGAATCCGACAAAGACAGAGAGAAAATGGGTGAATAATGTGGGCGATTGGTGTGAAATGGTAAAGTTGAAGAAAGAAGATAGTAAAAATTGTAATTTTAATTGTTTGTTAAAGTTATTTTCGTCTATTTTTTAGAATTGGCCTTTTTTTTTTTGAAGTTTGGTATTTTTCAAAACTGTTCAAACTTTATATTTTGTCCAATTTCATCTATATTTAAGGTGTTCTATTATTTCTACATATGTATTTATGCACATTATGGTATAAATTATATTTCCTAAAAGGCTTCCAAATCCGTAAACATCCGCCTCTTGCTTAAATTTCGAGTAGCTTTGACCTTTAATATTATTTTCATAATTAATTTGATTTTATAAACTGTCCTAAAATGAAATATGAATCTATTTTGTTCGAATTATCAAGAGTTTCCTGTATCAACCAGCCTCCTAACATTTGTTGGGCTTGGTTCGATTGATGATGGACAAACATGGGTCATCTTGTCTGAAGAGACGGGTCGGTCGAACTTAACTCCTTAAGTTTGTGTGGGCTCCTATCTTGTGTTACAAGAGTCGTACCCACAGGTTGAATAATCCTCTCACTTTTTTATAAATAAAACAATCCATTTAACACTCCTAATTTTTTTTATTCAACACACCATCACATCTCCAGTGTGGTTGTCAGGCCTCCACCAGAAAAGGATGGGAGAGTTCGGATACTCTAACTATATATAAATAACTCATAAAAAATACATGAGAGCGGGACACAGAACCTGACATACAACCATAAAAGCTAAAGCAACCAAATAAATGAATAATAAAAAAAAATAATGAGGTACTACTTCTTAAATAAATAATCTTAAAAATTATATACACCCCTAACTATAGAGAATCCATATCTACCAAGTCTGAACTAGGTTGCGATAACGCTATGTAAGTCTTGAGTCTTTGTACTGAAATAGCAACGACGATCACAACCTTCTTGTATCGTACATTTAGGTATATAATATTCTAATTATAATAAAAAAAAGTTTACTTTAAAAATTTAACTCTTTAATTGTTACAAGCAAGGCATTGATTTAAAAAAAAAAAAAAGGAGCAAGGAATTGATCATCATGATTTACATCCTTCCATATGACAATTTATGTAACATTACTTGCACAATACTTATCTCAAATATTCAATATTAAAGCATAGAGAGACATATGGACATAACTTTGATAGGTTTTAAAATTTTAAAATTACGTATCTTTGCCCCTAGGGCATAGCTCAGTTGGTTGAAAGGCAAGAGTGAGGTAATCTCAGCTTTGTTGGCAGCTGCAGGGTGGGGGTTCGATTCCTACCTTTAGTATGAAAGAGGCTCTTTGTAAGCGCAGTTAAAAAGTAAGCTCTCAACCTTGTTTTACTGAGGCACATCCTACGATTTACATTTTCCACAAAGGCCCCAGAGCAGGGGTGGTGGGGGCCCTCAAGGTTGGAGTTCAATATTTTTTTAAAATTACGTACCTTTTCTTTAAACTTAAGCGTATGTATTTATAGAATCAAAGATGCAATTCATCTAATTTAACACATGTCCAACCATCATTGGTTGAGTCGTTGTTGGCATTGTGATATTTTTTCTTTTAAAACAAAATTACCTAAATTACCTAACTGGTGGCTATTCTTTTAGATCTTCTCCTAACCACTTAAGATTCTGGGCGAATCTTTAGGAATTGACATAGTAGTTTTCTTATCAAATAAATATGTGGTCTCACGCCCCAATCGCCAAAGCTATCCGAACACAAGCTAGAAAATAAAGGCACAGAGCCTCGCCAGCGGGTCCTCACCCGTCATGCCCATTGGGGCTTGCCACTGGATTTGGTCATGTGAAATTGCCTTAAGGCGAGGCTCGAACGAAGGATCATCCTTGCATGAGCAAAGAAAAAATTTCAAGGTTACCCAAGCGGTGGGCCTTGACATGAAGTGGTGTTGTTTCAGTACTTCTACCGAGGTAAAATTACTATGTCGAATCCTCTTGTGACGAAGTATAACAATAGCGCCCCTCTCCCACTCCCACTCCCACTCCCACTCCCACTCCCACTCCCAAAACGTTCGAGCACCATATTCATATGAGGTGGATGACTTGTGTGAAAATAATAATGGTTGAAAAGGTTAGTGGCACGAGTCCCAATGTATCATTACAACCGTTACTACAACACGATGCATCACAATCATGATTGCATCTGTCAAATTGTGGCATGCTCGACGCATGCGTATGGCAAGTGTTTCATCAGGGCCATCGATTTCAAACATGATATTTCTGTCTCTTCATATTCAAAGGCTCTGATTGCTTCCCAGATCAAAGGCTAGGATTCATTATTGCTTTTGGGGTCTTGTTTTTTCTTGGCACGAGTATCTACTGCATTTCGTTTATTTGCATCAACGTCCTTACTAACATAATCTGTCTAAGAAAAAAAATGTTGAGGATATGCATGCCAAGAAAAAAGAAGATTAGTAAAAAGTACTAAGATCCCAAAGGTTGAGGATGATGGCCGCAATTTTTCTTATTTAATGTGAAGAGTAAATATATCTTTTTATAAAAATGTGACACATATTTTGGATGGATTCAGTTAGTGGAGATGTTGGACACTAATAAACGAAACGTTAAGGATATTTGTGTCAAGATAAAAAGATTGAGAATAAAAGTGCCAAGATTCCCCGACTAACATAACTGCCTAAGAAAAAAATTGTTGAGGATATGCATGCCAAGAAAAAAAAAGATTAGGGTAAAAGTACTAAGATCCCAAAGGTTGAGGATGATGGCCGCAATTTTTCTTATTTAATGTGAAGAGTAAATATATCTTTTTATAAAAATGTGACACATATTTTGGATGGATTCAGTTAGTGGAGATGTTGGACACTAATAAATGAAACGTTTAGGATATTTGTGTGAAGATAAAAAGATTGAGGATAAAAGTGCTAAGATTCCAAAGGTTGGGAACAACGGCTGCAATTTTTCCTTTTTGAAATTTAATGGCATAGATCTTTTCAATATCAAACCTATAAAATGGATTATTTGGGGTTTCACTTTTTACTTTTGCAACAAAATCTTCAACTTTCCAGCTAGAAAAACTACGTTGCTTTCCAATATTTCGATTGCTTCCAGCGAACTTTAGGAGGAATTTCTAGAAACCAGTCTTCTAGGTACTTCTCTAAACCTTTTAAACTTCATTCCTTCTTTTGTTCCATCTATTTAGATTTTTCAAGCACTTGGGGGTTTTCTCAGCCAACATACAAAAAAATGCACCATCTCCGACCATTCACTATCAACAAAATGACATTACAAAACTCAAACTCTCAAAACCGAATGCCGTAAGAGTCGAAACTAACACCAAAACCAAGGCGAGATTGTGGAGACCTCGTCCTTGTCTCGAGAATATAACCGCTCACTTGACCCATTTATACCCACCACTTTTCTCGAGTTAGGATTTTTTCATATGATATAAAGAGACTCACCTCATTGCATAAAGCATGCTTGAAAAATTCCATTCATGCGAGCATCGGGACGAGGTTCGACATCCCTAAGAACATCCAATTACATGTCTCAATCACTCTAAGTGAGCCAACAACCCTTCCGAATGCCGCATGGCAATTCCACGAACATGATAGAGGGCTTAGACTACCATTTTACCCATTCTTTATTTTCTCCTAAAAGCTAGGGGTGGGCAAAAAAAATCGCGAACTCATGACCGACCCGATTCGGTCGGTTTGGGTCAATTTTTTTACGTGAAAATCGATTCGTTTCGAGTTCAAAATTACAATTTAACTTATTGGTTCGGGTCGAGTTGGGTTTCACAATAAACTCGAACCAACCGCACCAAAACCAACCCGCAATTAATTCTTAATTTCTATCTCTAATGTTTAAAAAAAAAAAAGTTTGAAAAGTCAAAAAAAATGCAAAGAAACTAAGCAAGGCCCAAAGGCCCGAACCACTCAAAACCATCCAATTAATTAATTATCTAAAATCAAAAGGACCAAAACCAATTCTAATTATGTTTCCCCAGGTCCTCACACCCGCATCCCTAGCTTTAGTCACTGCACTCTCACAAAGTGAGTTTCGTGTTCGTTCTCTCCTCCATTTTCTCGTAATTCCACTAGCCAACACTAGTTCTCGCCGAATCACGCTAACTCAAACCAGAAAATAGAAATAGCGGAAATGGACCCAGGTTAGTTTCGTGATAATCTTTTTTTTTTTGTTAATCCGATTTTTTTATGTTCAAATAATCAAATCTATTTATTTCTTTTGTTGTTAATCTATTTCTTTTATTGTGCTAATCTGTTATTAATTTTTATTTACAATACGTGTTTTAATTTTTTGTGATATTCTGTATTTATTTATTTTTGTCTATAATCCTTTTTTTTGTTGAGTTCTAAACTGTTTTTTTATTTGTTTATAATACATGATTATTTTGTTTTTGTCATAATATTTTTTTTTCCTTTAGTTATAATCTGCTTTGACAATCTTTTTTTGTGTGTGTCTAAAATACGTTTTTGTTTTGTTTTGTGCTAATATGTTTTTTTTTTGTTTATAATCCGTGATTATTATTTTTTCATAATCTATTTTTGTCATACTCTATTTTTGTTATAATCCGTTATTTGAGTTTTGTCATAATCGTTCTTTTTGTTTATAATCTATTTTTGTTTAATATGCATATTTGAATTTTGTCATAATTTGTTTTTTTTTTTTGTTTATAATCTGTATTTTTTTTTGTTTAATATGCATATTTGAATATGGACATGGACGGCAAATTTCAATCCACTGGTGCAACTCCATCAACAACAAACACATGTACAAGTCCTACAAATATTTTTCCACTTCCACCAACAACTTTTGGAAAAAGAAAAGTTATAGGAAAACTTCGGAGGTTTGAGATCATTTTACAATAATAGGAGATCCAAATGCACGAGATGTTAGGTGTGAGTGTAAGTATTGTGGACAGTCTTATGCTTGTGGGACTAAGAAGTGTGGGACAAGTACTTTAAGGACGCATTTGACTAGTCATTGTAAGAGATATCCAGAAAGAGTTGACGACAAAAGATAAAAAATCTTAATTTTGATAAGAGAGGGGAGGGTGGTGGGAGTAATTTTATGGCTATTGGATTTAGCAAGGAAGCATGTAGACTTGCATGTGGTAAGATGGTGATTATTGATGAACTACCTTTTAGCTTTGTTGAAGGAAGTGAAATTAGACACTTTTGTAGTGTAGCATGTCCTAGGTTTGAACCTCCATCTCGTAGAACTGTTGTTAGAGATATTTACCAACTATTTTTGGATGAAAGATTGAAGTTGAGAAATATATTTACCACCCAACGACAAAGAGTTTCTCTTACTACATACACTTGGACATCTATTCAAAACGTAAATTATATGTCTCTCACTCCCCATTTTGTTGACTCTTATTGGATAATTCAAAAGAGAATTTTGAATTTTGTGTGATATCTAATCACAATGGTGAAACAATTGAGAAGTTAATTAAAAATTTCTTACAAGAATGAGACATTGATAGGGTGTTCACAATTACAGTGGACAATGCTAGTACAAATGAAACGGTAATTTCATATTTAAGACGGAAAATATTTGATTGGAACATTAATAGTTGTGTTTTGGATGGCAAATATTTGCACATGAGGTGTTGTGCACATATTGTGAATTTGATAGTGTGTGAGGGACTAAATAAAGCACATGATTCAATAATTAGTATTCGCAATGCAGTTAAGTAAGTTAAATCTTCACCTGCGAGATACAAAAAATAAAAGAATGTGCAACGAAAGAAAAAGATTGAATCAAAATTAATTGTATTTTTAGATATGCCTACAATGTGGAATTCTACCTATATTTGATGTTGGAGGCTGCTTTGAAATATCATAAAGCTTTTGAACGGTTAGAAGAAGATGGTGGACATTTCTTAGCCTATTTTTGAGAAGACGATGGAGGTAGAAGAAAGGGTGGACCTCCTTCACTATGTGATTGGGAAAATGCATCAATTTTTGTTAAATTCCTTAAGATATTTTATGATGTTACTTTAAAGTTTAGTATTTCATTAAATGTTAGCTCCAATGTGTATCTTCATGAAGTATGTTCACTTGTAGCCGATTTAGAGGGTTGGAGATCAAGTAGAGATTCTCTTTTAAGTAAAATAGCTAATAACATGAAACATAAGTCTGATAAGTATTGGGGGATAATGTAAATCAAATGTTGTTGATTGCTACGGTGCTTGATCCAATATATAAATTGGATTACATTGAGTATTATTTTTGTGATATCTATAACGATGACGTTGTTGGTCGTGCCATGACTGACGGATTGAAGGATAATTTGATGGCTATTTATGATTGGTATGTTCATTTTGAAGGAAGTACTCAAATTAGTGAAGAGATTAAGGATGTAGATTCTACAAGTAGATTTTCTTCTGCAAGATATAAGTACCACTTCTAGTGGTCTTCTGTTCGTTTGTCGAAATTTATGGAAAAATTTGCAGCAAAAGACTCAGTTGAACTAAAAAACGACATGGAAATGTACTTGTTAGAAGCTCGTGAGGACGTAGACATTAAGGACTTTGATGTCCTCAATTGGTGAAAGGTACATAGAAGCAAGTACACTACCTTGTCCAAACTTGTAAAAGATGTGTTGGCAATTCAGGTGTCTACAGTGGCTTCAAAGAGTGCTTTTAGTAATGGAGGAAGAATCCTCGACCCCTTTTGTAGTTCTTTAACTCCGAAGATGGTTGAGGTTTTGGTTAGCACACAAAATTAGCTCAAATCTACTCTAAGTGAAGAAAAATTCTATGTGGAGTATTATAACAAATTAGGTGAAGGTAGTTAACCATTACATATTTACATTATTTTCGTTACTTATATGTGTTTGTATATTTACTTATTGATTGTTCAATTATTGCTTTCGATTTTATAGAACTTCCAGAGTCAATCACGAAGAATAAAGAGTCCGACAACGAGAAGTGATTCATGCATGTCTTGAATGTTTTAGGTAAATAATATTTTCTTATGTTTTACTATTTTCTATTGTAAAGTTATTACATTTCCAATCTCTAATTAAATAATGAATGACTTATTAATTTTGTGTGATATTTTGTTCCCAATGTAGGTTGGAAAAATACCACTGTTTTTGGAAGATAATTACCATTGGATTATTGATTTTTCATTGAAGAGAAGAATGTTATAAACTTGTAATTCTCAAAATTGTAAACTAACTATTTTTGTTTTGGATAACTCGTAATATTTTTACTTTTATTGATTTATTGCATGTTGGATAATTGTAATATTTTACTTTGCTTGCTTGATTTGTACATCATTTAGATTTATGAATACGATTATGTGGTGGTGTTTTACTCGTGAAATGTAAATTCAAATTAATCTTATGTTGTGGGCTTGTTGTTGCTAGTTTGAACATGATCAAATATATTGAAATTGATTCGCTTATTATGAAATGTATAAATTGTAATGTGTATTGTTGGTATATGCAACATATTTGTCTTTTAATATATGCAACATATTTATTGTAAGTATATTTTCTTACCAAATTGGTCAACTTATTGTTACAAATCGAATTAAAACGAAATGTAGAAACAATAGAATGACAAATGGTAATAATAATAAAAAAAATCAGTTTTTCCGACCCACAAATCGACCAAAATCGGTCGGTTCGGTTTACAATCGACCGATTTGGTCGGGTTGGGCTGAACCCACCCAACCCCGACCCGTGCTCAAATTTCAATCGAAAGCTACAACTTGGCCCATACACAAATAATCCCAAACGACTAAGCCCAAATGGTAGCAACATTCCTACTTTAGAAGATCGCCAAACACCTTGACAACATGCCCTTTGAAACCTTCAAAATAATCAATTACCTCGGCATGTCTACAACTACAAGAAAAGGTACATATAGCAATGACATCTTGTCGCCACTATTTGTTCTTTATAGGACAATACAAGAAATCACTTAAATCAAAATAGTAACACATGAAAATTAGATTAAAGCATGGCCTAATTTATGAGGAAAGTAGGATAGAGCCCCGGATATGGTAAAGAGGTGGGTCGGGAGAGGGGGAGCTGCCCTCGAAAATTTTTTTTTTTTTTTAGCCCATTTTAATTAGAATATAATATTTCAAATAAATCATAATCTTTAAAAAGCTTAAAAGAAGTAATTGCACAAAAATATTTAAGATCTAAAAAATCAAGAAATTCTACATAATTAATTAATTAAGAAATTATAATTGAAATAAATTCCTAAACTAGAAATAAATGCACAAAAAAAAAAAAAACGAAATAGACAAGTAAATATACCATTTATATTATTTGAAAGAAAACATAGCAATAGCTATATTTTTACTGTTATTTCTTTTATTTGAATTCCATGTTTTAAACATTAGGTTGTCTCACATGGATTTTTGTTTATTGGGAGCTCTATTACAAATCTGGTGGCTTGATTTGATTCACAATTTAGAATATATTAGTTTCTGTCTCATGGACTTTGAATGATCACTTTGAATATATCACTCTCGGGTTAATATTGGTGAATTTATTGGGCTGGGCCACTTTTTTTTTAGCACTAGGCTTGATTTTTTTTTTTTTTTTTTTTTTTTTCATATTCTACATGTGATCTAGAACAGAACTAGGCCGTGGCCCAGTGCGGCCCAACTCTAAATCCGCCCTTAGAAGGAACATGTCATGAATCGGCTCGTCTCTACAGATCAATCATGGCATGCACTCTGTGAGTCATCGTGTGTAAGTTCGTATAGAAATAACAAAATAAATAAATAAATAAATTGAGCAAAAAAAAAAGTAAAAGTCTGTAGGCCCAATATAACTAGTAGGACCATGGCTGATCTCGTACAATCACCTCATAATTGGATTATATCAATTTGATGCGATCCCATTTACACATCTAAATAATATTATGTAAGATATTTAATATTTTAAAGGTTGTCGTTCACAGTTCGGACTATAAAACAACTATAATTTAGTGTACAATCAATCTAATTTTATATATTTTATTAAATAATACTTAACATACATCAAGGTATCTCATGGGAAAATACTATCCATCATGGTCAACCACAATATAATTATAATATTGGTCTCAGCTACCTTTTAATGTTATGCTCACCTACTCCCCAAAATTATAGCATTTCAAAATTATTTGTTGCTTTATCATTTGTGGCCGTCTTGACCTCTAAGGGCTGCGTTTGATTGCAAAGCATGGAAAATAGGTGGAAAGAAAAAACATTTTCCATGAAACGATTTGTCGAAAAATATTTTTCCTAATCAGAAATGTAGTGTGTTTGATTGGATAAAAATTCGTCCTGTAAAATGTTGTGATTTTCTATCTTTTGCTGTTTGATTGTCTTTATTTTTCAACTTTTGTTATGCCAACTTAAAAATTAATAATTTTGCTTAAAATTATTAATTTTAAGTAAAATTAATAATTTGCTTAAAAATTAGAGCAACTTAATGATTTAGAGCATTTTATATAATTTGCTTAAAAATTAATAATTTTGCTAACTTAAAATTAATAATTTTGCTTAAAATTATTAATTTTAAGCAAAAAATAATAATTTGCTTAAAAATTGATAAGGTTGGTAAAAGGCTTCTTGCTTTCAAAAATTTTCCCTGGAAAATTTGATCTCCTCATTAGCCAAGAAAATCTTTTCCTCATTTTGGTGGAAAACACCATCACGTGCAAGAAAATGGAAAATTTTTTCCATGGAAAATTTGTTCAATCAAACAGCGCAAAAGATGGAAAATGGGTGGAAAATTTGGATTTTCCATGGAAAAAAAGACCAATCAAACGCACCCTAATTTGTTGAGAATTTTTAGGATGGATTTGAGGTGAGACAATCCTTGTTCCATTGCAAGTGGAGTCGGGTTTTTTGCCATTCTTAATGATTTCGTTATCCAGTATTAAAAAGTAATTTGAAACTTTGAAAATTTATAAGTATAGTATAAAATGGTAAATTTATACTGGTGTGAACAAATATTTTTTGAGTGCACATTTTGGGTGAACTAATATATGCTAACATAAAAACATGTGTAGTCGCAGTCACATGCTTATTATGCTTGTAAAGTAAAATACGGCCACATGTTTTATAATAAAGATATGTGCAACAATAATTGATTGTTAAAAACTATAAACTTTATTAATTAAATTTTGAAGATATTGTAGTTTACATTTTAATAATTGTTGTGATTAACAATTAATCTTATATTAATCTCATCAAAATCTATAAATAATCTATAAAGAAATATAGAATACAAGTCTTGTTATGAAAATAATGTGATTACAAATGTACAATATCGCAAACAAGTAATAAAGTAGACCTATTGAGTTCAATTATCGTTCCCACAAAAACTATCTTATTTATATACTAATTAAATTAATCTTAATGATAATTTATTTAAAACAATTTGAATTGTATTGATTTGAATATTTAAATGTGTAACTATTAATTTAAGAAAACAATATAGTAACTTACGTAAAAGCAAATAGCAAGAATTATTCAAGAATGACGGTTGAAGAATTTGGATTCACGAGTTCACCATAGTTATCATCTCTAATTTCTCCTCTCAATATTTATTCATAATGTTGTATTCGGTTCGAATTCACTTAATTTAACATAATTTATCACTCTCGATTCAAATTAGTCATATCTAATTAAATCAATTTATAAAGTCGAAATGATCATTAATTAGATGCATTAAATCGCCTAAGAATTCAAGTCAATATCGTGACAATTATAAAAGCACATCTCTACTTTTTATCCAATTGTCGAATTTTACTACGTGGTCTAGATTAATAATTTACTTCTCAAATCATTACAATCCACAAGATCAATAATAAATAATGATCAATTATTTCAAGCATTAACTAGGAATGGCAGCGGAGCGGGGCGGGTATAGAATAATTTTCAATTATCGACCCGTTTAATTAATTAAGTATATTATTTTTTATTTTTTTACATACAATTTAAATTTTAAAACATAAAAATAAAATAAAATAAAAACATTCGTATGGGTTCGAGAAATGCGGGTGGGGATCATCCCGCTTAGTAATCGAGGTAGGAATTGCCGCCCAAGGCGGGCGGGCGGGCGGGCGGGATTATTTTGCCATCCCCAAAGATTAAGAGAAGAAATCAAACATAATTAATTGATAAACAAAACTTGAGAGTCGAAAATAAAGAATTAAGTTAGGCTACATTATTCATCCAATTAAATATTTAGTTACTCATGATTCGGTAGAAAACAATATGGAAAAGTTCGGAATACATAACCGGATCTTGAATAAAAAAGAGAAGACGTTGAATATCTTGCACCAAGAATTTTTTAACTTCACATTCCAATTTTCAAGATCTTGGTCGTTCTTGTGTTCTTCGCCATTCTTTTCTCATTTTTCTCTTCTGTTCTCAAAGATTTAATTCCCTTCTTTTGACCTATATTAGGTCTTTATATAGTGTTTTACTAATTTTGAAATTCATGCACGTGAAAAGACGAAAAAGACCTTGACTATAGTTAAAAATATGCCAAAAAAATCCAGACGCGATTTCACAAGATGGTCATGGATCAACAGCGACAAACAATAAACAATTGCCAAATTCAATTCCACTCATATTTGCAAGCTTTAGTCCTATAAGTTTTGATGTGTATTTTATTTGGTCCTTGTTTATAATTTGTCATTTGTCCTCTTATTTGCATCACAAGCCCTTCAATTTTAGATTTTATCCTCTTTAGTCCTCTAATTTTTTTCTTTCATTTCAATTTAGTCCTCTTTTATTTGCAATCCAAGTCTTTCAACTTTTGAATGTTTGCAAGTTGATCTTCATATCCAAGT
The DNA here is from genome assembly GCA_023638005.1 of Forsythia suspensa. Taxonomy (NCBI): domain Eukaryota; kingdom Viridiplantae; phylum Streptophyta; class Magnoliopsida; order Lamiales; family Oleaceae; genus Forsythia; species Forsythia suspensa. Next base: position 4,869,986 of record CM042666.1, read on the forward strand.
TTTCGTACACCTTCAGTCCTTTTTGCCTAGTTTGCTTTATTTTTCTCCAATTCCATCCGATCTCGAGTTTTGACATAAAACAATTAAATCAACATACAATTAAATAGAAAATCACTTAAGAATATTTACAATCGTCCACACTTAATGGTCCAAATAAGATAAAATCACACTTATCAAATACATTTGCATCTATGTCACGATGCAAATAAAATCCAAATAATGCTATACCTATACCAATCAAATCTGAACACAACTCTATCACGTTGAAGCTTCGAACAATTATTAATATTGCACGTACAAAATCTACTCTTAAATTTCACCATTCAATTATGCCGAAGATCCGATTGTCATATACTCACTTAGATATTAGAAGAGTACGTATAAATAATACCCACACACCATTTTATTGCAGACAAACTAATAAAACAATTTAAGAAAAATCTTGAAATATATTGCTTGTTGTATTAAATTACTAATATTGCATTGTAAACCAAAACTAACTCTAAAATAATTCATTATTATTAAAAATGTTAATTTGTTGAGCGTTTAATATTGTGGAGGCACTTTATTCTCAACTCGCCAATCACTACTCTTCTTCCATCCATAAAAAAGTCTCTATTTAAAGCATTTTCCACTTTTTGACCATTATGAAAAAAATTCCAATACCGCCTCAAAAAAAATAATTGATAAATTTTATTGAACTGTCTTGTTCATTCGCAGTTTAACGTCTCAAACATATTGCATTGAATAAGTTAAAAATTTTACTTGAAAGTGTAACTTTTTTTTTTTTTTTTTTTTTTTTTTAACTTTTAAATTATAACTTGTTTCGTTGTCCTAGTTTCCATTATCCAATTAAATTGGGAAAATTACATTAGTTCTCAAATTTTCATCATAGAAATCATTCAAATTTCTATTAAAATATTACGTAATCTAACAATAGATTAAGCACTAAGAGCATTTACAATGAATGTGTTAATTCAACTATTAGTATCAAATATAATGTAATAGTCGAATTTATTTTTGTGTCGGTTACCTAATTTGCTAATCTAATGCTTTAGATCTTTTAAAATATTATAAAATTTTTATACTCATATTCAAACACATCCTAATAAAGATTTTAATACATCTAGATCGTTAAATTAATTTAAATTAAAAGTCATAATCATCTGACAAATATATTAATAGGTGGGAGATCTAGATATATATCAATTGAGCGGCTAAATTTGACTCGTCTAATATAATAGTCAAAATACTAATTAAACTTAAGAGCATTTATATGTTGCCCGATTCGAACATGTACCTGACTCTTATATGGGGTGGAACACTCTTAAACTTAATAAAGGTTGAACCTCAACTTTGAGGACCCCTACCACTTTTGTTATGGAAAGACGTAGAAAATGTAAATTACGTAACGTCTTTTAAGTAGAGCGAGCTAAGAGCTTATTTTTAACTCCAACTTCTACAAAATATCTCTTCTATACATAGATAGAAATCAAACCCCACCATATAAAACTAAACTTAATATATAGATATATTAGTTACCATTCACTTTATTATTTATCACTAGACAATATCAACTTGTCCATCCAATGTTGGATGTTCTAAACATGTTTTGGTTTAGATTAAAAATCGTTTTTGGTTTTTTTCATGTAATTTTTATTTTTTCAACCCATTTTTAATACGAAAAAAGTCAACAATTTCAACTCAAATAAATTACTTTTGATTTATAAACTGTTTATAATCTCTATCAAACGCACTCTAATATTATAATATTTCGATTACATGGGATTCATGTGACCTACTCCTAGTTTACTTATCAAAATTTCATACACAAACTTCTCTCTGTGACTCTCTCTCTCTCTCACACACACACTGAGACACACAGACTGAGCAGAGGGAGATGGTGGGATGGGGAGTGAGGAGTTTGTGGGCATGGATGGAAAGCTCAGTGCCTTTTCTGGGCATGGTGTTGGCTGTGACAGCCTTAGCCACCAACATGATAATAAGCAAAATGGCCATGTCTACTGGAACCAGCTTCTTCATTTTATCTGTTTATTCCAATGCTTTGGCCACTCTCATACTTTTTCCTTGTGCCTTCTTCTTGCACAGGTACCCTTCCTTTAATCTTTATACTACTTCAAATTTTCACTTTTCAGTTTCTGGGCTGGGCATATTTGAGTTTAATTATAAGTTATATTTTACAATTGGCAGATCAAAGCGCCCCCACTCACTTTTTCAATCCTCTGGAGAATTTTCTTGCTTGCTCTATTTGGGTTAGTAAAACCCATCTTTATAACTAATATTAATATGGTGTATATTCTTATCTTGCTGCAATTTGATTTGTTTGGTGTAGTATACTGTATTGTGGAATGAAAAAGGGTAATTTATTTGTGGCCTAGGTGATGGGGTTGGTGAGATAAAGTAAATTGTCTCCTTTGAATAACCTTTAACTTTGATTAGTGTGGTATCGAAGCAAGGAGAGATCACGGGTTCAAGTTTCACGGCCACCTGTTTATGAAAATTGTGCACGCACTAGGCTTTCAATGAAAAATTGAATCTCGCCTGCACATGAGAGGGCGTGTTGAAGTCTCTGTCAAGAATTAGGATATTTTAGAAAAATTGTAGACTAGAGAATCATTCTGATAGAGAATTTAGTTAAGAAATCATTTTTGTTGAAGCTGAAAACTGGGACTTTTGTTGTGATAAGATCACATCATCAATGCAGACATTGACCCTTAACCTAATTTTAATTTTTCTTTTGAAGACTTAGAAGATTTTGCAAACATTGAGAAAGATCTTGCTTTTCAAATCCTACTAAGTTTTTGGATGATGCCTTTGGTTAGAAGTATGAACGTGGGCTGCCTTGTAATTACGGGAATAATCAATCATTATTTTAATCAGATTGAAGACTGATATTCCTCTCTTCCCTTGCCCTTTTGCTCTATCATTGTTATTCACGACTCAGATCGATTTACTTTAGTGAGGCATATGGAAGGGCGTAAGCCCGTAATGCTTTCCCTTAATTTAATTTCTGTACATCATTGACAATACTCGGGTTCACTTCGTTGTTTAATCTATATATTTAACTGACTTGAGGCAGCGATTGGAGGCTCTAAAGTTTAACACGAGATTGAGTTAAGAAAAGAATTGATCACGAAAATTGAGTACTGCACCCTGCTGGATAAGTATTGTTGCTTTCCTGGATTGAATAACTTCTTGTATTGTAACTAGTTAATGTTATAATGCTAGTTAGTAGCTAAAATCTGAAGAGAATGATTAAAACCCGAGAGAAAATTTCAAATTTTAAATGTTGAGGGGTTAGTTTCGAAATCAAGATTTCATGGTGTTTCAATCCTAAATTTAATATTGGGTCCTCTTTATCCGACTTCACAGTTGATGCAAATATCTCACAATGGTTTTGCTCTGAGTTGAATTGGGAATGTTTTACATCAATGTTCAGTTCAGTGGTTGGAGTATCAATGGACGGTTTATTCTTTTAGTAGAATTATTTCTTTACTAGGACCTGGAAAATATAATTTGGTTTGTTATTCGTATTCATTTCTGTTTTCAGATACATCGGGATATTGGCAGTTATGCTGGCATAAACTACAGCTCTCCAACACTTGGAACGGCGTTACTAAATCTTGTTCCGGCTTTACTTACATACTTGCCATCATTTTTAGGTTAGATTCTTCACTGTGCTGTATATTCCTTTTCCCTATTTGTGTACCTGCATTGATTTGAAAATACGTCGTCTCTAGAATGGAAGGTCTAAATTGGAGAAGATCAAGTGACATAGCTAAATCCACGGGGACTGTTATTTCCATAGCAGGGGCATCTGTTGTGACATTTTACAAAGGACCAGCAATCATAAACAAACTACATACATTAAACTCTCCTATACTTCTTTTGTCATCCCAACAAAATTGGATTCTCGGAGGACTTTTTCTTACAGTGGCTGCTTTGTCGACTGCATCATGGTGTATACTTCAGGTTCGACTCCAATGAATAATAAAAAGTTCATTTGATGATTAGACAATGCAGATCACGTTTTTCACTTCATCTACGATTGCAGTCTTCGATTCTTAAGATGTACCCAATTGAGATGATCGTGGTTGCCTTTTACTGCCTCTTTGTGACTATTCAAGCGGGGGCAGTTTCTCTGATTGCTGAAAGAGATATCACTGCTTGGAGGCTACAAGCTGATATGGGATTAGTTGCTATTTTTTATGCGGTATGCAATTGCTCCTCTTATAATTGAGACTCGAGGTGATTTAACAATATAAGCATCGTTCGGGTGAACATTTACATAAATATGTTGATGCAGGGAATCGTTAATATAACATTACGGCTCTTTATAATGTCGTGGTGCCTCCCGAGGACAGGTCCCCTTTTCGTTTCTCTGTTTAATCCGTTGACGATTGTTATTGCTGTTGTCATTGGTGTCGTCTTTCAGGGAGAAGTTCTCTATTGTGGAAGGTATAGCCTGCAAACTGAATTCATCTCATCAGCAATATATCTTTCTGATTTTTTTTTTCGAGTTTCTTACTATACATTCAACGATTCGTTTTGAAACTTCTTGCAGTGTTGCTGGTGCACTTATATTAGTTACCGGATTCTACGCGGTGATGTGGGGAAGAGCAGCAGAAGGAAGATGAAAAGGAGTAATGAAACTAATAATGTAGAATCATCAGGGCATGAAGTCCCATTGTTGCAAGACAAGAGTGAAGAAGCCTAGATTATATGAGATTTATACGAGGTTTATGTCCATTGTAAAAAAGACTAAATCTACTGTACTGAGATGTCTCAACCTTCTTTGTCATTATTTGGTTTCATGATAAGAAATGTAAGTGGATTTTGAAGTAGTCAGAAGCGAGCAAGAATACTAATATGTGATCTACAAATTGTTGATTCGAACGAATACTGATTTATTGTAGTACTGTGTTTTTAACTTTTTTTTTATCATATCATTAATATTTTATTAATTAGCACAACTTGTATCTAATAACGGTTTTTTATTAAAATAAAACTGCGTTGAAAACTTAAAACAATTTATTTGCTCATTATATTCTATTTAAAAATAAATAAATAAATAACACACCAAAATTAAATGCAAACACGTTGAAGTTTGATTTAGTGTTTAAGCCACGCTTTCGCATCATCTTCACTTTGCTTTTGTCTAGCTCTGGCATAGATCCAAAAAGTTTGAAACTTTACCGACGCCAGCCTGCCATGCTTTTCACTTTTTAGAACATTGCTATTGAACCACCTTGCATTAGACTCGATCAAAGACCAATAGAAATAGTGAAAACTAAATTTTTGTAGGAATCGAACTACGATCTCCCACTTAAAAGGTTGCATTGGTTACAAAAATAGCAAAGAGATTTGTATACGATTGTAAGTAAATTATATATGACACTATTCTATAACAAAATTAGTACGAAAAGAAATAAGTTGTTTTTTATTTAAAACCTTTTATTTTTACAAAATAAAAATTTAAAAAGTAATATAATTTGTTTTTTTTGAAGAATTTAAGAAATACTTTTGAAAATTCTTGTATATATTTCAAAAAAAAAAATGACATAATGTGACGTATTGAATTATTGATCATAGAATTGAAATTATAATAAACGAAACTCGTGGACAAATTAACAAAAGAAATTAAATATTGTGTAATAAGATATAAACAATTATAAATTTACTATAAGTCTATTTATTTAAAATGTATTATAAAATTCTATATCAATATTACAAAAAAAAATATTATAAGTTTATTGAATTAATTTTTGAATAATAAATGATTTATATAAATAGAAATACACATGGAGAGTGCCAGTGATCACAAATCTTTTTGTAGCTAGGAGCTGACATATTAAATTTTATAGTTGTGTTTGTTACATCGCATTAAATAATATGAAATTAAATATAAAATTCGAGTAGATATGTTTATGCAGATATTATTAGAGTGGATTAAAGTGAATAATTTCTAGTTTTTATTTTCAATTTTTTTTTATTTGTATTATCTTTATTAAGTTATTAGGATAACATAATACTGAGTGAAGATGTACGTTTAAGCCAAATAAAAAAGATAATATAAATATCATTTTTTCGAATGAAAAACTTATAAATAATATCCATTCAATCCACCATAATACTTTGTAAAATTAGTCAAAAAGATTTAGAACATGTTTCGTATAGTTTTTATAAATTTTTTTTTTCTTAAATTTATTTTTAACCACATATTTTATAAGATTCATAATTTTTATTAATTTTCCAACTATACATTTTACCAATTTTTTTCAAAATTTTTAAAAATTTACTTTAAAACTCTATCAAACACACACTTAGTCAACCTCAAAAGCTCATGTTCACTCCATTTCTAAATTTTAGTCCATGCCAAAATCTAAATGGGCTAATTTGACAACTAGTCTACTTTATTTTACTTTAAAAATTGAAGAATATTTCCCTTTTCAATTTTTTTATTTTTACTTATGTTACCTTATTCACTCATTATATTTTACTATTTTACTTGTAGAGTAGTTTATTTGTGTATGTGATACTTGAGTATAGTGTAGGGGACACCTACCCTTCAGGGAGCGGTTTAAAGCAATTAGAAAGGATATTAAAATCACATGAAAGGAGCTTCGAAAGATGAAAGAGCTAGTTAAGACCAATACAATCTTATTTTCCTTTGGTCATGCAGCACATGCACAATAGCCATAATTAATCTGAAAAATATTTCATTTCAATTTTAACTTATGTTACTTATGTTATCTTAATTTACCAGTCATGTCATATTCTTGCTTTTACTTATAGAGTAACATGTGTTATTTTTGTTACTTATTTTTGATTTGTAAGGTAATATAAGTATTATTGCATTACTTATTTTTATTTACTTATAAAGTAACATATATGTTATTATGTTACTCTCATTCCAAAACCTAACACCATCTCCTTCCATCATTATTTTCCACCATCACATATGCCTTCTACCACCACCGTCACTTCCCAACGCCACCAATCAAGTCGAATTTATCCAATCTCTTCCATTCATACTTCTTTCCCCAACCAACACCATCTCAAACAATTAACTCAAACACCCTTCATATTAAATTAAATATATCACAATTTCACTTCTCAAATGCCATCACAGCCGCCTTTACTATGGGAGACATATTGATGTATTTTCAATAATACTATAGATGCAACATAATGTTAGGAAGTATACTACATCCATATGCAATTTCTTTCTTCCAATTGTCCTTAGTCAATTTCTTCATCCTTAGCATTAAAGTAATATAGTCAAAAAGTAACTCAAAGCACAAAAATTTAAAATGAATGTTAACCAAAAACCTCAATTCTAACATAGTTGTGCTACACACAAAACTAATATGCTACACTTACCAAGTTTTCAGCGAAGTATTCCAAAACTATAACTCAATCTCAAATCATGATCATGATGTTATTTTAGAAGAAGATGAGAAATGTATGGTCAGTAAATATATATCACCAAGAATTGTGGCCACTTCGAAATTCTGTCAAATTTTTTAATTTTTTTTGTAATAAAACATGCTTATGTCCGAGAGAGTATTATGATCAAGTGAAGAGGGTACCCATACATTGACACGCAAAAAACAATTTAGTCCTTTATTTGTTTTGAGACAGATTTAACTCGTTTTTATGTTCTAGTCTCAATAACGTCCTTCCATTAAGTTCATTAAGACAAAACCAAAATTTTTACATATGAGTCACCCATTTTTCTTTTGCTTCAGGTTATGTTGTTTATGCTTAAATAGATGGGTACGCAGATTGAATCATAACAAAACCAGGATTTGAATACTAATTAGCATAGTGGAGGAAAACATTAATTAAACGTCTCTTTATTCATTTCACTTCCATTACAAAAGATAAGATATATTGGTCCATTACAACATCTTTCCAAGGAAACTTAGAAGAAAACGACTTTTCATCTATCTAGCAAGGACTTAAATAAAAGTTTTAGAGGTCTCTAATACAAATTTTAATTTGAACATAATATGACAAATCATTACGTCTCGACTTCTTACTTATATATTTTTTCTTCAATACAACCACTTTAAGTACAAAAGTGTGGATATCACTAGTCCTTGATAGTTTCTTGACAAAAGAGGAGGTGGACTAACTATCTAAAAGACGGATCCAACCAAGTGCTACATTTGAGAATTTGAAGGTCGGTTTGGAGATAGTCCATAGTCCAAGCATCAAAACGTTTCAAATAGAGATAAGTTGCCTCATGTTTAAAAATTCCGGGTTGACGAGGATAATATGACCATAAATCCACTTTGGTGATCCAATGGCACTCTTAGCCATCCAAGGATTGCTCCTACCTTCGTCCCAATACGTTAAAGAAATCTTGTTCTATTTCTTGCAACAAATACAAAAGGACTATGAATTGTGATATTCAATTAGTAAAGTATGTTGCATATGTGATATTATACATAAGTATAACTTTTATCTTGCTTATGGCCCTCCCTTAATAACATTTGGACACCATGAGCTCAAATTGAAGATATTGTGCTATAAAATGCATGGCCATTGTTGAGTACTTGGATCTTGAATACTTCAACATGCTACTCTTCACCACTAGATGGGTCACTTTTAGTCCTTAAATGCGCTTCTCATGCACAAAAGGCTGCACAAACCTTGGCCATAAGTAGGCACCTCGACCTTGGATGCTTCCAACCTTGGCACATAATTGGTGCACAAATTTATTTCAGGAACTTGGCGTGTTATCATATATATATTTGTCCACTTGAATTTATCATTTTTCCTTTGAAATCAAGTTGAACATATATAACATAAGTATGAACATCATTTAATCTCATATTTTATCTTCTTGCATGAATAACAAATAGGTTCAAAGTGCTCAAAAAATAATATAGCTTTACAACATCACATAGCTTTACGTGCATCAACTTTCTTCAAAATAACTCAAGTTAAGCACATATAATTTATGCATAAATAAATCTCGTCAAATTGCATATAAGGAAAATAACATTAATTATTCACAACTTATTGAAGTTTTGATTTGATAAACCTGAAAATAAAAAGATTCTAAGTTTCAAGATTTAGTAGAGGAATGTTTTAGTTGAGTTCTTAAGCAGGGTACTGAAATCCCGACGAACAGATTTTAGTATCTTCATAATGAAGAGAGGAGACTGATAACTTCTTTTAAAACAGATGATCTAAGGAATCAGTATCCTTCGAAACATGATAACTTGAAGTCTATGTTGTATTGAAAAATTGGGTACTAAAGCCAGGGGCAGAGTTGGGTGTGGGTGTGGGTGTGTGGGTGTGGGTGTGGGTGTGGGTGTGGGGTGGGGACTGGACCCCCAACTTTTGGGTGTATTTTTTTTTTTTTTTAAATTTTTAATATATAATTTAACTTTTACTTAATATCATTTTAATGGATGACAATTGGATCCATCGACCCAATATCAATTAGAGCTTTGTTTGGTATAGTTTAAAAATAAGTTTATTTGATCGAAATGGTTTATTTGACAAAGAATAAGAAAAATATTATGCTACTAAGACAAATTTTTGGTCAAATAAACTATTTTTTTATCAAATAAGTCATTTTGGTCAAATAAACTAGTTCATAAATTAGACAAACTGACTCTTAATGTAAGATAATTGGACATATTTGCCTAATAAAATTAATAATACAAAATTACAAATGATTGGCCCATTCCTCAAATGATAATACAAAATTAATAAAGATATTTGCATTGTTAATACATATCGTGTTCAAATAATAATTGTATTAACACTATTAAAAGGGTTTAAATTTGTGTCCATAAACTACATAGCTTAATTTTAGATAAAATAGATATAGATTCTATTTTTGTGCAACGACTTCTTGTAAGTTTTTAAATACTATGACTTATAAAAAATATTAGATTCTCATAAGAATAAGTTCGATGAATTGTTGTTTGAGAGGAAAAAAAATTTCTTGGGACTTCCAACTTCAAAAGCCCCCTGGCCCACCACCGACTAAAGCCCTTATGTCCCAATCATCTTCACCATGAATATGACATTTCTATACTTCTTCGCTTTTACCCATGGGGGACTTTTGATTTTTTTGAGATATGGAGGACATCCTATGAAGTTAAAGGGCCTCCACTTCATAGCTCTCATGTTAAGACTTTTAGGGTGTGTTTGATTGGAAGATTTTCCATGGAAAATATCTAATCCATGAAAAATCTTGTCACATCAGTAGAAAATATTTTTCATCTTTGGACTGCTGATTCTTGCATGAAAAATGAAAATGATTTCTAATGTACAATCGGTTAAAAGCGTGGTTAGGAAGGAAAAATTGGAAAATATTTTCTCTTGCCAAAATAAGTGATTTTTTTTCTACTTACATGGAAAATCTTTTCTTTTCCATGGAATCAATCAAATACACCCTTAATTTCAAACTCACCTTCCAAGTGAAATTCACCTTCAACACTTGGACAATATTTTTCTCTTCTTCTTTAATTGCTAATATGGGTGTGAGTAACCGAGTATATTTATAAGTTTGTCGGTGTTGTAGAGAATAAACTAGTAAAAAAATAAATCATGAGTCAAAAATAACTTAGAAGTAAAAATCCACATAAGTAAAAAAAGTAACTTATAACTAAAAAATCACTTATAAAGGATGCACTAATAAGTAAAAATTATAAAAAATTACTTATAGCTAAATAATTCACTTATAATTAATAAAATCACTTATGAATAAACATATGTATAAGTAAGAAAAATATTTATAAATAAAAATATAATAATAATTTTTTTTATTTTTGGGTCAATTTCTGAAGCCAGTGATCAAGTTTTAGCAAAATTAAAAAGCAGCTTATTGAAGTTATAAAATTTCAATGCCATTACTAAAATATACTAATGAGTTTACTAATGGTCACTCTGTTAAAAATTTAGCTTAAATTGATGACGTATCATCGTTAAGTATCCACGTGGTACACAATCGGTCGACAAATGATACACATAAAATATGAGGACCTAGTTGTAATTTTTAGACAATATCTAAATTAGATCCTTAAACCATTTGCACAACCTGATTTAACCAATTTGTGGAGAGGGGGATTAGGGTTTGGGATATTTTTTGGGGAAAAATTGGGTTGTGCAAATGGTTTGTGGATCAGATTTAGATATTGTTCAGAAATTGTAGCTAGGTTTTCATATTTTATGTGTATCCTTTGTAGTCTAAATTTATTGTTATTAGTATATTAAGTTTACGTGGCATCAAATTTTGTCAAATGTCGATTGATTGTGTGCTTATGTGGACATTTAACGGTGAAATATCATTAATTTACATTGAGAATTTAACAGAGTGACCATTAGTGAACTTATTAGTATACTTCAATGACCGACATTGAAATTTTGTAACTTTAATGACCGTTTTGTAATTTCACTAAAACTTAAGTAACCGCCAATGAAATTACCCTTTATTTTTTATAGATTATTCTAATATGGTGTACATCAGACGCTGCGTATTAAAATAATCCAAAGTAATACCTCCAACCAATTAAGTGAGATTTATTAATCAATTATTCCGCAAGAAGAGAAGGGGGCTCCGGGGAGTTGTGGTGTCTGTGTCCAAGACTCAGACAGAACATTTCACCCCACTTCCGGCGAGCTGGAGAGAGAAAGTGATGTCCTCCGGTGAGATAAAGAGAGATAGTGGGAAGATGGACGGAAGGCAGTGGCCATGGCTCGATACCTCACTGCCTTTTCTGGGCATGGTGTTGGCCGTAACAGCTTTAGCCACCAATATGATAATAAGCAAAATGGCCATGTCTAGTGGCACCAGCTTCTTCATTTTATCTCTTTACTCTAATGCTTTGGCCACTCTCATTGTATTCCCTTTTGCCTTCTTCTTCCACGGGTAGGTACCCTTTTGTACGGCTTAATTTTGATCATCTCTGTAGAGAGAAATTATCTGAATTATCGGTTGATTTTGTATTTTCTAGGTCAAAGCGCCCACCAATGGCATTCCCTGTAATATGGAGAATCTTCTTGCTTGCTGTGTTTGGGTAGGTGATAACTGTGTTATTAGATTTAACTATCGAGGATTTAATTCGAACACGTGGTGAGCTTGTCAGTTTTGGAAACATAGGATCTTTCAATGTTATGAAAAAAAATGGGAAAATGTTAATGTTTGATTATTCTCAATAATAAATACATTTAAATTTAAAGGATTCATTTGTGGTTCTCTACAGCAGCCACTGTCCTGACCTCCACCACTTGGTCGAGTTGAGGCTCGTCAACCACCACACAAAGAGGGCAAGCTTTTAGGCTTGACCCCTGTTTTTGAGAAGAATAACCAAAAAGGAATGGAACATTATCAACTCCATAAAGCTAGAGCTAAAGCTAATGGGAATAAGAACTTAAATCCACACATATTAGTATAAGGAGATTACTATTAGTTAATCAAAGTAACTTTACAGAAAGAATCAACCCAAAATCTGATTCTCTATTTTTGTTTACAAATCGTAGGGCTCTAAAAACATTGTACCCTTTAGTATCAACTCATGACCCAAGAGAAACCCAAAGAACCGGACTCAAACGTAACTTGTCTAAGTTGCTATAGTAACAACCAAGAAACTGTAAAACCAGACCCTCTCAGTAAATCTCCTCTCACAATACTCACTCAGAGATGATCACAAAGAAAAGAAGAAGAGATAGTTACCCAGCCTCTGAAAACCAGAGGTTTTATGAAAGGTTTTAAGAAGAAGACGAAGAAGCAACATACGCTTTCTTTTCTCTGTCTCTCACACAAACCTTTCAATTGAAGAATCTGGAAGTATATAGAAATCAAAGGGCAGCAAGAGAGTATAAATACTCAAGCTATTAACCGTTATCCAGCATCTTTGATCCAATGGTTATCAGCCCTCTCAAAGACGGGTCACTTATTTTGGGCCGGTTCTAATGAGCTTCCTGAGTTGGGCTGAATTATCAAGCAATGGTTTGTTTACAGCAGTTGGGCCTTGAAGTCCATTTCATCATAGCTCTAAACCAATTTTGTTTGTCATCAAAGCCCAAAGCTAAATAACCCAACACAATATTCACCTTGATGTCAAACAGATTGAACAAACAAGGTTTACCTGCAAAAAGAAAATAAAAAATCAAAACTTAAGCAGCATTTATATTCAATATTTTAAAACAAGAACTGAACTTGTTTAGAGGCAGTAACCTTAGTACTTATATCTGAAGGGTCAAATTATGTTGGTAACTTTTTAAGATACAATAAATCTTTAGAAATTATATCTCTAATAAAATGCAGTTTAACATCAATATGCTTAGTACGTTCAAATACTGGATTTTTACATAAATATATAGCACTTTGACTATCTGAATACACAACTACAGATTTAGACAACATATTGATTTCAGATAATAACCTTTTTAACCACAGACCTTGCCTCTATTGCTGCAATATATTCTGATTCCGTGATGGACAAAGCAACAATAAGTTGGAGTTGTAACTTCCAACTTATACAAGTACCACATAGTGTAAAAACGTAAACAGTCATATCACCAAAGAAAATTAGCATCAATAAAACCTTTTAATTACTCATTTATTACATGTACCAAAAATTAAACTCAGATTAGAAGTACCTTTTAAGTATTTAAGTAACCATTTCAAAGCTTTTCAATGTTCATGACCAGGGTTGTTCATGAACCTGTTAAGTGTGCTAATAGCATGGGCAACATCAGGTCTAGTACACACCATAGTGTACATGATAGACTTGACAACATTAGCATTAGGAACCTTTTTCATGTACTTCAAATCTGATTCACCTATTGGATATTGATCTTTACTCAATTTAAAATGACTAGATAATGGCAAAGAAACAGATTTTGAATCATGTATTGAAAATTTTGATTAGACTTTTTCAATGTAAGCTGTTTGTTTCAACATTATAATATGATTTGATCTTTTTCTTTCAATATCTATTTCTAATATTCTCCTAGCATGTCCCAGGTTTTTCATATCAAATTCAGAGCAAAGTATCATCTTTATTACATTTATGTTATGTATATTGGAACTAATCAACAGTATATCATCAATATAAAAAAGCAAATAAACAGTCACAAAACCATTGTTATCTTTTTTATGGTATAGACAATGATCATAGGCACTTTTTTGAAATTTAACAGCTAGCACAGAGTTATCAAATCTTTTATACCATTGTTTGTGTGGACCTTAAGTCCATATAGAGACTTCTTAAGTAAACACATATAATTAGGTTTGGATGTATCAATAAAATTTTCAAGTTGTGACATATGAATGATTTCATCTAAATAACCATGTAAGAAAGCAGTTTTGACATCTATTTGTTCAATTTTTCAATCATGATGAGCAACTAAAGCAAGCAAAACTACGATAGTAGTATATTTAACAATAGGAGAGAATATTTCATTGTAATCTATGCCATGTTTTTAAGAAAATCCTTTTATACAAAGTCGACTTTAAATTTTAAAAGTTCTTTATTAAAGATACCATTTTTAACTTTGAAAATCTATTTGCAATCCACAAGGGACTTGCTTTTAGGTTTGGGAACAAGAATCTAAGTGTTATTCATTTTAAGGGATTCCATTTCTTCTTTCATAACACAATACCAATTATTGACCATTTACACCTTTACTGTAAGTTTTATGTTCTTTAAACATAAAGTCTTGGTATGACATAGCAGCAAGAGAAACATAATCCCCAAACCTAAAAGGTGCCCTAATGTCTCTTTTAGCCTTATCTCTGGTCAATTGATAATTCTCAAAATCGGGTGATATATTTCTTGGGCCACATCATTCTCTTCTTGATGTCCCACATAATTCTCATCTTGATTATTATGATCGACTCAACTTGATTCGAGGGCTCCACTTGAATTTGATTAATCCCTCGATAGGAGTTGTAAAACTCCAACCTGAAACTTAGTACTATAATCAATCTCACTTTTTTTCAAGTTTTTATCAATAAGATAAAGCATTTCAGATTCATTAAAAGTCACATCCCTGCTAGTGATTATTTTAAAATCTTTAATGTCTTTAGCCCACAACCTATATCCTTTGACCCCATCAGGATACCCTAGAAAAACATATTTTTGAGCTCTTTGCTTCAAGCTTTCCTATAGACTAATGACAGTAGGCTGCACACCCAAAAATTCTTAGATGACTATAGTCAGGAAACTTCTTAGACCACTGATGTATATAGTTAGGAAACTTCCCAGACCACTGATGTTTTGGAGTCTTACCATCAAAGGCACTTGAATGTGTCCTATTAATAATATAAGAAGCTGTCATTACAGTTTCTTTCCATAAAACTTTAGAAAAATCAGAACTAACCATCATACATCTAACCTTATCTAAGAGTGTCGTATTTATTCTTTCAGCAACTCTATTTTGCTGAGGGGTATAATGGACTGTCTTATGTCTTAATATGCCACTTTCATCACACAAATGACTGAAATCATAGTTCTGAAACTCTAATCTATTATCGGTTCCTAAGGATTTCAATTTTCTTTCTTGTTTGATTTTCTATAAGTGTTTTCCAAGTTTTAAACCTTTCAAAAGTATTAGATTTTGTTTTAACAAAAAATCCAAACTTTTTAGAGAAGTCATGAACCGGGAAAAGGAAATATTATTTCCTCGAGAGTGGGAGTAGAAGAAGGACCCCACAAATCTAAGTGGATGTATTTAAGAATAGAGGTGGTTTTGTGACTATCTCGTACTAAAATAAAGTTTGTGATGTTTATCAAGAGTGCAGTGTTCACAAAATAGGACTTTTGAAATCATATCCTTGCAAAAATCCTTGTTTCTGCGAAGATATGTGAGACCATTTTCACTTACATGAGCGAGCCTAGTGTGCCACTTTAAAGTGGAATCACCCTAAGTCTTGGAGATTATGTTACTATCTTGAGAATGCTTTGTTTTTAGTAACATAAATTCCATTTCTTTTAAGACCTTTAAAGATGATTAGAGATCCTTTGATCACTTTTAACATGTCATCCCCAAATTTACCATATATTCCTAATTATTTAAATCACCTACAGATATCAAGTTTCTATTAAGATCAGGGACATATCTTACCCTATCTAAAATACATATGAAACCATTTTCAGATTTTAAAGTCACACTACTAATTCTTTTAATTTTACAAGCTACATTATTTCCTATTAAGACTTCCCTGATTTCCTATTAAGACTTCTCCTGATGTAATACTTTTGAAGTTCTGAAGCCAATCTCTTTTAGATGTCATATGAAAGGTACAACCTCAATCCAAGATCCATTCTTGGATTTGATCATAATTGCCAGGAATATTTGTAGCAAAATGATTATTAACAGGTTGAGTAGCAACATAGACATCAACAGTATTTGGTAATATTGGTTCAAATACATTTCCTTCATCTACCATTTTTTCTTTTTGTTCATTTTTTCTTTTATAGCAATATTCAATGAAATGTTCTGTTTTACCACAACCATAACACTTTTTATTTCTTGACTTAGACTTTGACCTAGACTTCCTTTTGTTTTTCTTCTTGTAATTGTTGTTACCATTATTTTGATTTTGTTGACTTTCATGACTCTCATTTTGCCTTTTTTGTGATCTCCCTTTAACATAAAGACTCTCGATATTATTGCTCTCTGCTTTCTCTGTTTTTAGTTCCATGTCTTTACTCCTTAAAGAATTTACTACAATATCTTGTGTGAGAGTATCCCATCCATACTTAATGGCATTTTTGATATCCCTATAGGCTTGAGGAAAGAATATAAATGCCTTATACTCTTCAGACACTTTTTCATTAGTATTAGTGAAGTCTTGAAGTAACTTGTTGAAGACATCAAGATTGTCATCTAAATCTTTTGAGGAGTTTATTTTAAAACTGAAGAACTTTTTTAGCACAAAAAGCTTATTTGGTAAAAGACTTAACTAGGTATAACTTTTCTAATTTTTCCAAAAGAGGTTTAGTGGAATCTAACTTTCCTACCTTTCTAAGGACTTGATCAGACAAATAAAAAATTATAGAGGTATAGGCTAATTCATCAGCTTCAACTTGCTGATCATCAGACATAGTCTCAAGGTACACACCCTCTATGGCTTTAGCTACTTTCTGCCGAACTAAAACTCCTCTAATTTTTTGTTGCCAAATCGAAAAATCCATTTTCCATTGAACACCCTAAGTTCAAAACTAATAGTAGTCATGACAGCAAGAGCACTTTATGTAGTATAATATGTATAAAAGAGGGGTTGTGACTTGAAGCAACAAAAAAATAACAAGCAAAAAAACACAAAGTATACACTAAGTCATGACAATCTTTCACATTTTATAAAAAAAATACAAAATGAAAGACCACTTTGCTTAGTTTCACTAGGATTATGTGAGAATCATGTTCCCAAGTCAAGGCTCATATTAAAACAGAGGTTTTGTTAAAAAAATGACAAAGTACTAATGAAAAAAATACACAGAGTTATTTCAATATACTTTTTCTTTAAAAAACTTTTAGGGATTCAACTAGAAAAGCAGATTGTTAAACAACAAAGGTTTATATGAAGCAAACTAATGTGGTAATCGGAGGCTTGATCACCATAAAACGTGTAGAACTAGAGGATATACTAGGTAGGAGACTTTTCTTCCAGAAAACCACAATGATATACTGCAAATAGACGGATCTTTCAATAAGAATCGCAGATCTAAGAGTTTGCTTTCAAATTTGTATCAAGAATCGCAGATCTAAGAGTTTGCTTTCAGAACTATTAGTTCATCAAAGTAACTTTAGAGAAAGAATCAAGCTAAAATCTGAATCTCTGCGTTGACAAATCGTAGAAATTCGTAAAATATTGCACTTTAGTATCAACTTAAGACCCCAAGAAAACCCAAAGAATCGGGACTCAAGCGCGTTGCTACGAATAACCAAGAAACCAGTAAAACTAGACCCTCTCAGTAAATCTCTTCTCACAATACTTACTCAGAGATGATCACAAAGAAAAGAAGAAGAGGAGATAGTCACTTAGCCTCTGAGAGGTTTTACAGAAGGTTTTAAGAAGAAGACGAAGAAGCAACAGACGCTTTCTTTTCTCTCTCTCACACAAACCTTTCAACTAAAGAATCTTGAAGCATATCGAAATCATGGGGCATCAAGAGAGTATAAATTATCAAGCTACCAACCGTTGATCCAGTATTTTTGATCCAACGGTTATCAGCCTTCTCAAAGACGGGTCACTTATTTTGGGCAGGTTCTAATGGCCTCGTGAGTTGGGCTGAATTATCAGGCAATGGTTTGTGGACAACAGTTGGGCCTTGAAATCCTAAACCAATTCTATTTGTCATCACAAACCCAATGCTAAATAACCCAACAATTACCAATGAAGCGTGCTTTAATTAACTTTCCAAGTATTAAGGCAATCCTCCTCCAACCCTTAGAGTATCTCCAATGCAACTATACATTACACTAAAAAAGTGTGCCGAATCACTCTAAATTGCTTATATGGCAAAGCTAGACAGCTCTATTAATGTTTTTACAATAAATGTCCATCGAAATATGTGTTAAATCTATTTATTTAATTTTTTATAATTTATCTACATTATCTCTATTGTACAATTGAACTACAATTTTTTCAATTCACAATCCCATTGGAGATACTCTTATATCCGTCACCATTTTACTTGCCACATGTATAACAATCCACATGTTGCATTGGAGATGCTCTTAGTCTTCTTCCTTGAATCTCCTTAGATGCAATTTTAGGAAAAAGATGATGTGTGTAAAAATCCTCAACCCTAAAATAGGCCCTTAAGTGACCTATAAATAGATTACATTAGGGCAACACTTAATAAAGTCAAATTACACTAACGCCCATAGTGTAATTCACCATTTTCCTCGGACTTTATTGTGGTAGGTCAATTAAGTCCTCCATATAACTTGGAGCCAAGAGAGGACCAAACCAGATTCACAAGCACCGAGCTCCAATAGACAATATCTCCAAATTGATCAACTTTTGGCCAATTACGACTTATCTATCAATTCCTGGTTCATTCTACTAAAGAACTGAAATTGCACTCTCGTGTCAAGTGACAATTATAAGCAAGTCATGATCCGATAATGATATCCTCTAATCATCATACCATAAGTCAACCTATGTTTGACCGTTAATGTATTAGAGCGGCAAAATGACCTGAATTGCACCTCTAATATATATAGACCTCCAAGTCCCATTTTCATAAAGCAAATCCATTGCGAACACATCACAACATAGAGTCCAACAATCCTGTCGTTAGACTACTGAGTTCAGCAGATTTGTTTGCTTACTAGAAAATCCTTTGAAGTGACGATTGTCTCAACTAAATGATTAACATATTCCGTCTTGCAAGTAATAATCTCAAACCGTTTTGCCCCTATCTCCAATTTATCGACATCGATCTTCCAATCAAGATTTCACTCATTGGTATCTCAAGAACTTGAGCTAGCAATTAAAGATACATTACAGGTTCAAAATTTAAATAATCAAGTAGAGTCTTGTTCCTAGCGGTCACAAATAAGTCGTCTACGTGGTCCCGTTCAATGTGCAACTAACATATAATTGTTCTCATTTTCCAGATTTAGATAAATCCTAATAAGAAGTAAGAACGATATAATTTTATCAAGATAAAGCGTCCAACTTTATCTATCGATTGCAAACGTTATTATTTTGATCACGTCACAAATTATGTCTTACCATACTCGGCCATCAAGTATATAATTTGTAACATGTTGCATGATCATGGAGACTTAGATTAATGAGTCAAATTAAATACGCAAGTAAATGATAAAATCGAATTATAATTTATAATGTCGCTTACAAAATTCTACTCTAGGGCATTAAACTAACACACTCTACACACTCTCCGCACACACCCATAAATACAATCTTCATATATAGCTAGCCAAAATCGTTCCTCCGACGAATCATCGGTGGATTGATTTTGTGATTAACTTCAGCCGGCTTCTTTTTTAGATTGATGGGACGGTCTGCAACATTGTACCTTTATATTTTTCCTTTTTCGAGAAAAAAATGCATCAAGTGTATGATTGCAACTTAGTACGGGGAAAAAGTAGACGATGAATGGGTTTATTTTATTTCCTTAATACTACACAGTGTTATTCAATCCTTTTGCCAAATATGCCATAGATCATTGGGCTGTAATTTCAGTGATACAGTATGGTAAATATTGAACCAATAAAATACCATACCATCAAAAGGGCATGGCAGTTTTTGTCTGTTTTTACATGGGAATAATATTATATTGTACTTGTTTGAAATTTGATAAATGCTGTTCAGAATTTATCACTTTTTTGTACAAAGTAAAACACATTGTAACCAGAATCTGCTTATAATTAAGACTCCAAACCGCTATGAAGGTCCAATCATGGATCATGAAGGTCTAATATTGGATCATTTTGTGTGTGGCATTTGAGAGTTCAAGTAACACCAATCTTTTGAGTATGTGATTAAATTCTTTCTTTAGCACTAGAGAAACTTTATTGATCTATTTATATTTTTTTTGGTTCCAGATATCTTATGGAGATTGGCAGTTACGCTGGTATAAACTATAGCTCTCAACACTTAGTACAGCCATGTTAAATCTGGTTCCAGCATTTACATACATACTTGCCGTCATTTTCAGGTTATACTCTTCCTTCAATTCTTTTGTCGTTCAATTTGAGTAGAAGACAAAATTCGTTCACTAGCTGTTTTTATTAGTTTCTCTTATTGTTGTCATCTCCTTGATGGTGAATATGAAATAGGAAAAGAAAATAATCAAGAAGCAACTGCAAAGTAAATAATTCCTAATGCTGCACCTTGTCATAATAATCTTAATGGTCCAAATGATTGCTGACTTCATTTACCTCCAACAGGTGATTCTCTTCCAAATGAACTAAAAGCAATAGTAGCGTGTTAAAATTATTCATTTTGACTATTTTTCATTTGTTATATTAGAATTGCCCGCCTATGTTAGGTAGGCACGAATGTCCAACATGTCCAGGAGCGAAGATATATTATATTTTTACTTGTAAAAGTTCTTGGATCTTGTTTTTACTTTTTAATAACGATGATTATTTGTAAGTAGGTTCTGAATATATGCACGATTGCTCCTCGTATATACCAATTTTGCACTCTTTCCTCTTGGTTAATAAATTGGTGATTTTTCGTATAAAAGTAAAAGATGGCCGTTGTTTTCCATTGCGCTGGTATTTAATATTTTTATCCGAGGTGAGTCGGGTTGCCTTTATTGCACTCTTGGGGGGAACTCAAGAGAGAGGATTAAATTCAAAGATTATGCGAAAATGCAATTAAAAAACCTAATGTTAACCTCATTTTAAAATCACAACAGAATTTTTATGATTTCCTTATTGTATTTCTTGAAATATGCAGATATCTTAATGATTATGTTTTACATTCTTTTTTCCTATTTGGCCAACCCTGATAATATAATAGTTTGTTTTAGGATGGAAGAAGTACATTTGGGAAGATTTAGTACCATATCCAAGTCTGTGGGGACTGTAGTTTCCATTATGGGGGCGTTTGTCGTGACTTTGTATAAGGGACCGCAATCCTAAATAAACCGTTAACATCTGGCTCTCCTATACAACTTCTCTTATCATCACAACAAAATTGGATTCTTGGAGGGATTTTGCTTGCTGGTGCCTCCTTCCTGACTTCATCGTGGTGCATACTACAGGTTTGGCATTGGATAAAACAAACATTTTGAACATCAAAAGATGGTTCAAATCTCATTTTCCCCCTTTTAATGATGGTTGCAGGCTTCTATACTGAAGATGTACCCTTCAGAGATGACGATAGTTGCTTTTTACTGCTTGTTTGTGACTATCCAATCTGCGACGGGATCTTTGATTGCAGAAAGAGATTTAACTGCGTGGAGAATAGAAGCCGACATGGGATTAGTTGCTATATTTTATTCGGTAAGCCAATGATAAAAGTCTACAACCTTGTACTGATCTGTGCTATTGTCCTTTTTGACTAAGGAACACGATTGTTTGAAGAGGGACGTTTGCAGCCCCAGTCCTCAAACTTTCCCAAATATAGCACATGGGTCTCATCAATTTTTTGGCCTTTAGGTTCGAGTGAGTCCCACTTCCCACTGTGTGGAAATCAACAATTTTTAGTCAAACGATCACTTGCCTTGCACATGATCTCGTTTTGCCGTGTAGTTTCATGAACCCACGTCTATTTCCTGCCAAAACAAGTAAAAAATGTGATCTTTTTGGTTATTTTCTTTGGCCATTTCTCGATGGAAATGGACGTGGGTTCATGAAACTACTACCCAGAAAAGAGCTGTAAGATATGTGACTCTCTGACAAAAACATTGATGGTTTCCATCCAATGAGGATTCCACTTGCACCACAATTGGAAGTTTGGGAATCTAAAGGCCAAAAGTAATGACTGGAAACCCATATGCTTTTCTTGAGAAAGATTTGGGGAACGCAATTGCAAATCTCCCCTCTAAATGGGCAGTTTTTTTCGTGCATTATGTAGGTCACATTGTGAATCATTGCAATGATGCATGCAGCTCTTTGTTGATTAGAGTTGGGTTACTAGTGCTAACTCTACTTAAGCAACTTTATGATAAGCTTACGCCTGTTTATCATTGCAGGCAATCGTTAACATAGCATTCCGGCTCTATGTGACAGCATGGTGTCTGTCCAGGACAGGTCCCCTTTTCGTTTCAATGTTCAAACCCTTGACGATTGTTATCGCTGTTGTCATCGGGGTCATCTTTTTCAAAGATGTTCTCTATCTCGGAAGGTATTTGATTCGATTCATCATATTCATATAAAGCTATAGTTCTCCATAGGTCTTATTCTACATGAAAAACACAAAATTCTCGGATTTTCTTACGAACCATTGGCTATTTGTTTGAATTATCTTACAGCGTAGCCGGGGCATTGGTTTTAATTATTGGGTTCTACATGGTGATGTGGGGAAAAGCTAAAGAAGGTGAGATGAACAAGGGAACAGAATCATCAATCAATACTTCCCCTTTGTTGCAAGACGAGCCTGAACAAGTGTAAATTATTTGTGAATATATTCTGTAAGTGGAAATGTGAGAGAAAAAATATACTGTACATGACATATAGGCACGTGGGCATGATTTGATTTTCGTATTTCTATTTATTTAATTAGTGTCTAAATAATGTTTTATTTAAGAGGGGTCAAATTTATATCTTGATAAGAGTCTAGGCACTATAGGAGTAATTTCAAGTAAGCTTGGAATCAGGTCGTTTATTAACACGCAGCAACAGTGTATTGTTTTTGATTGATTAACAATTTTAATAGATATTGGGGAGATTTTCAATTTTGGTATTCGATTGATTCAACAAATATTGATTGATTGATGCTCAATATTTCATTAGAATTAGTGAGTTTTTGACGTGCGTTCGTCATATTTTTGCTCCTAGTTCATCAAGTTATGAATTTGTCAAAAAAAAAAAAAAAATGGGAAATTTTTTAGTCAAGTTTGTCACAATTGGGAAATAGTTTAAATGCAAACAACTACTTTTCCGAAGTTGCACCAAAATGCTACATGAATATTATAAGTTACACAAATTAGATAAACTAAAATTCAAATTTGATGCATTATGTAATCATAACAAATAAATAAATAATAGTTAAGAAGGGTTCATTTGAAGTTGTCTTAAACATGCATCACACAAATTCTCCTCTCAAATAGAGGTGTCAGATGGGGTGGGGTGGGCGGGCGGTGACGAACCGCATTAGAAAAAAATATGCGCCACGACGGGTTGCGGGTTGGGTCAACTCAGCCTACGAAAATTGAACACAAGCTCGACCCACCTGTTGGCTCATCCAGATTGAGCCCATGTGGGCCGAAGTTCAACTCAGTTCGACTCGTATAATAAAATATATATATATATATTTTTGAAATTACTAAAAAAATTTACTACCTTTTGTCCTTAAAAAGATTGTTTACATTTATAAAAAAAATGTGTTAAATTACTAAATAAAAAATAAATAACAATGATAAATTCACATTTACATGAAATTCACGTTTCTTTTTTTTGTTTTTTTTTTTTATAATTATCAAATGGGCCAGCAGTTACATATGCTGAATCGCTCGGGTTGGCGGTTCAATGTCCTCGGCCCGTGACCGGCCCTCCCGGCTTGCAGTTATGGGTCGAAGCAGGTGGACTGATGGGGGTTCGACACAGTCGGCCTGCTCCGCCTCCTTGACATCTCTACTCTCAAATGGGGTAAAAAGCGCGAGGAGAAAAGCGATGCTAGGAGATAGGCCATGGGAAAAGAGATGACGGGATATAAGTGAGAAATAAAATGATATTAAAATTAAATTTATAATTTTAAATAATAAAAGCTTAAAATGAATAATTTTCACGTCAATACAAGATATTTCATATAAAACATCAAGTATGATTTAAATCCACAATTTTCTCCATTCAAAGATAGAATGAAATTTTCTCCATTCAAAACAAGAAGCGCCACACGAATAATGCTTGGCTAGTAGAAGTGACAAAATTGGCCCAGCCCATATAGGCCCGGATTTTGGGTTGGGCTGGCCTAGCCCAAACAAAATCGAGCTTATATGGCCCAGCCAGCAATTTTATATATATATATATATATATATATAATTCTGTAAATAGTATCAATATAATTCAAATAATATCAATCTAAAATGGCATAAGCTCAAATTTCCAACTTAGATTTTTTTTTTTGAAACATTAGTCCAAAATTCTCAAGCTCCAACATAAAATTGTTTAGATTTAATTAAAATTTAGTTTAATTCTAGTTTTAATCCAAATTATGTTTGGTGTGAGAAGTAAATTATTTATTTTAAATTACTTATAAGTAAATTTTTTAATTTAAGCCAAACATGATTATATCTCAAAGCAATAAAACTAGCATGTTTTTACTATTTATAATTTTTAAAAAAGTTTATCAAGAAATAGTTTACAATTAACCAAAAAAACATTATAATTTTGAAAGAAAATTGATATTTATCTATTGACAAATACATGAGAGTCCAATTTTATAAATTAATCTCTTTAAAAATCTTAAAATATAAATTGTCTAAGTTAATTTAAGATTGTATTTGATGCAATGTATTAGATTGTATAAAAAAAAGAAAAAAAAGAAAATTAAGAACGGATTGATCAAATGGGTTGGACTACCAGCATATTTCTAGCCCGCACAAAATTGGGCTGGGCTAGTCCAGTCCAATTTCAAGTGTGGCCTTGATGGATTGGACCGGCCCAACCTCGCCCATTTGCCAGTTCTATTGGCTAGCTTACATTATTTACTTACACATAAATAAATAAATTCTAAAATAATTTTATTGTTGATGACGGTTGAAAATAAACAAATTTTACCACCGCATACCAGCTCACCCAAGTTTGAATATTATCCATTGCTCACCTATCTATATTAAACCATGGGTAATGAGTGAACAATGGGTGATGGATGAGAAATGGTTTGAGACAGATGGTTGAGCAATGGGTAATAAAGTTGGGTGAGTAAGTAGTAAAGTTGGGTAAAGTTGGGTGATTATTTATTAAATTTACTCGGTATTGATGCTAAGCATGTCGTCAACATGAGGGTGGGTCTGTTTCGTAAGAGATTATCAAGTAAGGTCCAAACATATAGTGCTTTTGTTGGATTCCGGGCTTGAGGGTCTATTTCATAAAAGATTTTCAAGTAAGGTCCAAACATACAGTGCTTGGGTTGGATTCCTTGCTTGGTTGTCGTAAAGGGTTTGATTGCGCTTCATCTACTAGTTGCTATTTTTGGGATAATTGGTTGCACTACCCAACATCAATTATACAAGGATGAGCTATACTCAATTATTTTCTTAGTTTTCACATATTAGGATTCAATGCCATAAAGAAAATAATGTACATGACAATTGCTAAAGATTCAGTACCAATTTCTTGTGAATTTCGGATAGGCTAATTACACTTCCTCTGAACTATTGTCAAACGTCCATCTGAACTCAACGTCCTCTTGTTTTCCTTTTCTTTTAAATAGAAAAAGTATATTGTTGAATTCTTTTTCATATATAAGTGCCATCGAGCTCATTTCTAATATTTGAGTTTGCTGATTGTGATATGTTCATCAGGTCTCTATGACTAGATAATCGGGGAGCAATCAGCATTGACTCAAATTGCTCAATTGTGAAAAGAAATATTTTGTTTGATGCATCTACAAACATCATTTTATTGGATAAAATCTTATACAAGTCACTGGAAGAAACATATTAGGAGATGCACTCGTATCTATTATTTAGCATTCTGTTGCTCACAGATTATACACTGAAAGTTAGAGTAAATTTATGCCGAAATTTAATTTCTAACTACAGATTTTTATCTCTTGTCCAAAAATATTGTGTTATTGGAATGGATTGCACTTCATCAATTGTCAGTATTGATCCTTGAATTTGGTTACTGTGGGGGGTAGCATTGACAGGTATTGGAGTATGCATTAAAAGTGTATTCACATCCCACAATTAAGCGAATTAATGGAAGATTGTTCCTTGCAGTAGACTGTGATGTGTTTTCAGCCTTTATAATTGTACAGGAAAATAAACACTTCATGAAAGTCGAAAGATAATGAATGGAAGGGTGAGAAAGAAAAAATAGAAATTTAATTTTTATGGAGCATAGAAACCAATTTCTACATAATATCGCATCTGGCAACATTATTCTTAATATTTCTTTTGCCGGCGTCTATTTTAATTTCTATATAATTACAGGGCAGAGCTGATTATAGTTTCCTTTAACTACTTCTTTGCATCCATTCTATCTTCCACGGTCTCTGATTGTTGATAACACGTAAGTGCTCGCTCATTTCAACCTAATCTCAACTATGTTGGGTTGGTTAATTGAACTTTCTCCTTTTGCTCTTTTGGGTTCATTTGAGAAAATAATTTTTCCAGTCCATTTAGTTGCTCATTCTCAATGTTATTTATCTTCCATCTACAAACTTTATCCTGATCATTGTGTCGTTCTCCAATTGGTATGATCTTAGAAAATAAGAATTAAATTGTAGCATCAGCTCTGTGTAGCAATATAATTGAATCAATGCATGAATGGCGCTTGTTAAAGTGTAAGACTAATTTGTAACATCAGTTCTGTGCAGCAGGGATATGATCTGACAGAGAAACTGTATAAATACTATCAAAAGAATTTTTATATTCTTAGTTGCTATTTCTCTGTTCAAATACTTTACTTGGGGTTGCTTTTCTTTTCCCTATGGAGTTTTGGCTCTGTATCCCAAGTCAGTTTAAAAGCATGGCGTCTCCATAGAAAATGGCCTCTTTTGTTGCTATGTACCTTCCATTGGGCATTTACATTGAAGCTGCATTTGGTATTCTACTTCCTTTGGAATTTCTTTTATGTGATAGAAAACGGTGTCGACTCTTTAAATGTTAAACCAGTTTTATTTTTCATATCTTCATATGTTTCAAGCATGCTATCAGAACCATAGATTGTCATTTAATTTGTGCACTTTGATTTGGCCCTGAAATCATGTTAAGAACAGTAAAGGGAATCTAGTTGAGACACGAAATGAATACTAGAATTTCTATGACTCTTCCGTCTAATAATTACAAAAGAGAGACCCTATTGATAAGGTTAATAATTGGGTGGGACGGGTTGTTGGTTTGGTTTGGTTCGGTTTGGGCTCCAAACCAAACCGAACCGACCAATCGGTTTGGCCATTATTCGAAATCGAACCAAACCGTCGTTGGATGAAACCGATCCAAACCGAATCGACCAATCTTGGTTCGGTTTGTTGGTTTGACGGTTGGTTTTAATGTTGGGCTTGTATACAAAAAAAATTAATTTTATAATTCCTATTTCAAATTTTCTTTACAACATGCAACCTGTTATTAACAAAATTTACAAAAATATAAATATAATTCTCATTTATAAAATAACCTATTATTTACAACTGCTTTTGACATGTTATTTATAAAATAACTCTCATTTCTGTTCGGTTTATTTGGCGGTTTGGTTTGATTTTTGTCCAAATCGAAACCAAACCAAACCAAACCGAACCGAATATATTTTTAAATTAGTAAACCAAACCAAACCAAACCGCCAGGTGAAAATCGAACCAAACCGACTCGATTCGGTTCGGTTCGGTCGTCGGTTTGAGCGGTTTCATGTTCGATGCCCACCCTATTAATAATAACCATAAAGGGAGGATTATAACTTGTGTGAATACCACCATAATTTTGTTGAATAAAGACTTACCATTATTCGTTCCTATACAGAGAAAAGAGCTGTTGAACAACAGAACATGGAAAGTCAGAATATATCCACAGGTTCTATCTCCTTTTGGTGAAGCTAATAATAGAGTACGCCACGGGTGCTTACTTCCGATCGGTAGAAATGGTTATGAACAACAATGCCCAATCCAATCATCCTCGAAATAAAGATACCACACATTTTTCAGAGGAATTAAGACACCTCGAGCAATTAGGAAGAACATATCTACTAATCATTGTTACAAAATGGAAATTTTGGGCGGCCTCGCTTGGGAGTATTTTTTTCACCTATTGAGTGGTACCGGTTATGAAAGGTTGAGAAAAATTTGGGCCATTATGGGTTTTGAGCACCGATTTGGATCTGCCTGTGCCTCAGAGTATTTTTTCGAATCGATTGGAAGGGAAAATCACATGAAAAGTCGAGAAAATTAGTACTTGGGCTGAGCACCTGTAAAACTAGCAGTGTTGTAATTTGAAAGTCAGATCTTCCAACCCCAAATCAGCGGTTTTTGGGTCGCTCTTCAACATTTCCTCCAATTTTATCCTATTTCAAACAATTATTTTCAAAATTAGCCACAAAACTTAATATTTCGTTGAAAATAAAAGAACACACAAAAAAAAAAAAAACAATACATGTAAGAAATATAAATTTAATTTCTTATATTTTCAACGACAAAAGCGGATAGTATAAAATTTTTTGGTAAAATTTAATTTAATTTTTATATTGGGTGTATATGTATTTTGATTTTCTTAAATTTTTAGAACCGCTTAGATAATGAAACTCCTCAAGCACTCCGTCAATCATTTAAAACAACCGCTATTAAAACCACCCAAAGTCGCTTTCCACTCATAAACTTCCTAAAATCGCTACACTTTGAAAATCTTCATAACTCCTGTAATTCAAACTCCCAAGGTATCTCTAAGACTTTTTCTTCGATCATCATAGGCACAAAGAAACGCATCATGTCAAAGGATCGCACTAAAAATAAGTTAAGAAGAAAATTACAAATATCTCGAATAAATCCTTTTATATGTGTGGGAGATTTTAGATGGAAGACAAGATGCTACGGTCGAGTTCATTTTGTCAACATTCATGTTGCCAATACTTGCAAATCTGTGACCCAGTGGCCTGCCTCTGTAATTTTTGTACCGGAGGCTTAACTTCAAAAATCGGGGCCCCTACGAGTCACAAATTATAATATACATATAGCAAGCATGTTCTATGCAGCCATTTTTCCATTTTTTTTTGGCTTCATAATAAAGTAGATCGAAAAATCCATTTTTTTCCAAAAACTTACGCTCATACATAAGCATGCCCTTAAAATTACATAAGATTTTTACAAAACTAATGTTAACTTAAAACTCAAATAATAAAACGACAAACAAAATATATTATACAAAAGATTTATATTATAATAAAGTAATGTGATTAAAAAGTGCTCTAAATGATCACTTAAATACAACCCGCCTTCAGTAGCTTTGTATGCAAAAATATTAATCAAATTTGAATAATCTAGTTGTTCAACTATTTCTTTCTCAATTGATAACATAGCCAATCCATTCAATCTTTCCCGACATAGATGAAATCCAGATACGCTTCGACCAACTTCAACTTAGAAACTTCTTTCTCATAGGGAGATGCAATCAGAACCTAGATGGTTAGGTAAAATTTTATAAGCAATATAAGCATTCGGGGAAACAAACTATTCAACGCTCTTCAAATGTTGTAGTACTTCAATCGGCTTCCTCTGGTTTCACTCTGGTAAATAACACCTCAAGACTGCTACCGTAACATAAATCATCTCCATTAACGCCTAAACGGCCATTATGTTCCGTGATACTTCTCAAGATTCATACAAGATTCCAACAAACTCGCAATACTTACACTCATAACCTTTCCAAATTAAACAAAAATCCAGCCGCCTCTTCATTTGCTTGAATTGTTCAAATCGAGTTTCGAGCGAAGATCTAGATTGATCAATTATAAAGAGGAAGTAATCAATTCTAAAAAGATTCTTCACCTCGCAAATTTATTGATCTCTACCATCATCACACTTTCATCAAACCGCTTCTTCCTTCGAATAGTACGCTTTTTTTCAAATGTAGTTTCAATTCCCATTTCACCTCGCAGCAATCTTTTCGCTTCATCCATAAGAATAGAAAACCAGCTTTCATAATCATCGAGAAAGGAAACAAGTCCTTTTAAGAGGTTGATAGCACAATCAATATCCACATTTTCGGTTTGAAGAAATTTACTTACAAGATCGATCGTATGCAACAACTCCGTACCATATCACCACGCCAAGCAAGAATTAAAAAATTTCAAGTTCATATGTTGCTAAGGACTCACCTTCACTCTTATTTCAGATCTTCACTAATATCTACCAATTCCAAAGAAAGCTGCCTCTTATTCAGCCAGCCGGCTTTTAATTGGCTCTGACACCTCAACACGACTTTCCCAACGCTGTTGCATGATAACGGCTTCCCACCGGCGCAATTCCTCCACCTTATCTCAAAATTTTCCATCTCGTAGAAGAAGAGAATACGTAGACAATAGCTTCATATCAAGAGCATAGACATGTTTAGGACAACACTTACCATATCACATAATGTCGTGATTAAGACTACGACATACCATAATGGAGTATAGAAAGCCTCTCTATTAATTTCAATTACTCTTTTTGCACACCTTTGCAGCCTCTTCACCCATATTAGATCCATCATTATATCCTTCGCCTCTAATATCATCAATATCAAGCTCAAGATCGGTTAAAACATTTTTAAGCTCATTTGAAAGTCCAAGTCCCGCAGATCATCTACCTTCAAAATGCAAGCCAATACTTTCAGATCGCCGGTGCGCTTTGTCGAATCATCCACACATCGACATTGTGAGACATTTCGCTTCCTCGCGACTGGCAGATCCGGGAGTACAATCAAGTACGACCGAGAAATATTTTCATGTTTAACTTTCTTAATAATTGAACTCTCACCTCACCCTCGCCAACATCCGAACCGCCTCATTTTGTATTTTTTACCCGAGAGATGATAATTTAATCTCACGCGCTTTAGCACGCCGAACGCGTTTCAGACATCGGATCAAACTCAAGAACTATTTCTATCATTTGCAAAAAGAGACCATTGTTCTCAAACATAGCGTGCTCATCATCTCCTCAGAGCGCCAACGTATTTTTGCAAGTCTTTTTCAATAACAGCGATGATCCTCATTAACACTCTGTCTCCGTTAATGTTCTTTCTTCATCGATCACCAATTGTACACTTTTATCAACGGTATTTTGCGATCGCTCGCCCAATCTCAATCCAACTAGTCATGCAACGCAGATATGCTCCCCTCATTTCCATCACGACTTTTTAAGACACCGATGCAGATTATGCCAATCTTTATCCATCATCACCCAATCGCCTAACTCCGATTCATTGTTTTTGGCATTTTAAAATAACTCGCAAACAAAAGCAAAATATCCTATCCCAAATAAACTCAATATACCAGCCATCTTCTATCAATTGTCCGCCCATTCGTAGTAATCGCTTATAGCCGCTGAAGGAATCGAATGTCTATTTCTACCATCTGGGAAACAAGACGCCATCAACTCTTTCGACCAATCGCGTAACTAAATAATCTCTCATTTTCGATCAATTTCTTCCAATCTCTCGATCTTCTAAACTCAAAGACAAACAATCCTCTCGACGAATCTTTTATTGTTCAACATTTTCATCATCATTCTCCTCTAGTTCTTTCAAACCTGGGAGGTTCATTCATGTCATTCACTTCCACATTCTCAAATAATCCATTCACATTGGCTATTCTCATTCTCATCTTCACATTCATATTTTTCCGCCAATTTCTTCCTCCTCTCATTATTTTGGTCAAGAATTGGAAGCATTTATCAATATTTCCCCGCCGACTTTCAATTAATGCCAATTCGCTTCGCTTTTCTTTTCGGTCGAGGCTCCGCATCTGTGCATCGTGAGCAAGACTAATGGGTCAGCCCAACGATTAACCCAATACTCAAAATGGAGAAATAGCAAATTATATTGGGATTATGAAAGCGACGCAGCGTAAACGTGAAAATAACGAAACAAAGCTCAAAAACTAGTTCGTTGGATTCCTATGAATCACCGAATTAAATTGATTAAGTGTGAGAAAACCCAAGAACAATATTCTTATTCAATAACAGCCTTAACTTGATCAATGAAAAGGATCCCTAAATACTAAACTTCTAGCTTAAAAATAAACCTCTAATCGAGCAACAAAATGCAAAAAGACAAAAATACACACGACAACTTAAAAGAAAGCCGCTTTAAACTAACCAGACGACTTCAAACGGGTTAAAATTATCATCGCCAACGCTTTAGCGATCAGGTTTGTCATACTGGCTCATATAATCCGAAAACATATATAATAATAAAAATTCCGTACCTATGTCCATTTCTTCGAAAAAATCACGATTAGGATCCCTTTGTGTCGTGAGCAAGCCAATTTATCATTTATCATTTATCCATACAAGACATCACGTAACTCGCACGGTGACATCATATCAGAGGAACTACGCGACCGCATGGTAATCTGAAATCGCTGATCGCAAAATCGACATTTCCGTGCGTAATCGCACTTTCTACTTAATCCATGCGATCGACAGATAAGCCCACGCGACCGCACGGGACAAAGATCTCGCCGAACGCATGGTAATAAGCACCGCGACCGCAGTACGTACTTTTTTGCATGTAATCGCACTGATGGGAAACTACGCCATCGCACGTAAAAATCCTACGCGACCGCGTGCAAGGTATTCTCCGGGAGGACCTCGGAGAAGCTCGGGCACCGCTTTATTTTTCTAATCCTCTCGATTCGATTTTTTGCTAATTAAAAATCCAAAATGTCCAAAAAGACTAAAACCAACTACAAAATTCATCTTCTTGAAAAGAACTTAGAATTTAGAAACACAACCTAAAATATATAAAAAAATTTACTGGCTAGCTTTTCTTTCCACTTTCCAAAGCGCGCGCTAGTGCTTCGCTTTCAATGCTTCCCACTGAAGCTCCGCAGCTGAGTCGAGATGACTAGATTCACCTCAATCAAGTGCCTCACTCGCTCACGTAAGAATCACGCATCTGCCAAGTCAAGTCTTGTAGAGTTTAGACCTTCATGGTGAAGAACAAGATTTAGGCAACCAGGGCAATGTAACAAGTAATCACCATCGAAAGTGGAAATGGAAAATGGAATCAAAGAATCGTGAGAAAGAGAAGCTGGGAGTTCGGACTGGAACCGGATCACCGATCACAGAATCGTATTATCTTCACGTAGTATCGCAGTCTTCACCAACAAGATTCAAATTTAAAACGATGATCAAATCAACCCAAGTGGGCCCCGCGTCAGGAGTCGGGCTGAAATTTTTTTTTTTCGTTTTCGGGTCGACTAATTTTTTTTTCATTTTGGGCCCCTCGTAATTTGGGCCTCGAAAGTATTGTGTCTCTTCCGCGCCTGTGACCGCCCTCAGGGACCCCCTGCTTTGAATTCAAGTAGATAGAGCGTATCAGCTGCTTAGAAGTTTTTTTTTTTTTTTTTTGCCAAACACGTTGAGGTTTTTTAATTGTACTTTTATTTTGAATTTCATGTACAAAATCTACTTTTGTTGACAGGAAGTCTTATAACCTCCACTTAATTGGTACTCTAGAATTTTCCTTTGAGTTATCGTGAATACGTTAAGATCCACTAACAACGTGAAATAATTTGAGTGAGGTTGTTAATTGATGGAAAGCATAGTTACATGCAGAAAGATGACCGCTTAACTGATCATTATACCATTGAAATATTGGATAAACACGGACTTAAAGATAATAATAAGATGTGAAGACAAGATATTATTAGCTTATCAGAATGGCTTGATGAATTTTCTAACTGCATTTTGTTTTTGAACTAAAAATTATGCTGAATAAGGTTACAAGAAGTGATTATTAGGTTCATGTCGAGAAATGAATTAGCAACCTCTTGTCAAGATTTTTAGATGAACATAAACACTCTAGACGTTGAATTTCTCATGTAGTAGCATTATTGCAATAGTTTTGTTGTGAAAGAAAATAGTTTTTATCAAGTCAGAGGAGGAGAACTGAAATGGATATCAAAAACAAATTGATAGAAGTGTTGACATTGTTATTGAAATTATTAGATTCTGACTATTCGATGAGACCGACATTCCTTTTAATTCTCTTGGCATATTATAAATGGTTGTGTTGACATAATGTACCATATAAATATTTCAATCTCACTCAGCCTCAACATTTTACTTATAATAAACAGAACAAAAGTAAGACTAATCAAACAGAAGCACCAAGGGGTGTTTTTGGGGGAAGACAGTTACATTGTATCTTCTAGTCTCAATCAAAGCAGCATATTTTTCATCCCATTTTGTGTAAAGGTCAGCATTCTTCATTCATGACAGCTAACGCTAAAATGTTCAACGCCTCTTCTTGAGAGGAGACACTTTCTATGGTATCTTCTTATCCTTTCGTATTATTGAAGCGTACATTGATGTATTTACATACAATTATCTGTCTATTGGCACGCACAGGCACAGACATGAACAAACTGGTGTGATATTTAGTGCATATCGGATAGCACTAGACAATATTAAAAGAAGTTACGATCTTGTTTATTATATTGTCTTGCGTCGAATAGTGCGTGCCAAGACACACAACATTAGTGAATATGTTTTTCTTGTACTAGTTATTATGGTTGCTATTTTTTCTAATTAGTGGCTCATGCCTGCCAGCAGGATAGAAGAAGTCAAAACAGGCTTTGCGATAAGCACAAGGGAAGTTTATGAACATGGGGGCACGCCCAAAAGATATGCCCTTTTGAAAAGTTCAGTTTGTACAGTTGGGGATTCATATCATATTGTGACAATGCCACTGCATTGCAGGAGTTCCTGATATTAAAGGGTTGGTGTCATTATGTTAAAGCGGCTTATACGAATATTTTTGTCGATAATTTTAGACTAATCAATCGAATATTGATTAACACATAACAATTTTTGTTCTTCGCTTTCTCTGAAGTGACTTATTTGTTGGCAATGGTGTAGTGCTTTCTCCAATTTTATCCTATTTCAAACAATTATTTTCAAAATTAGTCAAAACTTAATATTTGTAAAATAAAAGAACATACAAAAAAAAAAAACACATGCAAGAACATAAATTTAATTTTATATTTTCAACGATAGGTGTATATATAAAATTTTAAAATTTAATTTAATTTTTTTTATATGGGTATATATGTAATTTGATTTTCTTAAATTTTTTTTTAGAACCGCTAGATAATAAACTCCCAAGCACGGGTTGAATCATTTAAACAACCGCTACTAAAAACTACCCAAAGTCGCTTCTACTCATAAACGCCCAAAACTGATACTTTAAAAAATCTTCATAACTGGTACTCCAAACTCCCAAGCAGACCCTAAGACTTTTTCTTCGATCATAGTACAGCAAACGATCATGTTGTGGATCGTACTAAAAATAAGTTAAGAAGAAAATTACAACATCTTGAATAAATCCTTTATATAGGGGGGAGATTTTAGATGGAAGACAGTATGCTAAGTGCTGAGTTCATTTGTCACTACTTTCATGTTACAATAATTTGTAACTAGGACCCTGTTTGAATTCAAGTAGATAGAGCGTGTTTGCCTAAGCTTAGAAGTTTTTTTTTTTTTTTTTTGCCAAACACGTTTGAGGTTTTTAATTGTACTTTTTATTTGAATTTCATGTACAAAATCTTACTTTTGTTGACAGGAAGTCTTTATAACTTCTCCATTTTTAATTGGTACTCTAGAATTTTCATCGTAACATGCTAAGATCCACTAACAACGTGAAATAATTTGAGTGAGGTTGTTAATTGATGGAAAGCATAGTTACATGCAGAAAGATGACCGCTTAACTGATCATTATACCACTGAAATATTGGATAAAGACGGACTTAAAGATAATAATAAGATGTGAAGACAAGATATTATTAGCTTATCAGAATGGCTTGGTGAATTTTCTAACTGCATTTTGTTTTTGAACTAAAAATTATGCTGAATAAGGTTACAGGAAGTGATTATTAGGTTCATATCGGAGAAATGAATTAGCAACCTCTGGTTAAGATTTTTAGATGAACATAAACACTCTAGACGTTGAATTTCTCATGTAGTAGCATTATTGCAATAGTATTGTTGTGAAAGAAAAATAGTTTTTTATCAAGTCAGAGGAGGAAAACTGAAATGGATATCAAAAACAAATTGATTGAAGTGTTGACCTTGTTATTGAAATTATTAGATTCTGACTATTCGATGAGACCGACATTCCTTTTAATTCTCTTGGCATATTATAAATGGTTGTGTTGACATAATGTACCATATAAATATTTCAATCTCACTCAGCCTCAACATTTTAATTATAATAAACAGAACAAAAGTAAGACTAATCAAACAGAAGCACCAAGGGGTGTTTTTGGGGGGAGACAGTTACATTGTATCTTCTAGTCTCAATCAAAGCAGCATATTTTTCATCCCATTTTGTGTAAAGGTCAGCATTCTTCATTCATGACAGCTAATGCTAAAAGTTCAACGCCTCTTCTTGAGAGGAGACACTTTCTATAGTATCTTCTTATCCTTTCGTATTATTGAAGCGTACATTGATGTATTTACATACAATTATCTGTCTATTGGCACGCTCAGGCACAGACATGAACAAACTGGTGTGATATTTAGTGCATATCGGATAGCACTAGACAATATTAAAAAAAAGAAGTTACGATCTTGTTTATTGTATTGTCTTACGTCGAATAGTGCGTGCCAAGCACACACAACATTAGTGAATATGTTTTTCTTGTACTAGTTATTATGGTTGCTATTTTTTTCTAATTAGTGGCTCATGCCTGCCTGCAGGATAGAAGAAGTCAAAACAGGCTTTGCGATAAGCACAAGGGGAAGTTTATGAACATGGGGGCACGCCCAAAAGATATGCCCTTTTGAAAAGTTCAGTTTGTACAGTTGGGGATTCATATCATATTGTGACAATGCCACTGCATTGCAGGAGTTCCTGATATTAAAGGGTTGGTGTCATTATGTTAAAGCGGCTTATACGAATATTTTTGTCGATAATTTCAGACTAATCAATCGAATATTGATTAATACATAACAATTTCTTGTTCTTCGTTTCTCTGAAGTGACTTATTTGTTGGCAATGGTGTAGTGCAAATTGTATCATGTTAATGTAATGGGAAAAAGTGCTCGTTCCATATGTTTTACGTTAGAAAATGCCAAGTCTCGTGTTCAAGTATCACTACCATGTAACCTCTTTGCTTATCGTGTGTTTGTTTTTGTCTACTATTTATGAACTTTTTGTACTATTATTGTTCAGTAAATATCTCAATTACATAGTTTCGACTCTTCTTTGTTAGTTAAACACTTTCCAATGGACCGACCCTTGACTAAAACTACTAGTAAATGCCATACATGACGCTTGAAACCTTATTTGGATTAACAACCATATCAATTGAGTGCTTGTTTGCTAAATTTTTTTGCCGATTATAAATAGTAGATTTTACTTTAATACGCGAATAAAAAGTAGATGAAAGTTGTGATCTTAAAAATGCAGAGATCAATTTATAAGTGTTTATAAACACTTTTAAACGTGCTATATAAGTTTTGTTCCATTGAATTACGTAGTCTAATTGATGAAAACGTGTTACTCAACTCTTTGCAAAATGGCTGCCTTCTTGCTTTTATAAGATACTATTCAAATAAATTTATGTATGAAAACCTATGTCGAGCGTATGGTCTTCGTCAACAGAATCCGATGACTCATTCTGCTTATGTAAAATAAAAGACAGAACAATTCACTTAATTAAGAATTAATTAATCTCTATTCTTGAAACAAACAAATGAGTATTACTCACAACAGTGTAACAAATGACCAATCAATGAACAGAAAACTATTTCTGCTTACGTAATTAAGTAAATAATATAGTAATTTGTCATTATTGAAGACATAGGAAACTCCAAATTGGAAATATTATTAGGGTTACGTAATTAGAGGGACCCAAATGCTTCAATAATCATTTTTTGGTAGGCCCTTAATTAATATGAACCACAAAGAGATGCCAATAAATTCAATCACTCCAGGTGTTGAACCATGGTACAAGATCTTATTTCAAGTACCTAATTGGTTATAACAAAATTTAAATAAATGTGTTTGTTCCTATTTAAGTGTTTATATAAGGTAGATCAATGTTGTATCGGAATAGTAAAGATTGTAGAATCTAGTATTTGTCCATTTTCTAGTTATTTATAAAAAAATGTGTACGCATCAAGTCTTTTATAAAAAAAATAAATCTGACGTGTTGGATTGAAGAAAAATTTCAATATATTGATGTCTCATCGCTTATAATTTAAACTTTTAAATGAGTTGAAATTCAACTGTTGTGTGGAATATTTTTTAATATATCAATACATTTTATGTCTTATAGTTTAAACTTTTGGATGAGTTGATTCAATGAGTCAAATAGACAAGATATTTTAACTTTTTTTTTAAGCATTTTCAAGAATAGTATTGAGTACCATATACAAATCTTGTTTAGATTACATAATTGTTAATGGCAAAATTTCACTAAATTAATATTTCTTCTCCAACTTAGTGGTTAAATAATATGGTTCAACAATGTATCGGAGTAGGCAAACATTCTAGAATTATGTCTCGATAATACATCTTTATAAAAATTACGTGTCAGACATTTGATTAAAAATGAATTCAACCTGCATACACACGTTGGAAGTTAAATACAAAATTTAATAAATAAGCATAGCTAATCTCTAGACTTCTAAACGAACTGGTTTATCTACAATATTGACAAGGTTGGACATTATAATATTTTTCTTAAGCATTTTAATACCATATACTAAATATGTGTAGATTATATAAATTATTAATCCGATAGGGACAAATAGTAGGAGAACATGTGCACGAGTTTTGCCCAAGACATGACTAGAAAATGTATTAAAATATATATGTATATATGAATTATGATGTATTGCCTTCTTTTTACTCTGCATGGGACACTCGAGTTGCTTATTCTCGTTCCAAGTAGCTTAACCTTTCCATGAAGGGTTACAATCAATTTTTAATTTTTCTCTCCTCTTTGAGAAATTAATAGGAAGATTAATGTCACAATATTTAAGGAGAGAGACTGAGAGGCAAAAATAATATTCAGAGAGACTGAGACGGCGGAGGAGATGGGTATCACGGTGGTTTTAGGAGAAGTTGCGCCATGCACGCGCGATGGTGATGGTGGAGGTTGCACTATTGGGTTGACTATATTGGCTAGCACCGCCATGGCTAAAGGAATGAGCCCTTTTGTGTTTGTTGTCTACACTAATGCTATTGGCTCTATCATACTACTTCTTTATTCCTTTATTTACGATAGAAATAGGTACGACATCTCTATCTCTCTCTACATTCACATTGACTTAGGGGTCTCGTATTTCTCGAAATAGTGATTTCGTTTAATGGAATTTGGTATAGGAATGAGCCCTTTTGTGTTTGTTGTCTACACTAATGCTATTGGCTTTATTAGATTACTCCCTTATTCTTTTATTTACGATAGAAATACGTACGACGTCTTTCTCTCTCTATTACATTCACGTAGACTTAGATGTCTCGCAATTCTGGAAACAATGATTTCGATTGATAGAATTTAATATGAAATCGATGAGACTGATATTGAAACAGTTTTATTTCGACGCGCAATTGCATGCATGTATGGCTTAAAGCTTTAACTAGTACCTAAACAATTCATGTCAAGATTTCGATCTTTTTGCAGATTAGAAATGCCATTATTGACCCTACCTTTCCTCGTTCGAGTATTCTTCCTTGGTTTGATTGGGTTCGTTCTCTCTCTCTCTCTCTCTCTCTCTATGAAGATAAATTTCATATGCTCGATACACACAACGATATGTTTTCATCAATTTCTTTGTTTCAGCTCCTGTTAAGGACACAACACGATATAGATCAACGATAAAAAAATTATCAAGTTAATAACGTTCGACTAATTTTGCAGGGTGACAATGGCTCAAAACCTTGCATTTCTTGGTCTAAGTTACAGCTCCCCAATTGTTGCAATTGGCATGGCTAACATAATCCCAGCTTTATCTTTCCTTCTTGCTATAATCCTCAGGTACTTCACTCTCAAATTTATTTATCTATGTTTTGTTTAAAAAAACCACCTTAAATTTATCGTTTAAAAGTTTAAGTAGTTAAAGTTGTCTTCGTCAAAACTAAACCCGGCTCTAAAACTTTAATTTTTATAAAGATAGAAAAATAAAGCTATGTGGTTGATACGAACACGCATTTATTGATTTAAGTTTTGACTAAAGATTCCATGGCACAAGCCAAGAATCAAATAAACTAAAATTCCAACATGGTAGGCCACACTCCTTGGAATGTGAATATTTTGGAAATTATGGTATCCACAAGGATTTACTATATATGTGGGGCTAAATTATGACAACATTATATTTATATTAATTTGGTAAAATGTTTTTTTAAGATTATAAGTTGTACATTTTAGAGAATGTGTGGGATACAAATAATAATTGATTATCTTATAAATTTGAAAAAACATAGTCAAACATATGCACTAAAACATGTTTGTTGTTTTGTGTCTAAAATTATTATTTTTATATCAAAACACAGAAAATAAGATGACAATTCACAGCAGTTAATTAGTTTAATTAATCAAGAACTGGATTAGTTGGTGCTTAAATGCAGCCTACGAGAGATTATTCTATATTCTCATCTTCCATAAATATAGACTTACTTTCTTTATTTATATGTCCAAAATTATATTACACTTTCCTTGTTACTTATGAGAAGTATAGTTAATATTTTAGTTCTCTAAAATACTCCTATTTGTGGTATGTTTGTTAGTACTTATAAGCACTTATAAGTTCTATTAAACATTATTTTTATCTACATATTTCATGGGACCTACAATTTTTATCTATTTTTTATCCACACATTTCAAGTCTAGAATTTTTTTTTTTACCAAACATAAGTTCAAACTGGAATAATTACATTTTCTTAATGTGTGTGAAAATAAAATTAGGTCTATTTTGGAGAATATTAAATCTAATTAATACTTCCCCAAGTTAATTAACTAGGAAAGGAATATTCCTAACTGTATCACAAATTCAAAGTTTTGACCTTAAAAAAAAAAAAAAAAATGAAGTTTTGTTGTGGATTTTTTAGTGAATAAAAGAAAAAATCATTATTCAACTAATTACAATTTGCACTCACCCCATCTTTATTCAAAGTTTTGATTGAACAGTTCTTTGTCTAAAAGTTTAAACAGTGATTGAAATAATTTTTGTAATTTTTAATTAGCGGTAAAACTTAAACTCACAATGTTTGTTGTTTTGACATATCGATCTATCTCGTTCAAATATTTAAATTACAGAAGAGATTCGACAAAATTGTCAAATTTTTTCGACATGAAAAATGGGTAATTGATGTATATGAGAGAGTTTAATTGTTGGGTTATTTGTAGATTGTTTGAGATAATTGTTGAACTGTGTAGTAAGTAATACACTTATCCTCCGATCGCGGATTGACCTTCAAAGTAAGGTCAAATAGGGGTTGTACATGTGTGTGCAAGAGAGATGTGACCGAATTTGTTTTTTTCTAATATGGTGAAAATTAATGTGTCGTAGTGAGTGAACATAACTTTTTTAATAGACGTGAACCAATATAAATTTGTGTGTTTTGCTTGTTTTCTCATTACTTAATTTTATTATTTTTATTTATTTGGAAAGTGGAAATTATAGTTTAATTGATAACAATTATGCTAATAATCATTGTGTTGTTCTATTTCTAATAGG
The DNA here is from genome assembly GCA_023638005.1 of Forsythia suspensa. Classification (NCBI taxonomy): domain Eukaryota; kingdom Viridiplantae; phylum Streptophyta; class Magnoliopsida; order Lamiales; family Oleaceae; genus Forsythia; species Forsythia suspensa. The sequence goes on from CM042666.1 coordinate 4,912,239, forward strand.
ACAACAAAATTCAATTGTAAAAGCTCCGGCAGCCAAGCAAGATTAATTGGCACCTTCATATCGATTATGGGAGCAACATCACTCACTTTGTACAGGGGTCCTACCATAAAGAATCATTCATCTCCGGCACAATCTCTTCAATCCGCGGCGGCTGCGGCAGTGCCGCCACCGCAGCACCTTTTGGTCTTCTTGTCAACCCATGAAGATTGGGTTCTTGGTTGCATTTTGTTTGCAGCTTCTTCACTAGCTCTTTCAATATGGAATCATGTCCAGGTATAAACAATTCACCCTTGAGGGTTATCAATACTTTTTTTTTTTAGCCAACTTCTGACTCAAATGAAAGTGTGAATTGTTCAACAGCCTTGTATAAAAGCTTAAGCTGCTAACTTTTAACACGCTCCTCATATTCATGTCAGATTTATTGTTTTGCACTTGACACGAGCACAATTTTCATAAATGAATGATAACGAGACACATTTGTTGAATCGTCTTATCTAAAAACTTACATATTTAGAGAGCGAACACATTTTTTCTTTAAATTTATTATTCAACAAGCCCTTTGTTGTGCGATTATAATCCCGCAAGTGGACGGATCGTGGACAAGTAATATAGTGATAAAATAAAGTGTCGAACCCACGAGGACTAGATACTAAATTACCAATTAATTTCACAACTCAAATTTTAACAATGGAAATAAACACAGATTCAAATTTGTTTTTGTGATTCTAAACTAAATTAACTATTTTGATTAAATTGAAATTCACAATAAAAAGCAACTTTGAAATATGAGAACGAATTAAAGTTTAACAATACTAGGATTCACGAATCCACCGCCACATTCTACTCAATTATTTGTTAATCACTTTTTAGCTTTTAATTACCCTGGACTGAAAATCGGCGTTCCTAAATTAATCGAAAGCCTCTCTCGATGGTCAATCAAATCTATATGTTATGCGAACTTCATTATCTCTAATTAAGCTTGAGCATAAGCACATGCATTAAAATCTCAAGATCGCCTAAACGGATTTCATAAGGCATAATAGTAATCTCTATCTATTATTGGACCCTATGTTATTCAATACCACGTGCTAAATCTATATTGAATCTCTCGACTTCAATACGGATCACAATATATTCTAATGGTGCGCAAGCATTAAAATAATAAAGAAACTGAATAAAGAATAATCAATCCACGGCAATGAATTACTAAAAGGGAAAAGCGCTAATTAATCAAAACGTGAGGTTTCATCATTCATCCTAGATAAAGTAAATTAGCCGGACATGATTTCTTCAATTAACAAAAGAATTGAATTCATCATGGTCCGGAGAAAAAAAACAAAAAGTAAAAATACAACCCGTGATCTTCGCTCGATAATCTTTGATTCCGCCCTGATCTTCGTTCTTGCCTTGTTTCTTGTCCTCTAAAATTAGGCCTCCGCGAAAAGTCCCTCTTCTACCTTTTATAGTTCTCTTTTAGACCTCAAAACGTGTGTTTGGTTGTTGAGGTTAATTGACCGGTAGAATTCTATCCGAATCGTGTTTCGCAACAATTTACGCTCGATTGCCCTATGCGATCGCATGGCATCATATATAGTCGCGATCGCATGGGTTTGATGTTTAACATTACGCCATTTTTTCCTTGCCTTGCGATCGCACCAGATAACACCATGCGATCGCATGGTTTATCCCGGTTTAAATTTGAATTGCCCGCCTAGATATTTGCATATCAAGTCCACTCAAGTTTCATTTCTTTAGCAATTAGGTCCATTTGTCTTCAATTTGCTCTCTTTTCATCCCATTTATACTTGACTTTGATTATTTCCTACATTGATAAGAAAACACATGCAATTAAACGTAAACAACCAAAAGAACTTATAATTATCCATTTTTGTGAGCCTAGATAAGTACAAAATTGTCCTTATCAAATACCCCCAAACTTGAACTATTATTCGTCCTCGAATAAACTATTAAAAACAATGTTGTGCTATAAGCAATAAGCAATAATAAAGTTCATAAATAGCTTGCCGTTGGCTTCAGATTTTTTTTTTTTTTTTTTTTTTTTTTTTTTTTTTTTTTTTTGCATAGAAAAAAACTTAGAAATCATAATGATGTTCGGGTTATAAAGTTGTAAACATGATTCCAATTAAAACATACTTGAATCGTGGGTGAGGCGGTTCATCCGATCGAACTTAAATTCTATGGAGGTGATAGTCCAACCATTTGGTCAATTTTTCCTTTCCTCTCGTAAGATACACTTCCCCAAAATAATTGTTTTCTCTCATAATTCCAAGATTTCTGGGTCTAAGGTTGTTCACATTCTTTTCTTTCTAGAGGCTGGTTGAGAAAGCTAATGATCGTGACAACCTAGGCTTATGAAGATTCTCCAATTTATGAGCACTCTTGACCAGAAATTTTCTACTAAGTAAGTCAAACCCATTAGTCATCTAATCCTCAGGTTACTTTGCAAAGACAATTTATTTTATTTTATTTATTTATTATTTATTATTATTATATATTTTTTTTTTTTTTTTTTTTTTTTTTTTTTTTTATGTTATGTGCGAACTCACCCATTAAGCTTTCTAAATGACCCATGTAATCGAGCTTTTAGCCATGACTCCCAAGTCTTTTGAACTTTAGGGCATCGGGTTCTCGAGAAACCCCTCGGGCCTTTTCACTCGAGTCAAATAGGCTACGAAAAGAGTTATAAGATATTTAGTCGTATGCGAAACTCATTCCATTAAGCTTTCTAAATGACTCATGTAACGAGCTTGAGGTCGATGACTCCTAGGTCTTTCGAACCTTAGGGCATCAGGTTTTGAGAAACCCCTACGGACCTTTTCACTCGAGTCAAAAAGGCTTCGAAATGAGTTATATAAAAATAAAAGCCTTGTTCTTTGCGTGCAATAAGTTCATACTGAGGGATTAGATTCCTAACATTCGGTCATTACTTAGTTTCCTCTAACTGGTCTAAAGTGCTCCACACAATTTTATTTTTTCGACATACACGGAATCAAACATAATCTAGATAGCCACCATCACAGTTTACTCACTACAATCACTCACTATATTGGTTATTTGTTCGAGATACGGATGATGATTTTTAGGCTTAAACAGGTATCCTATTATTTTCAACTTAAGTGCACCAACATAGCTACATATCATCGTCACTGGCCGACACAACACAATATCAGATATGATTAATTAGTCTCAGATTTAAACAACAATATAATTTGTTCACAAGTCATGGTTTAAAGCTAAAATTAAATGAAAATTTCATCATTAGCCGGCAAGGCTATTCATATCACACAAGCATGTAAACAAAATAAATTTTTTTTTTTTTTTTTTTTTTTTTTTTTTTTTTTTTTTTTTTTTGAACTAGAAAATAAAGAAAACGAACTAAGTCAACAGTCAAATATCATATCATCAAATATCATGAATATGTCAGATTGAGCAAAATTTTTAAATTTTTATCAATCAACCACCCCCAAACTTAAAACGTGCATTGTCCCTAATCGCATGTAGAATAAAGAAATACATAAAAATTTAGGTACTTCCCGGGGGTGGATCGGAGGGTGCCTGAAGAAGGAGTGTGGAGGGGTCAACTGATGGAGGAGCTGGCGTGGGTGTCGGGCGACATATCTGATCATGGAGGTCATCCGGCTTGCCGCATCTCATCTGCCAGTCGCTTGACACGGTCACGGTCGGCCGAATCCGACTACTGCTCGAGGAAGTCTCGACTCGTGGTAAACTCCATAGATGATCGAGTGTGTGCGCTGCATCCACTCGAGCCCGTAGAGTCGCCAACTCTGCCGCAGACCGTGCGGAGCTCGGTCGCAGTGGCGATGATGAGCCGTGTCTCTCCACCGACCTCTAGTAGGCGATGTAGCAAGGCGGCCATATCTCCGTGTGTGCGGCCGGCTGGGGTGCGGTCTTGGTGCTCCTCGCCAGGTGCTCGTCTGCAGCTGGGGCTGCCCCCATAACTCGTGCAGTGGCCCGTCTGGCATTCTCCAAGGCAAAGCGGTTGATAGGTCCCTTTCTTCGAAACACTGGCTCTGTCGGTGAAATCGGGACCCCCGCTGCTGCATAGATACCACTGATCAGCGCTGGGAAGATGGCTGTGTGCCTCTTGTCCGTCTGGGAAGCCAGCAAGCTGATCAGGGTGTAGATGTAACTCCCAAGGTCGATCTTCCTCCCGTGAGCCAAATGGTACAGCAGTCGAGCCCTAGCATCATTAATGGTGGTGCGATGCGTAGTCGGGTCGATGTTGTGACTCACAAACAAGTTCGGGATGAGGAGGAGAGTCCGCCACCATCTTGTGCTCAAAGTCCCTCCCGGCGGTGGCCATGCATCCGCTCGACCATATAAGAACCGGGCCACCTCGCCCATATCCCGAATGTCGGGCGAGAGGGTGAACATCGTCGAAGAGATAGGCCATAGAAATCGTCGATGACCCTCGGGTGAACATGAACCATTTGCCCCGGACCCAAGTCTGCCCGTAGTGCTCTGTCCCATGAATGTCTATCTCCTGGTTGAAGTTCGTGTAGAACTCATGGACGAGCTGGGAGTACATAGGATGTGGAGTATCGGCCACCTTGGTCCATCGGCAGACGTCAATAAGGTTGAAGAGCTCGGAATGAGGGAAGTCGTCTAGGTGCACTCTTCGCTCCCCAAAGGGACCAGTGGCTCACGGCGTTGGTGAACCTCTCTTTGTGCTCTTCGGACAAATAAAGGTGAGAGGCGGCGGTGTCTGCTGTATCGACCCGAGCTCTCTTAGAAGTGCCGCCGGTGACCTTCTTTTTCCCCTTTTCGGCGGCAGTCGGTGGTCGTTTGGGGGCCATAATCTGCAAAATGAACAAAAATATTTTAGAAGTGTATTAAAACATATATGGATCAAGATAGAACCCCCAAACTTGTTGAAACATTAGGTAAAAAATTCGACAAAAACATGATAGACGAGGCTACTTCGTGTATCGAGAAATATACCTAGGAAATTGCAAAAATGAAACGGCCAAGTGTGGCATAAAAGTGCATGATAAGGTCTACCACATAGTCAAATTTCACATGATTCCGAGGTCATTAGGGTCAAACGGATGGCGGCCGAAGTTGCTAACGGAAGCAGGCTGCTGTGGCATGCCTGTGGGCTGCCATGGCAGCCTGCAGGCCCTATGGTTACGTTTGGATTTACTTCGTGCTAAACAGGTATTCAAGGTAAATTGCACGACCCTAGTAGATGGCTTTAGTGTAATGGAATAGCCCAAGGTTAGGTTCACATCAAATTTGGCTTAAAACGTGGATGAGGCAATGTATCAAACACCTAGTATGCATTGAGAAGTTGAAAAAGGTTTGAATGGATGGGGGCAATGGAACAAAACCAAATTTTTTCCTCAACCAAATCAACTAAACCCAATTGAAAAATATTACCCAAACCAATTCAAGCCTATACTAACCAAACAATCCTTCCACATTCATCAAAAAGCATAAAATTTCCAAAAGGTAAAGCAAAAACCGAAAATAACTTAAAAAAATTTGATCTTACCGTTTAGATTCGTGTATATGGATGTGAATGAATGTTGGAATGTGTAATTTGAAGCCGGAATGTGCGTGTTCTGGAGTTGGAGATCAAGAGATGTGAAGAAATCGGATGGTGTAATAGGAAAAGTTGATTTTGAAATGAAAGGCCAAGTCCCGGTTTTTAATTGAAATGATAGTCCATGCGATCGCATGGACTAAAGTTATTGCGATCGCACGATGGTCAAAATCTGGGCAGAATGTAATCTGCCCAGTCTATGCGATCGCAGGTGTATGAACCATGCGATCGCATGGTTCAACACCTAAAATTTTTTTTTTTTTTTTTTTTTTTTTTTTTAAAACTAAAACATAACTTTAAGATATTATAAACGTGCATAAGCTAAATGACGATGATGAAATCCTCGGAATCTAAGAATTAAAACCTATTCCAAACTTTAAACCGAAACGCAAAAAACGTGCTCGAACTCCTAAAACTGAAATCATGCTGTAAATGTAAATAAAAGGGAAGAAAATGGGTTGCCTCCCATTGAGCGCTTGTTTAAAGTCTATAGCTCGACTTTGTCGCAGTGATCACTCCGGATTGCTCAACGTGGTAAATGACTTTTCTTTCGAAAAATCACCCTCCAAGTAATGTTTTAGTCTCTGTCCATTCACTTTGAACCTGCCCTTCGTGTCATGAGCCACCTCCACCGCTCCATGTGGATAGACCTTCACCACCGTGAATGGCCCGGACCACCTTGAACGCAATTTCCCAGGGAAGAGCTTGAGTCGAGAGTTGAATAAGAGGACTTTTTGTCCCGCCAAAAACTGCCGTTTTTGAATGTTTTTGTCATGCCAATTCTTGGTTTTCTCTTTGTACAGTTTGGCATTTTCATAAGCCTCGAACCTGAATTCCTCCATTTCATTCAACTGAAGCAGTCTTTTCTCACCGGCTTCTTTCAAGTCGAAATTTAACTTCCTCAATGCCCAGTAGGCTCGGTGCTCCAACTCAACTGGTAAATGGCACGCCTTCCCAAAAACTAGGCGATAAGGTGACATTCCAATTGGAGTTTTGAATGCAGTTCGATATGCCCAAAGGGCATCATCTAGTTTTCTCGACCAATCCTTCCTCGATGAACTCACCGTAAGCTCCAAGATCCTTTTCAACTCCCGGTTGGATATTTCCACCTGCCCGCTTGTTTGTGGATGGTATGGAGTAGCCACACGGTGCTTCACACCGTATTTTGCCAAAAGAGTGTCAAACTGTCTATTGCAAAAATGCTTTCCCCCGTCACTGATGATTGCCCGAGGCGTCCCGAAACGCGTAAAAATATTCTTTTTGAGAAAGTTTACCACCACCTTGCCATCATTGGTCGGTAAGGCTACAGCTTCTACCCATTTAGACACATAATCCACAGCCACCAAAATGTAAGAATTTGAGAATGATGGTGGAAACGGGCCCATAAAGTCAATACCCCACACGTCGAAAAGTTCAACCTCTAGAATGCTTCGTAGGGGCATTTCCTGCTTCCGAGATATGTTCCCCGTCCTTTGGCACCTGTCACATTTTTTACCGTCAGAGGCATCTTTGAATAAAGTCGGCCAATAAAACCAGTTTGTAGGACTTTGGTCTGCTGTTTTGGTAGCACCGAAATGACCTCCGTATGGTGAAGAATGACATTGCTCCAAGACAGTCTCCATCTCTTCTTCGTGTAGGCATCTCCGAATTACTTGATCAGCTCCCTTACGTAAAGAATAGGATCTTCCCAAAATAGTGTTTAAGTTCAAAAGAACTTTTCCTACGTTGATGATCATAATCCGGTGGTATGATATTGCTAGCAAGGTAATTCACATAATCTGCATACCACGGTGCAATCCCCAACCGCTCAATCCCAAAAATCTGCTCATCTGGAAACTTCTCATTTATTTCACCTTCCTCATTGCCTTCCGTCTGCTTTCGATTCTTGACAAGTGGTCGGCTACCACGTTCTCAACCCCTTTTTGTCTTTAATTTCCAAGTCGAATTCTTGGAGAAGTAAGATCCATCGAATAAGTCTTGGCTTTGCATCTTTTAGCAAAAGATACTTCAACGCTGCATGGTGCAGTGCACTATCACCTTCGACCCAATGAGGTAAGATCGAAATTTTTCGAAGGCAAATACTACAGCTAGTAATTCCTTCTCTGTAGTGGCATAATTCATCTGAGCGTCATTAAGAGTTCGGCTGGCATAGTAGATGGTATGTATGACTTTTGCTCTACGTTGCCCCAAAACTGCCCCAATGGCAAAGTCACTTGCATCACACATGAGCTCAAAAGGTAGATCCCAATCCGGTGGTACAATGACAGGTGCTGAGATTAGACTGTTTTTGAGAGTGTTGAAAGCTTTGAGACAGTCAACAGAAAATTCGAATTTGGCATCTTTTTCCAGCAAACTGCACAACGGTTTGGTTATTTTTGAGAAATCCTGTATGAACCGTCTATAGAAACCCGCATGTCCCAGAAAAGACCGAATTCCTTTAACTGATGTCGGAGGAGGCGGTTTTCTATAACTTTGAATCTTTGCTTTGTCGACCTCAATGCCCTTTTCTCGATATCCTGTGTCCCAACACGATGCCTTCTTGGACCATAAAGTGGCATTTTTCCCAATTCAGTACCAAGTTGGTTTTCTCGCAATTTGAAGTACTAAGGTCGATTTTTGAGGCAATCGTCGAATGATGATCCAAAAACGAAAAATCATCCATGAAAACTTCAATGAATTTTTCGACCATATCGTAGAAGATCGACATCATACAACGCCGAAATGTGGTCATGCGCGTTGCATAGGCCAAATGGCATACGCCTATAAGCAAATGTGCCATAAGGACGGTAAAGGTAGTCTTTTCTTGATCTTCCGTAGTGATATGAATCGATTGTAGCTTTGAATACCCGTCAAGAAAGCAATAATGGGAATGACACGCTAATCGTTCCAACATCCGATCGATGAAAGGTAGAGGAAATGGTCTTTTCGAGTGGCATCATTCAACTTCACGTAGTCAATACAAACACGCCATGACCCGTAGTCAATCTGGACCGAATGAGCTCGTTATTCTCATTCTTCTCAACCGTGATCCCTCCTTCTTTGGCACTACACGGACCGGGCTTACCCAAGTACTATCTCAAATAGGATAGATAATACTGCGTCAAGCGCTTTCAACACTTCACTCGGACTACTTCTTGCAAATGGGGATTCAGTCTGCGTTGATGTTGCACTGTTGGTTTATATGCCTCTTCCATTAGAATCTTGTGCATGCATAAAGATGGGCTGATACCTCTGATGTCTGCTATAGTCCAACCGATGGCTGATTTGTAATTCTTCAAAACTCGGAGTAATTTATCCTCCTGATCCTGATCAATAGAGTTCGCAATGATGACTGGAAGAGTGGATGATTCACCGAGATAAGCATACCTAAGGTGAGAAGGTAATTGCTTTAACTCGAGAATTGGTGCCTTTTGGACCGAAGGAGGCTGCTGAGGAAGTGTGGTACCCAAATCCATATATCTACTCCTTCGTTCAATCTGTTCTGCTCCTTGTAAATATCTGGCGCATTCCTCAAGGACTGGAGACTCGGAGTTTTCATCTTGAGAATGCATAATACACGCTTCCCATGGATTTGTAGGATTTTCCAAGGCAAATGTGTTAGCAGCCTCGTGATCAATGATATCGATCTGAAAGCATGAGTCAGAGGAGCTTGGATATTGAATTGCTTTGAATACGTCAAAAGTGACCTGCTCCTCATTCAATCTCAACATCAGCTGCCCTTTTTGTACGTCAATGAGGGCCCTTCCAGTAGCTAAGAATGGTCGCCCCAAGATAAGTGGCACATCTCTATCCTCCGCCATATCGAGGATAATGAAGTCACCGGGAATATGAACTTGTCCACCTTCACCAAAATATCTTCGATAACTCCACGCGTGGGCGTTTCTTGACCGATCGACTAAGCGAAGTGAAATTGTGGTTGGCTTCACTTCTCCGAGACCTAGTTGCACGAAAATAGAATAAGGCATCAAGTTAATGCTAGCACCTAAATCACATAATGCTTTTTCGAAAAAGAACTACCAACAATACAAGGAATAGAGAAACTCCCGGATCTTTTAACTTTGGCGGTAGCTTGTTTTGCAAGATAGCACTACACTCTTCAATAAGCATAATCTGTTTAGGTGCTCTTCCAACTTCCGTTTATTTGAAAGATTTCCTTCATGAATTTAGCATAACTCGGCATTTGTGCTAGAGCATCGACAAACGGAATGTTGATCTCGAGTTTCTTGAACACTTGAGAAACTTCTCGAATTGCTTGTCAAGCTTGTGTTTTCGCAGCCTCTGAGGAAATGGGATTGGAGGGACGTAAGCCGGTGGTGGAATATAAGCTGGTGGAGAGTCCTGTTCTGGTGCAACTTCTGCATCTAAATTATTTTCTCTCGCTTTGTCGGACACGCTTCCTTTTCTACACCGCCTAGTCACATGAATCTCTGTAGCGAACACCGCTCCTCGTGGTAATTGCATTTACTTGCTCCTTTGGATTGACTTCGGTGTTGCTTGGCCATGTGCCTGGTTGTCTCTCAGTCAACAATTTAGCCAACTGCCCAATCTGATTTTCCATATTCTTGATAGCAACATCCTGTCTTTTCTCGCATCTCCTTCAATTCAAATGATGATTTCTTCCACCCTCCTTTTTTCTCTTGTGGCCTCCCTTGATTTGGCGGATTCGGATATTCGTTTGTTGCCATAGGAGAAGTTTGGATGATTTCTCCATCCCGGATTGTATATGTCGTGAATAAGGGTTATTCTCGTACGGCGAAAATTCTCGAGCATATGCAACTTGCTCGGGAGAAGGCATATCAACCTTTGTCAATGGGCACTCAAAGATTGATGGTTTGCCCGCATGTCACATGCAGATTGGTGGAGACATCTGAACCATATTAGCTGAATGAGAATATTTCATCGTCTCCATCTCGCTTGGCCAATGCATCGATCTTTGCCAAGACAAGCGATTTGAGTCTACCTCATGTACCCTGCTGCTGCTCTTGCTTTCCTTTGTACCCTCATCGGCCACATAACGAATTGTTCACTCATTGTTTCATACAAATCATGGAGATCGCCGGCACCTATTTTGGATAGAGCCACCGCTGCAGAATCAATCAAGAACGATCGCTAGGAACTAGACCGAGTAGAAGTAGTGATTACAGTCGCTAAAGGAAACCCGTGGCTTGGACACTTCCCCGAAAGCGATTGCTTGAATCTCTCCCATGCCTCATGAAAGTTTTCCAACTCGGTCGTTGGAAATTGGTAATCTCGTGCTTCAACTGCTCACCCCGGCCGGAGGAAAGTACTTCAATGTGAACTTTTGGATCGGATCACCCCAAGTTGTGATGCTCCCGGTAGTGAATCTAACCATTCTCGAGCTTTATCCTTGATGTGTGTGGAAAAGCCTCATCTTGATGCCTCTTCGTTGGCGCTTGGTATTTGAAATTGCCACAGTTTCATCAAATCGAGAAATGTGGTAATGAGGGTTTTCATCTATCATCCCGTAGAAAGGCGGTTCGTTCGAACAAGTTGATCACATCGGCCTCAACGGAAGTTGTCGTGTCCATAAAGGCGGATATATAATCTTGGACCGATTTTCGACTATCGGTGGCATCATATATTCACCCATAAGAATGTCCCTCTCATTAACTTCAACAGTCGAGCTATTGGTGCCTGATTGTGTCGGCCATCTGCTTGCAACGGATTCTGGATTCGGTTATCCTCCATTGTGGCTTGCTGCTGTTGCTTCTTTTCTCTTTTTTCTCGTTGTCGTCGGTGAAAGCTCCGTTCAATTTCTGGATCTAAATCAAAAAGATCAAGATCTTTTGTACGGCGCATACACACTTAACACCGAAAAGTTAGAAAATGATAAAATTCAGCGATATCACGATGAATCGAAAATAAAGATAAAACTAAATAAAACTAAAAAGAATTGTTAAAAGCCAAATTATAAATTAACGTAGCAATTAATAAAACTAGTCCCCGGCAACGGCGCCAAAAACTTGTTGTGCGATTATAATCCCGCAAGTGGACGGATCGTGGACAAGTAATATAGTGATAAAATAAAGTGTCGAACCCACGAGGACTAGATACTAAATTACCAATTAATTTCACAACTCAAATTTTAACAATGGAAATAAACACAGATTCAAATTTGTTTTTGTGATTCTAAACTAAATTAACTATTTTGATTAAATTGAAATTCACAATAAAAAGCAACTTTGAAATATGAGAACAATTAAAGTTTAACAATACTAGGATTCACGAATCCACCGCCATTCTACTCAATTATTTGTTAATCACTTTTTAGCTTTTAATTACCCCTCGACCGAAAATCGGCGTTCCTAAATTAATCGAAAGCCTCTCTCGATGGTCAATCAAATCTATATGTTATGCGAACTTCATTATCTCTAATTAAGCTTCGAGCATAAGCACATGCATTAAAATCTCAAGATCGCCTAAACGGATTTCATAAGGCATAATAGTAATCTCTATCTATTATTGGACCCTATGTTATTCAATACCACGTGCTAAATCTATATTGAATCTCTCGACTTCAATACAGATCACAATATATTCTAATGGTGCGCAAGCATTAAAATAATAAAGAAACTGAATAAAGAATAATCAATCCACGGCAATGAATTACTAAAAAGGGAAAACTGCTAATTAATCAAAACGTGAGGTTTCATCATTCATCCTAGATAAAGTAAATTAGCCGGACATGATTTCTTCAATTAACAAAAGAATTGAATTCATCATGGTCCGGAGAAAAGAAAACAAAAAGTAAAAATACAACCCGTGATCTTCGCTCGATAATCTTTGATTCCGCCCTTGATCTTCGTTCTTGCCTTGTTTCTTGTCCTCTAAAATTCGTCTCCCGCGAAAAGTCCCTCTTCTACCTTTTATAGTTCTCTTTTTAGACCTCAAAACGTGTGTTTGGTTGTTGAGGTTAATTGACCGGTAGAATTCTATCTGAATCGAGTTTCGCAACAATTTACGCTTGATTGCCCTATGCGATCGCATGGCATATATAGTCTGCGATCGCATGGGTTTGATGTTTAACATTCTCGCCATTTTTTCCTTGCCTTGCGATCGCACCGGATAACACCATGCGATCGCATGGTTTATCTGGTTTAAATTTGAATTGCCCGCCTAGATATTTGCATATCAAGTCCTCAAGTTTCATTTCTTTAGCAATTAGGTCCATTTGTCTTCAATTTGCTCTCTTTTCATCCCATTTATACTTGACTTTGATTATTTCCTACATTGATAAGAAAACACATGCAATTAAACTGTAAACAACCAAAAGAACTTATAATTATCCATTTTTTGAGCCTAGATAAGTACAAATTGTCCTTATCACCCTTCACCTAGTTCCCATAAACTAATAGATGGCAACGAGATTTCAATCGAAAACTAATATTTATTTAAATTTAATCTTCAACGTTTAATTATATTTTCCTATTTTCATCTTATTTTTTTTGAGTCAGGTGGGAACTGTGAAAATATACCCACAAGTGATGAAAATAATCTCTTTTATAGCTTATTTGGAACAATCCAATCTGCTGTAGTTTCTGCATTCATAGAAAGAGATCCCAGTGCATGGAGATTAGAGCTTAATTTGGAGCTCTTTGTAATCATTTCAACAGTAAGAATAAGTCAATTAATTAATTTTTCCATGTCAAAAAGATTTATATGGATACAGCTAATATGTGTATGTATATATTATTTACAGGCAATTTTCAGTAGTTTGATCCGCAACAGTGTCCATATTTGGTGCATGCGTATGAAAGGCCCTTCTTTTGTGCCCATATTTAAGCCTCTGGGAATTCCCATTGCAAGTGCATTTGGCTGTTTACTGTTTGCTGATACTTTTCACTATGGAAGGTAATCTGCATTTATAAATTTCACTGCCTAAGTTTTTACGCCTCCCATCTCACACCTCCCTCACCGTGAAAACAACAAACTAAGCTTTGTTCTCGACAAATCTAATATCAGTTACATGAATTCACTTTTAGTTACTTTGATGGACAGAATGTTTCTGTTGCCCGAAATCGGGCAGTGCCCGACTCTCACAGCCCCACCAGTGAGAGTCGGGCACTGCTCGACTTCGGGCAACACATAAGTCTCCCTCTGTTTGATTTATTAATGTTAAACGTATAACAGAAGCCGTAGCAACTACGATGGGCCATGAATTTTGACCTATTCCCCCCATTTTCTAGCTTATTCTATTAAGATTACGTTATTTATTGCTTGTTCGGTACCATTTTTGGCCAAAATGGATTTTTTCATCCATTTTTTTTTACTTTTCAAAGCAAATGTGGCTGAAATGACCAAAGTGTCCTTCATTTGAAATATGTAACAATTTTGATAAAAGACAATTTGGTCATTTCACCCACATTTGCTTTGAAAAATCAAAAAAAGTGGCTGAAAAAAACCCATTCTTTGGCAAAAAATAGGTACCGAACAAGCTTATATAAAGAAAAACCTCCTTAGGTCTCCTTAAAACATGGCGCAACCCTGCCCTAACGCCACCCAAGATGATACTTATTCCGTGATCCCTGTTGAAAATCGAACTCTACTATGAGTACGTACACGTGAAAGAGGAGGAAACTAGCTTTCAATACTTAATTTTAGCGAGTTTTCTCTATTTCCTAAGCCCTAGTTTAGATAAGCTAAAGAAGTTGTTGGAAAGATGATGTGAAAGTCAATAATTAATCACATTTCATGAGACATATAACTTTTATTATCTTTTCAATTACATATTTTATTAAATTTTATCGAAATCTGCTAAAACTTTTATCAAAAGCTTTGTCAATATTTCGTACATAGTATTGTATAGGATTGAATTGTATAATAAATAAAATTTTAACTTTTTTTTTTCTTAATATTATCCATTTGATATAGTGGAAGCGTAAGAAATGAAGAATAACACGTGACCCAAGAATCGTTGATATTCCACATAAAAGTAAGTGAGATTTCGATAAAAAATAATAAAATTGTAAGAGTTTTATCTCCAAATCGATATTTTGCAGAATCAACAATATGTCAATCACATGTTATTCTTCATTTCTTATGTTTTTGCTATATAGTGCTATCCAATCCTCATTATCATACAGGCCACAAGTTTCTTCTAGTCATTTTAGTATCTGTTAAGCTAAATGCATACCCAAACATGGTGCAAATCGTGGAAATTGCTATTATTACTACAATGTCTATATTTCACATCATGCTGTCTATGAATACATCTTTTTCTTCAGTTGAATAATAGGCTTATAATTTATGCAGCATGATGGGTGCATTTGTCTGTGGAGTGGGCTACTACACAGTGATGTGGGGACAATTCAGAGAGGATGATGAAATGCACAAAACAGTAGAAATCTGTCTTCATCATCAGATGAAAAGGTCCCTCTTCTCCAAGAAGACTCACAAGTATGAAAATAAAAACCCTAATTAATTAGGCCAAAAATCATGCAAGGTTATGATTTCTCATGTGAATAAAACAGTATATAAAATTGGAAGGGTGTGTTTTTCAGGGTCCTCAATCTTAAATTTGAGCAATACATGTACAGTTGCTCATTTAACAAATCTTGTTTCGGGGTTCAATGCACATATCTGTAATTTTAATAAGACATGGGCCCTTTTTTCTTTCATTTTGGAACCTATAAGAAGTCAAGGGCTCGAAGAAAAATGTCCCGTGGCATGTTTGTTAAGGAGGATTACGTAGTACTAGAGAGTATTAATTAAAATAGTAAAAATATTACTATTCAAACATGTATGCCGATTGTTAGAGATTTGTAAATTCATAGGGAATGCTTTCATATTTTCTTTTTTTCTTTTTGTAATTATGCATGGTGGGTGGGTTTGTATTCAATAAGTATTTGTATAAATATTTGTTCAATTAACAAAATTGTAAATAATTATTATTATTTATTGTGATATTTTCACGAGTTTCAGATTTTCGTGTTTATCATTTTGGTTACCTGCTTAGGCGATTATTTTCCCAACAACTACTATATTATAAGTTCCATAATAGTAGTAACCAAACAAAAGAGAGGAGATAAAATAATTAATTTAAATTTCTATCTCCACAATTTCAACACGTCCATTTACGTGCAAGCCCGATTAAAATTCCACGAAATGCTTGAAACATACACATATTTCATAAATGATTGATAGCGAAATTTGATATCGAGATTTTTATTGCTGTAATACCATGTTGAATTACCACATATATCCAAAAAGTTCTAAGAGAATGAGAACAAACAAATTTATTTATTTAAATTTTATTTTTTACGCTAATGAAATGACGTAGTAATATAGGTAACAATATGTGACATGGGTTTACAATTTATTTACTAGATCAATCTTAATACAAATTAAATTGAGGAAGTTAAATTGAAACAACTTATAATTACTATCACCCTTATAATTATAAATTAAAGAAGTAATCTTACTATAAATTTAAGTGGATTTGCCAAAATTGATCAAGTAAAGAAGCTTAACCCCTATTTTATGATCCTATTTGTAATATATTTATAGATAATTACTTGCAATTAATTCGTGGAAGTTCTTATGATATTCTTGTTCAAGTAAAATGTACAAATCAATTTAAATGAATTGTACAAGTCCCAAACCTAGAAATGTAATATCTCAGGCATGCAATTTTCCATTACTTACATTCTAGATGTTTGTATTTTCCATCCTCAAAATTTTATTTTTCTTTAAAAATAATTAACAAGTTTAGAGTAATTAACACAATATGTATTTATCAGTGATGTTCTCTATTTATATTTTGTTTCCAAAACAATTTACATCTTCTCTTAAAATCAACTAACACATTTGAATACTTTTAACATAATTGCATATCACAAGCATTTGCATGTCTGGTACACAATGTGTTACACATATGTATCAAACATGTGTGATAAGTGTAATTTATACAGTTATATTAACTCCTTAATAAAGATTTTTGTATGATTCTAATTATTTTAGAGTAGATATATATAGAGTTTTCGTTCATTTTCGTGATTGTAAGATGAAATCCCCAAACTCGAATCAAATTAGTGAAATAGCAAGTAAATAAAAAGAAATTGAGAATTTAAAGTGAATAAAAATCAAATATTGGAAGATGAAAAATAAAATAAAATCAAGAAGTTTAATTAAATGTTTTGAAGTGATAAACAATAGTTGAAGCGAAGGATAAAATACAAGCGAATTGAGAAATCTTCGACCAGAGCTTGTGGGGAAATTAGAGTACAAATTTTGGTACAAAAATATCTACAAAGAAAATGATATATCATTAGAAAGACAATTGAATTACAAGTCCAACGCCTTTTACGGATTGTAATTTGAATTTTTGGACGAGAAGTTATGGCCGTTTGAATATAAGTCACCGATGGACCACTCTCTATCCGCTCGAGGGGGCCTTCACTTAAAAATCTGCCTCTCTCTATTTGTTCGAGCTGGTAGAAAGCCCACTTGCGCGGATGACACAGAGGGGCAGAACTTGAGTTATTTTAAGAATCGTTTAGGGGCTATTTTGAGGAGTCTCGACACGAATTTTTAGATCTAAATTGACACTTATATATACAAAATTCTTATACTTCATAGGGGTTGAATTTTGGGAGAAAACAAAGAGACAAAATACAAGATTTTCACAATAATTTATTCTTCCGGGCAAGATTATTGGATTTTAGAAAGAGAGAGTTGTGAATCTTGGGTACTCTATTGAAGACATTCAAATGGGACAAAATTAATATTCAACATTCTTCTTGTAATCAAATATTATGGGTGATGTGTTGTAACTCAATTATGATAGGCTCAATTCTTTTGTGCTAGAGATGATGATGTAAACCATTAATTGCTACTTTTATTCAATAATTCTCCTTTCTAATCTTAATTTATGTTTGATTGATTGGTATCAAAGTTTTAATTATTGTTTGAATGAATGATCAACTCTTGAACATGTTTGTAACCTATTTTGCTTCCGAAAGGTTTAGGTTTAGCCCATTGTTGACAACCAACACAAAGTTGTACACGAGTTAAGAATAATCTTCTACGTTTTATACAATCGAATTTAATAATCTTGATATTAAATGCACTTTTATATATTTAAATTCGAAATGAATATTTTGAGTCGTATATGAAAATAGATGTAATTTTATTCGGATGAGATTATTAAATAAATTAAGATTATCGATTGGCAAATAAAGCATAAATAGGATTAGAAGTAGGATTTTGGAAATTGAAATGGATATTAATGGTGGAGTTGGATTGCTAGCATAACTCATTTACTTGAACTTTCTTTGAAAACTATATTTGCTCGTAGTTTAAATCATAGTCATAATATAGGCGTAATTATAATCACTTCATTCGATCACTTATTGTGTGTATTCAATTTAAGTTCGAATTGATCAAAATTAAGCTAAAATGTAAATCCTCGTGGAAATGATACTCTTTTACTCATTTTTAGTATTACTTGTTAAGGAACTCGTACGCTTGCGAAATTTCACCGAACAAATTTTTGGCGTATGTATATAAAACATGCGCACATACAAAATGTGTCCATGCACGTGTGGATGTCTACACATACATATAACATAATCATCAAACTGACAAATGACCTAATAGCTCGTCTCCAATGTATGTTTTTGACGTATGTCGTCTCAACCTATCAAGTCCTAGATCTATCACTAGAAATATTAAACATGTTTGGGTCGAGCCACAACATTAGAGTGCATGTCTTAGGCATAAATCAGCATTACAACACCATTTGGTTTTCATTTGTGAATTTAAATTAATTATAAGATCTTGGCCTTCACCCGGTTGCTAACTATACAAAATGTTGACCCCTAATCCTATTTGGATTCCAGATCAACATTGAATCATCATCCTTTGCTCCAGGTGTCCTCTTCCTGCACACTTAACAAAAGATTTTCAGCTTACATAGGCAGCCAAAGTGGCTACCATATGCGCTTCGACGCTCAAGTTAGAACTCATGCCTCAGCCGGACTGATTGAACTTAACCATTATGCTTCAAAAGAAAGATTTGTATAAATTGAACTTGCTAATTGAATAAAAAACTTACACCCCATACGGTTTTGTTCCTTATTTATAGTGGGAGTTTAGATGGGCAAAGAGCTTCTAGTTCCTACACGTGGGTGATTGACTTGTGTCTTTCAATGGGTCATTGTCGCCATTTCTCTATGTGTTTGAATTTGTGTTTGTAGGCAGTCACTTCTTCCCATTTACACTATTTATCTCTGATAGAGGAACATGGCATCATTATAGTTGTCCCATCAATCAGCCATGTCCGTCCAGACCTTACTTAATGCTCCGGACTGCCTTTGTTAAGCAGTTTGGATAAACTTAAGGCACTTTCTAGGTGTTTCTAGGTGGTCAGTCTCACTCGAAGATGAGTTGGCAAGTAACTTTACACATCATACGCCATTTGGATGCGTTATTAAGAGGCGTAACAATAGTCCCCTAAACCTAGGACTTAGTCATTCATGCAAGTCCATGGGTTTATGTAAAGCCAATAACACTGCAACATATCTTCCGGTGCTTAACCTAGTAAACTCTTGTACTGGGGCTTTTTTTTCTAAGTTAAATTGGTAGGTCCGGAGCACGGCTTTATGCTGAGAGACTATACCTTGGAGCTCAAAGGATCAAATGCAAGGTATGTAGCATAAACTCAGAAGTGACCATTAAATAGCTTAAACTCATAAGACTCTAGTAGCATAAACTGTGTTAACCCAGAAGTGACCATTAAATAGCTTAGTGGGTTACATGCTAATGAAACATCGTGTATTCCTAAGATTAATGGATGCCTTGCAATGATGGCACCTGGGGAGTGAGAAAGTAATGATGTGGACTACGCCATTTAATGAGTTCCCAACTGATGCCCATACGCACGCGTGTGTATAACGCACATGAGAATCTAGAGCGCTAATGCTTTTAAAGTTTCGCGGTTTTCATTTTCTACGGTTCAGATTAAAGAACATGTGGATAGCCCAGATGTGTTGGGCGAGGATCTGGATGGTGGATATGGAGTACAACCTCCTATAAGAGGTTAAAGGCAAACCATATCTAACCTTTTCACGTTCATCTGAAATCTGAAAGCATTCGAAAAGAGTTTAATCTTGTTTTAAAGCCAAAAAGAATTAAGTGTTTTTCAGTCAAGGCAACCCACTTAATCCTTTCGAGTTCTCAACCGCACATTTAGGCGACGTTATCCTCTGCATTGCGAGACCATCGATCGAAGCCTCTCCTATCTTGAAAGGTACATTTCTACATGACTCAGTGTGTGTGTTTACTTACATTCTTCCATTCTTTTTGTATTTTAATTTTTACTTATTTCTTTTATTTCAAAAGAGGTACAAATTTTCACCACCATAAGATGGTGATAGTGATAGTGGTAGTAGTAGTTTGGAAGAGATTGGGAGGACTGCTCCGAGGGAGATAGTAGTTATGGCGAGCCTCGTTAGGGCTATCTCGTGCTATTTCAAAATGGCCTTCAATGCCAACTATTTTAGACTGATTAGAAAAAAAGAGGGTTGAACAATTTACTAAAGTAATAAATTTGGGTGATTCTGGAAGCGAAGTAGATGGGACTACACTTATGATGGCCAAATTAACGTTGGAGGAAGCTTGCTAATTTGCAAAGGCAAAAAAAAAAGAAAAGAAAGCTTAAGGCTAAAGAAAGGCAAATGGGTGGCTGGACCTTCCGGGGTGATGAATCCAGGAGATTGGGGTAGGGTTAGTCTTAGGACCCACAGGGTGAATCTTGGGATAACACCCAAGGAGATGGACCGGGTAGAGGAGTGGATGGAATACGTTAGGAAGCTTTCTGAGAGGCACGAGAACCTTGATTCCAACCCTAGTTATTGGGCATGCAACAAATACCCTACTGAGTTAATTATGCCTAAATTTACGAAATTTAGGAGTAAATATAGGATACCCGAAGAGATTAGGCTTATTTTTTCCTCAAAAGCGAGATAGGCTTTTGCGACCACTCTGAAGGCCGGTAGTCAGTAATGAGCAATGCCTTAGAGTGCGGGATGAGACTACCCCTTCATCCCTTTTTCAGGGCATTACTTAGGAGCTATAACGTGTGCCCTTACCAAACTTCTCCTAATTTCTGGACCCAAGCCGTAGGAACTTGGCTTTTATGGTTAGAGGTAAGCTCGGATTACCTTATGCCTCTTTATGTCTTCCATAAAACCTAAGGAATGGGTGAAGGACTGGTATTACCTTACACTTAGAGGAACACATAGCCCTGTCATCACCGGCCACCCCTTTTCTATCAAATACTAGAGGAGTTAGTAGTTTTGGGTCGCGGGAGAATGGCAATGCTTGCGTAATGATCCAGTCTCAGAGATTACAGTCACGTGAACCCTATCTCATCGGCATGAGTTTAATGGCTTATTCATATGCATGTCAATGTGTTCATATTTCCGACCCATCTAATTGAGTTCAACCAACTTGCAAGAGATGTGCCCAAATCACTTCATCGATGAATAGGGACTTTGATGTGTTAGGCAAGCTTTACGCTTACAATGGAGATTTCTCCTCTATCATCTCAATGAAATTATTTTTAAGAGTATATTTGATTGGCACCAATTCTATGGAAAATGTCACATTCGAGGAAAACAATTCCTACTTTGGTTTTTGATACAAAGGTGGAAATGGAAAATGAATTCTATGGCACAACCACTTTAAGCTTGTTTTTGGCCAATTCCATAGAAAATATTTTCTTATGGGTATGGTTGTTTTTATTTTCTAACTTACATGGAATTTTTTTTCTTTTCTACCTTTGTCAATCAAACACACCCTAAGTGCTTATATTATAACTTGTAGGTGAATGCGTGGATAAAAAGTGGGTTGTAAGTTGTGGTTCTTATTAAATGTGTGAATAAAAAGTATGTTTGACTATTTTGATCAGCTAAAATTATAATTTAAATAGTGGTAAACATGTGCTTAGGCATACATTTTTAGTTTGTTCACTATGGCTACACTGGGTAATCTAACAATTTGTTCGCTCCTCAGGTTCGAATACTCTGCCGATGATTTGCCTGGTTGGCTTAGCAAAGAAAGAAAATTCCTCTGGTTGTGAGGGAGAAAGAAGCTTATAAGAATCAAAGAAGGCATTGGCCGGCCTAAGCCTCAAATCTACAGAGCATACATCCACCACTACGGACCCTAAACAAACAAATCTTGCACCATCCATGTCTACTCAGGGCATGCAACTGATGGTGTAGAAGCAAGAAGTAGGGAAAAGTCAACATGATAAGGGGCCTGTTGGGGTAGAAAAAAGAAAATGTGGAAAATCTTCTACTTCTACCCGGGAGCCCGGAGCATCTTCCAAGCGCTCATCTAGGGATGAGGAGGACTTGGAAGTTTTGGAGGATGAGGGCCTCATTAGGAAGGCCAAAAAACCAAAGACTGCATCATCCAAATCCTCCCCAAAACCAACCATTCGGGGACGCAGAAAAGCCCCATCATTCATGAGGTGACGGACCCCCATTGGCCTAAGAAGGAGGGACTATGATCACTCGGTCCACATAAAGAAAATCCTAGAAGGAAGGCCGTTCGATATTAGTTTGAGGTTTTGAGCATACTTCCAAATCATCTTCAACGGGTGATCGTCACCGTTGACTCCTTTTGGACTAATGTCCGGGCGTCTTACTCGCTAAGTCGTCTCAATGCCAACTTAAATGCTACCAAGGCCCTTGCTGCTTGGTCCTTGGTCTTGATTAAAGATTCGAAGGTCAGTGTCCGGGACCTCGAATTAAACAAAAGAAACGAGGACACTGCCATCCGAAACACATAGAACATAATAAATGATCGGGATCACTTCAAGGAGTGGACCACTTGGCTGCAGGGGTCCCTTAATAAATTGAAACGAGAACTTAGGATCGTCACCAAGGAGAAGGATAAGCTGAAGGCAGACCTACAAACTGCTGAGTCTGATGTGGTCAAATTTTCCAAGAGGTATGACCCTACCACTATGGCTCATGAGTTAACAGCCAAGGTCTTGGAAGAGGCAAATGAGCAGAAGAGGAGTCTGGTCGACTAGGTGGTAGAGCTGGAGAATGCCCTAGACTCTCTGAAGGCCGAATTCTTCGGCCTTAAGGATAAAAATGCTGAATTGGAGCAGGGTAAAGAAGAAGTAGTAAGGGAAGGGGTGGATAATTTCAGAAATCGGTTTGAGTTCACTCATGATTATGAAAATCTCCAATCTTTCTTCGTCAACTTTGGAGCTCGACAAGTGCTTTTAGAGTTTGAAGGAACTCTATCCTCTTTAGACCTTTCTTCAATAGAAACTGACTACCCTGCTCCGATAGAAGTAGAAAAAGAGGCTGCCCAACCACCGACTGAAGGAGTGTAGGATAAGGCCTTGTTTTTTGTTCTTTTGAGAAAATTCTTGTAATTGTTTTCTTGTTTTTTTGAATGAAATGCCAATTTTGCTTCTCAATGTGTGTGGTTCGGTTTTTATGCATTGTTTAAATTCTATTTGCTAAATTCATAGTATAACTTCCTTTTAAGTCAGGACACTTGGGCATTTTTCGATGCAATCTAACTTGACTTAACCTACATCCTTAGTAAGATAACGTTTTGAAATTAGTTGATCTTCCAAGTATTAGTGCTTCGCAGGAATGCATTGAAGCATTTCTCCTATGAACTTCTATTATTATTAAAGAACGCCCGACTTAATTGGATAGCGAGAACAAGTATAAAGGCGCTTCTTGTTCTTAGATTGTTTGTATTAAAAAAAACAAATACACCAATAAGTGTTAGCACTCCAGACGTTAGAGGGAACCAAACCGATCTAAGTGTGTTATCGTTACTTCATGTATTTCTTACCAATTTTAATCGCCTTAGGCGCTTCAACAATTTACCACTCATATTATTTTGAACTTTCCGATCATCGACCGATTTAGTCTATAATTGAGAAATTGATGTACGTAATTAATGAAGTTAATAATTGTGTTCCAACATTAAGTCCCCGAAAACTTGAAAGTGATCAACCAATAATCGATGCTTATTAATCTGGACTATAAGAGATCTTTGTTTTGCACGTTTGATATCTTCGATTGATGACAAAAGAGATAGATATTCTTTTAGGGTCATTTTGTTTTAAGGAGGTGTCCATCACATTATGGACTCAAATATCCAGGCATTATAAACAAAATATTAAAGTAATTAGAGTCAGTTGAATACACAAAAAAAAAAAATTTTCTGGTAGTATCTACGAAGATGTTCCGCGTTCCAGGGATACTGCAGCAATTTGCCTAACTGATAATCTATTTTATATGTTCCTAGGACAATCTCAACTATGACTTTGTAAGGACCTTCCCAGTTGGGGCCTAAGGTGTCCACACCGAGCTCTTAAGAGGATATAAACACTTTCTTTAGGACCAAGTCCTCTACTTGAAATGAGCAAATCTTCACCCTTTTATTGTAGCAACGTGCCATCTTCTGCTGGTAATGCTTCAGCTTCATTTGTGCATCATCTCTCTGCTCTTGGAGGATATCTAGTTCAGCCTTTCGACACCATTCATTGGAGATTTCCTCGAAATGGATTTGCCTATGAAATGGTAGTCCAACCTCTATAAGACACATTGCTTTGACTCCGTAGGCCATATAAAATGGGGTTTCCCCAGTAGCGGTTCGGGAGGTAATGCGTATTTTCCATAACACCTAGGCAGCTCATTGACCCATGATTCCTTTGCAGATTGTAGCTTCTTCTTCAATATGTATTTGATGGTCTTATTCATTGCCTCTACTTTACCATTAGCCTGGGGATGGTGCGGGGATGAAAAATGTTGTTTTATCCCCAAGTTGTTGCACAATTCTTCAATCTTACAGTTTCTGAACTGCCTGGCATTTTCTAAGACTAATGAGCGAGGTACACCAAACCGGTAAATGATATTCTTCCAGATAAACTTTGAGGTATTTGCTTATATGATTTTCATCATGGCTCGTCTTCAACCCACTTAGTGAAATAATCAATAGCGACAATTGCATAACAATGATTACTCCATCCTCGAGGCATGAGACCGATAATGTCTATTCTTCATTTATCAAAGGGCCATGGACCTGACACGACCTGTAAATCACGTGGAGTTTCCCTGTGCCACGTAGGTGAAGTGTTGGCACTTGTCACATTTGCGGACAAATTTTAGAGCATACTTCTTAAGATTAGGCCAGTAATACCATTGCTTGAAGATTTTATGGGTCAATGAAACAACCTCTCAATGGTTGCCATACACCCCTTCATGGATTTTCCTCATGATATAGTCCGCCTCATCCACCCCTACGCATCTCGAGGAGCTAAAAGAGTAGCCCTTCTTATAGAGCACCCCATCCTGGATAACGAAGCGGACTGAAAGCCTCTGCACCTTTCGCACTTTGTCTTTGACCCCTGGAAAGACCTGATTTTCTAAATACGCGATAATGGGCTTCATCCATGAATCTGCACTCTCAATGGTGAAAACATTATCATCTTGCTCTGTAGTGGGATCAGAGAGGAATTCAACCTAGACGCATCGGAGGAGGTCTAAGTCTTTACTACTGGCCAGTTCTGAGAGTGCATATGCACTGTAGTTATTGGTCCTGGAGATCTAGATCAACTAAAAACTATCAAAACCCGGTGCTAGGTTTTGCACCTTCCCGAGATAAAAAGCCATATTCTTATCTTTCGCCTTAAAATCGCCTTTTACTTGGCTGACGACTAGTTGAGAATCACTGCACACGACTACAATTTTGACTTGTAAGGCTTTAGTAAGCCTTTAATCAAGCCAAGGGGGCCTCATATTCAGCTACATTGTTGGATACCTTAAATCTGAAGTGCAAAGCACTGTGCAACTTGTGTCCATTTGGACTAATCAACATTATTCCTGCACCAGCTCCAGACTCACGTGCAGATCCATCCACAAATAGTTTCCAAGGTTGGGAAGACTCAATTTGGTCAATAATTTCTAATTTTGGTGCGTGGGGGAACTCGGCCACAAAATCAGCCAAAGTTTAGCCTTTGATAGCACTCTGGGGTTGGGCCGAATGTCAAACTAGGTCGGCTCTTTTCCTGAAGCATCAGGTTTCTGTAGTACTTGTCTTAGTGGAAAATTGGTGATTACCGAATGGTGTGTGACCGAAAATAAGGTCTTAGCTTTCTTGATGTCATTACTAAGGCCAATGCGAGTTTTTCTATATCCGGGTAGCGTGCCTCAACCCCAGTAAAACTCTGCTCACATAATACACGTCTTTAGCGATGATTACTTTCTTTCTTGGTGAGTCTTGCACTAAGCGCCTCTTGAATGCAACTAACTACAACAATAGAGGTTCTTCCTTGATGGATTTTGACAAGAGCGAGGTCCTTTCGAGATACCTTTCAAGGGCATGAAAGGCGTCTTCACATTCTTCGATCCATTCGAACTTCTTCTTCCTCTTCAACTCCTTGAAGAAAGGTAGGCACTTATCAATAGATTTCAAAATAAAGCGACTTAAGGCTGCAACTCGCCCGGTCAGACTCTGCATCTCTTCTGGAGTCCGATAGGAGCTCATTTCAAGTAGGGACTTGATTTTCTCAGGATTGGCCTCAATTCTCTTCGGTTTATCATAAACCCTAAGAACTTTCCCGAGGTTACAATCAAGGTGCATTTAAGTGGGTTAAGCTTCATTCGTATTTTTGCAATATGTCAAATGCCTCTCCTAAATGCTTGATGTGATCTCCTCGCACTAGGCTTTTGACAAGCATATCATCGACATAACCTCAATAGTTTTGCCAAGTAATTTAGAAAACATTTATTTTACTAACCTCTGGTATGTGGCTCTGGCATTATTCAAACCAAATGGCATAGCTTTATAACAATACAGTGACTTATCCGTGATGAAGGAAGTATGCTCTCCATCTGGAGAATACATGGAAATTTGGTTATATCCAAAATAAGCGTCCATAAAGCTAATCATCTCATGCCCAGCGGTGGTGTCAACCAACTGGTCTATGCGAGGAATGGAGAAACTATCTTTTGGACACACTTGGTTGACGAAAAGTCGATGAAGGCCCTCATCTTCCCATTTGACTTTGGCACCAAGATGGGGTTGAAAACCCACTTCGGATAACAAGACTCCTTTATGAAGTCATTTTTCAACATCTTCTACACTTCTTCTTCCAAGGCCTCATATTTTTGGGAGCTTATAGGCTATCGTTTACTGCTTTGGTGCCTGGGTTCTTATCATCTATTTGTAACTTGTGACATGCAATATTTGGATCAATACCTACCATGTCCCCATGCTTCCATGCAAATACATCTAAGTTTCTGGATAAGAACTTCGTTAGCTGGTATTTGAAATCATCTGGGGATTCACTTTTCACTTGCAACTCTTTGGTGGAATTGGCGGGGTCCGCAGGAAAGCATTCTAGCTTCTCCACCGGAGATGTTTGAGGTTCGGCCTCCACTATCGTGTGATCTAAATCATCAGGGTCTTCCAATTCTTTCATGAGCTTATCTTTTTCCGTTGGTCCAACATCCATTCTTTTAGGATCTGTGGGAGACTCCCCCATCTCAACATCAATTACATGGACTTTCTGATCCACGAACTTCTTCATAGCATTAGTATAACATGCTCTAGACTCAGATTGATTTCTCCTCACAGTAGCGATCCCACGATCTGTGAGAACTTCATACATAAGAATTTGGTGTGTGTCATAGCACCTAAGTCAATGAGGATTGGCCTTCCAAGAACACTGTGGTATGAAGAACTTTTATCAACTATCAAATATTGTATGGGAGTTCTGACGGTAGTTGGTGTCTTCCTCATTTGCCATCAAGACAATAGTTCTCTTGGGAACAATAGAGTCCCTAGTGAATCCATAGATGGGATTTGCTGCTAGGATCGAAGAGGTTTCTATACCCATCTTATCGTACGTTGCTCTGTAGATAATATTAATAGAGCTCCCATCGTCCACCAGCATCCTCTCCAGGCCATTTCTAGCCACCACAACTCGGATCACCAGAGCATCATTGTGGAAAAAGTACATCCCAACTGCATTGGCATGGGACAAATTGATGGGGCCATTTCTTCTTCTTCCCACTGGATGGGTATGTAGGTGGTAATTTGCATTTGCAAGCTCCTTAGCTTTACGAACATATCTCTTCTGAGAGTTATTTGAATTTCCACCGGGATGGGTCCCCCTATAATGGTGTCACTCTCGCGGATAGGGGGTTGGACTGGCTGATGCAGCTGGTTTCTGTCTGGCCTCTCCATCATTGGAGCATTCTTTATTTCTTGGTTTCGACCTCGGTTCCTTCATCCGATTTTTCTTCCTTGCCTTTCGTTCATGGCGTCTTGGCATTGTTTACGACGTAGCTCATTAGACTGATAGGGAGAGTTGTTACTGCCTCTGTTTTCTCATACAGATGGATGATCTTTCTTATACGTTCTCTGTTCTACCAGTGTTTGTATGTCACGACAGTCTTCTGTTCTATGCCTGTAAAACTTGTGATAGGCACAATAAGGTCCGATAAATGGTATTTTGGACTTACTAAAGCGTGCTTGTTCAGTAGTCACCCTCTGATGTGGAGCATTCAACCCAGCATGCAAGTTTGGGATAGCCTCTGTGATCTCAATAGCATAACTAGATCCGATCTAAGAAAATGGACGCTAGTCCCTGACGATGTCCAGCCTGGTGGCGTGCTCTTCTTCCAATGGTTTGGCGTTCGCCTGCCCTCCATGATTGTAACGTTGTTGGGCATGATTATCTCTAGCCCTTGCCATTTCTTCAGATATTATCTCTTATTTCATTAGGTCTACTAAAGTATTGTAGTCTCGGGATTTCTGGCTCCAAACATCCCTCCAGAACATACTACTCATGTCCAACACTCCTTTGAGTATAGAGAACATTTCTGCCTTTGATATTTTCGTAATTATACATTTCCTCATTGAAGTGGGCTAGATAGCTTTTTAATGACTCATTCTTTCCCTATCTCAAGTCCTACAGGTGCTGAAAGGAGAGTTTTTCGGGCCTTAATAACACAAATCCGTTCTTGAAAGCTGTTTTCAAGTCCTTCCAACCGTGATTGCTTCCATGAAAAAGTTTCTTGTACCATCCGAGCGTACTTTTCTCTAATTTCAGGGGGAAGGCTTTGCAATTAAGGGGTGGAGTTGCTCCAGAAATACCCACCCATGCTGTCATTATAGTTTAAAGGATAATTTTCAATTTTGGTCCCCAATCTTTCAAATCTGTAACTAATATACCCCTAACCAATATTTTTAGCACCTGGCATCCCCAACCTTTGTAGTTTGTTATAAATCACGTCTCCATTGGCATATTTTGATGGATTTTCCCTCATCTTTAAATATACAAAAATAAGAAAAAGCTAAAAACAAAAAAATAATAATGAAAATTACAAATGAAGTTCCACAACTTTTAAAAAAAAATACAAAATAACTTCATCTTATCCAAAAACCTATCCCAAAGTGAAAATTACCCCAAAGTGCACATCTTCTCCAAACACAATAGATTCATCAATTCTAGAAGAAAATATACCTAACCCGACTATTGAAGATGGAGCCCCGAACGAAAGTGCGCCAAAACTCAAGATGCTGAAGAAGACGACCAGCAGAAAATGGTTTGACCAATAGTACAGACAGGGATTTCTCCAGAGGCAAAGAGGAGACGACCAGCAGAAAACGGAGGTCCAAGTGGGATTCTCCACCTAGCGAATCGAGCAACAATGGGGTTGGCACTGGAGAAGTTGATAATAGTAGGGGGACTGGTGTGAGGAAGCAGAAGTTTAGGTGGGCTGATGAAGAGCCCAAGCCTGTGATATGCCTGATTTCATGAAGGATTTCACTAGAGGTATTGAATTTGATCCCGATATTCATGCTTTAAATAGTAGGTTACTTGAAATTAGTCGAAAATTGCAATCTGGGTTGCCTTTGGATGAACGCCCTGAGGGTGCTAGGTCCCATAGATCTGGATTTGAATTTAAGAAGATGAGTGGTGTTGGCTTCGGGTTTGTTCGACAGTGAAGGATGCCGCCATATTGTCTTTTGCTTGGGAACTCTTGGACATAGTGCCCCCACTTACGACATTGAATGTTTTCCACCAGATTGGATCAATATTGAAAGGTTGACGGCAGATTTGTAGGCGGCGCGAGATTCGCCACCACATCACTGCAACCCTAGTGTTCCATATCGTGAGGTTATTTGCATTTTAGAGTAGGTTTTTTGGGAAGATAAAGTTATTTTGTACTTTTTAAAAGGTATGGAACTTCATTTGCATTTTTTTATGTTCTTGTTGTTTTAGCTTTTTTCTATTTTTGTTTATTTAAAGAGGAGGGCAAATCCATTAAAATATATCAATGGAGACGTGATTTGCAATAAATTGAAAGGTTGGGGATGCCTGGTGCTAAAAAAATTAGTTAGGGGTAGATTAGTTACAGATTTGAAAGGTTGGGGACCAAAAGTAAAAAATACCGTAGTTTAAAAGATGGTCATCAGAATCCCTTGTCCCCCATATTTACCAATTTCAGGCATTTCGAAATCATGAGGACTAAGCATCGGCATATCCCCTTAGAAAAAGGGCTTATCTCCTCATCATCATCTATCTTATATGATTGGAGCTAGGGATGGGAGACCATTACATGGGATAGAGCCTTTCGATTTTTTCGTTCTTCTTCGGTGGTTCTTGCACCGGCACTCTAGTGGGTGACATTTACATATAAGCCACTTGATACTTCTTCAAGGCAGAGAGATGTGTTGCTCGCCCTTCTGTCTCTTCTATTTCTAGGAGGTCTACTCTCTAGCTTGTCAAATACAATCGGAAGGTCGAGATGGTTACGGCTCCCCGGAAGTAGCTAAGAGAAAGGTTTGGGTTCACGTAATTTTCATCCATGTTGTACCTCTGATTTTTGTGCTGGAATGAATCCATCTCTTAATTTTTCAAATGGGGATCTCTTGATGGGTTGACGAGGTATATGGGTGGTGATCCCGCTCATCCTCATTCACATAATAATTTTTGTAGACCCCAGGTTGATACGGAGGATATACAGGTGAGGTAGGAAGCACAAACCCTTGTTGTAGGTAGGCATTAAGAACAGTAGTCTGAGATGCTTGTTGTCTCTGCATTTCTAACATTTAGGCCGCCATAAGCTCCATGTTACGAGCCAGGTGTGCCCTAGAGTGCTTCTCTCGTCTCAGTGGTTGTGCAATTTCAAGAGCTTCTCCAACTTCTCCATTCGACCGTTCATTAGTTTGCCTAGGATGAGTATCCTGTCACCATCACTCATTACGTAAGTTCTTTATCTGAGCTAAAGGATTTTATTGGAGTTTGCTCTTCTCCTTTTATACAAGGCGGATCTTTCTCACTAGTTCACCTGGGACTAAATTTTCCTTTTCTTCAAAGGACAATCCTCACAAATATCTTGCTTTCGGCTTGATTCATCCTTTTTCAAATGGGGCTTTCACAATAATGAGACTTGGGCCAAGTATTTTCTTTTTCCAAAGGATAATATTACAACAAAGTAACTAGAACTAAATTTCATCTTTTTTTTTCAAAGAAAAAGTTTACAATCATAATATTTGAACCAAATTTCACCTTTTTTCAAAGGGAAAGTTTACAACCATAACACTTGAACCAAATTTTACCTTTTTTCAAAGGAAAAGAGAAAAAATTTACAACATAAGGATTTGAACTACAATATCTCATTTTCAAGGGATTCAAGAAATCTTTCAAACGCCTACATAATTAGATCATCGACAATGAGCTTTCTTTTTAACATTAAGGGCTTTACCCTCTTAGTTACGGAACCAAACATTCCTATACTTTTGAATTGTTTAAGCTTCTTCACGTGTTTCCTCGTGATTTTCAGTGTTCGTTCCCACAGACGACGCCAAAATGTTGACCCCCAATCCTATTTGGATTCCAGATCACTATTGAATCATCATCCTTTGCTCCATGTATCCTCTTCTTGTACATTTCACACAAGATTGTCATCTTACATAAGCAGTCGGAGTGGCTACCATATGCACTCCAACGCTCAAGTTAAAACTTATGCCTCAGCTGGACGGTTTGAACTTAACAATTATGCTTCAAAAGAAATATTTGTATAAATTGAACTTGCTAATTGAATAAAAAACTTACCCCTTATACGGTTTTGTCTCTTATTTATAGTGGGAGTTTAGACGGGAAAAGAGCTTCTAGTTCTTATACGTGAGTGATTGACTTGTGTCTTTCAATGGGTTACTGTCGTTGTTCCTTTATGCGTCTGAATTTGTTTTTATAGGCTGTCACTTTTCCCCATTTACACTCTTTGTTTCTGACAGAGTAACATGGCATCATTATAGTTGTCCCATCAATAAGCCAATCAGCTACGTTAGTCTAGTCCCCAGTTAATGCTCTGGACTGCCTTTGTTAAGCAATCCACATGAACTTAAGGCACTTTCTAGGTGTCGCTAAGTGGTCAGTATCACTCGAAAATGAGTTGGCAAGTAATGTTACACATCATACGCCATTTGGACGCATTATTAAAAGGAGTAACACAAAACATCAACTCCGATGTATCTTTTCACCTACAAAACATAATTTAGCAGCACTATATTAAACTTTTGTGTTGCTGTTAGAATTGTAGAGTTCATTTTGAGTTGAATCCTCTTAAACTCACTACTATAGATGTGTCAAAACGAACGGTCCATCTATACTCGCATTTCTCTTGTAACTTATTTTATTTTTATTTTTCAAACAAATAACTTTTTTTAATGTTTATAGGGCCATGTGGTCCATCCAGCCTTGACTGGCACATGACTGATGTGGGTTGTGCCAGGCCTTGTAATTTCTAATCGTGTCGAGTCTTTGGATATGGTAGGCTAGTCCTTGTCTAGTCGTGTGACTCTGTCTTCCTGCGATGTACGGTCTAGTCCGTTTGATAATCCTACAACTACAACCACGAATTAAATTATTATTAGACATACAACTCTCTCGAGCCTCTCATCGAGTCCAATTGAACTCACTCCTTTGACCCATTGCCCAAGTCCATAAGCTAGCTCAAGGTTCAAGCCCAACACTAATTGAAAAAATAAGAAGAGAAATTTACACAAATAGGGTAAAAAATAGAAGTTTTTAAAAATACTGTTTGTTATAAAATTATAGATAATGATGAATGACTATTTAGTTTTATCTAGATATCTAAGTAGTTATCTATTTATTTTTGAAGAGTGTTCTACTCAGATTGTAACTCCAATTGAAACTCTATAAATAAGAGTCATTGTTATAATAAATTTAGACACTTGCTCTTTTAATTCTCTTCTATTTTCTTCTCTTCTTTCTCTAGATTCATAACATTGTTCACTTTTTTTTTATATTTCAAAAACACTATATATTTGTGCATACTTTTTTTTTAAAATACTTGAATTATCATACAAATGTTAAATTACTGAAACCGAATTCCACAAAATGGAATAAGGTCCGGTCCTTAATGAGTCCCAAACATAATTTGGAAAATCTTAATTATTTTAATCTCTTATTAATTACAAATCAACTAAGAATTGAAGAAACTAAATATGATTAAAATCATCATAATCTAAATCCCCCATCATACCATTAACTACATTCAAATCTCAACAAAAAATTGCAAAATCAAAGATCGTAGTTACGATAAATACCAAAAACTTCCATCGTCGATTGAGAAGGAGAAATTTTTCAGAAAAATTGTCATATATGCAAATATTATATACAAATAAATAATTAGCTCACAATATTACAAAATGCAATAGCTAATGTAACAAATCATGTTACTTTCTAATGCAATAATAAAATATCACACAATAGATCGCGTAACATATCACCATACTTTTTAATTAAAAAATAATAGATAATGTAACAGGTCATACTTCTCTTTCAAAAATGTCAAACGTAAAGTAACATATTATGTTTCTTTCTAATATAAATGTAACAAATTACAGAACATATTACATCAGACATTCACATATCGTCCAGCGTAATGTAACATATGACATTACTTTCTATTTCAAATATGGCATATCTCATAATATTAACATCAGACCTTTACATATTGCTCTCTGTAATATAAAATCAAATGGCAGCAATGAAGAGTATCTATATCTCCAATCGTCTTCTTCTCTACCTTTCTACCGATGAGTCGTTCTCTGAAAATGGATGAATCTGGCAGCGACTAGGTGTATCCATATCATCATTATTGGATTGCAAAATCATGATTATTGACGCTAAATTTTTGAAATTTATACAAATAGACTTTTGAGATATTTAAACCAATTTAGTGACATTTTTATGGATTCGTAGAGATTTGCAAAGAAGATATATATAGTTAGAAAGGAATGTGGGATGTTTGAGCAATTGGTGATTCTAGATTCAGAAGATTTGACTGTGATTTGATAAGTGTATCACTTATCTAGTGTCCATTTAGTATACAATTGCTAGGATTTGTTCGAGCATCTATTGATTTTTATCAAGTGTTTTGTCTTAAGAATAACTCTCATGTTAGAAAACACATTGGCAAAGAACGAAGCATTAACATGTATTAAACACCATGTTGGATTTCGATCCCAAATAAATTTCGGGACTGTGATGATTGAGTTGGTAAATATTCATAGGCTTTGAGCCAAGATTAAATAAATTAAAGTCCAATCCACAATGTGTCGATCCAAATAACAAAGAAGGACAATAAAGCTTAATTGTCCACTTGAAAAATTATCAGTCTTATTGGGTCGTTGCTTAGTAGTCCAGTTTAATTGACATATACCTAATATTGATAATTGAATTTATTTGTTATGATCCAATGGTGGGATGCCATTATATAATCTCATAAGTACTCTATACTATACATACGATACAAGAAAAAACTCAAGAGCTTTGTGCCCTCTTTTCTTATGACCTGCAATCGTCTCATTCCTTAGAACTTCTGCCCTTCACATGTTCTTTCTTCCTTGGTTTTTTGTGAGATAACTACTATTTGTAAGTGATATATTATACTAGTGTTTGGACTAAATCAGTCCTTTGTGGTTTCGATTTGAGAATTGACACATTGTGAATCTTTGGAATATCTAATACGAGCTTCGTTTTCATATTACCATCAAAATGATTATTTATTACATCATAATTAGTATCAGAGCTTTGGTTGCATTCCTTGGTGCAAGAAAAACAATATTGGTGGCCGGATTTGTGAAAAAAGGGTCTAAATCATCCACTCCATTTCTTACCGCACCAAGCATCATTTGGGTGAAAGGAAGACGTATCTAGGTTCGTGATGTCAAGGCGAATCCATCGGTGTGGCGCGCGTGCAGGTGCGTGAGAGGCTCTAGAGGTGGCGCGTATGTAGACGCCGGAGATCCTCCCGTGGCGCATGCGAGGAGCACACCGATGAATTCGGACAGTACTTGACGGTGACATCATCTTCTTCTGCTGTCCTAAACTCTAGTGGTGGTGCATCTATTTTTTTTTTGAAATAGATCACTTTAAGGTGAATAGTGCATGGTCTTAGAGTTTCACATCTCTCCTAGAGACATTAGATTTGTTCGATATGGTATTGTGTTCTATTAATTTACTTTACACACGATCAATGCTATTGTGTAGGGTAGCCATTTAATTTTTGTTATAGAGGTCATCGTGTGGGATGTCTATTAGGATTGGGGTTACTGTGTAGGACCATTGCTTGTTGTTAGACATAGAGTATTATTTAATGTGCCTAAATCTACATGAGATTGATATATTGTGCTTTAAAACTTGTCATTCTATTTGTATAATTGACCCGGACTTGACCCGCGTCTATCTTCTTTCTTGACCTAAGAATAAATTTTCACAGAACTCTAAGGTTGTAGATCGGTGTACATTTACTGAGACCTTAGGAAAGTGCGATTGGCTTGCTACCGTGTTGTGTGCTATAAGGTGGTTTGTATTTACTTGCTTAAGGTGTTTGCTCTCTCAATTTTGTGTCATGTGCATTTTTTATGTGAAAATGACAACACATCATTTTGATTTGGAGGTCTTTAATGAAAAATTTGATTTCTCAAAATGGCAACGAAAATGAGAGGTATTCTTGTTCAACAAAAAGATTATAAAGCTATTGATGGCAATTTTCCTGACACGGTAATTGAAGATCAGAAAAAAGAATATGATGAATTTGCTTATACTTCTATTATTTTTCACTTGTCTAATTTTGTTTTGATATTTTTTTGCAAACTTGATTTCACAAAAGAACTTTGGAAAAAACTAGAGGAACTTTATTTAACAAAATCCACTTCAACAAACTTTTTCTACTTGAAAATTTTTTCAATTTCAAAATTGACTTATCTAAAGACTTGGACAACAATTTGGATATTTTTAATAAATTGGTACTCGATATTACAAATTGTAGTAAAAAGGTGCCCAAAGAATATAAAGCCATTATTTTGCTAAATGTCATACCTGAGGCGTATAAAGAAGTAGAAAATATTATTAACTGCGTGATGGACACTTTAACACCTGAAATTGTTATCGATTGTTTAAAAAGTAAAGGAATGGAGTTGAGAGCTGAAAAAAATGAGAGAAAAAATGGTAAAGTTCATATGATGATAGGTAGGTCTCAAACTAGGAATCATATGGTCAAAAAGTTATGAATGAAGTGGTAAAAAGAAAGATACAAGTCGTTCCAAAGTTAAAGATAAAAGCGAAAAGATAAGAAATTTTATGGATGTAGTAAATCTAGACATTTTCATAAAAGATTGATATAAAAGAAAAATAAACAAAGAGAAAATGCGAGAGATGAGGCTAATTATCTATCCACTTCTAATGAAGACTCGGGTGAGGTCTATGTGTTGCTAAATTCTAAATCCACTAAATTATATTTGATTGGGATATCTCATTTGCATTAATGGAGAATTAATTATGGTGCATCTTTTCATGTTATATATGGACATGTGGTGATAGGTAATAACCTTGCATGCAAAGTGGTTGAGATTGGTGGCACTCTTTGTTAAATTTGATATTGACTATGTGTTTAATTTAAAATGAGTCAGATATATTCCAGAAATGGCAATGAATCTTATTTCAGTGGAGAATTAGAAGAGAGTGGCCAAACTGGTGAAGTTGAAACATGGATGTTAAAAATGATTAAGGGTGCTATTGTGACATGTAAATGGGTAAGAAGAAATGTTATATACATCACTATTAATAATAAGAGGCTTAAATTCTTTTTCTTCCACCAATACTGATGACACACACAAATGACACAATATACTTGCACATGTTAGTGTTAGGGTGCTTTAAGTTCCTTTTTGATAAATGCATTTTTGGTACAGATTGTGTGTTTGACTTACCATCTCCGTGACCATTGTGCACTTGAACATATTATAAACTACATTTCTCATCTGATGTGCATAACACGACCGATGTTTTAGAGTATATATACTGAGATCTATAGAGGCCTGCTAGTATCTCACTTCAAGTAGTAATAGATATTTTTTGTCCATAATTGATGATTTTTCTAGGAAAGTTAAGGTATATCTTAAAGTTTTAGAAAATTAAAAATTAAAAATTGCAAGTGAATATAATCTAGGACTGGGCAATGCTAATTTTGATAGTATGTGTAACGAATGTGGTATAATCAGACATAACAATGTTCCTTATACTTCTTAACAAAATAGGGTTGTATAAAAGGTGAATCGTACTTTGTTTGATAAAGTTAGATGTATGATATTAAATTCTGGTATTCCAAAATCATTCTGGGTTAAGACTGTTATGATTGTATGTTATTTAGTTAAGTTGACTCCTTCTGTTGCGTTAAATGGTGATACTCCACACACACAAAATAGTTTCATAATTGTGCTGATTATTCTATGCTTAGAATTTTTGGTTGTGCTCACTTCTCTCATTAAGATGAGAGAAAACTTGAACTTAAAGCTAGAAAATGTATTTTTCCAGGATATCCTGAGGGTGTTAAATAGTATAGGCTATGTGATAGAAGTTAAAAGGGAGTGAGAATCATTACCAATCGAGATGTCACATTTAATTAGTATGAGATGTCTTGTTTGAAGTCAGATTCTGACTTATCGAGTAAAAAACATCAAGATAATAATAGTGGACAGCTCCAAGTAAAATTGGAAAATGTTAGCACCCACATTCCCATTACCTCTAATGAGTTGGAGAGTCAAAATCAGCAAAATTAGCAACCTATAGATAAAGAAAGAGGTGATGAAGTAGTTGAAGAACATCCAAATGACCAAAATCTTTTAGTTGATTACCGCTTAGCTAGAGACATAGTTAGAAGACAACATAGAGGGTCTCAAAGGCTAGGATATGAATAAGATTTTACCCTAGTTTATGCTACTTATCATGACCTAGTTGATAAAGAACCAAATACTTAGGAGGAAGCTATAGAGAGTGAGCAATTTGAAAGCAATAAAAGAAGAGATAAGTTTTCTTGCTAAGAATCAAACTTGGGAGTTAGTCCCTAAACCTAAAAACAAGTCAATAGTTGACTGTAAGTGGGTTTTTAAGATTAAAGAGGGAACAACTAAGAGTAAACCTTTAAGATTTAAGGCTAGATTAGTAGTTAAAGGTTACACATAGAAAGATGGGATAGACTATAATGAAATATTTTCTCCTAAGTATTTCTTAAGCAAGAAATTGAGGGCTTTCGGAGATCCTATAGATACTTGTGTAGAAGTCATTGAAAGAGATGCAACCTTGGAGAGAGAGAAAAAACACATTCTTGTCTAGGGTTGGAAGCAAAAAGTGAAGAAAAAGAAGAATTATTTCAAGTTTTTCGGAGTGCTAGCTACGGGATTCAAGTTGTTCATCATCTTTCATTCAAATTTTACTTTCAAAACTTGGCGATGTCTTCAATTTCTCATTTGTGTTTTTCGAAGATGATTTGTCACTAATTATTTATGGGACAAACGATGTAACCTAGTTTGACTGTTTAATTTTAATTTTCGAGTTGTAGCATTAATTATGATTTTGTGTTACTTTTTTGTCATTGGTTTAATTATTTTTCTTAAATATGATGAGTTTATGAATTGTTTGTTAATTTGTGTCGAAACCAAGTTGTAAAACACCAATATAATTGTAACAGTAAAAATATTAAAACTACACAGGAGATAAAGATACACTTCTATTTTGGTGCAATCTTTAATTGAACATCTTGTCATTGAATGTGTTTGGATATGTTGAGATTCACACAGAGATATAGTAGATTTACATGTTTAAGTAAGGTTGATTGATTGATTCTACTCGATGGGTATTATTAAATACTTTAGATAAATTCAATCGTCGGCATGAATAAAATAAAATATCATAACTCGATAGATTATATAAAAATTGGATAACTATGATGAAATCGTGATTCTTAACAGCTTAAATCATCAAGTTTTCTCAAATCTTAGACTGACATCAATCACATTAATTAATTCTTAGTTTAAATTTAGTTTAGTAAACAATCACCAAAATTATTTTTGTCTTTAATTTGCTCGACTAAAAGGTATGATTAATTAGGTCAATAATCATTATCATAGTCTACGTGTGAACGATATTTTAGTTCACTATTATACTACTTGTCACGATATTTTGCACTTATAAATTTCAACGAACACGATTTAGGAAATTTTGATTAGGGATGGATTTTGTGGAGAGAGAATGTTGAGAAAATTGAGTTTTTGAAAAATTATGAATGCTAAACAGTATTTTTAA
Source organism: Forsythia suspensa (assembly GCA_023638005.1). NCBI lineage: Eukaryota > Viridiplantae > Streptophyta > Magnoliopsida > Lamiales > Oleaceae > Forsythia > Forsythia suspensa. The sequence continues at coordinate 4,951,520 of CM042666.1, forward strand.
AAATTAAAAGATTGAATAGCAATTTTGTAATTTATTTAATTACCTCAAAAAGAAGAAGAAGAAGAAGAAGATAATAGAAAGTTTGATTTTGTCCATACAGATTTGAGTAATAACACAAAATTTAAATAAATAAATTTGTCCCGTGTCTAACATATAATATATCAAAGTATATGAACGTTTTGTTTCATGTCTCTTTACTACCCAGCCATATGTGATAATTGTGCACATTAAGTTTTTGAAGAAAAAAAATAAATTCGACATCGCATATAATGGCATGTTGTAGACAAAATTTAAGAATAATACTATTTATCATCACCGGTGATCACCAGTGTATGTGGCAACTCTGTTAGCATTAAATGATATGTCCAATGAACTATGAGAATATGAAACTTATTTTATTGAATCTATCATTTATTTCCACATAAATTGGATTATCATCAATTGTGATAAATAGCATTACTAAAAATTTAAACGAGTCATTTTTTCCTTTAACAATTTAAATTTCTAAATGAGACGTTTAGCTCAACACTCATTTTATTCCACAACATACTAACAACAACTAAACGAAAATAAAAAGAAAAAAGAAAAATTCCAGGAGCAATTGCAAATTTGCAATTGTAGTTGCTGCATAGAAACTAGAAAGTTTAAGGAGGAAGTCTTGTAAATCAATGAAAACAACCCGTGAACCACAACCTTCAATTTTCTAACATACAAACATAAGAAGTGGAAAGAATTCTTGTAGGAAGAGGCTGCAGCTTGTCTTTCCTTTTCAAATATAAAACATGTTTGGATAATCTTAACAAAGTTTACTTATAATTAAATAAGTAATTTTGAAATAAATAACTTTCTTCCTAGTCAATATAGAAAATAAGTAAGTTGTGTTGATGGTAAGTTAAGAGGTACAGTCAAAGTGGGTTACTTGTTTAACTTAAATGTAAGAAAAACGATAATATATCCGAACATGTTTTAGTAAATAAAAAGTTACTTATAAGTAACTTTTACTTTTTTAAGCTTTGCCAAACATGCTCTAATCTCATACCCCACTATATCTTATTCAAAGGTAAGTAAGTAGTACCACCTTCTTTTCTTTTCTTGCTTTTTCTTTTTCTTCAAGTGAGAAGTTCAGGTTGGTAGAGGCTGATTATGTTTGAGTATTTCACAAAGCTAACATTTTCTCTTGCTTTATACGTACTCCTACCTGATTCTTGTACTACTTAAAACTATCTTTTTCTGCTAAATACTTTGTACTCATCTCGATTTTCGTCTTGAATCTGACTTTGTTTTGAGTTTATTTAGTTATGCTGTAGTAATCATCTGACCTTTTTTTGATTGTAGAATGTGTTTTAATATGAACTTACGATATTCCCATGTTTCAAGATGTTTTTAATTTGTCTTGTCTTGATGTCTTCATTTAACAGTGTCATGAGATGTAATTCATAGTTTTTTGTCACAAAAGAGAAGCAAAAATCATGCCTTTTAGTTTAGTTTCTGCATGGAACAAGCGCCGGAGAAGTAAATCAGAAGATCAGATCAATCCTTGTAAGTTTCTTCTTCTGATTCTTTTCGTTCTCCTTCTTTTTTGTCATTGTGAGACCGTATAGAGTTTAATCATACTGTACAACCCCTCGACCTCATAATATTCCTACTCTATAAAGAATTTTACGAGGCTGGGCCTATGCAGCAGGTTAAGGGTCTTTGCTTGTTTTCTGATTTTATTATTGCTCGCGGGGCTTGCTATTGTGGTTCTTACTGTTGGAAAACACCCTGCTCTTTAGGGGTATACAAACCTGCAGAATGTTGGCAAATTGAATATAAGAATCCACCTGCAAAGAGGCGAAATGCATCATCAGTTTTCACACTCAAAGAAATGGAGGAAGCAACGTGCTCTTTCAGTGATGAGAATCTGCTCGGGAAAGGAGGATTTGGTCGAGTTTATAAAGGCACTCTGCGGTCTGGAGAGGTGCTTTTTAAATTTCATTTATTCTTAATCCTCAACATATACATGTTAAATTGAACCATCTCATCTAAAAAAATTCTAACCCACAAGGTAAGACGAGAGAAACCTGATATTAGCTGATATCGAACATCACAATTGTCTGTTTTGCGTTGGAAGGTAGTAGCAATCAAGAAAATGGAGTTACCGGCATTCAAAGAAGCAGAAGGGGAGCGCGAATTTCGTGTGGAAGTTGATATTTTGAGCAGATTGGATCATCCAAATCTAGTAAACTTAATAGGATATTGTGCAGATGGGAAACACAGGTTTCTGGTTTATGAATATATGCACAAAGGGAATCTGCAAGATCACTTAAATGGTTGGTTCATTAACAACTAATACACGTTTGTATTGGTCAGTGCACAATAGTATTAAGAAAGAAAAATAAGTTAAAATCTTGTTTATTATACTGTCTAGTTCTGTCCGTCCTGCTACCATTCTGACTCCTAATTGTCTTTCGACTGAGTTTTAGGAATAGGAGAAGTAAAGATGGATTGGCCTTTGAGGCTAAAAGTGGCTCTTGGAGCAGCAACAGGACTTGCATATCTCCATTCGAGTTCTGCTGTTGGAATTCCTATTGTTCATAGGGACTTCAAATCGACAAACATTCTGCTCGACTCTAACTACGAAGCAAAGGTAAACCATTAACGTCCAAAAATTTTACACTCGATGCCGAAGTCCCCTGAAATTTGAACTCTGGGAAGGTAGAGACGAAATTAATATTGCAATGTTCTGATGACTGATTACTTAAGCAGATATCGGATTTTGGGCTTGCTAAACTGATGCCAGAAGGCCAGGAGACTTGTATGACAGCTAGTGTTCTTGGTACTTTTGGCTATTTCGACCGGAATATACTTTGGTATGGATCTTTCTGTAGATAATTCTTCGTATAGGAAAGAATAAATCAATGGCTTGTTTGTAAATTTGACTAGATAACACTCGACAAGATCTTAAAAAGAAAAAAAAGTTAAAATCTTTATACATTATACTTGTCTACAGTAAATATACAAGATTATATAACTTAATTGCCTAAAAGGCGTGCTCTAATTCTAATTCATCAAATGACAAAAGGGGCTGAGCATTGAATCTATTCCTTGGCAACAGACAGGAAAACTCACATTACAAAGTGATGTCTATGCATTTGGAGTTGTTCTGCTTGAGCTTTTGACTGGAAGGAGAGCAGTGGACCTGAACCAAGGACCAAATGATCAGAACCTAGTTTTACAGGTACTATAAAAATATTCTTGTCCTAGAAAATCCTTAAATCTATTCAATCCAATGTATTTGTTTGATACATAGTAATAAACATGGCATATATATGTACGTATCACAAGTTGTCAAGGGATGCATCTGAATGTTGCAGGTTAGGCACATATTGAATGACAAGAAGAAATTGAGGAAAGTTACTGATCCTGAAATGAGTCGGGGTTCGTACACGTTGGAGTCAGTAATCATGTTTGCAAACCTAGCATCTCGCTGTGTCCGAGCCGACAGTCGAGAGAGACCCTCAATGGCAGATTGCGTGAGAGAACTCCAGCATATTCTCTACACAAATTCTAAAGGACTAGGGATGGCAATGCATACTCTCAGAATGATCTGATTTGCAAACTAAGAAGATTCTTCCACTACCTTGAAACCTCCAAAATGTAAAATTGTCCAACCTCGAGAGAAGACTAGGTTCATTCATGGGATTTCGAGATCGATAGAAAGTTCGATTCTATCTCAAATGCTCATTTTCATATGAAATATAATTTCTTCAGTAATTTAAGGCTATCCCACAAAAATTAAGAGAATAACAAAAAAATATTTTGTTATGCTGCAATTTGATTGTGTATTTAAATGTTTTGACAATAAATAAATTTTGAAAGTTTTTTTTGCACGGTGGGATTGTTAAATAGATATTGTCCAACTTTATTTCTATAACCTGTCAGTGCACAATTAAACCAAAATAATTTCTCGACCCAACGATAATAAGGATTTGAGAGTTTTTCAAAAGTTTTTTAAAGTTAATTGTTCTTTAGTTTGTTTAGATAATTGAATTCAACAACAATTTAAGTTCAAAGTTTTATTAAGAAAAATAAAATAATGGAACACCTAATATTAATCTTCTTGTTATAAAACTAGAAAAGTAGAGAGAGAAATAGAAGAAAATAGAGAGAGTCGAAACTCAAGTGTGTATTTTATTATAATGATGAACCCATATATATATATATATGTTTCAATGTTAATTACAATCTGATCAATATACAGACTTCTAGAGTAACTACAACTATTTGTTAGGTATTTTGATAAGACTAGACATTCATAATTATCTATAATTTTACAACAGCCCCCTTAAATGACTATTTACATAATAACTGATTTGTTAAAAATCTTGCTTTGCAAAAATACAATGGGACAAAAATACCAAAAGAAAGAAAAAATTATTACAAAATTTGGAGTAATCAAATGTTGTTTCGTTAAAACATTGTCAGGAAAATCCAATAGGACAAAATCTGAGCGAAGGAAAAAGAGTACAGCTACTCTCATGATTTCAATCAATGCAAACATTTGTATTGAACCACCCATATGCTGTGCGTCAGTGTCTTCAATTCCACAATCTTTCTAAAATTTTAATAAAATAATTATGTTGAAATATGTTTTATGGTGTTGTCTTGTTATAGCTTCCAAAAAATTTCATCAAGATACTATCTCTAGTTAGCTATAGTCAACATGATGGCTTGATGCAATTACATTAAAAATAGATCTTGTCATCTGCTTCTCTTGAGGATCTCGATATAATTTGTAACACGAAAGTTAACCATAAAGTTATATTTAGGGTCGTATGTATGTTATGGACAACCATAATTATAAAATTTGTAACACGAGAAGATAACCATAAGGTTATATTGAGGGTCGATGTATGTTATGGACAACCATAATTATAAAATTTATAACACTTCGAATTGTATATCATTTACACAAAGAATATGTATCGTTAAAACCTTACTAGGAAAAATCTTGTGGAAAAAATTTTGGTGAAGGAAAAAGAGTACATAATTCTTTTGAATATGCCGTAAAAATTGTCTTATTAAAAACCTTATTAGGAAAATCCAATTAGACAAAACATCGGTCAAGGAAAAGAGTACAATACGTATTACTCCCTCTAATGATAATATCACTTGAGATATGTACTTTGATCGATTAAGTTTCGCAAAAACTTAAACTAAATGTTCCAGGCATATTAAATCCTCCAGGAATTTATAACCATAATATTATTATTCGTTACATATATAAGTCATTTGCGAAAGTTGTTATGTTGAAAGTCGTATATTATATCTTACGACTTAATTTTTCTTATGTCCTTTTTGTATAAGTACTATTGACTTTGTATCGGACTGCATGTCCAAAAAACTTCAAGTTTTTAGTAAGTTCAATTTTGTTTGGATTGCGTCTTTTTATTTTGGCCAATACGTCGACATTCTTCGAGGAATTTTGATTCAACATCCTCGTTTTCATTCAGAATATTACGCACTATATTGTATTATAAATACGTTGTTGACAACTATCTATTTTCGATTCTATTTCTTTCTACATAACAATATAACTTATTGAGATCTCTTCAATTTATTATTTTAACTAGCTGTACATCTTCTAGGTTTTACAATTAGTTATGTCATATACTCTTCAAGAGTATATACCTTCTCAATTTTACTATTTGCTCCATTTTTATTTTGTGGATTTTTGTTTTGGAATCAAATGTCACCACACTTCAGGTATGTCATTAATTTACCAGATCTAATGTTAATGGATTGTCTTTCTAGGACATCAATATGAATTAAAATATTTATAGCTGGTATATAAGACTTGGTTAATTTCTTTGGTCAGTAAATGCATCTATCAATTGTATAATTTACAAATGAATTATTTGTCAAACTTCTGGTTCGTATTGTCATTGTGTGATGATCTAAAAAATACAATATGATGTATTTTTATGTATTCTTTCCAGCTACTAAATTTCTTCCCCTAATGTTGAGAAAACTATCTTATCAAAATGACAATTGCAAAACGTGTTATAAAATATCACCATTTCGAATTTAAGATATTTTATAAAGGTTCAAACTAAACATGTATTTTTTTCAACATTCTTTAATGTCCATCTCAGTGCAATATAGTGTACTGATTGTATATATATTGCACTATAAAAAAAATTATTAGATGAGTAATATTAGACTTTGACTATAAGCCAACTATAGCATAAATAAATTTGATATTGGCATGATGCGTATAAATATCATTGCATATAAAATAGCATTTTCTAGAAAAAAAAAATGAGAAATATTTTGTTCTCAATAATAATGGTTATAGAGCCAAACCAATTATCGTTATCTCAACTAACATTTATTAAAAGTTTGAGATTTAGACTCACTAACATTGACAAGACACAATGTCTTGATTGTATAATCTAAAAATTATGCTCATAATTTTAAATTTGAACAAATAATCTCGCTCCCAAGTTGTGAATATATAATAACATTGTACAATCATCTAGTAGATGTATCTATTAGATACAACTATAATATCTAGATGATCAACATGAATGGTGTCGAGTCCTATGCATCACCCTAAATAATTTTCGAAAATATAAAGATTCACTCACAATTTTAGCTAGTTACCACGAGAACAAGCGAAGACGAAAAATCTTCTAATTTTCAATAGAAATTCTCATGAATAATTCACATCATATTGATCCGAGATGGTTTAACCGATAATTTCAATCAATCAATCAAAATATTGAGTTTTTGAACTTACGGTTCAATACAATGTATCAAGTCTCGTATTTTTTTAAGACAAGTAATTCAACAACTTTCAAATTTGTTGACTTATTGTTAATAAGTAAATTGATTTAATAATCTTCCCCATCATTAATCAAATAAACAAAAGGTTATGATAATTTTACCCTTGACTTAAATAAATTAAAATAATAGGAAAAAAAATTCAATAAAACATTGTAATTGGGTCTTTACCTTTTCAAAGTATAAATAAATCACCAAATAATTTTATTTTATTCAAATGAGTGTTTTTAACAACAAAATGCAATTACCGGTTGAACAAAAATGCAAAATGCAATTACCGTCGTAAACAAAAATGCAAAATGCAGCTATGAACAAAAATGCAAAATGCAATTACCGTGAAAAAAAAAAAAATGCAAAATACAATATAATGAGGTGAACAACATAATCATCTTAGAAAGATGCAGGAAGTTTTCTTTTTATATTAGAAAGACGGTTTCAATTTGAAAAAATAAAATAAAATAAAAATTGAATGTTAATCGAAAATATAGAAAAAAAAGGCTCAGATCTGTTGTTATATCGGCCGAGACAGTCGACGTCGCCATGGCTGCAGAATTACCGTTGCAAGTGAAAAGGAAAACCAAAATCACATACCATCCCGGTTGCCATGCCAAGATATGGGCCGAACTATCTCAATGACCGATGGATGAGCTTGGAAGAATTAAGAAACATCATCACAGCCTTATAATTTGGGGATCAAAATAGTATACACGCAGTTCACAACCACTGCAACAGTATCAAATAAGTGCTTGTTTGGCTAAGCTTAAAATTATATATATAAATAAACTCGGATTGTTTAAGCAGATGAATGTTGAGGTAATATTCCACTTGGATTACATGTGAAAACATTGCTCAACATACAAGGGCTTAAACTACCAAGATTGACTTGTTAAGAGTAAATCCAAGAAACATTTTGTGTGTAAAGGGCTGTTGATTTTTATTCTTAAAAATGAGTGAAATCATCGGTCACACAGAGAGGAGCAACCACCCGTAAAGAATCCCCAATTTCTCTATAAACATCATTCCTCCCTTCCAAGCTGCTAAAAAGAAAATTTCCTGTATCTTTCTAAATCACTCGGATTTGCATTTTGTTGTTCACCTCATTATATTACATTTGTGGGGGTGGGTGGGTGATTGGGAAGAATACTTATCTCAATAAAATAAAATTGTTTAGGATTTATTTGTACTTTTAAAAAGGTTAAGGGCCCAATTACAATATTTTTATTGTATTTTTTTCTTATTATTTTAATTTATTTAAGTCAAGGGGTAAAATTGTCATAGAATTGGTAGAATAGTGAAAAATAGTGATTTGGGGACCCTCTGTGAGAATAAATAGAAGAATGGGGATGATATCTGCTAAAAAAAAAGAACGGGGATGAAATCGTTACAAACCTGAAAGAATGGGGACCATTAGTGTAATTAACCCTTTTTTCTAAGACAAGTAATTCAACAACTAAATCCTTGACTTGATTGTTAATAAGTAAATTGATTTAATAATCTAGATCATTAATCAAATAAACAAAAGGATATGATATCGTAGAATAAAGTTCATTGTCTGAAAAGAATGATGAATTGAACTAAATTTCATAAAATTGTTTTATAAATCACATGACCCTCTTATAGGTGATATGATATTCTTCAAAAGTAAACGTTTAAGTTGTACTTATTTGAGAGAATCAATATTTTAATATTACATAACACCATTATTCTAAAATTGTAAAGTTATGATTATTCAAGAGCAACAATACAATATTTATACTTCTTCAAGAGCAATCATATAATATTCGTTTAATTAAATTGTGCTTTTTGAGCAGAAATAACACATTGTTCTAGAACATTTATATACTTTGTGTTTCTCTAGGATCTACAATATTATTTTCTTTTACAATATTGATATTCATGATGTTATACTTCTTCACGAATATAAATACAATATTTTTATAAAATATTAAATAATTAATAATTATTTTTCTTCATAACTAACTCAATATTTTCTAAAATATTGACTTGTATAAATTTTATGCTTCTATGAACAATAACATAATAGTCTTATAAAGTATTAGAACGCTATTCGGGAGTAGACTTAATATTAAGTGTTACAAAATTACGCTCTTTTGGAACGAGTAATATTCTACTGAAATATTAATATAATATTGTACTACAACATATTACTTAATATCCCATAGTATAATTTTAAAAAAAAAAGATATGGTGAATTTTGAAAAGAGGGTACAAAAGGCTTCATATTTCACACTTTCGAAAGTTCAAATATGTCTTGAAAATTGATTAATGATTCTCGCCTTGAACCAAGTTTCAAGCAAACTTGAGGTCTTACTTGAATGTTTGAAATCAAGACATACTTTTCACTTTGATTATCTACATCAATTTTTTCTATCATATCTTCTCTCTTCTCTGCATTTCAAATTCCGTCTCCCGATTCAAATTCTCAAATCTACATTCTTTTTCAAATACAACTACGTGTTTAAATTGCCAATAAATTTGAATCGTAACTTTACGGTCAAATCAACACCGGAAAAAGGGTATATACTAGTTATATTAACCCTTACTTATACTTAATAGACTTGTAAATGTTTTAAAGCTGAGCCAAAGATGCATTCGCTTCATGAAAGTCGTCTCTTCTGGTAATGCGAGTTTAGTTCAAAAATTCAGCCTACAAAAAACTGCAGAAAAGGTATTGACGAAGAACAAAATCAACTGCACAAGAATCAACAGCAATGGAAGCTCAGACTCAGAGTAGCAGCGGTGAAGAATTTGCAGTGGGTTGCATATTAGCCATCAAAACCACTCTTGGAGAGGAATTTCAAGCCCAAGTCATCACTTTTGATCCTCTTCCAACCTCCTCATCCTTCATATCCTTCGAATAATTTACAATCTTTATATTTATATATATAATGAATATGCAATTTATTTTTCCATTTCATTGTTTGCAAGTTCTTTAACTGTTATAGGAAAATACAAGAGGGGTGAAATCGGAGTCAGGGCCAAAGAGGAATATAAGGCTACTCAAGGCTAATTACATAAAAGAGTTCACTTTCTTGGGCCAAGGTGAGGACCCACTTGATGTCAATAAGTGTTTTCTTGATCTCAACACTCTTCAGGCCAGAGAAGACTCTGCTATTAGGTAAATTTCCATTTTGGATTTTCTGTGATTATTTTTTGCATAAAATTTTATTTATTTTTAAGTATTTCCCATGATTATGAATTTGGTCAGGTCTAAATTTTTTAATGCAGACCCTGTGTAAATTTTGGTTATTTTAGCATTGTTATTGGATTATTTGTGCTTAAAGGTGTGATTTTGTTTGTGGGTTGTGTGTGGAATTGCATTGCAGACAAGCAGAAATAGATGCTGAGAGGAGGATTGGAGTGGGTGTCACTGCTGAGGCTCAGAGCATTTTTGATGCATTAGCTAAGACGTAATGCGCCTTTTTGCACTCTGTGTTCCTTCTTTTATCATAATTTTTTCAGTTCATCGCTTTGAATTGTTCCAGAGTGCTTACTTGTATAGAGTATTTTTCTTTTTCTTTTACAAGATAAAAGTATGATTTTTTGCATACTTAATATCTCCTTTTGTTAACTTGATTTGTCAAGCATAGAATTTTTGTTGTTCTGTGGATTTTGCAATTAGTGTTTTGTTCGTTGTGATGTTTATGTTGTCAATTAATGAATAGGTGATATAATTCATTTAGATTTTTTATGTATCAACCGAGGAGACTCTCTAGAACCTCCCATAATCTTAATTCATTACAAAGAGAGACCATTCATAGCTGATCCTTGCAGATGTTTCAAATTTAATTTGTTTGATGCTGAATGGTCATTGCCCAATTTGGTCTTGTTACCACCCACAGGAAATATTATCTCTTCAATGATGTAAATGTTTGTCACTAACAATAGGTCTTGTATGATTGCAATTCGTCTTATATTTAAAGCCTTAGCAGAGAAATCATTTATAAGCAGAAGCCCAGCTTTTGCTTTTGCTTCTGCTTGGCCTTTTTTGAGCTTTATGTTTCAAGGACGATCAGGTTTAATTTTCCACATGTTGTATTGGGATATTTTCCGTCTCTACAAAGTGCTTCATATGGATTATTGTATCTGAATTTCTTGAAAAATTATCATAGTGTGAGAGTGATTTGTTAATCTTGGTCTGCTAATAGTGCTTTTCTGGTCAAGTTCACAATCCTTTCTGCTAGAAGTCAATTTCTTTTCGAATAGTATGCTTTTCCAACAAGTACTTTTCCGTTGTATCCTGTAACTGTTTAAAATTAACACCATTTTCCTCCCGTAAGAATAAAGCAAACTAAACAAGGAATATTCTCAAACAATTTTTTATATGTTATTACAAGCGATCCTGTCTTCTGTTTTATATGTTTGTCTGATCTTTTCTTTGCATTCTCAAAGATTGTGTAATCAGGGAAAATTGAGAAGTCGTGCAGTCTAAGCAATAGATATTGGAGGTACTTGAAGAATCTAAGGATAGAAAATTACCTATTCACCTAACAAGGAAACACGGTGGTAGAGCAAGAAGGTCTAGATGGTTAATGCTATAGAAAACTTACCAAATTATGAAAATGAAAAGCATTTGAAAATTATAAGTTTGCTAACGAGAAGCCAAGAAAAAGATTCGGGAGTCCATTGCGGAAGCATACGAGAAGTTGTGTATTATCTTCGAAAAAAGGATGGAGATAATAATGTTTACAAGATATCTCGATAAAGGGAGGAGGAAAGTAGAGATCTAAACCAAGTCAAGGGTATTAGATATGAAAATTAAAGAGTTTTGTTTCGTAGTGATGAGATCATAGACAGGTAGAAAAATTATTTTGGTGAATTGTTTAATGGAAGGCATGATATGGATATTGGAAATTTGTCAAGCACCAACATAGGTATGTATGCTAATCATACAAGAAGAATTTGGTTCGGAGGAAGGGAGTTATATAAAATGCATGAAGATGAGAAAAGAAATTGGTTTGTGGAAGTGTTTGGTAGGGTAGGTATTTTATGGTTGATAAAGTTGTTTAATAAAAATTTAAAGAGAAGATGTTGGATGAATAGCAAAAGATTGTAAACTAAGGGAAGGATGAATTTAATTGATTGTGACATGTCTTGTGTAGGCCCAAAGAAGTCCTTGTTCATAAGAGTAGGAAGAGGTAGTCCAAAAGTAAAATGGCATGTACTGGTTGCGAAGGATCTAGTTGTATTGGATCTTCTAGAAAATGTAGTGATAAATTGAATGGAGTGATGGAAAAAGATTCATGTAGTGGAACCAAATATATTGGAATAAGGCTTTATTTGTTGTTTTTGTCCATGAGGATAAAAGTGGCTGATACGCATTTACTGCCGTGTTAATAGAGATAGAACCTGCCCAGCACCGATTATTCATTGTCCCGTCAAGTTGGATCTAATGACTGCGCCTATAAAGTACCAATGTCTTCTTTAATAATGTTCATCAATATTGTACAGCCCACCCTACCCAAAAAGCCATAATTGGATTACAGATGCTAAGTTTGGGTATACTATTTGTGGCTAATTGACAATCTGTCAAAAAAGTGGTTACGGTAGGTGCCAATCTTCATTACCACAATTGCTTCATCATCTTCACCAATGGTTATTTTGTATCAACTTGATACTTCACAATCGACAAACTTAAAGTGGTTATTTTGTCTAATACCTTTCGCATACACTGTACTTTCATAAACCGAATTAATTTTCATCTCGTACATGTTTGGCTAAGCTTATAAGGTGCTTATAATCATTGACTGGCTTAAATTTGTATTATCGAACTGGTGGTGGTACAAACTATTTTTCCCAGAATTACAAAATTATATGGGTGTGCATGTTATATGCATCGGTGTCCTTTAAAAGCAGTTGCCAATATTGATTCTGATTGATGCAGTCATAGCCATTCATAATTGTGCATTAGCATATTCTCTTTATACAGGTATTATGTGTGGCTTCATCTGTGTTCATAGCTTTTCTTATGTGGATTTGTGGCTCACAAGCTCTTATACTCAAAGTTGTTTGAATGAATTTGGCTAAGAATTTATATCCTTTGAAGTTGTTCTGTTGTGTCATTTGAAATAATGGTCAAGAAGAATAGAATGTCATCTTTCAGGAGTAATCGAAAAATCAGCCTCAACTTTTACACACTCCCCACCCGCAAGTCTGTGTGTTTATATTTATCTCATTACCTCTTCTGTATCTAATGTTGTTTCCAATTATTGTTATGTGATCCGGACATTTATTTGTCCCGATCATGGTTTTTAATCTCAACTTGAAATGTCGATCTACATTTCCAAAGACAACCTATTAACATAAACTCTCCCTCCCTTTGTTTTTGGGACATGGGTGGCACTGTGGAAGGTCCACGATGAATTTGTCCATAACATGGTTTTTATTCTAAACTTGAAATCTAAATTCGAATCTATGTTACCAAAGACAATCTATTAACATAAAGTTTCTCCTCCCTTTGTTTTTGGGACAGGGTGGTGGTACTGTGGAAAGTCCATGATCAGTTACGTTGAAGGACTTTTTTATTGCTACGTATAGTTTTGAACTTGTGTGATTTTGACGTGGAAATCCAGCTTATGATCTTTAGTCTGTCTTATGATGTGGACGTGCTGTTCTTGATACTGATATCATTCGTTGTGTGACCAGGCTCCCTGTGCGCTGGGACAAGACCAACATTGTTGTGATGAATGAAGTGCATGTTAGCAGTCCGTATCTTCCTGAGAATGTTACTGGAGGAACTCCTGCTGCCAATGAACGGGTGCGGAAAGTGGTAAGATATTTTGAAGCCTAGAACTGAGTTTTGCTCAATTTTTGTTTCCGACTCTTTGTCATGTATACCTCACTCTAATAATTGTGATTAGCTCGAATTTGAGAAGAAGAGATTGCAAGCTCGTGGTGCTGGTCAGTGATGATTTCACCTTTTGAATCCTGAGACTGCTGAAGAGATAAGCCTCGAAATATGTGAGACAATGACTTTTAAGTTATAGTAAGCCTTGCCGGAGAAGTAAATTCTATCGATTTGCAAGATAAGAATGCAAGGAGTTTTGATTCTCTTAAATTTATGAAAATTTCTTTATCAGATACTACTTTCTGATATCTTAATGGTGATGCACTGCTGAGTTGAATTTAAGACTACACATGTTGTTCTTGAGGTAATCAAGTTCGTTGGAGCTGCCGATTGTTCCGGTCGGGATGGTCAGGGTTACAAACACTTGTGTCTCACCTTTTAAGAAGATTATATGTTGGGTCCTCTAATAAAGGATATGTAAGTTCAAAGAAGTGAATGAATGGTTATTGAGGATAAGCTAATGTGCAAATGCAGTTAATTAATGTTAAAAAGGCTACCTTACAATATTTGCTTGCTTGGTTTTATTTGATGAGCATCATCTATTGCTGTCAGCTGGATTTTCTCAGTTTCTCAAAAGTTGTGTTTGCTTGTATGATTTTGGGAGTTGAGAATGAAACTAATGTGTTATTTATGCTCGTTTTACTCGGGAGTAGCATGCTACTAACTTGAAAGGTTGGTGACAAGTCTTGTCAAAACTTAAGTTGCGCGTCAACTTGTTATATATAGGGTGGATCCATACGTCCCAAATTATCAACTTTTCAGAATAAATGCTAAAAATGCACACAGAGAGAGCACAAACACATGCTCCACATGTCTTATAAAGCATCATTTGACAGCCAGATCAAGTTAACAAGTGGACTTAGAACCTAATTCTTGGAGTGGAAAAAGAATATATATAATGATCAAAGGAGGTTCTTCATTTGCTTTCATGGGAAGCTAGAACCCCTTTTCTTTTCTTTTCTTTTTTTAAACCCAACAATAATCATTTCATTAAGTCTTGGTACGGTCAAATTGCCTTTGAACATGCTCTTTGTATGGAGGTCAGATTAATTTATTTATTTACATCCGAAGTCTTGATAAGGTCAGTTTTTTTTATTTTATAAATTAGAGAAGGCGAGATTTGAATTCAAAATCTTTTATTCTTATGATATTGAATCATTTCATCTAAAATGTTGAATTGTTAAAATGAGACAATTTGAATATAAATTTGTTGAGGTTTTAACCACCAAACTTTTAGACGTAAATTTTCAATATGATGAATACACAAACTTTACAAAAGAAATTTAGCGTAAATATTGCATGATGCTTTGACAACTTAAAGGGTGCATTAAATTTTTTGCTTGCCACCTATGCCTTTTAGTTGGTTCGACAACTTAAATATTAATAGTAATATAACTAAAATAAAAATGTTACTTCAATTGTTAAATTGGAAAAAAATTTAAGTAAAAAGTTGGTTGATTAACAATGTTTTTACCCTAATGGACTTGAACAAACATTTCACTTCTTGATGACTTGAAAATGAAAAGACCAGCAGAGACCCACAAAAATCTGCAAAATGAGAACAACGCTATTTTGTTTTGACTCAGAAAATTTTGCAACTGCACTTTCTCTATGTACAGGAATGCATAAAACCAAGGAAACAACTGGTTGGTTTGTCATTTTCAATCCACTTTCTCTCATATCACTAACCAATGCCAATACCATACCTCATTTTCTTGAAGCATTACACATGCACACACTCACAAAGTTCATTGAAGTTCAAAGTTTTTGACGTCAAAATTTACCAATAGTCACTATGTTGATCTAGATAGTGACCATAGACACGTATTCTTTTGTAGGTCATTCTTTGTATCAACAGCGTATGCAGATTCTCGTACATTACAATTGTTGTCATCAAATTTTGACGTCAACAAGAGTAAAGGCACCAAGGCACACACTCGTGGGTGGAGGTAGGGGCGAGATCGGACTAGCTCTAGAAAAATCAATGTTTGTAAGGCAAAAATTATTATTTTTTCAAGAGGGAGCCGGTCTTGAAGTGCAATTTTTTTTTTTTTTTTTTTAAATAATAGTCTTCCCTCCAAAAAATCCTGACTCCTCTCCATCACACACTTGTACATTGTAAAGCACAAATGTATATAATTATTATGGAATAATGTGTATATAATAATGAAATGAGATTGTTAAAGGAAGATGCTTATCAACTTTATCTTTTATGTGGGAGCTGAAAAAGCAACTTAAGACTGAAATGCAAAGTTGCAAACCCCAGAGAAAACCTCCCAATGAATTTTAAATGTATGTGAGAAAAAGAGATTCCAGTTGGAGGGTTTGTAGAGAAGCATTTTGTTTCCTTTTATCACTTTTTGTAACATTTCTTTGCTTTTTCTGATTTTCTGTCAAATCTTTTTTTTAACCCTCTGTCTTCTCACCATAGCACTGGTCCATATTCACATTTTCTTTATGATTTCTCTGATTTCTTCAAGAGGGTTTGTCAAAAAGTTACTTTTAAGTACAACGAAGCATGCTTTAAGCTGTAACACATTACATACTTGTGAAGTACTTTTCTTTGTTCTTCACTTGAAAATTGCACAAAGAAGATATTGCATGGCCTTTTGCTTTTTTATTTTTTATTTTTACACTTTCTCTGTGCACATAAAAGTTTGAGTTGGTTCTACTAAAGCTAGTCATGTGGGGTGTAGTAAATTCTATTTTTTGGTGATTATAATTAGTTTTTATATTTCTTCTCTGTGGCGGTTTTGAAAGATTTGCAATTTGGGTTTTGTGGGCTTGTTTCTAGAGAGAAAGATCTTCAGTTTTAGAGAGAGAGAAAAGAAGAAGCATAAGACATGGCAGGAGGTGGAGCAGCTGCACCACCACCAAAACAAGATGAATTGCACCCACATCCAGTCAAAGATCAGTTGCCTGGTGTTTCTTACTGCATTACCAGTCCTCCTCCATGGCGTGAGTATTCTTTTTTCTGTTATTTACTTGTACATTTTTTCTTGCTTTTGCATGAACAAAATTGCTTATAATTGTTTTTCAGTATTTAAGTGCTTCCATGTTAAAAATTTGCTTATTAAGAATTGTGTTACTGAATTTCTTTGGTGACTAAGTAAATTGTGACTTGTTTTGTCATCTTCCTTTATTTCATTTGGTGAATTTTTCAAAATAACCCTCTTATAATGGTCAGGCTAAAAATTTTTGGCTTATAAATTTTTTCTTTTGACAGGCCTTACTAGAAATTGTCTTCACCTTATATGATCATCTTGTTCTCCACCCCTAGCCCTTCTCCTTACGTCCCCATCCCCTCTTCCCCTTGCATCCCCCCTACTGTAAACTCGGTAGTAGAGAGATGGGGGACGGAGGGGGAGCAGGCTGGGACACAGATGCCGTGAGGGCGGGATGAGTGAGGAAGAAGATGACACGAGGGTGTTTTCTTCATTTTCTCTTTCCGACTTCTTGGTTCTTAAACAAATTGCTCATTTCATTAAGCCTACAAAGTATGTCCAGACAAATTATTTATCAATGTATTATCAATTTTAATTTCTTAAGTATGAAATTAAAATTATTTTCTCATTCCTTGTATAAGAAACTGGTTTACTTACTATATCGCAACCTTCGTGTATATATTCTCCTTTCGTGTTCATCCTCGAGCGTCCCCTTCTTATTACTTTTGGTGATTAATCTGTACAAAAACAAATAACTAAGTTTTATTCTCAATAAATTTGAGTTCTATCACATGATTCAATTATAGTTAGAAACCCTGTATATATATAGTATATAATGTCTAATCTTGGTTATCGACGCAGGCCGAGGCCATACTACTCGGGTTCCAGCACTACCTTGTGATGCTTGGTACAACAGTTCTCATACCCTCCACTCTAATTACCCAAATGGGAGGAGGAAATGTAAGATCTCTAATATAGCCTTATTTTTCTTGATAATTCATTTATTGAGTGCTAGAACATGATTTTGATTTTCAAATTATGTGAGTACTCATTATTTTATGTTGCCATGAATAGGAAGAGAAGGCTAAGATGATTCAGACAATACTTTTGTTGCTGGTCTAAATACATTTGCTCAGACGTTATTTGGTACTAGATTACCTGCTGTGATTGGAGGATCCTTTACTTTCGTTCCCACAACAATTTCCATTGTCTTGGCTGGCCGATATAATAGCATTGTCGATCCTCTAGAGGTGACTAATGAGTCGTTACAGAGTAGGCCAACATAGGTTTACACTTTCTCTATTGTGTGTTTGTTTATGTCGATCCCCTGAATTTTGTTTCTTGTGCAGAAATTCGAGAAGATAATGCGAGGAACTCAGGGAGCTCTCATTGTAGCTTCGACTCTTCAAATTGTTCTTGGCTTTAGTGGGCTGTGGCGAAATGTAACCAGGTTCATGGCTAATCTCCTCGTGTTAGGACAACATCAACTTAAAAATGAAATGAAAAAAAGGGAAATTATTCATCACGATTTCAAAAGATATAATTATCATACATGTAATTTTTCATCATGAGATGGCGTTTTTACTGACATACTGCCTATTTTCATTCAAAACTCAGGCTCATGAGTCCACTTTCTACAGTTCCATTGGTAGCTCTTACAGGATTTGGACTATATGAATTTGGTTTTCCACTGGTAATCAATTATGTGATTCTTTTTCGAGCACAAAAAAAATAATAGAAATTACCTTTTCTCGACATTGTTAATGTATTATTGACTGTTTCGCCTCGTCTTCAGCTTTCAAAATGTGTGGAGATTGGACTGCCACAGCTTATTGTTCTCATAATCTTTTCACAGGTGATTTTAATTGTAGCCTACACGAAATGTGTTTACATATCTTGTAATGAAATCTGATTTCAAATTGATCTATGCATTAAAATTGATGTTTAATATTATGAATTACCTAAGATACATTAGTCCAATACCATTTCATGAATGTGCTATGCAGTACATACCCCATCTCATGAAAGGTGGAAGAAATGCCTTCGACCGGTTTGCTGTTTTATTCTCGGTGATCATTGTGTGGATTTATGCACACTTACTTACTGTTGGGGGTGCATACAAGAACGCGTCACCGTTGACTCAACTAAGCTGCAGAACAGACCGTGCTGGAATTATTGGTGCTGCTCCATGGTAAAGACTGTTTTCTTCTACATTACAAGGATGAAAAAGTAAAGACCATAACGTTAGGCATCTGATTTATACATCTAGCCTTTCGACGTAAAGAAGAATGCTAGCATTTTGGATATATCTGTGAATGGGCTAATAGGCTGTCTAGTGTCTAGCTACTGATGGGAAGATGTTGGAAGCATTTAACTGCTGACACACTAAGTTGGACTGTGTAGAATCTAATGACATCATACAATTTCCCTCCACTGCAAATTGACCTAAGGTCAGGGGGGTAGGTACCCATGCTTAGGCATTTCATATATTTATTAGGTCGTCCTGCTGTTTCTAGCATGTAAAGGACTTTTTGGAGGTCGGTTTTTTGAGTGTGTGAGTGGCGAGAGATCACAGTGTACTCTTCTTCATTATAGTGAAAAATGGACGTGAACCACGATAAATTTCTAGTATGCACTTTCCTTGTTTTCTGATTTCATTTATTATTGCTCGACACCTCTTTTTGCAGGATAAGAGTTCCATATCCATTTCAATGGGGAGCTCCTACTTTCAATGCTGGAGAATCGTTTGCCATGATGGCAGCTTCCTTTGTTGCTCTTGTTGAGGTGCATCCTCTTAACTTTACAAAACAAATCTTGAAATTTCATAAAGTAATTTTACAATATTAACATTCTTGACATTCTTTTTCTCATTGTTCTGACAGTCTACTGGCGCTTTCATTGCCGTCTCAAGGTATGCCAGTGCAACTCCTATGCCACATTCTGTTCTTAGCCATGGTGTTGGTTGGCAGGTAAAGAGACTTAGCCATTACATTTCTAAATTTGAATTAAGATTGTATTTAGATTCGCCGGATTTAAGTTTGCCTTGTTTTCTTCACCTAGGGTGTTGGCATATTGTTCTGTGGAATATTTGGAACTGGAATTGGATCTTCAGTGGCTGTGTAAGATCATTCTCTAATTGGTTGTTGGAATGCTCGACTCGACACTATTGAGAAGGATAAAAAAAAAAAAAAAAAAAATCTTTCATTATTATGAACTAAGGACATAATTATTAGTAGATGATCTGATTCTCTATTTAAACAGAGAAAATGCTGGTTTGCTGGCGCTAACATCGTTGGAAGCCGTGAAGTCGTGCAAATCTCAGCCGGTTTCATGATATTTTTCTCAATACTCGTAATTAAAACTAATTACATAAAGTCTATGTGATTCATTCTTTATAACTTTATAGTTTCCTCTGTAGAATCATTGCAGTATCAGTTTGTTTACAAACTTACCTTTGTACTTTCAGGCAAATTTGGAGCTGTCTTTGCTTCAATTCCATCCCCAATTGTTGCAGCTATGTATTGCCTATTCTTTGCCTATGTGGGTACGTATTATCACTTTGTGTTGCAGCCATGGAGTGTTCTTTTTGTCAAAATCCACCCCCCCACCACCCCACAAGACACATATTCCCCGGCCCTCTTGCATTTGTATTGATTTGAGATCTCCCAAGTAGTTCCCGGGGTCCCAAGTTTCTACTCGTGACCTCTCGAGGTGCTCCTAGGTTCCCGAGGAAGATGGAAGCGAAGGCCTTTTCAATAAGGCTAAAATTGACATTTAGAGTAAAAGAACACTTGTTCGAAAATAGTTGATATATATGTGTACATGGGCAGGTGTTGGAGGTCTCAGTTTCATCCAGTTCTGCAACTTGAACTCCTTTAGGACAAAGTTCATTTTAGCTTTCTCAATCTTCATGGGCTTATCTATACCACAATATTTCAACGAGTACACTGCAGTGAAAGGCTTCGGTCCCGTCCACACCGGAGCAAGATGGGTAAGCCAAAACTTAAACTCGAGATCTTTATCCCCTGTGATACAATATCAAACTAACACACATTTTTTTTTTTCGTTATATCAGTTCAATGATATGATCAACGTTCCTTTCGCATCGGAGGCATTTGTTGCCGGAGTTTTGGCACTATTTTTTGATGCCACATTGCCTCCAAATGACAATACAACCAAGAAGGACAGGGGGATGCCCTGGTGGGACAGATTCAGGTCATATAAAACTGATACAAGAAGTGAAGAATTCTATTCATTGCCATGCAATCTTAACAAATTTTTCCCATCAGTGTAATTGAGGATATAGCATATGCCTCAATACAAATTTTCAACTTTGTGTTTTCATTTTCCCTTATTAGTTATATAGTTAATATTAATGGATTGTTAATTATTAATTATTGTTGAATTCAATGTGTTATTCGGAAAACGATAATGTTTGAAGTTCGACTTTTTGACTACTCAAGTATTGCAATACAGAAAAGAACGGGGAGACCTCATTCAAGTATAGGGTTACACGAGTAAAAACATATTCACTTGCGAAAATTCTAAAAATTTGCAAAATATCCCAAAATCGGGAAATCGAGGGGTTAGCCAAATTTCAAGTGAATTTCGAACCATCTAAATGCATAAAATTAACATAAAATCGAAATATGCCGAAAAAAAATGAATAAAAACATTTGAGCTTTTTATTTTCATTTTTCAATTTTCCATTTAGGGCTTTGATCTACTCCCCATCATAGAGAATTCGTGGAGAATAAAAGTCAATTGCTTCTCCAATCCCCACTGGACAAGTGGTTATAAGAACTCCCCACCATGGGGAGTAGATCAAAACCCTTCAAATTTATATATATATTCGACTTTTTTCTTAAGTTGGACTCTATAAAAATCATTGAAAATTAAAGAAAAGGAAAGTTTGAAATCGAAATATTGGTTATGGGCTTTATACGTTCCAGACTGGAGGCCCATCTTCTTTCGGCCTCCTATTAGCTGTACTTTGGCCTTAACATTTTAGCCAGGCCAATTTTTCCATGGCCCATAAATCGATGAGGCGGGTGTTTAAAGTTGGTTTAAATTTAATTAAAATCAATGTCTTAAGCATTGATCTAAGTCCGTCTGCTATGCAGAGGTGACAATATAGTTAACTGGGTTGAGTATTTTATGATTATGTAAACAATGAGCATTTTCGATTATATAAACAATGAGGTAACATCTGTTGTTGATCTTGTATTATAGAATAGCAACTTGATATTGTATTATACAAAATAGTATCTAAGCGCATAGAATCTTGTAAATATGAGCTTGAATCGTAAATATAACAACCCGTACTCCCACTATCTTATGTAAATAAGACTTGAATGCTCCATCTCTAGTCTTTTGTAAATAGGGCTTGATGTTCCATCATCTAATATTTAGTCATAGTATGTTATTTGATACTATATTATACAAAAAGCGATATCCATGAAAAGCAGTATCACAATATAAATGGACATAATTGTTGTAAATAGGACTTGAATGTTCCATCATCTAATATTTGAATGTCTTAGTTTTAATTAGTGATCTTGTTTTAATGTCTTAGTTTTAATACAGCAATCTTGTTTAATTATGGCGAGGGTTTAATAGATTGAAACTTTTAATGGCCCAATATTCACTATCATTTGAAACATGTTTTTAATCCGTAATCTTGTTTTAATCATGTGATACTATTTGAATATATATATATATATATATATATATATATATATATGTGTGTGTGTGTGTGTGTGTGTGTGTGTGTGTGTGTGTGTGTGATCTGCTTTGATCTTGTTTAATTATAACAATGTTTGAACATTTGTGATATTGTTTGAATGCTCTTGAGTTTTAATTTATGATACTATTTTAATCTAACAATCTTGTTTTAATCATGTGATATCTTTGTTTACGAATATATGTGATTTTTGATCTGTTTAATTATGCCAAGGTTTGAACGTGTGATATTGTTTGAATAATTTTAGTTTTAATCTATGAATCCTGTTTTAATCCATGATATTGTTTTGTTTAGGTAATTAGTATATTTGATCTTAGTTTTAATCAGTAATCTTTGTTTTAATCTATAATCATAACTCTATCTATTCTTCATTGATTTTTGTTATCGAAGAATAGTTATGTTTGCTTATTATCTTATATTAATGTGTAGAACTGCTATAAAATACTTTATCATCATATTTACAAGCACAAGCACAAGCACAAGCACAAGCACGGGTCACTTTTGATCAAGGAGAAAAAGCCATTGGGGTGTTTTAAGTCCACTGGGAGTTTTTAACCTTAGCAAACTTTTGGCATTTACTCGATGGGGTGTTTAGACTTGACAATTTGGGTTTCAAGCCCCCCCAGCCCCCATTTTTATATTTATATATTTATTAGTCTATGTAAATTATACATTTAATTGAGATTGACTGGCACTTATCACTTTAGTGAAATATCACTGAGGATTTTTTCAAATCAATTAGTTTTTTTTTTGTCCTGAAGAGAATCGGTTGGCTAGTTGGCTAGACAGTCTTAGAAGGATTCTATAAATATGCTTTTGTGCAAGTCAATCGCCTTTTTACCTTATCATATTTGGTAAATTATGTTATTCGAATAGTTCAATCGGCCTTAGGACCTGGAAATTTTTTATAGACTACGCTTTTTGAAAGCTATTCCTTCTGAGATTGGTCTATCGATTTTAGGAAAATTTTCTCACGGCAGAATGCGAACTTGCACTTGGGAAATGTTTCTTCTCTTATAGATTGCCTTCCATACAGAAGTTCTAAAATTTTCATTTCCTTCAAGTTGTTCTGTTTTGAAACGAGGGGACCACTCGTGATCATTTACAGGAAGAGGTCGGGTCGGGTTTAACTTTAGGTGGGCTCGGCCCTTTTTTTTTTGGGTGGCTTACCCAACGGGGGTCTGGAGTCCTTCCGAATAGACGATACATCAATAAAGTTAACGGTCTAGCGAACTCAAACAACTTCAACATTATGGCAAGTAAGTGATTGCGTGGATCGCCCATTGGCGGAGAGAGATGTAAAGGAGAAGAAAAATGGGAAAGAGTGTGCTAGCTAGCGGTGACGCTTCCGAGGTAATAGGTAGTCGAGCTCGACCAGTTGGTCAAGCCCAATCGATGTCGGCGAGCAATTTGTCCTCTCACCAATGAGCGTCAGCCAACCGAGCCCAGCCGCTTGTCGAGGCGTGGTGGGCCATCCGTACATGTTGTACAATAGTGAAGTGGTCAATTTCTATATGATTCATAAATCGATAAGAAAGTGTTTAAATTGATTTAAATTTAACTAAAATTACCCATCATCAATATAATTGATTCACTAATTGATAAATTGATGATCCAACATTTTTCTTTATAAGTTCGATAAATTAATAGGTTAGAGTATGAAGTGATACTAAAATTGATTTCATTTGATATTTCCATAACCATATTAATATATCAAAGAAGCATTTAAAACATTTTACTTGGTCGATCTCAAAATTATTGCATATATCACTTAATTTCTTGTCATGTGATCCACTGCACGAGGTCCCGATCCAATAATCCAACAAAAATTATAAACTTTTACAAATTATTTTACAGATAAAAACAAGGGTCCCCGTTAAAGTGCTGAAATTGGCAGTCTCATTTTTTGTCACTAGGCAAACAAACAAAATTAAAAGGGTCATAGGCTCAAAATCAAACAAAATAAAGAAGAAGAAAAATGAAATTTATTCTATTATTTCTATCCTTGCAATAACATCCATTAATGTCTACAAATATTAAGGCAAAGAAGCCATGGATGTGATATTTTCCTCATTTTAGAGAAGGCAAGAGGAACCTTGAACTTACGTGTCGAATCCATATTAGTCGATATTGACATGTTCTTGACTAACCAATAATGTTGAAAACAAGACAATTTTTTTTTTTCAGTATCATCAAGTGTAAAGTGAATAAAAGTGGTGGAATTTTTTATCATTCATGCATTTTAATGTTGGAATTGTAAAGGATGCTCGACAATAGGACTCGACAATACGTCTGTTAAAATTATTTTTTTATTAATTAAATTTCATCGTATATGATCTTTTTAAGCAATTTTAATAAACTACTATTTTAGTCTTATGTGACTAAATTGTTTCAAGTCTTTCTTGTATGAGTAAATTAAGTTGATTAACACAATTTATATCAAGAAAGTTAATTTATTATGATCTATCAACACAATTTTCACATACTAAAAGTTAATAAGTAAACTAAGTGCTTGCTTGGTCGTGTTTAAAGTTAATTTTTTAAAGAGTAGATAAAGTAGGAATCACAATTATTGCGTAGGATTCAAAATTTGTTTATATTTGAACCAGAAAAAGCAATGGGCTCCAGTACTTATACTAAACGATGTAAACAAAAATCAATAATCACTTAGTAACTCGTACATTTTCAAAATATCATAAGCAACATCTTCGAAGTTACAATGAAATTGTTATCTAACCTAGTAATACAATGAATAATTTGGATACATAACAAAATACAATATATAAGTAAACTAAGTGCTTGCTCGATCGTATTTAAAGTTGATATTTTAAAAAGTAGATAAAATAGGAATCGCAATTATTTTGTATTTATCATCATTCTAAAAAATTACAAAAAATAAAAAAAAATCATTATTATCCAATTTCGAGAATGACCTCAATCATTTGTTTCCAATTGAAGTTGGTATACAAAATATTTTTATATTCATTTTTTTTTTTTTTTGGTATGATAATAATGGGCAAATCCCAATCATGGGAACCTTTCCTCGAGCCAATTGCCTAGAATTTGACCGATTGATATTGATTAAAAAGTAACAAACTTGATATTAAGGGTATTTATAAATTAGATTGATAAATTACTTTGTTTAAAAATTTTAATTTTAAATAATAAACATATTTATTTATTTAAATTTAATATTTAACACGCCTCACACATATATATTGTATTTATTATTAAAAACCCGAGACGTGCATAATTATTATTTATTTATTTGATTTAAGAAAGAAGAATTTAATAAGAATTATACTTTTTAATATATTTTAATATCAATCCAAAATGAATGGTCTTCTTTTTTTTTTTTTTTTTTTTGAGATGAGTCCACATCCACATTATAAGATCAGTATTCGATTACTTTAATGTAATGATGAACCTCACCAGCACCAGATGCATTTTATCTTTTTTTAAAGATCATTACTAGGTTAAATGTTTCATTAGATAATGAAGAATTTTTCTTTACATTTAATTATTTAATATTATTGAATGGGGTATTTTTTTAATGTTAAGTAGTTCGTTTATTTCTATTCATACTTTAGTTGTACAAATATCAGTCACATCATATCAAGTACGTAGAAAAATGTGTTCGTATCTTCTTCAATAATTATTTCCGTCAAAACTTAATAATTTATAAGCACGCAAATTTTCAAAATAACTTAAAATCTTATTTGTCATATTATTTGAATTTAACTAAATACCATAATTTATTTGTTGATCCCAAATGTTTTAGTATTATTTTTTCCTCCATTGTCTTTATGATCTTAAATACAATAATTAAATAGTCCCTATGCTTTTTAGTCACTAATTCTTCACCACACACCAAGAATGTGGAGAAAGCAACCTAACAACAAATTGCTCTCTAAGTGCGTGTTTGGTTGATATCATTGATAATACTGTACAGAACAATTAACAAAATTTTAATATACAGAGTGTTCGATCGTCACAAATATAACTAGAAACCAAAAACAAATACAAGTATATCACATTACCAATTCAAGAGCTACGTCCACTTATCATTGCATAGTTTCATTATAAACAAAAAAGAGGATTGAAATGCATTTTAATACCCTTTGAGTAGGGAGGAGATATTAGAGCGATCTTCATGCATATGTACAGTCGAGGGAAAAAGTCAACAGTGCTGTATAATTAGTCTCTACATATATATTCAATAGAAATTTTGTTTTTTCTTTAAACAATATTGTTGGTATTTGTTAGATTGATAAGTTTAAACAAGAAATGAGAATGTTTTAAAACTTATGTGGCCTACATAGTACAATCCAAACACAAATTAAAAGCTGTTCAAACAGTAGAAAACTAAGACTATCAGCATTTAATATTAATAGGGCCACAAGAAGTTAAAACACTTTTAATAAATGTTAAAGAAATTTGGTGTTTTCTAGTCCCCTACTTAGGTCATGTTTGGACAGGCAATAGTCCATTTCATCATTTAATGTATTCAAACACATCACATGGCTTACGTAGACTCACATAAATTTGAAATTGTAGGTTTACAAGTACTTGAAAAATATTTCAAGCATGGGGATATTTCCAATTGTTTAAGGTGAATCTTGTTTTATTACAAGAGTCAAAATATCTTGTGTAGATTTAGGTTTTTTCCCGTTCATGTGTGTGTATTTTATATGTATATATAATTTAATGCTCTAATTTATAATGCTTTTATCTATCTCTTTATTATTCGGAGTTTGTGTCATAAAGTGTCATGTATCTTTTAATTGTTTTTAAAGAAAAATACGTGTTTTAAAATATTATTGATATTTTACGTACTTAATTTTAAAATTTGTACTATTCACATGACTTGCCCTTTGATCCAACTAGTGGTGTCAAATAGAGACACATCAAGCCCGCGTCAATTATGAAAATCTTGAAAGTAGCATGTGGTCCAAGACTCTTGTTCGTTCACCTTGACCCTAGACACCTTTTTTTTTTTTTTTGGGAGGAAATTATGCCAGATAGTTGATATTACCTTGAAATTACAATATTATTGTTCATTGTTTTATATTCTAAAATTACTATCTTCAATTATCAATTACTTATTTTCAAAAATACCTTCAAAACCCTAACTCCACCTTCCAAAACTTCGTGCTGCTACTATTCACCGCCACCGACCACCACCCCCTTCATGCGAGATCACAGTGGAGATTAGCTACATCTCATGCTGGAGCTCGTCTTCTACTTCACACTTGATTCTCCACCATTCTAGAAATTGTATTTCATGCTCTAATTTATAATGTTTTTATCTATTTCTTTGTTATTATGAGTTTGTGTCATAAATTGTCTTGTATCTTTTAATCATTTCTAAAGAAAAGTATGTGTTTTAAAATATCATTGATATTTTACATACTCAATTTTAAAATTTGTACCATTCACATGACTTGCCCTTTGATCAAGCTAGTGGTGTCAAATAGAGACACATCAAGCCCGCGTCAACTATGAAAATCTTGAAAGTAGCATGTGGTCCAAGACTCTAGTTCGTTCACCTTGACCCTAGACAGTTTTTTTTTGGGAGGAAATTATGCCAGATAGTTGATATTACCTTGAAATTACAATATTATTGTTCATTGTATTATATTCTAAAATTACTATCTTTAATTCTCAATTACTTATTTCCAAAAATACCTTCAAAACCCTAACTCCACCTTCCAAAACTTCGTGCTGCTACTATTCACCGCCACCGACCACAACCCCCTTCATGCGAGATCACAGTGGAGATTAGCTACATCTCGTTCTGGAGCTCGTCTTCTACTTCACACTTGATTCTCCACCATTTCATGCTCTAATTTATAATGCTTTTATCTATTTCTTTGTCATTCTGGGTTTGTGTCATAAACTGTCTTATACCTTTTAATCGTTTCTAAAGAAAAGTACGTGTTATAAAACATCATTGATATTTTACGTACTAAATTTTAAAATTTGTACTATTCACATGACTTGCCCTTTGATCCAGCTAGTGGCGTCAAATTGAGACACATCAAGCCCGCGTCAACTATGAAAAGCTTGAAAGTAGCATGTGGTCCAAGCCTCTTGTCCGTTCACCTTGACCCTAGATACTTTTTTTTTTTTTTTTTTGGAGGAAATTATGCTAGATAGTTGATATTATCTTGAAATTACAATATTATTATTCATTGTTTTATATTCTAAAATTACTATCTTTAATTCTCAATTACTTATTTCCAAAAATACCTTCAAAACTAGGGAAGGCAATGGGGCGGGTTCAGGCGGGTCAACCCCGCCCCCTAGACCCGCCAATTGGCTAATTAGGCAGGGCCTTGCCCACTGTCCCGCCAATTTTTTTTTTTTTTTAATGTAAAATTTGCCTTACCTATTTTTTTTTTTTTTTAGTAGGAAGAATTTCATATTTCCATTTTCTAATTACAATAAGCCAAGATAAAGTAATGACATCCACCAAAATTATAAAGAACACACAATTACGAGTACGACTCAATTAAGTAAAATGTTTTGACCCATTTTGAAAATATCAAATTCTACAACAAAAAATATAAACAATACAACTAACACAATCAAATTGTTTAAAAATACGACACGATTACAAAATTCAACACCACCACATAAAATTTTGGAATTGAAATATACAATTTTCATTCTTCTTCTTGCGTAGTTGTGAAATAATCGGATCTCAATGATTCTCGTATAATGAGTAAGAAAATACGTACATTAATTATTATTATAAATATAAAAAGATTTAAACATTGTGCATTGAAATAAAAAAGATTACCTCTTCTTCAGTTTCCTCATGAGTTATAGTAGAACAACATCCGGTGTACGACGACGATGGTGGAGAGTTTTCTAACAATAAAATTTATCGAGTTAAGAATAAATGAATGTCAAGATTAATAAATATAAAAAGTACTAAAAGGTTTTCTTATTATACCATGAATGTCAGCCCACAACCAGTTTTGAGCACACATCAATGCCTCCAATGTTGATGGATGAAGTCTACTTCTATGCGGACTCACAAATCTACCACTCGTACTAAATGCAGACTCAGAAGCAACGGTAGAAACAGGAATTGCCAATATATCTCTTGCGAGTTTCTGTAAAGTGTTGTATTTGCTTGAATTTGCTTTCCACCAATTTAATAGGTCAAACTCACTAGACCTAGACAAAACCGACTCCTCTAAATATAAGTCAAGATCTGATTTCATAGTACTAGTTCCCACTTTCTTGGTAACAAACAAATCAAAATCATCCAATTCATCCACTAATCCAACACTTAAAGAAATCCCAGCTTGAGAAGATGAAGATAAAGACTGAAGATTATTCACACTTGACTCATTTTCTACATATTGAGATATCAACTTTTGACAAAAATTACTGACATTGACAATTTCAACCACTGCGTTCATTTCCATATATCCTAGGGAAATAATACTCAACCAACATCATTTTAAACCTAGGATCCAAAAGGTTGCTTACATGACTAATATCCCGTGAACCTCATCCCAATATTTCTCAAATTTATCTATCATACTTAAAGCCATCATCTTAATCTCGTAATAAGCGAAGTAGTCCAAGTACGAATTGACAACTTTATTTCACGATTTTTGGGAAAAATAGATTTCTTTGTAGGATACTTAGTTCCGAAAAAAATAGTTCGATTACCACATAAAACAACTTTAGCCTATCATATATTTCTTTGGCCAACTTCCAATCTTGATCACTAGATAAACTCTTATACTGGGTTTCTCTTTGTTTCAAGCGAAAAAAAACATCAATGTACTCAAGCAAGCGATTGTGTAGCATGACATATGTAGAATTCCATCTAGTCTTACAATCAAGTAATAACTTTCTACCACAACTGATTTTAAGCTGACGTGCAGTATTCTCAAATTTTTTCCATCTTTTCGGTGTTGATGTCCAAAAGAAACACTATCACAAATTTTTTCAACACTTCCCTCAATATTTTCTAAACTCTCCTTCACAATTAAATTCAATATATGAGCGTAACACGCGATATGAAAGAAATCACCATTTGCCAAAAGTGAATCAGTAGAAAGTTTATTATCCAAAAGGATATTGATCATAGCGTCATTCGTTGAACAATTATCAACAGTGAGAGTAGATAACTTACAATCAATATTCCAATCTAAAAGGCTTTCATATAGAGTTGTAGATAGTGATTCTGCCGTATGTGGACAAGGAACATATATGAACCTACATATAAAACCAAACAAAATAATTTCCACAATGTTAATAATTGTTTAAAAAAATTCAAACATATTATACATAAAATTGTATATTGTTTACCTCATAACTCGGCTTTGTAGCCTCCAAGCATCATCAATAAAATGTGCGATGATGACCATGAAACCTTTTTTTTTTTTGAAGTCCATAAGTCCGTTATTACGGCAATTCTACTCTTGTTGTCCTCCAATAAACGCATCATTTTCACTTTCTCTAAATCATAAATCTTCAAAATGTCATTTTGATGGTATTCGAGACACAACTTTAAATAGCGGTTGAATAGATTTCACAAAATTCACGAAACCAACATGCTCAACCATACAAAGCGGATACTCATGTAAAATTATCATTTTTCCTAACTCCGTCCTAGCGTGGTCTTGATCAAAATGATAAGTCCTCATAACCACTTTTCCACCCGCTTGCTTTGTAGGGTTCAATATTGCCTGCCTAATGTCACTTTGCTTACATTTGCGAAGTACACATCTATCTAGATGTTTTTTCAAGTGATTTTTCCAATTTTTACTATGACCAACCAACTTCGCTCCACAATAGTTACAAATAGCCTTGATCTCGTTATCAATATTCTTGAGCATAAAATGATTCCATACCTCAGATGCCAGTTTTCTTTTTCTACCCACTACACCAAGATCGGTTGTATGATCCCCATCTGAATCTATGCTTATTGGAATTTGTCTCGAATTTTCTCCGGCCGATAATAATGGAGGATTGCTATCATTTGTCGTTGGCGTTGATCTATCACAAGGTATTTGCGGGGTTCCATGTGTACTTCCTATTGAACAATGTTCTTGTTCCGACATCCTGAAAGCAAAAGAGTGATAGAAAAAACATAAGTAGTTGGCTTGAATGAGTAAGGACTTTATTTAAAAAAATAAAGATCAAGTACAAATCTTAATACTAGAATAAGCATACAATTTTCTTTCAAGATTTTGGCCTCTGACGCAGCTAAGTTTTCTGTATCTAAACTTTATTCACCTACAATAAGCATATCAATACCATCATTTGATTTCCCATAACAGCCATTTTCAATCTATAACAACCATTTTCAATAAGCATATCTATACCATCATTTTAATTCCCACCAACAATTCAACAAAGAGTCATCTCTTGGTTTCAATATTCTTTGATAACTTCTCATCAACCGAGAGACAAAGGCGTAAAACGGAAAAATGGACATCTTTAGACAACTGGAATATTCAAGCATAAAATTGAAAATAAATAATACAAAGGGATAAAATTAAAACAAGAATTATGAAGATGTGGTTCAAGTACGCTTTTAACTTTTTATTATGTTTCATACTTTCATTAGGTAAGGTGGTTTTTTATTAATGAGAAAACTAGAGCATATATTTAACTTTGAATCATTTCTCCATTTCAGACTTGTGATGAAGACGTTCCACTACTTGTGGAAGAGTTTCAAGTACAATATTTAACTAGAGCATAGATTTAACTTTGAATCATTTTTCTCAAGTTCTTTACATATTATGTATCAATTTGTTTCTTTACGTATTAATTAGAAAAAGCGCATATCAATCAAAAGCAAAATAAACCAAAATAAACTAAGAATATAAATTTCCAAATAAAAAAGAAAATACGAAAGCAAAAGAAAACAACCAAGAAAAATCCAAAATCAAATGCCCAAATCCAATAACAAAAAAAAAAAGTATAATTTACCTTCAAGAATATATATTCAATCTAAAGATGAAGACGTGAACAAGAAGAACTGAGAAGGCGAAAGGTCTGGTGCGATCGCTTGCGGATGTACCGATGAGCCGAGGTGAGTCATGGTGCGATCGCTTGCGGACAAACGGCCATGAGCCGAGGTGTGAGTCGCGAAAGCGATCGCTTGCAGGAGGATCCGGGGAGGCGAGGGCGCGAGGCTGAGTGGCTGACTTACATGGAGGATCGAGGAGCGAGCCTTTGGAGCAGTGATGGCACGCAACAAAGAATGGTATAAAGTATAAACTAGGGAAGTCGGGAAGAGAATTAGGAAATGAATAAATGATTTTATGTTAGGGTTTTGTATACACTGAATTTGTTATAACATTTATATTGAACACAATGAAAATTTTACAAGTAATGATTGTGGTGTAATGGTTAAGAATTCAAAAAAAATTTCCTCCCCACCCGGGTTCAAGTCTTGAAGGCTGAAGCTTTTACACTTCACAATCACAATTATACCATTTTATAATTTTATTCTTGATTTTTTAATTTAAAAAAAAATTTATACTGAGGCGGGTCCAGAGCGGGTCAACCCGCCCGGGACCCACGACGGCAACTTCATCATGTCCCATACCACCCCATTTATCCAATCGTCCAAGGGGCGGGCAGACCACATAGCGGGGTAGCCACAAGCGGGCGGGCACGGGCAAATTGCCATTCCTATTCAAAACCCTAACTCCACCTTCCAAAACTTCGTGTTGCTACTATTCACCGTCACCGACCACCACCCCCTTCTTGCGAGATCACAGTGGAGATTAGCTACATCTCATTTTGGAGCTCGTCTTCTACTTTACACTTGATTCTCCACCATGCTCTCGACGACACTTTGGTGGTTCACCAGTCGTGAATGTTCAACTGGAATGAGTTAGTGATTCACATAATTAGATGTGTATGAATAGTATTTTTCTTTTTTCTCTTTTTTTTTTTTTTTTATATTTTTATTTCAAAAAATGGTTTGTGATGATATTTTTTGGTTGAATTGGTCTCAGATTTAGAATGTTTTCTTTGTGGTGGTTTTCTAGGAGAGAGTTTTGGTGGTGGTGGTGGTGGTGGTGGTGGTGGTGGTGGTGGTGATTTCAATTGTTTAGACAATGGTGGTTTAGGGTTTCGGCGATGGTGGCTCCGTGGTTTGAGTCAATGAGAAATGAGGTGGTGGTGGCAACCAGTAAAAGCAGTGGCGGATAAGTTCAACACAAAGCTATGCGTTACACATAACAAATCATGTAGCAAAAATATAACATAGTATGATACGTGGGGGGGGGTCGACGAGACTCGCCATCAAGCATTTGGGTGGCGGTGGTGAAAACCAAGTAACTAACGACTATAACATGTTACATGTAACAAATCGTGCTACAAAAAGTGTAATGCATTATTTTGTTATAAATGTAATACCATATTTTGTAATAAAAAACATTTCATAGTATTTTTGTAATTAACTTTTTATTGGTATACTTGTGTAAACTTCCTTTTTTTAAACATGATTTTATAACCTTTTTTAGTAAAATCATTTTAAAAAGTACAAAAATAAAATAAAAAATAAGGCCATGTTGTAACCATTCAAACCTCGCTAAAGGTACAGTAGAGATCGACCAATACATGTGTAATTTATATTCATGTGTTTCAATGTGTTTGAAATCTCTAAAATATTCATGTGTTTCAATGTGTAATTTATAAATTTTCAAAATTTAAAATAAAATAAAATAAAGAGGGTATCTTTAACTCAAATTTTAATATATTGTTTAGAATTCTAGATCTCTCCAACAACTCGTGAATTTCTAAGAGCATCTCCAATGCAATCATGGATTACTAAAAAATGTTGCAACATAAACGTCTATAAAACTTCTTCTCTAATGCAAGTTGTCAAAGACTCTGTCAATTAGATGACGTGGCAGGAAAAAAAATTGACAATATCTAGTGATCTATTTAAATTCAGATATTACGGTAGACATGTTGACTCAATAAAATTTAAATTTCTTATGAATATAATTTTACTTTTATTTTAATAAAATAAAATATAACCGAATAGCATTTCATAAAATACATTGGAGGTCAAATTTGAACTTGAATGTCAATTCATTATACATCAATGACAAATAGATTAGAAGTATTTCAATATTTGTGCCACATATATAGCAATTCATAGAATGCATTGAAGATTCTCTAAAAATTTCATTAATTGAAAGGATTTTAATAGATTCTGGCTCATAAATATAATTACCAAACTCATTAGGAATTCCTGCCCACCCCTCATATTTTCATGGATTTGAGTGGGTTTCGAGCCCCCATAACTTGTTTTGTTTGTTGTTTTTCTAAAATTCATATTCAATTTGTCCATAATGAGTAATCAAAATAAAAATATCACAAATACATGTTACAAACTCCTTTATCATTAAATAATCAATTTTATATTTATGATGTAACACTATATTAATTTCTAAAATAGAATTTATAGCACCAAGCATTTCAAGAATACATTCTTTCCTCGTGTTAATGCAAGGAACATTTTCTTGTTTTGACCTTAACTAATTATGTATCTCTTTTATTCAAATCCTACAAATTTTTAATTTGGACACTAAATTCTAAAAAATAATTAAAATTAAATGTTCTCTTTTAAATATATTCGAACAGCATCGCACGTTAAATAACTTGATTAATTTCAAATAAATACACCTTATATTCATATAATAAATTAAGATGTATAAAAAAAAAATATTCCAAAATTCTTGACATCCACAAGAATCCAAAAAAAATTATAATATATAATTATGTTAAAATCTTATGAAATCTGTAGAGTTGTATTCAAATCTATGGAGAATTCATAAATTTTAAGACATCCATTAAAATTTAAGTCGAAGACACCTCAAAAAATTTGAATTTTCTATACGTAAATGACTGTGTTCACAATCTCATCACCTATTTTTAAGAGCTCGTGCTTGAATTTGCTTTGCGTTTAAGTTCTCTTGAATTTTGAAAGTAGGGTTTGCTTAAAATAATGTAGATTCCATTGCACTTTCGACATAATTAATTCTCTATATTATTATATAATAACATGACTTAATTAAAAAAAAAAAAGTGTTTACTTTTTACTAAATATTCCAAATCACTTAAGCTTAAAGGAAGCATTTAAATAAAGTTTGAGGTTCTTAATAATGTTCATTATTTTATTTAAGCATCTTAAGGCAAATCGTCATGCTGGCAGATCCTACTTTTTAACCAATAAATATTGGTCACTTTTATTTTGATAATTTTTTTGACCTTTACAATTTGTGAAAAAGTAATATCGATAAATGATCTTGATATAATTCTCTATGTTCTCCACTAACATATATTAAATTATATTTTTAGAAAGCATTTTTTTCAATTCGAATGTCTTTTGTCAAAAAGAAATAGCATTTTCACGTGTCGTTTATGCATTTTCCACTTAAATGTTACCTATTTTTAAAATCTATTCAATTGATTTTTGAAAAGATGGAATTAAAGAAACAAATACAAATTCTTAAAAGGAAAAGTTGACCAAATGTTTTTAATGCAATGGAATGGCTAAATTATTAAATGATAAGTAGGGATCCCTAACTTTTGCTAAATGTGTATGTGGATTCCTAACTTTTAAATCTTAACAGTGTCAACCTTAACCTTTTAAATTTGTAGCAGAATAGGCCATTATCGATGGATTCCATAAAATTTGTCGTTAAATAGGCATGCGAATGACACAAATGATTTTAACAATAAAAATTAAATGAAGAGAAAGAGAGGGTCAAGGGCAGTGTTTTAAAAAACGCGCCTAGGCACGAAGCATGACCTCCACGCCTCGCTTAGGTTCTAGGCGTGCGCTTTTCTGGTTAACTATTTTTTTCACTAAAAAGCTTGCGCCTATGCTCGCATATGCACGCCTAGTCACGCCTAATTACACCTAGGTGCGCGCTTTTTAGTTAAAAAATTTATTTTTATCTTTTTTTAAAAAAATATTTAAAATGATATTAAAAATAAGAAAATGATTTTTCACGCTTCGCTCTCGCCTCGCCCTCGCCTAAGCCTCGCCTAGGCCCGAAAAGCTTGAAGCTTGGCCTCCACGCCTAGCCATGCTTTACGCTTTTTAGAACATTGGTCAAGGGTAACTTGAAATTATGGGTTTGCAGGGAGAGACACGACTAGGGAGAAACTCGTGTGAGGGTGACCGTGCATTTGGAGGGGCATGTGGTTGTAGTTTGTCCTTCTATTTTCCTCATTTCCTTCTTAATTTTTCTTTTTTCCTTTTTTTTTTGTTAAAATCATTTTGTTTTCTCTCCGTGATGATAAATATTTTTCTCCTCCTCCGAAACACGGCAAGCAATAGTTGTGGAGACACGCAAAATAGTGGTGATGCTTCTTTCTCCCGTGTCTACTCCGGTGTGATAATTAATATGTGATTAAAAGCAGGATGTGCGAATAACATATGGAATGTATGAGAGTTGTCCTTTTACCTTGGGGATTGACCTCATATATAGGGATGACCTGCGGTTATAGCCTTTAATGGTCTTTAATAGTGGGTCTCCCTTTATCTCCCTCATTACTAGGAGTTAATGAGCGATATTTCATCTTCTCAATTGTTGAGAGATGTTTCATCTTCCCAATTGTTGGTGTTTCGTCTTCCCAATAACCGGCGATGAATCGCGTCATTCTATCGATTCGGTCGCCGTCTCGACTAACCTAACGACAATTGGGTTATTGCGTTATATCTATCGAGGCGTGCTTATGAGACCAACGAGGCGGGCAAACCAAGTAAGATGGAAAAATCGTTGAGTCGGCGTGCCAAAAGCGTCTCACCATTGGCGAGATAACATATGACATCTATCATTATTTCTATCATCACTCTGTTGCCCTCACAAATCTTATATGTGCCTATTTAACAGCCAAAAAAAAAAAAAGGACTCCATAAGAGGTTAAGGATGGTAGTGCCAATATTAGAAGTTTAGAGACCTTTCTGAACATGTTTTCAAACTCTGCAGAAATTTTCCCTAATCAATAATGAATTTAGAAAATAATTTTTTTTTTTTTTAATGGGAACTTATTTATTTGGCCAGTTTTAATTAAAGATGAAAGTGACTCCATACTTGTACAGTATGGATTGATATAAACTTGTCTGCAGAATGTTTTTCAGGTAAACATTAATTTTTCCAATTTTTTTTTTTTAAAAAAAAGATATAAATAAATAAGGAAAGAACAAAGGATGGCCACAAATATACAATAATAAGTCAGGTTGTTTACATTGTATTGTATCCAAGAGATTAAGGGCATATCAAACGCGGTATAAGGTGGTGGTAGAGGACAATGGAATCCTTTAATGAACAATTTGATTTGATTTTAATACTATTGTTAGTCCTTAACATTAACACTATAATGTCAAAATCTATCGATCAACGATTCGGATTGTTTTGTGATATCGTTATTGCAAAATAAAGTGAATGATAACTAGATTAATGTTGATCGACGTTGATTGATTGAATTGGCCTGTCCTAGAATGACTCGCCGACTAATTGACTTATACTTGCATACATCAATAAGTTTGGTAAAATTTCTCTCGTGTTACTCGATAATTATGAGAAAAATTAAGAACGTTTTAAAACAAAGAAAATATGTGCATAACAAAATCGTTATTCAAATATGAAATTATATGATTATAAACCGATCAAAATCGGTCACACATACTTTTTATTTACATATTTCGTAAAACTATAACTTACTACCTACGTATTATTCACACATTTTATAAGAATTTAAAAAATAAATTCAGTAGTAGTAGTACCATAACCACGTGGCGATCCAACAATATCTAAGCAGCATTGCCGGCCCCCACCTTGGTCCTAACGTAAAAATTATAAAATATATTATATACACGATACATACAAATAGATACATATAATCATATACGAATATCATTGTACTATTATTGAAACCATAATACAGTGTCTACAATATTAGTCAATTAGGAATTTAAATCATAAGTTGGTTGAGGAAAGGGAATGGAGGGACGGCTGGCTGGCTTGAGGTAAACTTATTTTTCCATTCTTGGAGGTGGAGTGGGGTAGAGTGGGGGGTGGGGGTACTTGTTAGAAAGGGACCATTGGTTGCTTCACCTCCTTCCTTCCTGTTCCTTCTTATCTATCTCTTTCTTTCATCTTCTTCTTGTGTTCTGCATAAACATTTCTATAGATACAAAGTGATTATAGAGAGAGAGAAAGATATATACATATAATATATATATATATATATATATATATAGAGAGAGAGAGAGAGAGAGATGGGGGGGAATTGTCAAGCTGTTGATGCTGCAGCACTTGTGATACAACATCCAAATGGCCAACTAGAGAGAATGTATTGGCCGGTGCTGGCGAGTGAGGTGATGAAAATGAATCCGGGACATTATGTTTCTCTCATAATACCTTTGCCGGTTGATGGAGAAGGGAATTCCGACGACAAGACTGTGCGCTTTACGCGTGTTAAGCTTCTCCGGCCGACAGATACTTTAGTCCTTGGCAGAGCTTATCGACTCGTCACAACACAAGGTGAGTTCATGATCTGCTTCATCTTCTTCTTCTACTTCTGCAATCACTCATAACAGCAAATTCTAGTTAGTATAAACGAGATTTTAGCTTCTTCTTCTTTTCTTCCATGATATTGTTCAGTACTATCCAATCCTCTCGATCAAATATGAACTGAAAGTTTTGCTTAATGCTTTGTGTATACAGAGGTTATGAAAGTGTTGAGAGCAAAGAAACATGCAAAAATGAAGAAAACCCGGCCGGAATCCGCAGAACAAACGCCGGTGGATTCGGTAACACAGAATCCTAGTTGCCAATCAGAGAAGAATGATGAGGTACTATTCAGTGTGCTTCAATAAAATTTATAGGCACAGAAATAGAAATTCATAAACTGTAAAGTGTAAACACATATACACCAGATTGGCATATTTCCTTATGAATTTTGACAAAAGTATTACAATGTAGATTCGGTAAGAACCATAAAACTTGTAAATTCTGATAAACCCAGAATAACATGAGATTTATCGTGTGGATGACACAATTTGAAAACGTTAATCTATGTTTGATACATAGCACTTGGCACAACAAAGAGTATCATGAACAAGATTTTACCTTCTTTTGTTTTTTAATACTGTCGACTATTATCCAACCTTCTACTAGACATACTAAGAAATAATTCCATCTCTGCAGCCAGCCACAGGCAGAAGGTT
This sequence comes from Forsythia suspensa, assembly GCA_023638005.1. Taxonomy (NCBI): domain Eukaryota; kingdom Viridiplantae; phylum Streptophyta; class Magnoliopsida; order Lamiales; family Oleaceae; genus Forsythia; species Forsythia suspensa. Next base: position 4,991,146 of record CM042666.1, read on the forward strand.
AACACAACAGGGGACAAAAGATAATTCATTTTGATACTAAAATCACAACTACAGAGCATTTCACACAATCCCAAGTAGACTATACATTTCTCATCTGTGAAATAATACTAATGATTATCTCCATTAATGCAGCCTGTGAGACACGACAGTCATCGGCAAAGGTCGGTATCAAGTAATTTCACTGCTGCGAGGTCTAAATCGTGGCGGGCCTGGCGGCCATCTCTGCAAAGCATTTCTGAATCTGGAAGCTGATGAAGGTAGCAATTTGTTCATTAAGTGGACAATGTTTAGTAATCATATTTCTGTATAGCTATAAGAAGAGAAATATTAAGATAAAAAAATGAAATCTTGAAATTTACAGTATTTCAAAATGAAATGGCAAGATGGCACCAAATTTTATCTTCAGTTCTTGACTGATTGCACTACAAGACATCATTTGAAATGCGTATGGAAGATTAAGTTATTATAATTCGCGTAATTTGAAGTTTTGAATCTCCCGATCAACATAATTTTGATCTCCTTAACTGCAACCATCAGGCTCTACCAGTGAAGTTCATAATCATCCGTACTATGAGAGCATGTTCGGTAGGAAGGATTAGATAGAAAAAAGTAAGTTAAAATATTAAAGGTAGTTAAACAAGTGAATTTTGAGAAATCAGTGCCAAATTATATTCTTTAGTCTATTAAAGGTAGTTAAACAAGTGAATTTTGAGAAATCAGTGCCAAATTATATTCTTTAGTCTATTTCATAGAATTGAGCATATGTCTTTTTCCAGCACAATGCCAGCACAGAAAAAGTCAAAAACAGCAAGCTGTTTTAATAATGCTGCTTGTTTTATTGAAAAAAGATATCTTTCATTCAAGATTGTAACAATGAACTATTCAAGAACAAGAGATTCTAAAGGACAAAACAAATATTAAATTATTTCTGAAAAATCTGCAGTACACATGGCAAATAATTAAGATAAAAAATAACTATAATAAGATCATATATCAAATAATCTAAATAACTTTTTAAATTTTAAGGTAAGAACAGGGGGGAACTAGGATTTTTTTGAGATCGGACCACTTCTTGAAAAAAAAAAAATTTGGCGACTTCAAAATCGGATTTACATTAAAAAAATTCTTTTACACTATAGAAAATGATTTTTTCCGCCCTTAATTTCGCCTATGGAGAAGAACCATTAAGATTTTACAATACCCTCGTGCGTTGAAACGTCGATAAATTTGCAAGGCTATCAAATTGCATTCTCTAAGACGATGTCATTACTGAACTTGTTGCAAAACAATTTGAATTTACAAGCACAATTTTATGTCCAATATACATGCAATTGTTTCTCATGCTACGAAGGCCAAAATTCAACAAGAAGAAGCCAGAAGTAGTCAAACATTTCGTTTATGAAGCATGCATGCGATTTGCATTTGAAGTAGCAAACAAATATCAACATTTTAAGGTAGTCTTTTTAGTTTCAAACATATAACGATGATCTATTTAGTTTTCCAAATCACAAATTTTTATACAACAACAAACTAAGCATGTCTTCGTCTTATTCTACTGTGTGTATAATTAATGTGCAGTGGGAGTATATTTTATCTTAAGTACTCTACCTGTTATTTAAACTCAATTTAAAAGAAAGATCTTTGGGATTTAAATAACTGAAATTTAAGTGTATATAGCCAAGACAAAACGACAATTATGTTGCCAATTTGATACCAATTAATCAAAGTTGACCTTTTGAGGCTTATTTTTCAAATTTCAACCGACTTCAACCGACTACCATATCATATATGGATGCTAATGTTTTACAGCTGAAATTGATTAGTTCATGTACTTGTGTAGTTAACTTCATATCATTGACTTGTAGTTAATAGATTATCTGAATCTTCAAAATCCAATTATTCAACAGATGATTTCTAGAACAGGAAATTTTTTACTTAATATTAGTGTCCATCAAGCACTTGGAAGGGTCAAGTTCTAGCATACGTAACTATGTATGCCGTCAAGAAATCATGTTATTATTTGAGATTCAGGACCCACAAAAATCTACACAAAAAAATGACATTATTATATAACATGGTTAATTTCACTTGCGGTCACTGAAGTTATAACAAAATTACAAAACGGTCACTGAAGTTTTAAAATTTCAACGTCGGTCACTGAAGTATACTAACGCGTTCACCGACGGTTACTCTGTTAAATTTTCAGTGTGAATTGATGACGTGTCATTGTTAAGTGTCCACATGGCACACAATCAATCGACATTTGACAAAAATTGACGTCACGTGAACTTAATATACTAATAACAATAAATTCGAACCAAAAAGCATGTACCTAAAATAAAAGGACCTAGCTACAATTTCTAGACATGAATTTTAGATCCCCAATTCCTCATCCCTTCAAACCTGATTCTTATTCCCAATTCCTTCCTAAAACCCTTATTTTTCTCCCGATTGCTAAAATACCCAATTAATTCATCCTAAATTCATGTCTAGAAATTACAACTACGTCCTCATATTTTAGGTACATCTTTTGTGATTCGAATTTATTGTTATTAGTACACTAAGTCTACGTGACGTCAATTTTTATCAAATGTCAATCGATTGTGTATCATAAGACACTTAACGGTGACAAGCCATCAATTCACGCTGAAAATTTAACAGAGTGACCATCGATAAACGTGTTAGTCTATTTCAATGACCAGTATTGAAACTTTGTAACTTCAGTGACCGTTTTGTAATTTTACTATAACTTCAGTGACCGCCAGTGAAATTAACCTTTATGTAACAATTTAAGTAAATGTTTCTAATGATATCGAGCACGAAACCTTAGTACTCAAGCTTAAACAAAAATAGAAACACTTTAAACCAAGAATAACCCGTGTTCGTTTAAGCAAATGCAACAGAACCTATTCAGATTCGAGCTCAAGTTTTTATTATAGTTCGACTGGCATTTCGAATTCTTTGACAACTCAAATATGGACTTTTTATGTTGGTAGAAACTTCAGCACAATTCTTTTCGAACATTCAATTTTAGCTTAATTTTGGCACACAAATGTGAGCTGAATAGTAGAAAGGGTAGATAAACATAATGAACTTATTTCATATACTTGTTTTCTAGCAGTGAAGCACTAATATAATTTAAGGTATACCTAATTTTTTTTAATTGTGGGTCTATATATACTTTAAACCATCTTGAAAAATTAAATAAAAAATATGGCATACACATCTAACATAAAACAAAATTCCACCGAAATCCGGATGTAATTCGTCAATTAATTTATCTATTACAATATTGTTAGGCGGAGCATTGTCAAGGCCGGTACGAACGTTGTACGACCCCTGTTCCAACATATACTTCTTCATCAACTGATGACATTGACTTATGGAGTTATGTGAGTACACATAGGAGTGGTCAAGGTCAACAATCAGTTGATTCTTCTTAACTTCTTTCATTCTCCATTCTAATGATACACCTGTAGAGTTAATTAGGTATTTCACGCATGACGTGCTTAGTATGTTAGATGACGAAGAAAGAATTTTTTTTGATATACTATGATAGTAGAGACAACATCAACGTAGTTACCCAATTCTTTTAAAAATGGCACGTGATCTACTAATACCTCTAGTCTCAACTGTGGCATCGGAGACAGCATTTAGTATAAGTGGTAGGGTTCTGTCTGATTTCAAGTCAAGACTCAAAGTCGATATTTTAGAAAACTTACTATGTCTAAAGGATTGAGATGATAACGAACTTCGAATCCAAGACAAAATAGATAGAATAATGTCTGAAGAACTTGAAAATTTGAATATGGATTACTCAAATTTGTAGTAAATATTATTTTACATTAGTATTTGATATTTTTTTTGTCTTATTTTAATAAAAAATTGTACACGTAACATTTTTTTCGTGTACAATTATAACTCTGAATACTTTCAATGAAGTCGGTCCCAAACCCAAAAAAAGGATGAGGGTTTTCAACATTTAATTTTTAATATAAAGGATTCACGATATTTTCTTTTATTTTCTTTTTAAAATTTTAAAAAAACAAAAAAAAAATTAATGGGCCGAACCAAGCTTGTGGGTAGCTCAGCTAGGCCCGTTCTTTATTTTCTTTTTAATTTTTTTTAAAAAAATTATATTAAAGAGCCGAGCTGAGCTTGTGGATAGCTCGGCTCATTCTGCTCGACCCACGAGCTCGTGAGGCGAGGCCGAGTCGATGTTTTGGGGACGAGCCGACCTCAAGCTCGGTTGGTCCCTTTGGATGAGCCGAGCACCATTTGTGTGGGCCGAGCTAGCTCAGCTCGGCCCATTTCTACCCCTAGGTATCAAGTCAATCATTTGCAGCAGAAACTGAATACAAATGTAAGTATCGGTGTTCATTAACATTATAATATGGTTCAAATATTTTGGTCCACACATGAATGTATCAATATTCGATTTCTTTTAACAATGATCATTCACATTTCATAGTCGTATGCTCAGCTTGTTACCTTTCATTGGTGACGACTGTGATTCAAATGATTTAAAATGAACATAATATAAAATGTGGAGATGTTGACTGCTAAATCTGCATATCATAATTTTTTAATTTTCATAAAACCGGTGAATAAATTGACGATTAGATTAACTACTATCAGATATGGAGAGATGATAACAAACAATAGAAAGCGTTAACCAACAAAAAAATTGATAGATTATGCATACTAACAACAACAACAAACAAACAAAATAAAAAAACAAAGATGCAAGCTACTACGAAATTAATATGAAATATGACAAAACGACATTTATTCAGTTAAAGACCCTTTGATGTTGACTGGGTACATCAAAAAATGTGTTCATTTTTGACACAAAATCTACCAATTATGGCAAATCGTGTCTTCGTTATAAACAAACAGAATACAATAAAATTGAAATTAATGGTTATAAAAGATTTCAACATTATAAGCCAAAAAATTCAAAATTTGATTTAACTTTGCAGGGAACTTAAAAACACCCATACATGTTTAAAAATTTTATTCATCATGTATTATGAACATGAAACATCATCCAAACCATATAATAAAGTTTAATTCAAAAATGGCACCAATTAATTATTTTTTCGTCATTATCTAAACCCTAAAAATTGAAAAATCGTAATATACGCATATAATAACATAATAAAATGTATAAAAATAACATTTTCTCCTTGTTGAACATGAATGTTGATCTTCTTCTTCACATTCTGGTTTTTGATATTCCTTGATGATCTTTTTTTCTTTAACGCTGAATTGCTTCTTCTGTTTTTGTTTTTGCGTCTTGTTTTGTTGCTGCTACGAGTGGATGCCATTATCAGTTAAGAGGCTTCAATATTTTGGTTTTTGATTGTTGGGTGAAACTATTGTCAATGTATATCATCTTCAAGATTTTGAGAAGAAAGTCTGTAAATGAAATTGTGTAGCAGAGAGTTTCAATCAGATACGGAAATTGATTGAGGGATTAGAAGAAATAATATTGAAGAACGAAAATTGCTCCTTGATCTATGAAAAGATAAAATTTAGTCCCTAAAAAAATAATTCATCAGTTACCAGGATAATTATGGAAATATATTAATTAAATAATTTAAATGCTATATCAACTATCAAGTATAATTGAATGTTATAAAATAATTTAACAAATAATTTAATTTATACACTATAATACAAAATTTTCAAAAAATGTAGGTAGAGTATCTAATATTTACAATTAATAAATTAACGTCAACTATAGGAATGACAATAGGACGGGGACGAGATATTTTAACATCGCTAGTTAGGAAGCCTCTAAGCTTCTCCTAGGAGGTAGGTATCTTTTCTATAATATATATATATTTGATCTAATTATTAGAAGTGAAATTCGATTCATTGTTTATATAATCTAGTTTGTCTTTGTAAATGATCATCATCTATTGAAATTGTAAATTATACGTATTTTCATGATGTTGAAAATCCAAGAGAGCGGAATATTTCATGATTTGTCAAAGTGTACACTATTGGGGAAGAAACAAAAGTACAATAAATTCTCTAAAGTGTGAATTCCCAAAATTAAAAATAAAGCTTATAGATATTTGTCTCAAGCATTGATAAACACATTATGTGAATATGGACAATTACCTATTCTTTACGGCATTAACGGAAAAGCACTATCCATTGACAAGTTATGCTATGTTATTATAACTGGTGATGATTAGCAATTTATGTGCCAGTGAGATCCACTATAATTAATTGCTTTAAGTAAATAACATTTTTATATAGCATCAATTAATTAGAGCATCTACAAAGCTAGACACTTTCTAAAAAATCGATGTAGCAAGAAAGAAAAAAAAAAAAGAGGGATAGTGGAAAGAGAGGAAAGAGAGAGAGAAAATAGATGAAAGAGATGTAAACAATTTAATGAGAAAATTAGTGGAAAGTCATCTAACATGATGCCTAAAAGCTGGACGGTCTTCTACAATAAATGCTATCACATGAGTTTTGTCTTCTCCACCTCATCGCCACATTAGCTCAACATTCAAATAGAAGACAACGTTGGAGATGCTCTTACAATAAACTCTATTGACAGAGACTGGTGATCATCACCAATTGTAAATTTGTAATAAATAAGATTATTTGCCATTGACGACAGAGTGGCACTTTAAAACGACAACGTATTTGTCCCTTCTATTCTCTTGGATCAATATGTAAAATTGAAAACAAATCAAGCCAAGTTTTTGAAAAAATGTTTCAACTTCAAACACAGAATAACTATATTAGATCGGATAAGAATTAACTTAATCTTATTCGATGTTTGGTACAATTATATCTGAATTAAATTAAAGGTAATTATATTCACACAACACTTCTTATTTTTTGTACCATATTTTAATTACATTTAACATCCTTAATCTATGAACATTATATCACTCATGTCCCCAACTTTTTTATCACACTATTATCCTCCACTTTTCATTAATTAGTACATATTGTATTTGATAACAATTTTCGTCTAAAGCATTTGTTGAAAATTAAGTAAAAAGACTTATTTGTCTCATCATATAAAAAAAATAGATACAAAAGTAAGATAAAATATTTTTTCCATTTCAAAGCACGTAAAACAAAATATCTCGATAAAACCATCATTAATGATAAGGATAGCAAAAAAAACGACCTGCACTCCACCTCCCCACCCCACCCCACCCCACCCCACCCCAAATTTCCCGTGCCATTTCAGCCAGCCTGCCCCTCGACTATTAGGGTAATAGGAGCGGGTCAGGGCACAAATACCCGCCCATGAAGGATCCAGTCATTGTAGTCCTTTTAATCCTACATTTTCTCCTCCAACAAACAAATCTCATCGTCTCAAGACCAAATATTCATACCCCTAAAATCATCAACATAAACATCCCTATAAAGGGAAAGTGGCATCTTAATTCTCTCATCAAATTTATGCAAGATCATACTTTAATCCACATCAAAACACATAAAATTTTAAGATTTATACCCAAAACAACACTAAAGCAACCATTGTTATTATTTGCGGTTTTTGTAGCTTCTGCTTTTCTTTCTTTTCAATTCTGCTCCTAATATTCAATCTCTGCACCAAAAAACCCCATTCTCTTTTACTATCCATTCTCAATAAAATGAAGAGAAATAAACCACTGATTGGCCAATAAGAGTTTCCTTGAATTAGTATAGGGTATTTCTCACTAAATTAGCATTTAAAAAAAAAGAATTTCCCAATCGGCTTTATGTCAAAATAAAATGAAACCTACAAGCATCCTCCTATTTTTCTGCCAATGTTGTAATTGTTCTTACTAAGAACGCTTTGGAGCTGCCGAACATTCATCACCTCTTGAAATTCCGTTGAAGCTTTCTTCTCCGACCAAAAAGTCCTCTCGTAGAGTACCATTAGAGAAAATGGCTTACACAAGCCAAAATTTGACAGTCTTGAATGTCCATATCTATTGTTGTCACTGTAGAAACTTAAACATTTAGAAAAGAAGTCAGACTAACTGAAGTACCTGAAAAAATAGAAGCCAGGTAGTAAAACCAGTAATCCACAAACTTGTGTATATATTATGTTTATGGACAGATTCAATGGCTAAAAGTGACTCTGCTACATAAAATCTCACCTCATCTTCAGTCAAAATATCATTTCTCATAGGTAAGGTCATCATTTCTCCACCATGAAAATTGATAAGTCTATTTAATACGCTTATTTATATTTGTAAACTTATTATATATTCACTATATGAGCAGATTTTTATTTAAATAAGTTTAATAATTATATACATAGGTACAAAACCCAATTTGGATGAGTTTGAAACGAAAAAGAAGAGTTTGAAGCTTAATTGACGCTTATTGTGGTGAATTCAAAAATTCCGGGAACAAAAATCAGATTTTTAAAAGTTTGGGTACTAATTTGCACAATTTTGAATAGTTGGAAGGCCACTTTGGAAGACTTTAGAAGGGTGAGGACCAATTAGAATATATTTGAAAACTTTTGGATTGAATTGAGAATATTTAAAGAAGAAATGACCAAAACTGTACATCAGAAGTCAAATCGGGGACCAAATTGTAAGTTTTCAAAACAAATGTCACACCTAGGTAGTGCGACCTAGGTACGGTAGTGAAAACTTACTGGAGGTCGCACCTAGGTAGCATAATGCATTGTGTGACCTAGGCACGACCTAAGCACGACCTAAGTGCGACCTACGCTAAAGGAAATTTATAAATGCGGTTTTGTAAAGTTAAGTAAGATTATGACTCTTTTAAGACACAATTTTGAAGACTTTCCAATGACTAAATAGGCCTCTTCTAGGTCTTTTGAAAGGGTTACGCAATTGAAGAGAGAAAAAAATCAAGAGTAAGGAAAAGAAGAATTCTTACATTCATCAAGGTGCAATCATTGATTTGGGATTAATTCAAGATTAATGGTTGTATCTATTCTTCTTCTTTTTCTTCCGATTCATGAATTCTTTTATTAATATCGCTATATTCATAGGAATCATGTCTGGCTAAATCTTTTATATCTAGGATAAACGATGAAACCTCATATTTTTTATTAATTAGAAGTTATTTGTTTTTGTAAATTTATTGATTCCGGGTTGATCATTTATTATTCATTATTTCTGTTTTTATGTTTGATCGCCATTAAAACATTTTTGTGATCTAGATTGCTTTTGAGAGATTCAATTTAGATGAGCATGTGGTAATAAATAACATAGAGTCTAATAATAGATAGAGATTACTATTATGCTTTATGAAATATTTCTAGATGATCGTTGTGATTAAATGCATATCTTTGTGTTCAAAATTTAACTTTAGGTGCATATAGAGGTATATAATTGATTGACCGTCGAGAAAGACTTTTGATTATATTAGGATTATCGATTTTTGACCTAGGACAATAGTTTGCGAAGACGAGTAATTGATAATCAATTGTTGAAACATGGTGGTGGATTCGTAAATCCTAATGCTAGTAAAACTTGAATTTGACAATTATTCTATTTTCGTTTCCCTGATAATTTAGACTTAGTTGAATTAAAATAGGATAATCGTAGGAATTGAAATCATAAAGAATTTGTTTTTTAATTTTGTTAAACTCGAACTATATAATTAATTGGTTAATTGATAGTTAGTCCTCATAGGTTTGACACTTTTCACATCACTTTATTACTTGTAACCGATCCGTCCACTTGCAGGATTAATATCTACAACACAAATATTCCATAATGAGATACAAATGTTCTTCATCTTGAAAATAAAATTAGAGTTTGACAATGCGATTCTCATCCACCTCTGCAGTGCATTTTCTTTAACAAAAAAAAAAAAATTTCCCCAGTGCCCAAAGATGTGAAACTAGTGGCCCAAATTTATATTATTTGAATAAGAAAACAAAGAACATTTTCATCCATGTTATCTCGAAGAACATGCTGTTTTGATTGTCTGTTATTATCACATATATGTGATGTATTAAATACAATACACAAAGAAGAATATTTATTGTATATTTTTGTTGATTAGTTATTCAAAATCTTGATTATGAAATGAAATAGAATTTTATAGCGAACATTTAGTGCAAAGAAAAGAATATACAATTGAATTGTGTTTATAATCACCTCGTTAACAAAAAGTTATAGAGAATTGTGGTCGCGCACAACTTTCTTTTGCTAATTTTAGATCTTGAATATTTTTGCGCAATGACTTCTGTAAGCTTTTTAAAGATTATGATTTATTATAAAATATTAGATTCTCATTAACATGGGTTAAAAAAAAATTTGGGGGGCAACCCCCATGAAGATGGGTTCCCCTTCTCCGGCCCATCCCTTTGCCATATCTTGACTCCGCCCCTATTTTCATATGCTCAACCTAATGGGATCAAGAATCTAAGGACCAGTAATTTTGTATATAGAACCATATCAAAACCATATGAAGACCACTAATCACATACTTGTCCTCCACGAAGCATTTCCAATTTCTTAAGCTTTTTCATTGCATGCACATTTCTTATTGTATTTTCCCTACAAACTCTAACATGTATATAAACCAGGAACAAATCATTAATGAATTTAATTTCCTCCTTTTTAGCTAAAAAAGATATATAAAATTATCCATCAATCAAGAATGATAAGAAGCACTTAAACTCAAATTGTCCTATTCATTCACAAATAAAAATTCAAAAATATATAAGATGTCATTCTCTAAAAGAAAAGCTTCACACAAAGAACCTCAAGATTCAAAAGACTACAAAGAAAAAATATAAATTTTTTTTCCTAGTACAGGCTCCCATTAAGTTGAAACAACAAAATTTATGGCTTGAACAAACATATAAACGTAAATCACCAATACAAAAATACGAATCCGAGTCATTTGATACACCTGAAGCCCAACATAAATAAAATCGAAAATCAAATGAAAATCACCCCAATCTGTGCAAAAACAAACAAAACAATGTACCGTGGAATAGTTGGGTTTAACTCCATAAGCTCAAAGTTTAGTACACCGTAAGCCCAAAAAATCAAGTCGAAAATCAAACGGAAAACCCTAATCTATGCAAAACTAATGAAAACATCGGTGAAGACAACAAATGAAAGCAAATCGGAGTGAAACTTCACAAACAACAATCTCTGACGGGCTTGGGCTCGACGAAATCACACGAAAAATGAAACACTTTGTATAGATGTGTGAAAATTTCTCTGCTATTTATGACCACAACAAACTCAAGAACAACAACCCAACAAAGAACAATGGTGATTCTCATGCCTGACTTATGAACAAACAACAAATTATTGATGGCAGCAAAAAAAATCGTGAAAATCAACCAAAATTCCGGTACAACCAACAACAGCTTCACGGCTAGGGTTTCTACGAGAGAAAAAGTGAAGCCAATTCCATTGTATACCCCATTAAAAAAAACCATAAACGACGTCGTTTTCGGGTTGGGGGAAAAAAATAAAACAAAACCTAGTACGACGTCGTTTTGAACGATTTTTGAACAATTCCATCCTTAAGGCTCTTAGGCCATCTCCAACCCATATCTTCAAATTGATGCAACTTTTGCACTAAAATAGTGCAACTTTCACACCAAATCCAAATGTCATCTCCAACCCATTACTTCAAATATTGCACCAAATGAACAGTGTCTATTATAATATATTTATATTTGTAATTTTGAACAATAATTTAATTCAAAAATTAGTTAATCATATAGTGTATTTATAATTTTATGTTAAATATATAAAATTTTTATTAAATTAAATTTACGTAACTATTGCATTCATTAAAAAAAAAAAAGCACGATACTAAATATCTCAATTTCAAAAATATTTAACATAATAAAATCAAATAATTGGACAGATTACTAAAAAAAGACAATGAAACTGTAAAGAAAAGGGATACAATAGGAAACTAATTGTTCACTGCAGCCAAGTTGGGGGTAAATGTGGAATAAAATTGGACGCCAAATTCATCTTCATCGCTACTGATGTTGCGCCATTTATGGCGCAAAGACTGCTCATCATCTCAACATAATGCAGCGTTTTGGCGTCCGGTTGGAGAAGAAGATTTGCTCCATCTTGGCGTATTGTATTCAATTTGGCGATGGGTTGGAGATGCTCTTATATATATATATATATATATATATATATATATATATATATATATAGGGTTACAAATGAGCACCAAAGGAAAGATCTAAAATTGATTAAATAGTCAAAGTATTATAGAAATAATCTATGGAAATCTGGAAGCTATAATAATATCACGAGAATATGGAAATATATTTTAACACACAAAATTATAACAATACACTATAAAGTTGGGATTTTGACTCAAATATCAAAAATTAAATGGCCATAATGGTAATTGCTCGTGACTTGCGGAAGGAAAATATGCCAATATTAGATTTGATTATAAATTGAAAAAATTTCTATGTTATTCTAACCAAGATTTGGTTAATATTTATGTCAAATAATTCAACATGTTTTTCTATACATTGACATGTTTTGTTCTTCTTTTGTACAAGTTAGAGAGAAAAAGTTGTAAGTCTAACATTCTAATTTTTTTTTCCTCTTTGTGGGTTATTCAAATAGTAGAAATTGGTAAGTGTGGTAAAGCTTATGATTATTTTTCTTACGATACTTGGGTATTTGAATTAGTGAAATTCTATATGATTATTAAGGGTAGACATTTTAACCGGAACTGAACCTCTCGAATTGGAACCAAACCAGAACCGAAGACTCGGTCCGATTCCAGAAAAAATAAATTAAGAACCATAACCGAAAATCGATCGGGTTTGGGTTGGTTCTTGGTTATTGAACAAGAACCATAGGTACCCGAACTGGAACCAATTTTTTTTTTTTTTTTTTTTCAATTTATTCAATGGCTCAAATAAGATAATTAATATGGGTCTTTAAATGGTTGGTTGGTAAATGTTAAGTAGTTCTATAAAAATTAAAAAATATTTCATTTATATTGTTTCTAACTTTACAATTCACTCTTTTTTGAATGGTTGATGAATGGTAAAGCAAATGAAATGACGGGATGGAAGGAAAATTCAACAATATTTATTGTTATGTTATTTGGAGAGGAAAAATTTATGTTATTTTTAGCATTTGTAAAATTTAGTACTTTTTTTTTTTTTTTTTTTTTTGGGTATGTAATTTGGTGTTTCATGTTTGTACTCTGCTAATGGATGCTATTTTGTAGCTTATTTTGTTAGATATTGGATACTATATTATGCTATCTATTGGATGCTATATTCATATTTTGTGCATTAGATTAACAAAGTGTTAAAAGTTATGGGTAGAACCCGAACCCAACCCGAACCCGAACCCGAACCCGAACAGACGGTTCGGGTTCGAGTTTGGTTCCAAAAATTACGTGGACCCGAACAGTTTCATTTACGAAATACCCGAACCCGAACCAACGGTTTCGGGTATTGAAATACCCAAACCGCGACGCCAAGGCCTGATGATTATAATGATTTTTCATTTAATGGAAAACTTTGATAGTCCGTAAATTTTTTCTATCTTTTTATATTTTTTCTGTCTCGTTATTTTTCTCTCGAACAATGATCTTATAGGCAAAACGAAGAATTGGTTACAATTCTCAACACATAATCCACCTTAATTCGATATGAGTATAATTTAGGGTATATAGTACTAGAGGTCCTGAACCTTTGAACCTTATGAGAATGGGGTCTCGAACCTTTAATTTCTAACATCCGTGTCCTTAACCTTTAAAAATGCGCGCGCAGTAGTTTTTCTGTTAAAAAAATTGTTAATTTAACTGTTAGATGGTCAATTTTTTTTTAGAATGACAAATTTACCTTTTTTTTGAATTAGAACAATAAAATAAAATGACCAATTGACCACGTTGACTTAGTCAAACCATAACTCTGACAAATTTATTAAGCAAATCAAGTCTGTTCATCTTCTCCATTTGTCAAGTCCAATCGTCCATTACTTTACAGAGTCTTCAAAGCTGGGCCCTATTCTTCTCCATCTAGCACTGCAATCACCAAGCAAAGCCAACATAACTTCACGCGCCACCTCCTTTGGTGGTGCTAAACCCTAGCCTTCGTCGATGTCACCATATATCAAAATTAAATTCCATAAATCTACGTAATTAAAGAACATAGAAAAGTAATTATATAAAAATTATGCTAGTTTTGCAGAAAATGGTTTCCCTTTTGGGAAATTATTAAACCTGGTTTTTAGCATATATTCAACATTGTCAGGATTTGCTATTATAGTATTACCAAGAACATGAATATGAATTGTGTGAGTGGGTGATTTTTGAAGCAAATGATTGTACCAATCACAGATTATCAAATTGGATTTTCCAATTTGAATTAATGTAAGTTTGACAATTCTCACAATTGCAATAAACTCTTTTTTCTGGATGAAATGTGTTAAAAAGATAATCATGATTAAAGATAAGAAGATAAGAATCCAAGAGTCATGAAAAGTCTGGAACCATGGGCGGATCTAGCACGTGGCGAGACCCTGCGTCCGCCCGTGCTGAAATTTCGCGAAAAAATGGTGCTGACTATCGTGTATGACGTGTATTTTCGTTGAGCCGAAACCACTTGGACCAGCGGCACCGATCAAGTATTTCACAGTTTCAAGCATTTCTTCAAGAATTTGCCTTGAATCCGAAAAACTGACCAGAAGAGAAAAAATACAAATTTATGTGAATATGCGGTTTCCACAGGGAGTGAGCTAGAGAGAGAAAGTACGAGTACAAGTAAATTTTGGTTTCGTGTAGTTTTACAGAGAGAAATATAGATCTGAGGGGTTGTATGTATCTCTTCCGGTTGGTGGTCCTGGTTAAGAGGTAGCGGTGGAGGATAAAGGGGAGGATGGAAGTGGGATTTTATAATGGTGAATGGTGGGGATTAGGGAATCAATTGAGATAGGATTACATATTTGTCATTGATTAATACTTGTCTAATTATTTTTTATATCATTTCACTCATAATTATTTTATCTTAACAAATTAATTAACTTTTTTTTTGTTACTATACATTTTTGGTTGATTACTATTACACGTTTAAACTCGCATCTTGTTCAAATTTATCGTTTGAAGTCTGAGCTCTCATTCTCGACTTTGACTTGATTGGTTATTGTATGTTGATCACCATGGGCGGATCTAGCACATGACGAGACCCCGTTCGTCCGTAGGCTTGGAATTTCGCTAAAAAAATGGTCTTGGCTATCGTGTATGACGTGTATTTTATCATGTTAATGAATGATTATCATTTTGTTGGCGGGCATGTTCGAGCTCAAAGAGGAAGAGAAGGAGATGCTTCATTCGAGGAAGGTAGGTTATTTAAACTACCAAATTTGTAGTTCTTGTTCGCTCCCATTTTGACTAACACATCAGAATCGGTCATCAAACAGAATTAACTTCAACTCGCATGACTTTTCGTGAACAGTGTGCCTAGAGCCACAACGTGAAGAGAATGAAGGTAAATCTTTTAGCTTATGAAACTTGAATGGTTATTTTACGACACTATTATCACATTATACTCTTTCTTATCGAATTATATTTCACTATTATATGATTTTCTTATTGCTTGATAAGTTACATATTTATTAAAAATATTTTCACATTATTTTTTCACAAGCATCGTCCGTTGACTGGTCAAAGGTCAATATTTGACCGTTGACCAGTCAACGTCCGCCCTAACTGAACTTCAACCCTAGATCCGCCACTGTCTGGAACTACCAAGAAAATGATACTCCATGGACAAAAAAAATGAAGGATACATAAAAGAGCTGGATAGTAGAAAATCAGACCAAAGAAAGAGAAGAAGAAACAAATGAAAACTACATATTTTTCTATTAAAAGATTACATATTGGATATTGTTAGTTGTGGGTGCCGTTTCTAGTTGGTTCTTATGGGTTTTATGGTGGTCGGTGGGTCACGGTGGTACGGTGGCTAGTGGTGGTGCAATTTTGGAGAGGAAGAAGTAGTTGATGTGGGGAGTTGGTTGCAATTTTTTTCTTTTTGTTAGAGAAGAAGAATAATGGGGTTGATTGTTATTTTTTTTTTTCTATTTTTCTTCTTCTTTTTCTTTTTATTGTTTTAATTCAAATTAGGGTAGATCGGTTATTTTAAGAAAAAAAATTGACCATTTAACGGTCAAACTAATGCTTTTTTAACATAAGGACTTTACTCACGCGTTTTTTAAAGATTAAAGACTTGGGTACTAGAAATTGAAGGTTCGAGGCTCCATCGTTACAAGGTTCAAAGGTTCGGAACCCCAATGCTATTTATCTTAGAATTTTAATATTGGATCTGAGTACCAAATACATCTTTACTGGTGGTTTTTAGGTCTCTTAGCCCTAAAAATTTGGACGCCCAATATAAAAAAGAGCACGCCTCCAATAAAAATCGAATAAATCCCCTCCCCATGAATCCATATTCTCCATATGGAGCCAACTTCTTCACCCCGTTCCTAATGCAGATTATGTTGGTCATGGAGAATTGTTACTGAAGAAATTTGGTCTTCTATTCTATTGTTTGAATCTAATATTAGTTGGACATGAAATCTGAAAGAAATGAAGACATATAAAAGGCAGACCAGGTTTGGGTTCAATAAAGAATTTGTTGGATCTCTTATTACCCCAACCAGCACCAGAAATTATTAAAGAAAGCAGTAAAGAAGAACACACGTGAATTATTTCGCCACAAAGGTCCGAATGTTCAGTCAAAAAGACCTATGTCACCCGTTGAACATCCCAAATGGGATAACGCTCCAATCACTAGGTAAAAACATCAAGAACAACAGCAAAGTACATATTACAAGGCCAGCCCTCTCACTATCTCAAAGAAACCTCAATGTATACAAGAATACTCTCAGATGCAACCACCAAAGTTATTGTTCATCACATGAACCCAGAAAACCTTCCTTACTCTAATCTATACACTTAGTATGTATGAAAACCAAAGGTTTTCTTCAAAGATCAAAAGAAAAAGAAGGAGGTGAAGCTTTTCCACAGAAGAGAGAGTTTTTCATGAAAGACCAAAACGCACACCACATATAATGCCAAAACCGCCCAAAGACTAGAGTCTTCACAGAATTTGGATTCGAAGAGCCTAGAAGAATGAAGATCAACCATCCATTTTGCCACGTGTCATCATCCGAGGGAAGTCCAAAGTTGAATCAGCATTCCACTCGTATAGGTAACAATTTTAGGCTTCAAATATCTTCCAATTGGGCTTAATCTGAACCAATGGACTTTAAGTGATTTGGGCCAAAATGGGCAGCACTATCCAACATACTCCACCTTGCTGTCCTATTTGCCATACCATTAGTGATTGAAGGCTACCAAAACCATTTGATCATCTGCTCCTTACCTGCTTATTAGAGAAAGAAATTAGCCACAATCAATATTTAAGAAAGATAAACAGTTGTTAAATTTGTTTAAAAGGGGAATTTTAGTTCCCATATCAAATGGATTAATCAAAGTTGAAATTTTATTCAACTTTATAATTTCCTTTTCTATTACATCTCGATGAAATGAAATTTTACTTTTATGTGCTTAGTTATATCATGGAAAACAAGATTTATACTTAATTGGATTGCACTTTGGCTATCGTAATGTAAAACAACATGTTTGTCAATGAATCATAATTCATTAAGTAAGCATTTGAGCCAAATTACGCCCTTTATAGTATCAATGGTAGCAATGCACTCGCTTGAAGAGAGGACAAAGCAACCAACTTTTGAAGTTGGGATTTCCAACTTATACAAAGACCCATTTATGGTGTAAACATAAATGAGGTAGATTTTCTAGTTGTCCATATCTTCAAAGAAAATCAATCAACAAAACCACTAAGGCATATCTCATCTTTCCCTTTTTAATTCTAAATCCAAACAAGCAGATCCTTTTAAGTATCTGATTTGCCACTTCATTGCTTCCCAGTGATACTCACCAGAATTTTCCATATATCTGCTTAACACACTTATAGCATGGGCAAGATCAGGTCTTGTACAGACCGTTAAGTACATTATAGATCCTATAGCATTAGCATAAGGAATTTTATCTATTCTAATAAATTCTTCTTCAAGATTAGGGGTCGATCGATGAGAGTTTAAAATGATTGGCTAAAGGTAAAGATACTGACTTAGACTCAATCATGTTAAACTTTTCTAGAATTTTAGTGATATAAGAGTGTTGGTTTAAGAATAAAGAATCGTAAGCCCTATCCCTTTTTATTTCCATGCCAAGAATTTTTCTAGCAAGACCTAAGTTTTCATTTCAAATTTACTATTTAGTTTTTCTTTTACAAATTGAATTTCTTTCAAATCGTAGATAGCAAGTAACATATCACCCACATAAAATGGAATTTGGACCACCATTACCTTTAAAATAAAAGCAATGATCAAAACTATTTTTATTGAAACCAATACTTTGCACATAAGAATCAAATTTCTTATATCATTGCATAGGTGCCTATTTTAAGTTATAAAGAGACTTATTATGCAAGCAAACCAAGTTTATATTTTCAGATTTCTCAAACCCTTGAGGTTGAGACATGTATATAGTTTCATCCAAGTCACCATGTAAAAAAAAAGTGTTTACTGGTCTTTACATCTAATCGGTCCAATTCTCAATTGAATTGAACCACTAAGACAAGCAAAATCCTAATGGAGGTGTACTTGATAACAGGAGAAAAGATTTTATTGTAGTTAATACCTTCCTTTTGTGTAAAACTCTTTGCTACCAATCTGGCTTTATATCTTGGAACCCCACATTCAGTTTCCCCTTCCTTAATTTTGTAAATCTATTTACAATTGACAATCTTTTATAACTTTGGTTTACAGACTAAGGTCCATGTGGATTTTTTTTATTAAGAAGTTTGTTTCTTCTTGCATTGCAACAAGCAAAAGTTTATGATCTTTAGACTTCATAGCCTCCTTATAAAATACAGGCTCAATTCCAATTGAAGGCTGAGAATTAAGAGCAAGAGCAAGGTCGACTTGATTCCACCTTGCAGGAGGTCTTATATTTGTTCTTCTCTCCCTATCCCTAGCAAACTGATAATTGTCTAGGTTAGGGGGAGCCATTACTTCATCTTCCGATGGTTGATTTTCAAAATTAGTTTCACCAGCTTCTAGGTCAAGAATTTGTTCTTTCATCCTCATCGGGAAACTCCACCTCAAATTGAGTGAGGTTTAAAGGATTTGAAGCATTTGAATTTTCAGATTGATTTTCAACAAATTTTTCATTTTCAAAAGCAAATTTTAAACAAGGCATGTCTTCTTTATTAAAAACAACATTTCAGTTAATTATAACCTTAAAACCCTTTGTTTCTTTAACCCATAACCCATAACCGTTTACACCTTCTCCATAACCAGGAAAAACACATTTCAGAGCCTTAGGCTCAAGTTTACCATCATCTTGATGGGCATAGGCAGCACAACCAAAAAATTTTAAGTTAGAGTAATAAGAGTTATAACTATTCCACATAAAATCGGGAGTTTTAAGATTTATAGCACTAGAGGGGCACTTGTTTATTAGGTGAGTTGCTGTTTTTACAGCTTATCCCCAAAACAATTTTGGAAGACCAAAACTATGAAGCATGCATCTTACTTTTTCTAAGATTGTTCTATTCATCCTCTCAGCAACTCCATTTTGCTGAGGAGTATAGGTGGTAGTCCTATGCTTAAGAATATCAGAATTCTTACAGAAATTGTCAAATTCAAAATTGCAGAATTCTAGGCCATTGTCTGTCCTTAAGATTTTTATTTTCTTATTTGTTTGGTTTTCAATTTGAATTTTCCAATCTCTAAAGACTTGAAAAGTTTCAGATTTAAATTTCGAAGGAATGTCCATACTTTTCTTGAGAAATCATCAATCACTAACAAATAGAACCTAAAACCGATGAAGAGTATTTCTTCAAGGGACCCCAAAGGTCCGCATGTAAATATTCTAAGACAGCTTGGATTTGTGAGTGCTAGTTTTAAAAGGTAGCCTATTTTGCTTTCCAATAACGCATTGTTCACAGAAAGTAAATTTCTCAATTTTATCTTTGTCAAACACCCCACTTCAGATTTTAAAATTTGAAGGCCTTTATCACTTATATGACCAAGTCTTTTGTGCCAAACAATAGACTTGTCATTTTGAGTGATAGATGCTGCAAGGTTTGTGCCCTTCAAAGGGAGTGCTTGCAAAGTATAAATGCCATTTCTTTTGAGGAATTGAGTATTTCAAAGTTACCTTTACTGATTTTCAACTTATCATTAGAAATAGTAATATTGAAATTTTGATAATTCAAAATGCCTAAAGAAATTAAGTTTCTTTGGAGGTCCGAACATATCTTATTATTTCTAAAATAAGGACATTGTTGTTGTTTAGTTTTAACATGACTTTTCCAATCCTCTCTTATACTACAACATATATCATTTCCCATTGTTACTTGTCCCCTTTTTAATTCACAAAATTCACAAAACTATTTCTTATTATGACACATATGAAAAGAACATCCGTAATCAAGAACTCGCCTTGATTAATAGAATTTGAAGCCACAAAGACTTGACCATTGACAAGAGTAACTAATTCATTGTAAGCAACGGCAGCTGCTCCTTCAATGGGACTTTTTCTTTAATTCAGCTATCTTTTATAGCAATCTTTTATAAAATGACCGCTTTTTCCACAAAATAGCATTTCTTTCCTGTACTTGTCTTATTTTTTGGTTTAGACTTTTCTTTTCATCGAACCCCTTCTTCTTAGCATTATTAAAATACTTATTGTGATTATGCTTAGAGTAACCTTTTCATTTAACATTTAGACTTTTCCCAACTACTTGATCCTATTGATCACTCTTAAATTCTAATTCCTTATTTTTAAGGTAGTTGGAGATTATTTCAATGGTAAGGCTTTCTCTACCATATTCAAGGGCATTTCTAACATCTCTATACTTCTCACCTAGAGAGTTTAAGAGAGCAACGACTTTTTGACCCTCAGACAGCTTTTCATCACAATCAGACAAGTCTTTTATTATCTTGTTAAATCTATCTAAATTTCCATCTAGACCGACATTGAGATCAAACTTGAAACCGTAATACTATTTTAAAAAGATAGCATTTATTTGGAAGAGTTTTAGGCACAAAAAGAGACCGGCTTATCCCGAGTTGAATAGCAGTTTCAGATCTCCAACTTGCTTGAGGACACCACCGAAAAGATGGAGAAAGATAGAACTCCATGCTATCTCATCCATGTCCCTTTCTTATCTTCATCAAGATCTTCGTGCCAAGACTCATCAATGACCTTAGCATATATTTGTTGAAGTAAGACAAACTTTCATCTTTAGGCGCCGAAAACAAAGCCTCCAATGCCGACTAGACCTCTAACTCGAAACTTATTAGAAGACATTTTTATCTCTTTTTATTAACCAAGAAAACTAACCCCAAAAAGGCAACAAAATAACTTAAAAGGCATAAGTTTGATACAGATCATGAAAAATATTAGCGCTTTAGAAATATTCGGATAATATTTACCACAAAAGAATTTAGAAAACACTAAAATTACTTTTCCTTTAAGGCAAAGAAACACTAAACCAAGCAAAGATCCTTTAGATTCTAAGATCTTCTCGTGAGATCTTAGACAAAGGAAATTTTTATGCAAGTTAAGGTGTTTTGCCTTCATAGAGATATTTTGATCTAGCAAGAATGATATAAGAGAAAGAGGATATTACTGCAATTTCTCAAAATAATGAGATAAGTGCAAAGATACTCAAAAGGAAAAACCGAGTTGTAGAAGAAAAACTTATGTTCAAGGATTTTCACCAAGAAAACTTTTGATCTAGGCGAGATCCAACCTAGTTCTCAAACAGATCTACGAACTTTCTCCAAGAAAAAACCGGATCCAAGTTTGAATGAAGGCTTTCTTTCAAGGATGGGTTTCCGCTCGATATCACCGTGGATCTCTTATAACCCCAACCAAAGACACGTAAATTATTAAAGAAAGCAATAAAGAAGAACACAGACGAATTGTTTCGTCACAAAGGCCCGGATGTGCAATCAAAAAAATCTACGTCACCCGTTGAGCATCCCAAATGGATAATGCTCCAATCACTAGGCAAAAACGTCAAGAACAGCAACAAAGTACATATTACAAGGCCAGCCCTTTCACTCTCTAAAAGAAACCTCAACGTATACAAGAATACTCTCGATGCAACTACCAAAGTTATCGTTTCATCACAATAAATCCGAAAACCTTCATTACTCTAATCTATACAATCAAGATGTATGAAAACCAAAGGTTTTCATCAAAGATCAAAAGAAAAGAAGGAAATGAAGCTTTTCCGAAAAAGAGAGAGTTTTTCATGAGAGACCAAAACGCACACCATAGATTATGCCAAAACTACCCAAGACTAGAGTCTTCAATTTGGATTCGAATAGCCTAGAAGATCAACAATCCATTTTACCACGTGTCATCATCTCGAGGGAAGTCCGAAATTGAATCAAGATTCCACTCAGTATAGGTAACAATTTTGGGCCTCATATGATTTCTCTTCCATTTGGGCTTAATCAACCAATGGACTTTAAGAGATTTGGGGCCAAAATTGGCAACACCACCCAACATAATTAATTTAAGAAAATTCAATAAATCTTTGAAAAGATAATTAGCCTCAATAAACAAAAGTTAAAATATACTCTCATTATTAAATTATCAATATTGGCCCTTTTTTTTATAATAAACTTTAATGAATTTAACCCCAATAACAATCAAATGCATATTTGACAAAACAACAACTCATAAGCCATGAAACAATATTTGAACATGTTGTTGAGATTGGTTTGTAGTTTTGTAATTCATTCTGGATTTCTTATTTCCAACATATAAAAGTACGTGAGAAATCTTTTCATATGATTTCTCGATATCACCTCTTAACACCACAAATGTATGCTCTCGAGCCCTCCAAACTTTATTATAACTTATTGACACCATACAACTCATTCCTCATGTCAATTGGATTGTATATAATAATTTGCAGAGTTGTATTTACACTTGATGCAAGTTGCCACCATTGAACTAGGATTGCCGATGATCTCCTAATTTCATATCCATTGAGCTTACATTTTCATTTCTAATGTATCTTATTTGAAGTTGTCCATTTTTTCCGACCTTTGAAGTTCTAAAAAACCATTGACAACTAGATTCTATACATTTTATGGCATACACCTATTTGTCTAATTTTTTCACTTTGAATTGGAAGTGGTTCCATATGGTATAATATATTGCAATATTGTTCATCAACATCTCTTTAATGCAGAAAATCTAATTTTTTTCAACTTTATTAGCATTTGGATAAGAAACCACTGTGGTTTAAGCTTCTATAATTATTTTGTCAACTTTCGGTAAGTAATGAGAAACCTAATAAACGATGTCTTGAACAGTTTGGTAATCTTGGATGGAGTGTGACTGTTGAGTTATTTGTTTCATAAAATTGCAGCTCAAGCATCTCTAAACTTGTAGCGGCTATTTTTGCAAATCAAAGGTAAATGATCCATTACTATCTCTTACCATTGAAATATAAATGCACAAGGAAAAGTTTATAACATCCTTATCTTTTCTTTTGAATTTCAAATAAAACACTGTGTTTTAATCTTTATCAAGTCTCATTATACTTCACTTGATATTGAATTATTATCTCTGTTCTTATTCGATTCAATTCCAATTTCAAATATATTTCTTCAACAAACATGTTGAATGTGCATTCTAGCTTGTGGGACTAAGATTTCAGCTTTCTTAAAATTGTTGTATTCATAGTTTTCATTACATTTGCCATCATGATGTAAGAATATATTAATAGATTCAATATCTCGCAAAAATCGCACAATAACACACAATGTTACATTACTTGAGTTTAAAATATAACCGCTTGAACAAACATGAAATAACATAACTTAGAACATGTTCGAAAAAAACTGATTTTTAAAATATGACTTCTCAAACAAACAATAGCACATTATCTCATCTCGAACTTAAAATATCACTTCTCAAATGACAATAACATATCATGTTACATGTTACGCTCTATGATTTTTCACATATATGATATATGTGCAAGTGTTTGTACATTGTTGTGTATGTATCTAGCATTTGAATACCCACTAATTAAATGAGTATAATTTCAATTCATACGGTCGGCTAATTTGAAAGATAAGTGCTATAATATACTCCCAAGAATCCTCAAATATTTTCTACAAGTTCAAGCATTATACAATTCCTTCCAAAAAATATGGTAACAATTTGCAAAATCTTAATGACGTTCAAAAAGTTCTTTGAAATCAATGCATTCAGTGTTTACCAACTTGATTGAAAACTAAATGAACATTAAAATTCTAAGATCAATACAAATTTAATTTACTCTAAAAAAATAAAATAAATATTCGAACTTTTTAGATTCAATTGTCTGATGCAGATAATGCTCCAATATTATGCGAAATTTACACGGATTAAGGTTGAATCTTCTTCTTCATTGTCGGAAAATATATCAATCTCTTGTTTAATGCAAGATTGTAGTGAAATTTTTTCCCGAGACAATGGATTTATTTGGAATGAAGGGAGGTCATTTTGAAATCAGAAGAATATTGAACTCGGTCAGAATGATTACTAAGAGTAATTGTGAAATCAATTTTGGATGGATTTAATTTTCGTCGATTTTTTAGGGTTTTTGTGATTTTGGGGATTTCTTTTGGTGTTAATGAGTTGTGCGATTTTTAGGGTTTTGGAGTACAATAGTTTTTTTAGTTTTAAGGTATTTTTAATATGTTTTTATGTGATAATTTTGCTATATACTTGATTTTTTTTATTAAAATTTCATAATTACTTTTTAATTTTTTAAACTTCAAAAATAACAAATGTAACAAATGTATCACACATTTTTTATAAAAAATATAACAAACGTAACAAATATAACGACAAGTGTTATAAAAATAAAAATAGTATTTTTAGAATAAAAAAATTAGATAATATTTTCTAAATTATTTTATATTTTATGGTTAATAGTGAAATTATCCCTATGTTTATTAGTTTGTAGGAGTAAATGTTGAAATCTTAATTTTGAAGGTATTTTTCAAATTTTTAATAAAACGTGAGTCAGTTTTCAACTTTCCATCTTTGAACCTAGTTAGTGGATTGAATTTAAAGTTTGACCACTGGATGAGGCCCAGTCTTAGCTCTCATTTGGTCCAACTAGCAAGTTCCATTGTTATAATATTAATTTGGGTTATTAACATATCTACCATATATTTCATAATTAATTGGGACTTTCACATAAATAGACTACTATTTAAAAATAATCATATGAAAATATATAGTAGTAGAAAGAAAGAATGTCCCTGTAAATTAGAAAGAGAATGTCAATTAGTAGAAAATCAAAATCCAGAAGAAGACGAATTAGAAAATGAATTCAATAATTTAGAAGATTCTCGATTTTGATCCAATAGACTTGTTAGATAATGAAAAGATTTATTATACTCTAGTAATGTAACAAGATATAGAAGGTTTAATATCTAAATTAGAAAATGAAAATTTTAAGAGAGAATGTTCTTAAATACTGAGAAAAAGACAAGGTAACATGTGAACTTAAGATTAAGAACCCGTAATACATAATTAGATGTAAAAATATAGAAGCAACAAATTTAGATCTTGAAGACTTTAAAATGCATACCCAAGATTTACTTAAGTTAGGAGTAATTAGAAAATCGATACCGATCATAGATCACCGCATTCATAGTTAGGAAACATTCGTAAATAGTTAGAGGTAAGAGTAGAATGGTATTTAATTATAAAAGACCGAATGATAATACCATAGATGATGCTTATAAATTACCGCACAAGACCGTTCTTATTAATAGAATTGAATTGTAAGATTTTAGTAAGTTTGATCTTAAGTCGATTTTGGCAAGTTAAGATGCATCCCGATAGTATAGAATGGATGACTTTTACTTGTCCGTATGACACTTTGAATGGCTTGTCATGCCTTTTGGATTAAAGAACGCCTTCCGGTATTTTTCAAAGAAAAATGGATAGTATATTTAATAAGCATAGTAAATTTGTAGTAACATACATAGATGATATCTTAGTATTCAAAGAAAAAATAGAAGAGAACATAGAGGTCACCTTCAAATTATATTCTCAGAATTTATTAATCACGGTTTAATTATCAGTAAGAAAAGAAAATAGTTCTATTCAAAGAATTCATAGACTTTTAGGAGTTAAAATAGGACAAGGGAAGATATCCCTTCACCACATATAACACATGTAAAGCTTTAGAATTTCCGCATAAGTTAAAAGACTTGAAACAAATTCGAAATTTTTAGGATTAGTTAATTATGCTAGGCCTTTTATCAAAGACTTAGGAAAAATTGCGGGACCCTTATATTCTAAGACTTCTCCCTCAGACACAAAGACATTTTAATTTAGAAGATGTTAAATTAGTCCAGAAATTAAAAATAGAATTAAAAGTCTCGCTGTAATTAGCAATGCCATTAGACACGCATTTCTTAATTTTAGAAATGTACGGTAGCATTTTAGGATGGGAGCTATCCTTCTATGTAAACCAAATAAATATGCAGACAAGACTACGTAAAAGAATATGCGTGTATAATAGTGGTAGTTATAAAAAAAAAAAGCAATTTAAGTAGTATTGACGCAGAACTTTTAGCAATTAATTATGCCTTAGATAGCTTTGAATTGTTTATAATTTCTAAAAAAGAAATTTTGATTAGAACCGATTATGCAATTATTGTTTCTTTTTATAATAAGCTTAAGCTAGACTCAAAGAAAAGCGTAGAAAGAAGATGGTTAAATTTTGTAGATGTAATTACAAATACAGAATTAATATAGATTTCGAACATATTAAAGGAATAGATAACAAAGCAAAGGACATTTTAAGTAGGATGATTACTACTAAAGATTTTTATCTAACTGCTTTTGTGTTCCTTTACTGGATGTCCGAGACCTCCTTTAAGACCGTGAATTCTCCCCGGAATTCTTTTTGCTTCTACGACTTTTATTACGACTTCGAGTAGTCGTAATGCACCTTTTATCAAGACCGCTTTAAGGTTTGGTAATCAAGAACTTTATGTTTTCCAAATAGTAATATTTCATTTAAAGTTTTACCGCATGTTTCAATTTCTAAAGAAGAAAGATGCATTCTAGACAATTTGTGGATTTCATGTAATAAGAACCCCAAAGATCGGAAGTATTTTCTAGCTTCTTTAAATGCACTTTCAGAATACTTTAATCAAGGTAAAAAATTCAAGTTTTACGTTGTAGTCAAAGGTAAAAAACCAGGAGTTTTTCATTCATGGTTAGAAGTATTAGATCGCATTAAAGATTGCAAAGACCCTCTTTACAAAGGTTTTTCTAGTTATCAAGAAGCATTAGATTCAAATAGGCGCTTGATAGGATTAAATTTTTATATTTCGCCTTCATTAAAGAATTTTGAAGATCTTCCTTTAGATTTCTCCCCTAGCAAAGACAAAAAGATTTTTTGTACTCATTGTGAATGTATGCGAACAATTTTAAGATTATTAATGAATCTAATCGAATTTGCTAACGTAAAGAACATCTTTACAAAAGAAAATTTCGCCTGTAATGTTAAGAAATTGTGAACTTAAGAATGACATATCCAAAGGGTACTATTGAGCCCAAGAAGTCAATAGCTAGTCCAAATTTCAAACTGTAGTGGTAAAGACTCATCAAATCCATTGATGGCTATGGACTTGCCAAAAGTCCAACAGACTCGTGGAACTGTTGATTTCCTACTGATTTAGTAAAGATTCCAACTGGGATACTCTTGGCCACCCAAATGGCAAATTTGACATTTTAGTAGATTACTCAAAAAGCCCAGAACATTTATCTCAAATTCAAAGTTCAGAAGCCCAATGTTCAGAAGCCCAAAATACCCAGACTTCAAAAGGTAAAGAAATTCTCCAAGACAGTCAAGACCCAAATGATAGTTTTATTTCTGTTGAAAGACTTCTTTGCCAAATTGAGAAATATCAGAAAAATGAGAAAATTCTAAAAAGAAGAATTGTTGCAAAAAGAAGTAAAAATAAAAAGAAAGAAGAAAAAAGTCTTGAAGAAAAAATTGAAAGAGTTTTAGAAAAGGTTATTACAAAGAAAGAAAATAACAAAGAAAAAGAGATCCAATGCTCAAGACAAAAATAATCCAGATCCGGATGATTCATTTCAAGGTAGTGGTAGTGAAGACAGGTATGAAGGAGAAAGAGACGGATGTAATAATTCAGACAGTGGAATGTCACTATCTCCAACAGCCCTACATAATCTTGACACCTAGAAGATGTTTTCGTAAAAGATCTTTACTTTGCAGACAGATGTTATTTTCCAAGATGCCCTGCCAAAGAGAAAATCCAGCAAAGATTCCTTTTTCAGACAGGAACTGTTCACCTTTTGAAATTCTGCAAGAAATCAATAAAAAAGAACTGTGCAAATGTTGAAATTTCCGCCAAGATGCTGTCTTTCAAAAAGAAGATTTGATACTGCATAAATTACTATAGAACTTTTGAAATTTTCGGTCGCCAAAAGAAAATTTTGAAAAATTCAAAGATGCCGCACAATTTCTGTTTCACACGAAAAAGTGGTACATTTTCGTAAGAAATTCATTGCAAGACTTTGGCCAGATGTTTCTCGGTGAAAGCAACGCTGCCAATTTTGAAACAGAAGAAAAGACATAAAGCAAGGACGCTGTGGAAACTTGCTTTTTAGATTTACTTTTAGATCAAGTTTTGCTCTCAAGAATTTCTTTATATAAGGGGAAGTTTTATTTGTATTGTAATGAGTTCGTGCTATATATAGTAAAACTCATGATAATACCATTTTGCAGCACTTTATGATACATAACATTTGTATCACTTCATCTTACATACTTTAGTAGTAAAATTATTCCACCGGCTCAAATATTACGTAAATATACAACGAGGCTCGTAAAAGACCCATTCGACAAAACACCGCTTTTAGCCCAACTCAAAGATGTCATATAACCCGAAATATCACGGGTCGGCCCAAAAACCTCGAAAGTCTATCATCAAACGATTCAGCTTATATCATGAATGCACTTGACTAAATCTGGAGCAGAGATGAGGCCTATCACAAAATCGATCGAATACAACCGAGTCATATCTCTACCTAACCGAAAATCTCGGAGAATCACCACCGGTTTTTGACTGAGCGGTTGTGATATCGCCCGATAAATCTTGCTATCTACCGGTGAAATGTACGCTTACTTGAAAATATTCAACTTCAATTACTCACTTCCGCCCCGACACTCTGTTATTCATCTCTACAAAACTTATCGACTTGACCGTCGGAGAGTCTTCTGTTGACACCACACGGTGTCCTCTTGAGACTCTTTAACGGTTTTTCTTTCGTAGTGTATTTTTTGAGTTCTTTAGGATTCTTTGGTGGCCCAACCGATCCGAAATTTTCAATTGTAGAATCTACTGTCTATAATTTGCACCCACACAGGCCTAACAATCATTCCGACAGACGAACTAAGTTTTTCTTTTTTCTCGTGATAAGTTATTATCCACCACTCTCCAATATCACCATAGTCTTATTGATTATACTTTCAATGAAACGGCCCATCAAGCGAGCGTAATGATTGATTCTCCAAGAAGCGAAGTAATAATGCAACAAGGGATGGCCTCACAACCGTCCGACCAACTACCGTCCCAACCGGACACCGTTCATTCAACCGCCATCCGTCCGGGACTTCACCCACTCTCAACCTACCGCTCTCACCGAAAGCGAGGGTAACTACTCAACTAGCGCACCTCATCGAATTAACCAAGCAAAATTCTCAAAATTGGAAAGACTAGAAGCGGAGAATCAAGGACTTCAAGAGAAGGTAGAATCGTTAGCGGCGGATCCGCTCTATTGCACGCCCTCTCGATTCCAAACTTCTATTAGGTCGATGCCTTCACTCGACCAAAATGCACTTAGGACAATTGGTTCGAACATCCAATTTACTACACCGTTGCACGTTGATCCGCTGACGCCCAACCTCAACCTACCGCTGGGCGGATCCGAGAACGAAAGCTAGCTGCAATCGAAGCCATGGTTCAACGCATTCACAGAGTACCCGCACCAATCAAGAAGATTGCGGCTAGTTGTTTTTTCGATTCTCCATTTGATGACGAAATCGCCCTGGTGGAGATGCCTAAAAAGTTTAGCTTCCCCAACATGAAACTTTATGATGGAACTGCCGATCCAGACGACCATATAGCTAAATACAGACAAAGAATGTTTACCGCCACCATACCAAGAGACCTTCGCGAGGCCTGCATGTGTAAGGAGTTCAGCTCCAGTCTTATGGGGCCGGCCCTACAGTGGTATACAAACCTTTCTAACAACTCTATTTCATCATTTGCACAACTAACTGATACTTTTGTTGAACAGTTTGCAAGCAAGAGAAAATCTTCGAGAAGAGGTCGACGACCTTTATCATGTAGTACTAAGAAGAAGTGAATCGCTCCTTAAATTTGTTGGGCGATTCAACCAGAGAAAGTTTCCATTCCTAGTTGCAACCAAGAAGCTGCGATTTACGCTTCCGAAAGGGACTCCTACTGAGATCTTGACTTATACAAAGAATTGACCAAGTAACCATGTAGCACAATGGAGTATGTATCAAGCTAAAGCTTGGGCCCAAATCAAATGGGAAGAAGACGATGCTAACTTCAATTTCACTAGGCGCCATTCCTCGAGATAAGAGCCCCAATGGCAAAACAAAGGAGAAAACGTCATATAAGTTCTTATTCTCCTATAGACATAAGAGACCCCAAGTGCAAGATTTACCCGCACCACTTGATCATCCTCCGTGAGGACAAAGACCGTATTCACGAATACAATCTTTCTATCGCACCAACCGAACTAATTACTGTTGCTCAAGAGGATGGGTAATGCGTTGAATTGGCCCAAAGAAGATGATGAGCTCTAGTAACCAAAGATGACAAGAGGTAAGTGGTGTGAGTTTCATGTAGACCATGGCCACGAGACGTATGATTGCATTGCACTAAGGTTGGAAGTAGCGTAACTACTAAAATAGGGACATCTCGGACCTTGTGACTTAAAAAGGTAAAGTGAACTTAGCCAGACGAAAGCAACAATCATGTAATAAGCAAGATTCTATTCCAACGCCTAAACCAATGAATGATAGAACCAGTTAACTCTATCACCGGCAGGTCGGTTAGTGGGATAACAAGGACAAGAGCATGCGAAGGCACGCTCACCAAGCGACCTATCCAACCCGAATGCAAATCAAGAAAAGCGAGCGGACTCACCAAAAATCATCAACTTTACAACCTCAAAAGATACGAACTATTAAATCCACACCATGATGCTTTAGTCATATCTCTAAACATCGCGAATCGCTTAATCAAGCGCATTATGATGAGCAATGGTAGCGAGTGCATACTTTTCTTAGAAACAATAAAGGCAAAGGGCATTCTAGAAGAAAATATTACTCGACAGACGACGGTACTAATCGGCTTTAGCGGGGAACAAAAGAACACTTTAGGTGAGATCGTGCTACCTGCTTACTGTTGGAGGAGTTAACCTCCACCGATTCTTAGTGATTGATTGTCCATCGACATATAATGCCATCTTGAGAGGCCACGGATCTACAAATGAAGCGCTGTACCATCGACGCTTAATCAAGTGCTTCATTTCCTTACCAAATGGGAAATAAAGCGCATCCTTGGCGACCAAAGGAACTCCGAAATCTGCTACCGAGAATTCACTCCACTCCAAACAGTAGCCCTTTATAGCAATTACAGTAATGCCGGCTCAACATCCCGCACCATCCGGATATAGAAGATCCGGGCGAAGTCAAGATCAACCCCGACTTTCAAAACATAAAACTCGGGTGGGATCAAAATTTGGGCCGAACTCGAACAACATCTCATCAAATTTCTCATGGAAAACCATGATCGCTTTGTTTGTTCTCATAAAGACATGACCAGGTATTGACCCAAAATCATTACGCACAAGTTAAATGCGATACTGAATACATTCCATCAAGTAGAAACGAAGAAGGTTTGCACCAAAAAAGAAACCGTATAATCAATGAAGAGGTGCAAAAGCTCATAGAAGCTGCTCCATTCGAGAAGTCCACTATCCCGCATGGCTCGCCAATGTAGTGGTAGTAAAGAAAAAGAACGGAAAATGGAGAATGCAGATAGACTTCACAAAACTTGAACAAGGCCTACCCAAAGGATAGTTTTCCTTTACCACATCGACATAATGGTAGGCGCAATAGCGGACATGAACTTTTAAGCTTCATGGACACTTTTTCGAGATACAACCAGATCTTGATGCATCGAGCGAGCAAGAAAAAGCTGCTTTTATGACATAACGTGGTACATTTTGCTACAAGGTGATGTCATTCCGAGACTCAAAACAGCTGGAGCAACATATCAACGATCGATGAACAAAATGTTCGTTGATCACCTAGGAAAAGACCATGGAAGTCTACATCGACGACATGCTAGTAAAGTCCTTGATTGCATAGCAACACACAGACCACCTCCGGCAATATTTTGACATTACAAGAAATACAACGTAAAGCTCAATCCAACCAAGTGTTCATTCGAGTGTCATCCGAAAGTTTTTCGGCTACTTAGTGACCAATGACGGAGATCGAGGCAAATCCGGATCAAATCCGTTCAATCATCAATATTCCATTTCCTACTAGCATCAAAGAAGTTCGAAGCATACGGTAGGTTCATACCTCGATCTTTTAAAAATGCCAGCGATTCTACAACATTTTGAAGAAAATAGAACTTTTGAATGGACTCTAGAATGTGAAGAAGTGCTCCAACATCTCAAACAATACTTAACTTCACCTCCTCTCTTATCCAAACCAAAAGACGGAGAACAACTCTACATGTACTTGGCGGTATCAAAAACAACGGTCATTATTTGTCTTGGTTCGTGAAGAAGAAGAAAGATAATTCCACATCTACTATGTTAGCAAAGCATTAATAAATGCGAAACTCGCTACGACCAATTGGAGAAACTAGCTTTATCACTCATCGGTCGCATTTCAAAGTTAAGACCTTACTTCTAGAGCCATTCGGTAGCTATCCCGACTACTTTTCATTGAAGCGAGATACTTCACAAACTTGAACTATCTCGGACAATTAACCAAAGAAATCAGAGCTAAGTGAATACAACATATCTTTGTACCCCACACCACCATAAAATATCGATTACTTTGCAGTTTCATTGCGCAGACTTCACTTCTAATTTTCAAGCCCCGGCGAAAAGAACTTCTCTCGCTTAACGAATGGATCCAATTCAAGCACATGGCTGCTCCGGTGTAGACTGAGCAAGCAATATCGACAATACTGAGCCTTGGTATTATCTTGACATCACCATAGAGAAACCAGAGATAGAACAAAGCAGTTAGATGAATTCAAAGCGACCAACAATAAGACAGAGTATGAAGCTTGTTGGACTAAGCGTAGCAAAAGAAATCGAGTCACTCGAATAAATGTCTGCAGGTGACTCTCAACTTGTTGTAAACCAAATCAATGGAACCTTCCTAGCTAAAGACACAAAGATGACATCTTATACATGTAGTTAGTCAAAGCAGTTTTGCGAAAGTTTGATGAATTTCAAATCACTCAAGTACCAAGGACGATAACACCCAAGCAGATGTGTTAGCAGGCCTTGGGCAGCTCCTAATACAAAACAAAGCAAAGTCATCTTGGTGGCTTATCTACAATGGCCATCAGTTTGGAAACCAACGAAACAAAATCCATCAATCGGAAGAGGAACACTCTTGGATGACCCCAATTGTCGGTACTTAGAAAATGATGACTTGCCATAAAAATTAGAATGAGGCTCGATGAATCAAGACAAAGGCCGCGGTATTGCATTATAAACAACAAATAATATAAAATGTCATTCTCGGACTATACCTTCGATGTATTGACAACACCGAGTCCCAATATGTCCTAATCGAACTAGATGAAAGAGAGTGTGGTAATCACTCGGGCCGACTTAGCACATCGTGCACTTTCCATCAAATACTATTCAGCTAACAATGCGAGTAGGACTCAATTTACCATGTTAAAAGATGTGATGGATGCCAAAGATATGCTAATATTTTCCATCTCCACCGAGCGGCTTAACCTATCCTCTCTCCACGGCCATTCATGAAGTGGAGAATGGACATTGCTCAAAGCTTTCAACCGCACCAGGACAACATGTTTTCATGCTTGCATCGCCGCAGACTATTTTACAAAAGTGGATCGAAGACGAAGCATTTTCACGAGATACGTGACGGCGAAGTTATTCAATTCATTTGGAAAAATATAATTTCTGCAGTTTGGAGTCCGAGGAAAAGAAATCGTAACCGACAATGGATCACAAATCATCGACATTGCATTCCAAGATTTACGTAAGCAATGGAACATCAAATTAAACTTCTACTACTCATGGTACCTCCAAGCTAATGGTCGCTAAATCATAAAATAAAACAATCATGAAAAATTAAAGAATAGACTCTCGGAAGCCAAAGAAAAAAAAAAGCATTTAACTACCCGGAGTTCTTTGGTCATATCGCACCACTACTCGTACATCGATTGGTGAAACACCTTTCTCCTTGGCCTATGGCGTGGAAGCAGTGATACCAGTAGAAATAAGCATACCAACCTTTTGGTACGAATGGACAACTAATAAACAGAATCAAGGTAAATTATGCCATGAGTTAGACTTGACAGATGAGCGAAGAGAAAAAATACTAGACTTGCGGATGAGCGAAGAGAAAAATACTAATTAAATGCAAAGAAAGATAACAAAGAAAAGATCGCCCGACACTACAATCGCTCCGGTGAGAGCCAAAACCTTCAAAGAAGGTGATTGGGTATTACGAAGAGCATTCTAGAATACAAAAGAGGTCGGGTGCGGGTAAGCTTGACAAAGAACTGGAAGGACCATACTTAATTACCAAATTGGTGGGGCATGGATCTTACAAATTACGCAGTCAAGATGGAATAGACATAGACAATAGTTGGAACGCATATCCACCTTACAAAAATACTACTTCTAAGTCTTCTAAACTCATACTTCTTTGTATTTTTGCATATCATTTTATATGAGTATTATATCGACTTAAGCATCGAGAGTCGATAGCAAAGAATGCCTTCAACGTTCCTAACATGTCTCGGCTTTCATGAGATTCACCGGGTAGAACAAAGTACAACTTGCAAAGTTCAAAACTTATCTTACCAACCTGAATTCATGAAGTCTTGAACTTTGGGGATGAAGAGCAAACATGAATATTCAAAGGAATCAAATAAACATCCGACCTCCCAGTAGACCATCCGAATCACATGGTTGCCATCAAGCCATCTAAGCGGAGATGAATACATAGTCGCCATCAAGTCGTTCGTAATTCGATGGTCAAGCAAAATGAAGACTAAGTTATTTTCAAACAAGAGCAGCTTCAACCCGACAAGCTACATTGCACATAATGTTCGGCTAGGCTAGACCAATCGAATTAACCGTACATATGTAAATTACCGCTTATTTTAAAGTATAGAAATAAAAGCCATTCACGGTAAAATTCATACTATGTGTTTTATTGTAATTAAGTAAAACTTTTTTAGAAGACTTTTTGGTACCGGACTTGTTTTCACTCTGATCAAAATTGTAAGTATTTTCAAAGCACCTCACATATACGTTCTGGTCAAAGATGTAAGAACTTTTTCAACTATTTCTTTCTCTAAGCACACAATCAAAATAAAGTTTACATGCTGCATAAATTCGAATACATAAGTACAAGTACACACTATTCGAATAGGTAAGTCTAAAATATCTAATACATAAGTACGAAAGCAAATATAAGCCGACCAAAGACACTAGGAAAATGTGCAACCAAATGGTTTAAGCTTGACCATTGTCATCATCAATTGGGACCGACACCTCGACCTTATCTTGAACTGTTCTTCTAACATATTGCGCATTCCAAGCATCCGACATAACTCAAAGATACTCTGCAATCGCTTTGTCCACATCCCACCGGTATACTTGCATTTTGTATATTCATAAGGAAGGCTCGGTGACTATCTCAATCTCCAGTTGGCAATTTTCTAGACGATCTTCTAAAGAAGAAATATGAGCCCTCAAGACTCCTTCAAGCCAACAAGCTCATCTTTCAACGAAAATTTTTCCCTAACCATCTCAACTAGCTCATCCATTGCCTTTGTTACCGCTTAAGTCTCGCATCCTTCTTTCCAATAGTCAACATTTTGTTCTTTCCACATAAGGAGGTGTTTACATCTTGAAATGAGCACAACTGCCTTGCATGTCTAGTGGCCTCGCCCTTCTAAAAATATCACCATGAAACTCCTAAAAGTAACAAAGGAAGTTAGGCACAATCAAATGGGTCATCCAAATTAGAAAGAAACTACCGGAAGATTTGGCCCATCATGCTCTCTCTCGCCTTCACTTGTCCAAGTTCTTCGTGAACGAGCCCGGTCTTCGAAAAAACAAAAGACCTTCGCCAAAATCCACCACCGGATTAGAGAATGCGTAAGAGTCACCGAAAAGAAAACACGATCGAACCATCATCTTTTGAAGTTGGTATTTGCATTTAATTGCACTTCGTCTTTGTCGGAGAAGCATCGTCAAGAGCTCTGTCTGCCTCAGTAAACCATGGAATCGAGGCCGATGATCAACTAGTCCTATAGAGGAAGAACACGTCTTAGATTTCTTCTTCTCTTTCGCCTTTCTACTCTCCAAAGTATCGAGCGAATATCTTATCACTCTCGACATGACGTGATCTCGCAACCTCACGTTCAATCGAGTTAAGTGGGCCACACAAAGAGAGATCACTACCAATAATTTCCACCTCTTTTATTATTACAATAGGGACGGATGTCTAGAAAATTCGGATGGAATACCTCTTGGTTCTTCCGGGCGTGAGCCCACAAACTACTTGAAGCTAGAACCCTGGAGGATAAGAGAAACCAACAATCCCTCCGACTTTTGGATATTGCTAAGATCTTCAAATCGCTTCTTCACTAACAAAGCCTTCAATCAATCACGTAATGAGACGACTTCGACCTACAAGAAAGTAGAATAAGAACCTTAAATTAGTAAAATACATTACATAAATTACTAACATACTGGAACTCACCGCGTGACCATGCCAAGGAAACCTATAATCTCGACAAAACCAAATCCTCGACTCAAGAAAATACGACCCTTTCCAAATTTTTATCTCCTGAAAGTTAATACCAACTATCAACCGCTTGGTCTTCTTTCTCGCATTTAAAGAAAACCGGTATTTTTCTCTGTCGGGCTTCCTTATAAAATACCCATGTAATAACTTCCGGCATGCCAAACATAATATCATGCCGCTCTGTAAGGACTTGGAAAGCCGGAGAAACGCCAAGAATTAGGCATAAGTTGACTTGATGTGATTTCAAAATACTATAACACCATCGCAACCATCCGGAGAATCGAAACCGAAAACCTTCTTTGAAAGAAAACTCATAGAAAAACGTCCAACCGGGAACGTTCTATGACACCTTTTCATGTTGTTGTGGTAAACGGAGACGAGCGGATGTGGGTACACCATAGCTATCTCAAATTCTTATCAAATCAACTTCTTTTAGACAGCTTGGTACATTATCCGTAAACAAAATATCAACCCCACCCGGACGACTCTGCTCAGAAGAATCAAGTCCAAGGTTGCCACCATCAAGACTTGGACTAGCCGAATAACTTCCAACACGAATACTTTCTGGATCGGCTTGATATGATGAATAAATCCCAGGATCACCTATAAATCCTACAAGAGTCGGTTCGTCTAGACGGGTTAGGCTTCTGTAATTTTTCATCCAAAAGTTGTCGTTAGGATGGACGTGTAGACCCATGTCTTCGTCCGGCCAAATTTTGGATGGATTAACAAAACACTCTCTTTTTGCCCCGTTCGGGTCACCACTAAAATCATTCCATTCCATTTTTGTAAAAAATAACTATTCCTTATTACCCAAATTTTCTTATGGATCAAAACTCCAAAAACGTAGAATCAAACCCCCATCAACCACTCTTGGATATCCAAAATTTTTTGAAGAACATTCAAATACATTTAAGAAAAACTGAAGAACATTCGACTATGAAACTAAAAATTTAAAGAAGAGGAGAACTCACCAAAAATAGACAAATTTCCTCAAGTTGTTAAGGCCAAATAAGAGGATAGGAATGAAGTCCTAAAATCCTAGAAAGGCACGTCCTATGAGAAAAAAGAGTGGCTCCAAAATTAGCCCAAATGTGTGCACTCAACCATTTGAATAGACACACCTACTATCTCGATTTAACACTTTAAGTACGTATTTAAATGCGGTCCATCCAATCAAACAAAATATTCGTTACATATGTTACCGCTCGGCATCTCATCATGATGCGGCAAAATATATATATATATATATAAATGGTGCATTTACCGCTCGACAACAATCGCCGAGTGGCAAGACCATTTCAAATTACATGCATGTGCATGCATCTAACACTTGTCGCCACAGTGCACAACTGCCGTGTGGCGAGAATCAATTCCACATGGCTCGGCCGTGTGGAATATTTGAAATATCTCTAAGCCGTATGGAATTTTTGAAATATCTTCGAGTCGTGTGAAATTTTTGAAATGTCACTCACTTTTGTCTAGCTGAGTAGAGGATTACCGCATAGTTCCAATCGTGTGATGGACTTCATCTAGTCACCGAGATATGTTTTGATAATTTATTTTCGTCCAAAATTTAACTTTTCGATTGGAAAATTTTTTCGCATGAAATTTTGAATTTCTGCCTGATAACTTATTCGAATGTTTTGAATTAATTTATGATAAATCATTTGTGATATTCTTTATCCTACATTTGTCACAAATATCAAATAAATGAAAAATCATTCGGTCATGCCGAACCAAATGGTCAAACGGTCCATACCTATGGCCAACACATACCACTTCAGGGTCTGATCAGCCCTTGATTATGTCTTAATTTAAACAAAGTTCGTACAAATTAAATAATTTCTATCTTCCAATGAATAATATTGACACGAGAATTACTCTTTAATTTGAGTATCACTCGAAATAAAGAATAGGTGACAAATTGTAGTAGTAAAAATTATTCCACTAGCCCAAATATCTCAGAAATATACAACGAGGCTCGTAAAAAGGCCCATTCGACAAAACGCCGCTTTGGCACAACTCAAAGATGTCATATAACCTGAAAACATCACGGGTCGACCTAAAACCTCTAAAAGTCTATCCTCAAACGATTGAGTTATATCGTAACATACTTGACTAAATCTAGACGGATGAGGTCTATCACAAAACCGATCGAAATACAACCGATCATATCTCTACCTAACTGAAAATCTTGGCGAATCACCACCGGTTTCGATTAGACGGTTGTGATATCGCTCCTATAAATACTACCATCTACTAGGTGAAAAGTACACTCACTTGAAAACATTCAACTTCAATTACTCACTTCCCGTCTGACACTCTCGTATTCATCTCTACAAGTTTACTGACTTGACCGTCAAAGAGTCTTCGACCGACACCACACCGGTGTCCTCTTGAGACCCTTTAACGGTTTTTATTTCGTAGTGTATTTTTTTAGTTCTTCAAGTTTGCTGGTGGCCCAACCGATCCAAAATTTTCAATTGTAGAATCTACCGTCTACACATACCATTTGTCACATACTATCACAACGCAATCACTTAACATAACATGGCAAAATCTAAAATGTCAACAAGATCACATTTGTAACGGTTCGTGTTACAAATAAAAAAGTACATGGTAATAACTGTTGACATAATATGGCAAGAATTAGAAATCACGCATGATCACATTTGTTATAATTTGTGATATATATGGTACTATCAATTGAAACACATAAATCTACAATTGTAACACAACATAATACATATGGTACTATCAACTGTAACACATAAATCTACAATTGTCTGATTTTGTTGTACTAGACATTTGATTTGTTGGGATTCTTTTAGGGTTGAATATTTGATGCATGAGCGAAGATGACAATGGAGAAAATTACGAATATTTGTTCTTCGTTTTCTGAGCTTCAACCTCCTGATGAAGATGACAATGGATGAATTTCGGTTATATCGAGACACCTGTAGTTTTGAGGCTCTATTCAAAAAAAGGAAAATGGCTTCAATTTAGAGATTAATCTTGAATTTTGAGAGCTAGATTGTAGGAACGTTGATAAAGCGATTTTCATATTTATCAAACTACTTTAATTTAATATATTATAAAATATAAAATAATATGTTGTATTTTTAATATTAAAAGACAATGTTTAGAATATTATAATTATTTCTAAAAAGTTAAGTATATGGTGTAATTTTCTCCAATTAATTTCAATTTTACTCGGCTTTTTATAAATCAGTAATATTACTTAATTGTTACTTAAATCATAGACTTTTCTCGAAAGTGTAAGGTATCCCACAAATTATGGATTGATACTCGGTCCTATTTTGACACTAGTTAAAAAAAATAAGATTAATAACGCTCATTCGTTGTAGAATCAGAGAGAAATTAGCTTGATGATATGGAATTCAAAATTCAAATACGAACTTGATCAAGATCAAATTCTATTGGTAGATACCAGATTTCATTTTGGGTTCTTGTTACCAACAATGTCTAATCATAAGAACGATTTGCAGCTGGTTAATTTTGCAAAATTCTGGTTTCTTGGTTTGGAGAAGAATTATTCCAGATTAATGTTGAAACAAATTTCCAATTATGTGCAGGACTTCGATTAACAAGGTAATTGCTGATTTATTTTTTAGTTAGTAACAATCGCGTATTTTAGTTATACTTATTAAATTCAAGTATCAATTCGTAAAAAAAAATTCTCTTCTTGAGTTTTTGTATGGATATATGTTAAATTGTGTGCATATTGAGTATAGCGATTTCAATGTTACATTATTGATTCATGAATAATCTTTTAGGATTTATATGCAATTATGATATGTTAACTTACATTGTCAAAGAGCCGATTAACAAAGCAATTCTTGTAACTAGTATTGTTGGTTAATTGGTTAAAGAGTGGATATAATCTAATCAAAATTGAAGTTATTGTAGTTTGTTATGAGTTGTACACATTGAGTCCCAATGTATGCTAAATAAATATTGTATGATACATTCCCAAGTCTGATTTTTATTGGTAATTATACATTATTTTAAACTGTCATTTGTGTTTCACATATGGGAAGTATAATTTTTGGTTTATTACAATGGTGAGTGGGATCATGCTTGTGATTACAATGATTACTCGGTGGTTGGTATAATTGTCCCACTGGAGTGTACTGATGTGAATTTGGTTGGGATGATAATGAAAGAGTTGGAAAAGGATGATACCGAGTATGTTATAATAGTTCAGTATCAAGTTTTAACCCCTCATTCGATTTGCAACGATAGTCCTTTGCATTTCTATATACAAGTAAGAAAGAATGAATGAATCTGATTTGACAAAATATCCATTGTGTGTTGATATTGAGAAAGTGAAAGTTAATGGAGGTAATTTGGGTTACTTGTGTAATTCAATTAAACATCAAGATTGCCAACATTTCAAGAAATTGGATAATGATATTTGTGAGAATGTGACATATGCAGATCATATGCAACATCATCTATCAACCTAGTATGGAAGATTTTAAAAAGGATACAATATTTAGGAGTAAGGAGTTGTTAACTACAAGTGTGGCTCTGTATGTCGTTAACTATAAGTTCTAGTGCACAGTATACAAATCAGACAAGAATAAATATGTATTGAAGTGCTTGGATGTTAACTACAAATGGGGTCTTAAAACTTCGGTATTCAGAAAGACAACAATGTTCAAGATAAGAAACATAAAAAATATTCACACATGCTCACTAGACGTAGTCTTAGGAGATCATAGACAAACTACTTGTTTAGTTATTGAAAAATGTATCAAGCACAAGTTTATATCTTCAAAGACTATATACACACCATCTGATATTATAAGAGATATGATGAAGACTTATGGGGTAACAATTAGCTATGAGAAGACTTGGAGGGCTCGTGATCGTGCATTAAAGATAGTAAGGGTAATCCAGAAATGTCGTATGGAAGAATGCCGGCATACCTACATATGCTTAAAGAATCAAATTCAGGTTCATATACAAGAATTGAGACGGATGATAGTGACAAGTTCATATTCAATTTTGTGGTACTAGGGGCATCAATAAAGGGTTGGAATCATTGTAAGCCTATTGTAGTTGTTGACAGTACATTCTTAACAGGTAGTTATGGTGGGACTCTATTCATTGCGTGCACCTAAGATGTCAATGACAACATTTTCATATTTGCATATGGTGTGGGTGATTATGAAAATTATTGTTCATAGGAGCAGTTCCTATTAATATTGAAAGAAGCACACGGGGAGCGTGATTGACTTGTTATTGTTTCTGATAGACATAAGGGAATTGAGAATACAATAGCAAATGTGTACCCAAGAGCAATTCATGGTGTTTGTTCTTACCATCTATTCCTTTGAAGAAGCAATTTGGTAAAAGTCTAAATTCATAAGGCAACCATTCAACGTAGTCGCAAGAGCCTCCACAAGCTCGAATTTGATATTAAAATGAGGCATTTGGACACTATAGACACATATAAATTGGAGTATCTAGTTAGTAAAAAAATGATCCGTACTACTCTATTAATGTGATCGATGTTTATATAATAAGTGATAATGTACTTTGATGTTGAAACGAGAAGATGTCGGTTACCATAAGTGGTCCAGAGCTCATTTGACGTCAAATAGGTTTTCGACAATGATGTTGAACATTGTAGAATTCGTAAATTCAATAACGAGATCGGCAAAAAACTTTCCAATAGAGGCTTTGTTTGAGTTATTGTGTTGCACAATCCAGAAATGGTTTTTTAAGAACTCAAACGATGCTAAATCAACATTCACAAGACTCGGAATAAGATATGAGTGTATGATGGGAGAACGATCAAGAGAATCAATCAGAATGGAGGTGTATTTAGATTTTTTTCTATTTGTCAACATAAATAAAAATTTATTATATAAGTTTTCAATTATGATTTATTTTTTACTAATATTACTAATCTCTATTACGTATTAATATCCATTGGGTGATACCTTCAACTGATGGCACATATCAAGTGAATGATGAAACAACGACATATTTTGTGAGAATTGATGAAAGGACATGCTCTTGTAGACGATTTCAAATTGATGAACCGACGTGCCTCCATGCCATAGAAGTAATTAGTAGAAATAACTTATCATTTTATGTCTACTGCTCGCATTATTTCACCAAAGAATCATACCTTAGAGCTTATATAGAGACAATAAATCCTGTTGTTCAAAAATCTGAGTGGATTGTTCCGAATTAAGTATTAAACATCGTGGTTCTAGCTCCGATCACAAAAAGAATGTATGGAAGACCACATGAAAGGAAAATACAGTCAATTTGTGAGTTGAGGAAGAAATCTAAGTGTGGACATTGCTCGGAATATGAACACAACCGTTCGAAATGCAAAAATCCAGCTCATTTGAAGGCGGTAACAAAATTGAAAAGGAAGTCAAATGTTACAAACGATAAAGAGGTAGAAATTTTGATAATTTTTTTGATAATTATGAAGAGATTGTGATTCTTATATATTTTGAATATATATTTTGAATAGGAGATGCACATTGTTAATAGGTATTGATTTGAATATGAGATTTGATTGTTTAGAAATTTTACACGGTTGTGGATCATAGGCAATTGGAATTAAGCAAGTACGTGTAAGGATATATAATGAAGATATATTATATCTCTTGATAGCAGGTATGTAAATTTACTTGTATGTAACGGTTATATTGATGTTTTAAGTAGTACAAAAACGTGTAAATGGCGTTCATATTTAAAATTTTGTTATTGAAATGTATGTGTGAGGAATTGA
The DNA here is from genome assembly GCA_023638005.1 of Forsythia suspensa. Classification (NCBI taxonomy): domain Eukaryota; kingdom Viridiplantae; phylum Streptophyta; class Magnoliopsida; order Lamiales; family Oleaceae; genus Forsythia; species Forsythia suspensa. The sequence continues at coordinate 5,035,179 of CM042666.1, forward strand.
TGCTACATAGACCTATTTTTTTTGCATCAATCAATATTGAGTTCGATTTTTATGCTTTGGGTGAAAATGGTGCAAACACAAAACTAATTAGATATCTTTATAATGTTTTTGAGGCTCGGATAATATGTATTATTCATGTTCATTTTAATCTATCTTTGTTTGGAAAATTTCATATGATTTATATGTATGGATGTCCATGAAAATTAGTCATTTTGAAATTTTTTGTCACCAACTTCAATACTAGAATAGCAAATCATTGTATTGAGTGGAATCTATTCCAGCCAAATGAACAATGTGCCTTCTTGGACTAGCGTTATAAGACTGCAACACTTCAAATAGAACAGATGGAGGATGGATGACGTTATATTTAATAAAAACAAATAGCAATAAAGAATAGTTTTGAAGTTATCAATTAGGATGTTTCCACTTAATCTTGCTATGTACTTTTAGATTGTAAAATCTCTGTTATTACAGTTTTGGATTGTTTCTAAATCAAGCTGTGATTTAATATTGAATGAACAATATTATAAAAATGTTGGAAATATTTTGATTATTAGCAAGTTCATGTCTAACTACCTATTAATGTTCAGTTGGTATATGATGAGTATTTATGGTTTAAGTGTCCAGCCATTTGAAGCTTATATGTTTGGCAATTTCATGGTAAACAGTATTTCATTAATATTCTGCTTTTGTCATCTGATATATTATCCTCTCCTCAGCATTTAGTTAGTATGAAACTCTCCACGATGCAGACTTACCTTTCGCAGTTGACCTTGTGTTAGACTAGACTGTAGTGGAGTTTGTATTGAAGATCCATTGGACTGTCTTATCTTTTATGTCTCTTTGATTCTTTTCTTCAACCACATTTTAGATCTTACCCTCTTTCACATTCAATGGCTTGTTTTAGCTTCAGTATCACACAAAAAAGAATGAGGTTATGGATGAGTATTTATGTTCATGTCTTAGAAAGTTCATGTTTGACTACTTATTAATGTCCAATTGGTATATGATGAGTATTTATGTTTTAAGTGTCCATCCATTTGAAGCTTATGCTTTTGGAAATTTCATGAAGTTATGGAATTCATGGTAAATTGGTCGTTGGGTTGTAATTTTTGGACATGAATATGATTCTAGTTTGTACTAGCAATCAACACTTTTACTGTTACACATCAGCCATGTTACATATGAATGATCCATTAGATCAAACACATTACCCCATCATTAAACATTAGCCAGGTTACATATGAATGATCCATTAGATCAAACACATTACCCCATCATTAAAAGGAAGAATAATATAAACGCGTCATGTACGTCGGTATCAAATGAGCTAAAGGTAACACCGATAAACGTGAGTTGCAAAATAAATATGTTAACATGTAGCAAAATATTTGTAACTAGTATTGGTTGGTGCAACAATCTAATTGCGGCATTAACATGAAGTCTGATACATATGACAATTCATAACATTTATCTCTAAAGTGAAATTCAAACGTATCACATATTGCAACAAATCCCAATATGTAACCAGCTGACCAAGGATTCAAAACATGACACATATGCTCAAGAGAATTCCGTCAAAAAGTTATGCATAACATGTTTTGTCCAACCACAACAAAAATAAAAAACAATACCATATCGCTAAATAAATTTCTATTCTACGTATAAGTTCTAAACTTTAATATAAATCCATCTATTTCTTTCTTCTAGAACAGTGATTGTCACGCTTTTCGAGCGAGTATTTGTACATTTGAACAGCCATATTATGCCGATCAACCTTCGTGTCAAATGGTTTTGGCATTTCGTTGATCTTGATCTCGTATATGTATTTTTGATAATGAATATGTCACGAGTTACATGCAATCATGGATAAAAATCTCGTTAGATATCTAACAGATTAATGGTTGTAAAACAAAAAAAAAACGATTGTGGAAAATCAATGAAAATTGTACTGTCAATATGAACTATTGACATATATTAACGAAATGAAAATAATTAAACTAACACATTTGTTTGTTGAAGTATGTCTTTACATAATCTGTAAGAAATGGGGGAGTCAAGAGCTTCGAACTTTAGCACATTGGATTGACGAAGAAGATGTGGAATAATATTGAGCGATGGCTGAATAGTGTCCATGACTACGACATCCCCGATTGTTTTGTAGGCGAATTATAGACTTCCAAGTGAAATTGGCTATGTCAAAGTGCCCTAATATCCAGTGGGCATGTTTGTCCATGAAAATTGGTATGAAAAGATGTTCAACATCCCCCCAGTTGGTGTAGAATTAAGACTTCTAACTAGTTAAATATAACATAAGGTTTTTTTTGTTGAGAAATTGATTGTTTTACTTTGTTAACTGGTTGGTGATTGTTTTCCTTTGTTAACTGGTTGCATAAGAGATGGATTTTGAAGTCAAAGTAGTAGTTGGTCGTCCTTGTCTCATTCACAACACTAAGCTTCATCTTCAATCTCAAAAAGTGGAACATTGCATCAATGTGATGCTAGTATTAAATAATATAAACATGCATGATAGTCCGAAATTGAAAGTACTAGATGCTGCTATATTAAAATTCCGTTTACCCTGTCACTGATTGGAGTCGCAACTTGCTTCAAATTATACCACCACATCTTGGAGTCGATGTTCACCTGTCCAATATCTATTATTAGGGTTATTAGAAGATCTTCTTTATGAAATTTCTTCACCCTAATTTGGGTTGTACATGGGTAATTAATCCAGTTTAGAATGGATATTAGTATATTGATAGTCGGTATATAAAATGATGACTTACTTGTTACCAGAACGGAGTCTTCTGTGATACCAACGGTCAAATACTTCGATGTTAGATTTTTCTAGATAGTCCATGCAGCACTTGTATTCAAATGAGACATTTTTTACTTTTTTTTGAACTGCCTGACTGAGATTGGAAACTCCAGATGAACGGTGATTGGTAGACACGCTTGTGGCACAGTTGTCCGTTTACGTGGTTCAGGGGTATTGACATCAAGAATTTCAAATGGGATAGGTGTTATTACCTGATGATAAATATGTTCGATGTCTAAATACTATGAAATACGACATCATAGACAATATAAATATATAAATTATGAATTAGAATTCAAACATGTGTGAACCTGTGCATCTCTTTTCTTGATAGTCGCTGGTTTTTTCTCTGCGGACTTATCAATTTGTCTGAAGTCCTATTTGCTGAACACAATGTCATCATTCAACGTGTTAGCGTGTACCTTGGAACAATTAACATTCTCCACATCATTACTATATGGTTCATTTGCACATGTCTTTATGCGTTTCTTTATAGCGTCAACACTTGCCACTAGGGTAGTACCCATTCCATCCGAATTGTGCAAATAACAGGCAAAAATCAAGATGGTGAGTTTGCAAGATGTGTGTCAATCAATAGCTAAACTTGTGTATAAATCAGAACTGGTGTAAAAAGATAGCAATTGTGTCTTATATATGGAAAAATACAGACAATGGCATGGTGTTATTCGGGATTAATTGGATTAAATACTTCATCATCTAGTATAAGACAAGGTGCATTAGATTGTGAATCAATCCCTAGATCAAAGCTAAGTTCATCAATCTCACCATTTGTGATGGACTTCTGGGGCTAATTACTTTTCGAAGTAATCTTGAACTCATCTTTTGACGGGATGTCTTCCTCTGATCACCCTTCCAACAAAATACATAAAAGTCCGTAGTGTAAGCAAATATTGATTAAGGTATATTAACATATAATTGAAAATAAACATCGACTATTGATTTGCAGCTTATATGAATAATATGGTAAATGCAGAAAACATTGTCAGTTGCATTTGCCGAATACATAACAGTAGGACGATTGACAGTTACAGCTTCTAGTCCATCGACAACTTCCTTTTGACAATGAAGTGGTGTTCTACTACCTTCTTATGTTTGGTGAAAATGTCACTGACGCGTCTTCTGATGGAGTCCTTGTCGTAGCAACACGGCTGAAATATAAAATCTAATAACTCATATGGTGATTGATGTAAACTTTTTCATTAAAAATTTGCAAAAAATTATAAATTTGTGACACCTTCGTCTGAGATGGTTCGAGTTTATTTGTTGAAGAAAAATCCATTGATTGAATTATGTTGTTCCTTGACGTGTAGACCACACTTGGATGCACCATGTTCGTCACCAACATTAAGGGCTTGGTCTGGCGGTGATTGGTACATTATTGCATCGATTACTGGCTCGATCTTGGAGTCATCGATAGGTTGTATCGCGAGAACTTCCTTCTGGAAAAAAGTGTGTCAACAAATTTTGCAGATTATGTTGTTTTTCTTAATTATTGAATTTCTTTACAGTAAATAAAGCATATAGACTGATACGGTCAAACTCTATGACTTTTCCTTTGATGATGCAGGTGCTGTTACTCTATGACTTTCCTCATAATGCGTAGAGATCACCGTACTACCGGAGACCAGAAGTCGTCGTCATTGTCTTCAATGCGATGTTCTTGTAAGTCATGATAGAACCCTTCAGTGTAATTCTGCTGCATTTAATTCATTGTAGGCATGATGAAACATACTTGTAGGAATGAACAGTAAAAAAGAAATTAGGAAGATAACATTACAAGTTTATGACTGACATGATTGATAAACTAAATGAACAATTAATATCAGTAAACTTTAGAAAATAAGTGTTAGTTAATATATTAGAAACGTACATTAGGAACATTAGGATGATCAAGATGTCTTTTTCCATATTAAGTCTTGATATGAAGTTTCCTTGCACGTTTGATGTTTGGTTCAAAATGCGTGGACATCGTTCACCAATTTTTGTACAAATCTTGTGATCTAGAACTTAAAAAATTTCGTATATCTGTACTTGAAAAGCGGTTAAGAATGCATTAAGTCTATATACAATGTATGATCTACCGTCACCCTCTACAATCAAAGACTTATTCCGTAGACCAAATCGAGCGAATTTATCGTAAACTTGAACAACTCCTTGCCTCAAGCATATGAATTCATATCATCGGAGTCTACCAAAACTATCAATGACTCTTCCACGGATCTCTTGTAAGCGGTGGTAAATAATAGATTTGTTAGGATGAGTAGAATTCCAAAGTTCACTACGTCCCGATCCCGATTTGAGTTGAGCATTGTTCGAGAAAAAAGTCATAAACATTTGAGTTGAGTACATTATCTGAGATGTCTAAGTAGCTCATCTTTGATCCTGCAGTACATCGCGTCATACTTGGACTATTTATCTTCACCGAAACATCGCAATCCAGTGATCAAGTAGAATTACTCCATGCTGAATCGTACCTGACTGCCGCTAATATTTAACCACATCTCATCAGCGTTGGGCTGATTTACTTTTCTAAGTAATACTTGGTGTATGAGCTAGTGATTTAAAAGAATCTCATTCGCTTCACCAAAATGGCCAAAGCACGTTTCAGAAAAGATTTTCCTCTAAACATCAGACATCCTTCCACGTAGTGTGCTGATGATGTTTGGTCTAGAAAATGCATTGACTTTTTCAAGGTACTACTAAACAAATTGGATGAGAAATTTCCATTCCTAGTATAGATCAACAGAATAAGATAATTTAAAAATCAGTTGAAAGATGGATATGATGTCTATAAATTTTTATACATTAAAGGAAGTACATCAAATTGAGACATAAGTAATCATCAATTCATAAAACAACTTAGAAATGATGTAATTTACACACTGCTAATGTTACCAAAATCAAGGAACCTAATTTTGTTAACACTATGAAGACTCAAATGATATCCTTGAATTTGTTTAATTAATAGAAAGCCCTATCAAATGTTCAGCAAATATGTAATATCAAGTGTTCAGCAAATATGTAAGGTGAAACACTCTTATAATGGTTCAAAACGTAGATATATAAATCAGATCATATGAATTTCAAGAGTATATTTAAATTTCATTGCATATTGAAATAAAGAAATTGGATCGTGAAGCTACACATTATTTAAAAACAAAATAACACCAGTTTGCAAAGAAAATGATAATGTTAACTATATAAAGCATCGAATAAGTTGTAATTATTTGGTGTAATTAACATGTAACGAATTTCGAGCGATATCATGATACTTTGTAACGGTAAATTTAACTATTTAAGTCGTAATGACAGCGAGTCACATATTAGATAGACATGAATATATCAATATTCGATGCAATTGCACTAAACGGACACTATGCATATAGACGGTATATATGTTATTATTAGTAACTGATGTACAAATGTAGGTATCGTTACTCATTCACACTTTATGGTTACATAACAAAAATAAACTAATTTTATCTCTTCATTTGAATATTAGTAACACTAAGTGATAACAACGTTAAGTGACATGGTATAGTTTCAACAAAAAAAAAAAAAAAGTTCAGGCATGATGCTATCATTATTCGATATAGTTAACAATGATCATGCACACATCGTAGAAACAAGCTCAGCTTGGTAACATTCAATTGGTGACAATAATGATTCAGATATTATAAAATGAACATGCAAGACACGAAGATGACAGTGTTTGGTATATAGCATATTATCAATTTTCCAGACTCAGCTTATATTAACATGAAATTCGCCTAACAGTTTTTCTTATGTCCAATTAACATAACATTGAGTAATTGGAAAAATCGGTGATTATCGATTCAAATTTAATCATCTCAATTAGCGGTAACAGAATGATATTAATACGAAACATATATGTTTGGTAATGAATCCTAGAAGATGGATTTAAACAAATAACTTTTTCGTCTCTGATCAACTAAAACACGTAACAATACGTAGTTATGTAGAGATGATGACTGATAAATATGTAAAACGTAAGCAATCATATTTTTTTTAACACAAATTAAAATGCTACATACAAACCAGCTATCATGCAAGTGCATTTGATGACAAAAACACAAGGCATTAAGACACACGAGAAAAAAATATGAGACTTCATATGCTAACTACACAAAATAAAAGATATGCAAATTACTCCAAATTAAGTAAGAAATATGTGACATGGACATCATTACATCCGATGTTAACTGGGTAATTCAGTAAATTTGTTCATTTTCCAACACAAAACCCCCAATATGTACAATCGTGTGTCTTTGCCAGTCCCATACAAAAAAAAAACCTACTATCGAGACACACATGCAATTGAAGATAGTGAATCAATAACTAGAAAAGATGTTAACAACATATACCCACCATATCATAAACATCTATAAATGTTTAAAAAGTCTACTTCTTCATGTATTATGAAAATGGATCTTCATTCGTGTAACCAAACTCGTTGATTCGAAAATGGCTCCAATTAATTGTTTTTCATTTTTTTTTTCAAAACACAAACCTCGAAAATTGAACGATTCTAATATACGCATATATAAACAAATTAAAAATAACAATAACATTTTCTCCTACGAGCACTAGAATGTTGCGATTCTTCTTCACCGTCGTGGTTTTTTTTTTTGAAGATCTTTTCTTCTTTATTGCGAAATTATTTACTTTGGTTTTGCTTTTGCTTTTGCGTTTGGCTTTGATGTTGCTACATGCGGATGCCATCTTCACTTAAGAAAAACAAGAAATTTTGTTCTTGATATTTGAGAGTGAATCTATTGTGCAGATTTCTCTTCTTCAAGAATTAGAGAATAGATTTATTGTGCATAATAGGGATTGGGTAAGATACGGTATGGTGATAGTGTGGGTGGGACGGGTGATTAAGATGATAGCTATTTTCACTCCTTGATTTGTGTTGATATAATTTAGTCCGTTATAATTAGGAAGTAATTGTTATTTTGATATATTTGGAAATAATTTATTTAATAAATTTAAGGGTTAATTACACTAATGGTCCCCATTCTTTCGGTTTGTAACGATTTCATTCCCATTCTTTTTTTAACGAGATATCATCATCATTCTTCTATGTATACTCACGGATGGTTCCCAAATCATTATTTTTCACTATTCGACAATTCTTGGACAATTTTGGCTCTTGATTTAAATAAATTAAAATAATAGGAAAAGAAAATACAATGAAAGCATTACAATTGGGCCCTTAACCTTTTCAAAAGTACAAATAAATCTTAAACTATTTTATTTTATACATATAGGTGTTCTTCTCCAACAAAAAAAGAATCATCTTTTCCCACCCCACCCTACCCTACCCTACCCTACCCTACCTCCACAATTAAGGCAACAACGGGAGAATCGGTGATTCCTCTGCTAATCTTCACCGCTCTAATCAGGGACGGTGGCAGAAGCTGCCTCACGGTAGATGATGGATTCGCCACAGTCTCCGGGAACCCAACTCTCAGTAGAAGAAGAAGGCGTCGTTTTTTTTGAAGTTGTGGCCATTGTAACTGGTTCGCATGCTCACCCAATCCACCGTAGTAATGCCTGTGGCAATTTACTGACATACAACAACCACTTTATCGTTCACAACAACACCAACACCCCACTATCTATAGATACAGATGAGTGTATTTATTGTAGTTTGGTATAGCAATTCCTATATAAGTATATTTGTAATCTCTTTTCAAATATGTATCTCATTTATTTCTCAACTACTTTCCCATTTTTGGAATTTTGAAAGTCCACTTTTCTAGAAATTTGAATCCTTTTTCTGTTTGATCTTAATCATTGTCAAGAATTCTTAAAAGATATCTTGCTTCTATATATACAAAATCGTGTAGTTGTGTATATAGATATGGTAATGACTACGGCGTCACCGCGGAAATCACTAAACAAGGTGTTTGAGAGGGTTGGGGTGTATGGTTTTGGGGGGAGTAGTCAGAAGAGACGCAAATATGCTGTAACGCCCCAGATTTTCTCAACCCGGAGGGTCACTAAAATAATCTCTAAAATTTTATTTGACAACTCCAAATAATATTTTTCATGCCCTTGAAGGGTTTTAAAAATTTAATTGTTGCGGAAAAATGACAAGCGTGCAAGGGAAAAGGAATTTTCTTCAAAATTTCATAGTTTTGTCTATACCGTGATAGGTGTCGTCACAATTTATTAGACCATCCAAACGAACTCAAAAAAATATGAAATTTAAACTGTAGATACTTGGGACTGTATACTACAACATGTAAAAATTTCAAACTTTAGCTACGTCATTTGGTAGGCGAAAAATATAGCCAAAGATGCTTGAAAAACATTCTCGGGTACCTTAAGGCAGTTAGTTCAAATGTCCAAAATAAATTCATCCGATGGAATTTTTAAGTGATTCTAATTTCTGTTATTAGAACACATATAGGGATTTACATAGAAACTGAATTCACTCAAAAATTCAACCGTAGAAAAAGTTATGATTTTTCTAAAAGGGGACGATGGCTGAAAAGTTTGAAAATGAATCTAAGACATTTCCAATTTAAAACTTTGAACGGCAATTAAACCAACATCTTGTCTTCCGTACATATTACATAATTAAATACTGAATCAAATACATAAAATAAGTAATTACATCATAATTGACTCGAACATTTCGACGTCTAAACATAAACTATATAAGACTTTTCATGACAAGCTCATTAGTCTCACCGCCACCGCATCAACGCCGATCGCCTCAATCGAAAAATTATTCATTTGGGGTGAGTATTTCATAAGAAACACTCAGTAGCAATACTTATGACATATGGAAAATTTTACTTAAACATGAATTCGACATACCATAATTTTTGAAACGTACATCATATCATAAAAAATGGTAGCCAGGCACCACATAACATCATCATCATACGTGATTTCTTTCAATCACAAATATGTTAAAGTAATTACTTTCAATCACTATCATAAGTTCCTTTATAAATAAGTTTGCATGACATTCAAATAACATCATAATTTTTCCAAAACATCATTTAAAATTGCAAGTAAAACATTAAGTAAAACTACCTCAAAATGAGTTTTCGGTTGAAGTTTTGATGAAGAAAAATGGTTTCTGCAGCTTTCCAAACCAAGACCCGTACACTATATCTATAGATGTATATATATAAGGAACTTTTTCGAATTAAAAGCAAGGTTAAGGCCCTCTTACTGCTGGCCGAAAATCTGGATCGAAAGTGATGAAAAGTGTTGGAAAATGCTAACTGTTGGACCGAAAACTGGAGGAAAAGTACTGGGATTTTGGGACTGCAATTACCAAAAGTTGCAGGAAAGATATAGGAGTTTTTGATAAGTATTTTAGTGCCAAGTTTTGGGAGATGAATGAGGGGGATGTTGCTGGAAAATAAGAAGAAATAAAACAACAAATGGCTGGAGCTTAAGGCCGAATTTTGAAGAGGGAAAAAGAGAGTTTTGCTTAACTTAGGAACCGATTTTTACGGGCTCTTTGTGTGAACGAGTTTGGGGTGGATTTGGAGGAGAAATAGGTCATATTGAGGGCTGAAAAAATGAGGAGAGTGGGGAGAAAGAAAGTGGGAAGTTGTGGAGCAGTTAATCGATCATGGAGGTCAGCTGGTTTGGTGGCCGGAAAATATCTACATTCTTTGGGCGTTTTTGGTCCGATTTGGGGGGAATTGACCTTATGGTAGGTTAAAGAGGTGGAGAAGTTTAGTTACTTGGTGATGGGAAGAAATGGAGTGAACATGGTTTGGACAAAGGGGCTGGACGGTTTCTTCATGTCATGGGAGGCGATTTTATTTTTGTTTCAGAGGGGCTGTTTGTTTGATGGTAAATGGCATGATATAAGGGGTTGTTTGGAGTTAATTATGGGTGAACTTTTTGTGCTAAAAGCTTACAAATTTTGGCATAATAAGGGCGGTTTTTCTTTCTTTGAAAGTTGGACTAGCATAGACCAAAATAAATCAAGAAATTAAACCAACATTTATTCGATGTAGGAAAAATTAACGAAGCTCGGTGACAAAATAATACTTCATTTTTTTTTTGTCAATTAAAATTTAAAGCAACCGCGTGCAACATTTGACGTGGCAAAAATATTTAAAATGAACTATAAGGTTTGAAACGACGCCAAGTGTAATATAAAATATTTATGTGAAAAAAAAATGCGAAAAAAAAGTTTGGTTGTTACATATGCCATTGAAGATGAAGATGGGACCATGGAAATAGAAGCGATTGGTCTTGAAAGGACAAAAATGTGTTGATTCGATGAGCGATCTTGGTGGCGGCCACCGTGTGTCGGCGAAGCAATTCGGGATGCGTTCCAAATGGAAAATGGGGATGAATATAGGGTAAGTTAATTAATGATTTTAATTGTTTCTAATGCTCCAACTCGGACTTTTGTCGTCCTTTTGGCAAATTTTGGGGTTGGGGGTTGGGTGGGTGGGAAAAGATGATTTTTTTTTGTTGGGGAAGAATACTTATATGTATAAAATAAATAATTTAGGATTTATTTGTACTTTTGAAAAAGTTAAAGGCCCAATTGCAATGCTTTCATTATATTTTCTTTTCTTATCATTCTAAATTATTTAAGTCAATGGGCAAAATTGTCCAAAAATTGTCAGAATAGTGAAAAATAGTGATTTGGGGTCCATCCGTGAGAAAAGATGATTCATTTTGTTGGAGAAGAACACCTATATGTATAAAATAAAAAGTTTAAGATTTATTTGTACTTTTAAAAAGTTAAGGGCTCAATTGCAATGCTTTCATTATATTTTCTTTTCTTATCATTTTAAATTATTTAAGTCAATGGGTAAAATTGTCCAAGAATTGTCAGAATAGTGAAAAATAGTGATTTGGGGACTATCTGTGAGTATAAATGAAAGAATGTGGATGATATCTGCTAAAAAAAAGAATGGGGATGAAATCGTTACAAACCTGAAAGAATAGGGACCAATAGTGTAATTAACCCTAAATTGAATTACCTTATCTAGTATAATTGTTTGATATATTGTAATATTAAAATAAAATAAAAATTATATAGTATAATTCAAATTTATAAAAAAAATGTAAGTAGATGATCTAATTTTCACTATTAATTTTAACATTTGGCCCAGCTGTTTTAAGGTCCAAAGTCCAAACAATGTTTCTTTCTTTCTCAAGAGTTATAGCCTGACCGACTTAGTTTTAAATTTTCAATTAAAATATAAAAGTCTAGCCTAATTGGTATCTTCATGACTAAAATTAGTCAGTTCAATCTCTAAACAAACAAGTGGTCGCCTAAGACCCCACATTTAAAATGATATCCAAATTTAAAAATTTTATTTAAAAATTGTTTTACTATTGCAATTTTCACGTCAATTTTTTTCTTCTTTAATAATTAAAACATTTATTTTCATACATTTAATTTATCGACAAAAATTCTGTCGAGTAATCAAAATGAAAAACAAATGATGTAAACTCTAAATTATTTTTAGCATTTTTTTTGTTTGTGCTTCGAGTAATTCCACTTTAAGATCCAAATCCAATAATAAACTTCCAAACACGGCTTGTAGATCCATGAACCGATTCCAAAATGCAGCAATGAAATTATGAATAGTAGATCCACACCGCAGGCACCTTTTGAATAGGCATACTTCAATTAAAATTTCAACACAATATTCAGCTTAAATTACAAAACTTTAAGGCACCTTTTGAATATGTAACTTTTTTGTTTTCTTCTTCTCTTTTTGGTAAGCTATGTGAATTCAATACAACAAATAGTGGTGATTATCTTTCTATGGAGATTCATATAAAACTAAAGTAATAAAACAAGATAAGAAAGTTAAGAGAGATATTACAAGTGTCCTAAATCAAGCCATTACTCGCTTACTAGCAAAATCTCTTGGCTTATTTGGTTATAATTATAAATGAGACTTCTTAACCTTTTTATAGACTTACCTCCATCGAATGAAATGGACATCACTCCAATCTAAGGGCTACCATTTATTCTTTAAACTCTTGTATCCTAAATATTGAAGATATTTAAAAGGATCATTATAAGAATATTGTCTCTATACGACATTCTGCATAGTTGACCCTACAAGTTTCATACACAGAACACGATAAAATATGAGTATGTTTGGTAAAAAATTTTGTAGATTATTATAAGCAGTGGGTCCTAAAGAATGTGTAGATAAAAAGTGAGTAAAAGTTGTGGATTATTCGAAATGTATAAATAAAAATGATATTTGACCAGCTTATAAGTGTTTATATAAGCACTAACAAACATGCTCGTCTTCCTATTTTTTCTTCCAATATCCTAATCTAGAAAATTACTTCACGACTCTCTTTGATTTGTCCAAAAGTGTGTATTGTGATATATATATATTTGTATAAAATAAGTTAAAATCTTATTCTAATACTAAATAAGCATGCACTTATTTTATAATATTCTTCATGACATATTTTACAGCGAGCACATAAAATCTCACCAACTGATAAGTTTTGGCTTCAAATCAGCCCAAAAACTTTATAAAAATCAGCTTTTTTTCTGATCAAGGCATGAAAATAAGTTAACAGTTATATATATATATATATATATATATATATATATATATATATGATTATATATATGACTCCTTTGTCTCCACTCTGGTTGAGCCACTATCAGAAAGCAATAAAGAACAACATCCCAATAGCCTCTCCTTTTATGTTTAGCATCCAAAGAGGAAAATATGAGTTGGAAAGAGAAAATTTGGGCTCCTCACTTGGTTTTTTTTTTTTTTTTTTTTTCACCTCAAATCTATACATACTTATAATATATACAAATTTACTAGATGAGATGTTCGACTCGACAATATAATTGTATATAATTAAAAAGAGGAGTTGTGATTATATCTGTTTTTATTTTGTTTGATCGAGTACACCAAATATGTAATGAAAACACTTGGATGAACCATATTTAAAATCAAGAGAAGTCAATTATAAGCTGAGTTATCATATAACAAACCCCATTTTACTTCTCAACATTAATTATATAATTTCATTAGAGTTTTAAATTCTCATATTTTTCACTAGAAACATATATAAATAAGGGTACACTAATCAAATAGAGTAACGAAAAGGATAATCGACTTCAGGTATTCGGACAACAAGTGGCCGGTCATGAAATTGAGAGTAACTTTGAAAATCATATTTAGTAAAATAAGTAAGTTAAAAATAAGTTTGAATTATTTTTAAGCAATAAGCACAAGCATAAAAAGCTGTGTAAGTGATTCAATATTGCATTCAGCATAAAATCTCAGCTATATCCACAAACAATAAAATCATTCCAACTTTAGAATCTTTTGTAGGAACCCCACGAGCACAAGGTTTCAATACTAAATAATAATAATAATAATAAGGTTCAAAAGCTGATATGAAAGGGCCTCTCTATCTTTGTCATAACCAAAAAAGTTGAAATGTTATGAAAAAAGTTAAAAAACAGTGACAGAAGAACGCTCCTCTATACCCCAACAGCCACTAAATTTCAAACTGGGAGAAAATTAAAAGTATTTTTGGCTTTTAGATGGCAGTACTTAGGATTCCCTTTAAAGACCATTTTTGATGATATCTAAGGAGAATATATATAAAGATCATCTCAAAGTTCATAAATAAATCTCCTAAAATTCTTTCTAGTTTTGTCTAAATGATCTCCTAAAATTTTTTCTAGTTTTGTCACTTTAAATATATATATATAATAATCTTTTCTTTTTCTTTACCTATTTTGGTGTGTGTGTGTGATGGGGGTGGGGAGGGTGTTTTTTTTTTTTTTTTAAGTTTTTGAATTGATTTTTATGCAATAACAACTTTTATATTCGATTATGTAAATTGTTGGGTGTGTCAAGATGTAGATCGATTTGTGTTGTGGCAATAGCATTTGATATAGGAAATGAACTTGATTTTTAATATGTTCTTTCCGTGGCAATCAATTCATGGTGAGAAGTGTGTTTTACACGTTTATTCTGGCTTATAAATTGGATATATATTTGCAAATTGAACAAATTTTTACTTAATTTAGTGTTAATGTTGTTATCACATGTACAAACCCAAATTTGAAAGAAATTGGAGCAAAAGTGGAGAGTTCGAGCTTAACTGGAATTTGTTTGAAGCAATTGATGACTAACATAATAGCACGGAAGTGATAAAAATTATTAATAGAGAGCCATTGGAGGTTGTGGTAGTGAAAATTAACTTACGCGACAACATAGTCTAAAGATCGGATGAAATTGGAGGGATTATTCTAATCCCATATCAATCATTGTACACTTAATTCGTATATCCATTTTTTTTTTTTTTTTTTTTTTTTGGGGGTTAAATAGTCTATCTCTAGAGTCAAGATCTCTTTACCACCGTCCAATTCCCATTTTTTTTTTTTTACGAAATCCAACAATATCTAAACTAAAATCATTAGGGGGAAAAACTTAAGTCAATCTAAAATAATTACTTATATTCATCATCATTATTTTTATTCACATTCCCAATATATGTAGCTATTATGATGGAATTATAAGTAGTGCATTAATTGATCACCTACTTCGTGCTACCTATCAAACTTTTCTTTTGGCACTAATTACAGGGCATTCAGTGGGAACATATTGCTGACAAAATTACAAAATATTAATAAATATTATTAAATATACATTAAATATGACCATTCTATAACGTCATGTCCTTAGTATTTTCAAGGGCTGGGCCCACATTTTATTTTTTTTATCTAGTACATATTAGAAATTCTTGCCTATGATTAAAATAAAAAATGTATATAAAATGGTCATATTTGTCATTTCTCAAAAAGTCATTTGGTGTTATTTTCCATTTGTTGTTGTTGTTATTGCCTCCATTGCTTGTCCTATTGATTATCCCTTGTGTTTTATTATTTAATTAATCTTTGTTCTATTCTTAATGGGGTGGCTGCTGTTTCATTAATTATTTGTTTAGGGGTGTTAATCACCTAACAAACCCATAATTTTGTTTTAATCAATACTTTCCAATGTGGAGGATAATCTCTTAATTTTGAATGATGATGTGTTAATGGGACAAAAACAAAGCAACGAATTAACTAGAAATTTTATTTGTATAATTTCTCGATCTATTAATTACAAAGAAAATAATTTTACCGAGAAACCGTCCAAACTCCTATGGAAAGTGCCACTAGAGAATTTTTCATAATATATAAGTGAAAATATAAAAGAGCAATGTCACGTATAAAGATAGAAAATCTATAAACTGTGAACCTCGTTTCATATATTTAACACGTTATCCAATGTATGTTATTACAATATTTAATATGTTTAGGATTCCAACATTTTGGATTGTGTGAACAAAGTGGTAGAAACAAATCAATAAAGTGATACAATTTTAACAAGACATGTCTTTTCAATAGTGAATACCTAAATTGTGACTAGATTCATCAGTCAAATGGACGTGAGCAGCTAATTTGGACATGTTTTCTTGAAAATTATCCTATGTTAAACTAATCATATTTCACTTAGATGACATACTATGCATGTTACATGTATACATTCGACATGAGCATGCACATGTTAAATTGTTCGTGAATTCTTTTACATCATTGTGTTTGATTTTTCAAACAAAAAAAATTCGGTAGATAAAGTACACTTAAAATTCACGAGTCCACTTGCATCAGAAAAAAGAATAAAAAATTAATCTACGTACTAGATTTACGTCCCAAATACAAAAGCGCGTGTATATATGCCAAACATATACGTATAATTGTGTAAAATCGAAGCTAGGTCATATGTTTTCTCATGGTTGGAAAGCTGACATTTAGATGCCATTCCAAGAAGGTAATGTGTAATAAATAACTTGAAACAACAAAAAGTCGTCCCAACATTGCTACTATTCTTTAGTATGGCCCGTTAGAACAGCTGTTTGATGGGCAATTAATACGTAAAAAACATTGTTGGAAGAATTAAAGTATTTGTTTGGTAAATTATTATTTTTATTTTTTTTGTAAATTATAAGTTGTGGTTCTACCACTACAAGAAGGAAGACCTTTACCGACTAAAAGAGTAGTCGGCAATCTCAGAAACTAAGTCGGCGAATATTATCTGGGACTGTAAATTTTTGGTCGGTAAGCTAGTCGGCGAAACCACGTCGGCGAATCAAATGCCGACTAAAATTTAATTTAGTCGGTAAATATGTCATTTACCGACTATAATTTTTTAGTCGGTAAAATACAAAGCCGACCAAATATATCTAGTCGGTGTTATATTTAGCCGACCAAATTATGTTTTCGTTGGTAAAGACAACGCCGACCAATATATATCTAGTCGGTGTTATATTTAGCCGACCAAAATTTGTTTTCGTTGGTAAAGACAACGCCGACCAATATATATCTAGTCGGTGTTATATTTGGCCGACTAAAATTTATTTTGGTCGGTAAAAGACAACACCGACTAAATAATAATATAGTCGGTGTTATATTTGCCGACTAAATTAAATTGTAGTCGGTTAAATATAACGCCGACCAAATGTAATTTAGTCGGCGTTGTATTCATCGACTATTTAGCATTAGGTTGGTAAAATCATCGCCGACTTCTATTGGTCGGTGTTATTTTCGCCGACTAAAATTTAATGTAGTAGGCACAATTAAGTCTTAGACCAAAATTTATTTAGTCGGGGTTAAGTTCACGACAAACGTTGATTTTTAGTCGGGAAAGGTATCTCGACCAAAACTTTGCGGTCGGAAATTATGTACCAATTTTTTTTTTAATAAATAATTTTATTATAATTATGCAAAGCTATTACAAATTGTTCATCTAAATACAATAAATATTCTTTCAAATTATAAGTGAACAATTTTTGTATTGCCAAATGTATATGTAATCACACATAAAATAGTTCATAAAAAGAACATGCCCTACACAAAAGTGTATTAACATAACAACTAAAAGAACATGCCCTACACATGCCCTATAAAATAGTTCATAAAAAGAACATGCCCTATACAATTTTTTGTATTGCCAAATTGTTCATAAAAGAACATGCCCTACACAAAAGTGTTTTAACATAACAACTAAAAGAAAAAGAAAATAAACAACGGTGCATGTTTCACTTCCAAAATAGCTACAAACATGTGCATGTATTTACATGAGAAAAACAAAACAAAAGTTTATCAAAATAAGATATTCATTTAATCTATTAAGTACTGCACTTGTGATGATAATTATGGATCAGCTATGTTAGGGGTGGGGCTAGCTGGGTGAGTGAGTGTGGTAAGCTTTTCAGCAGTACCAGGCATGAGCTGATCGAGAAGAGCAATAATGGCATTGTTTTGCTTCTCTAAAATTCCAATCTTCTCTTGAAAGAAGGTGAAATGACTTTGTTGTGTTTGGACCATCGGACGAAGTTCAACATTCTCGTGTTGGGCGGAGGAAGCTCGACATGTCTTTTGGAGGCTTTGGGCCCCTACCTAATCCAATATAATAGCTAGATCGGGTGCCAAGAATCTCATTAGCTATATCATCGTAAGAAACTTGTGGTCGATCACACCCGTCGTCACTCGACCTTCATTGTCGGTATGTTCTTTGTGAAGAAGATAAAAGTGACCATATCATCCTACAAGAAAAAGTATAAATGAGTTAATGACATATAATTTAAAACAATTCATTATGTTTAAGTTGAAAGTAATTTACATATTTCTTTTCGACAATTGGAGCTATCCACCCTTTGCCTGTTTGTAGTGAGTGATCTTCCATAAATCTATCCATGCGGTCTACCATTGCTCGTGTCTGAACAAATGGATAATAAGATCCACTCAATAGGCAAGTCCAAAAATAAATAAGTAATTGGTAATATATGAAACAACACATAAATGGGTATACATTTCATTCCCAAATGTAAACTAGATAGTTGAAATTATAGTGGAATTTTTTATCGACTTGAAACATAAATACCTCTAAAGCGCACAAAAGTCCGTTGGTTAACAGTTGTTGCTAACATTTTGTAAATTATATATAAAAAACATTAAGATCATATGATCTGAGACAATAGTTAGATAAACCTAATCTCAAGGTCTTCATTGACACTTGTTTTACGCCCAGATAAGCATGCCCCAAAATCAAGAATCTCTTATCATAAGCGAGTATGGTAATTGTATTACCATTCTTGCCATGTTATAAACATAGTTGATGATAAAAGGATGTATATTCCATTCTTTTCATGTTATAATCATCTACATCATTCTCTCCACGGACTTGATGGTTTAGGATTTTAACTATCAAAGAAGATGATATACATGACTTCACTCATTCTGAGAAAAGGAAAAAGTGCAAATTCTATCTTTGAGCTATATTTGGAACAAGATGGAATAAATTGAACAAAAACCATGAATTTGACACAAGATAAACAGCCATACTGCACTCTCAATTTGTTGCCTGTGAGACTTTCATCCAACATATAATAAGTCTTCTCGAAATTAAAGATCAAGTCCATCTCACACAAGCTTCCAATTTATCGGTCTATCTCAACAACTGGTGGATAATTTCCATTTTCCTCTAGCTCATTGTCTTCCTGGTCAATACACATGCATAAATAAAGGTCGGCATATCTTTTATAGACAACTTCATATACTCTCCACTCCACAAAATTACACAGGTTTATGGCACCCAAGTCACATTCCAACCGTGAATAATTTTTAGAGTTGACAAATTGATAAAAAAAAATAATAAGATCCTCAAGCCGAAAATGAAGTTAGGTAGAATGGTTTGGAGCAAAAATTAAAACAAAATTCCAAGTTAAAATTTGAAAAAGAGAAGAATAACCTTGCGAAAGATGGCAATTGCAAGCAATGCAAGGCTTCCAATAAGATCCTCGAGCCTCCATGAGTGATCGCTATGAAAAGTGGAGTCGTGCTTTGAAGTCTTGCATTTCTTGCATTTGCCATCTATGGCCCAACTAATTAAATGAAATGCTAAATAAAAGTACATCAACTAGCTTGTAGATATGCATAACATGTATAACGTACCCCCCATAGCACTGTGTGTTAAGGAAGGATCTCGAACCGAAACAATGGCCATGTGTTAGCTTGGACCTATTTGTTGCATTCCTCTTTGACTTGTTCTAAAATAGCCAGATATATAAAATTGTCATTAAACATAATCGGGAAAAATTATCCATTTGTCTTCCACTTTTAATCATCAAAATATCCAAAATGAACATACAAAAAGCAATTGGTTACGACTTAAAACCAACAAATATGAATACCAAAATCGAAGAAACAAAACAATAGAACCAAAGAAATGGCAATACTAGTTCAATTCAAACGATGAGTTTTGTAATACTAGAAAGCATTATTTACCTATAAGCTTTTTGAACTCCCGGCAAGCACGCCTAAATAAGCATTAATCGGAAAAGAAATGGCTAACAAGAAATGATCCATATATACATATACAAGCCTAGAAACTAATTAGTGTGTAAAATATACCATCCTCACATGATCTTTGACATCAACCATGAGTTCATTAGTACATACACTTGTTAATTCCAACAGATTATTAGTTTGCTTTGAAAATACCTAGATTGCATAGGTATCTTTACAATAGCCTTGAAGTTTAATACATGCCTTCCTTCTTGAGTCTCATCATGAACTTCTCATCCTTGAGGTTATAATACATCTTGTTGGAATATTGTGCAGTGGTGTTAGAATGAGTAAATAATCAAGCAAATATTCTTTGTCATCTTTCTTTGTAGAATATGGGGTCATAGTTGTTACTTTAGAGTACAATATAAAAAGACTAATATGTTGTAGATGCATTATTAACGGATATATAGAATATATAGTCTTTTGGATTCATGTATCGTTGTTCATATAAATATATGACAAGCTACGAAAAACACATAAACCATGTAACCATGAACCACACACCTTGAATGCTTCCTGACTCCAATAATCGCATAAGAAATCCCAAGACTCTTGGTTGAGCACCGGTCATGCTTCTTTGCCTTTCTTTACGCCATAGGAAGGTGAAGTAAAGTCTCATAGAACTCATGAAGCTCATATCTAAACTCCTTGAAGCGAATAGGCATGTCATTCTCTATCACTTCTTTGATCCAGGTCTTGCTTTGTCATAATCAAGAACAAACACGTTCGCATTTATCAAAAAGGAATAAGGTGAAGATAAGAAATTAATTCAACTTTCTAACTTAATAATTGTTACCTCTAGCCCTCAGATCCATAATATTCGATCACATACAAGAAAATGCATTATATTTTTAAACCCACGGAGTATGATGACGCTTTAACCCTCGCACTAATTTATTATTTCTAATGTAATATTATTTTCTTCTTGTGTGTGTATATTATCAATTAGAGTGAATTTATTATGCACGCTTTATTAATTTTTATTTTTCAATTAAAATTTAATTTGTTACTCAAATATAAACTAATTAATTAGTCTCACTCTAATCTTAATAATAAAATTAACGTTAATTATATTATTTATTATATGATATAAATAATATTTAACTCAATAAAGATTATTATATATTATATTTTTAAAAATAAATACAATGAATATAATAATAAAAAATTATTTTAATTTAATAAATTTAATTATATTAATAATGTGGATGTAAATTTGGTGGTAAATAAATAAGTGAGTACTTAAAGAAAGTGTGAGATTAGAGAAAAGTGGTGGGGGTTAAAATAAATTGAGGTGGGGCTTCTTTGCAAAATTGGCGAGTTGGGGGCTGTTAATTAATAAAAGCTTGGGGTTGGGGCTTTGGGGTGTTAATTTGCAGAGGGTGTGGGTGGGGGCACCATTCTCTCCTGACGGGAATGATCTGGACCCCGTGACGGGGTCCAGATCTTTTCTCATTATTAAATATACATTAAATATGACCATTCTATAACGTCATGTCCTTAGTATTTTCAAGGGTGGGCCCACATTTTATCACATTTTATTTTTTAATCTAGTA
Source organism: Forsythia suspensa (assembly GCA_023638005.1). Classification (NCBI taxonomy): domain Eukaryota; kingdom Viridiplantae; phylum Streptophyta; class Magnoliopsida; order Lamiales; family Oleaceae; genus Forsythia; species Forsythia suspensa. The sequence continues at coordinate 5,057,002 of CM042666.1, forward strand.
CATGTTAGAAATTATTGCCTATGATTAAAATAAAATATGTATATAAATGGTCATATTTGTCATTTCTTAAAAAGTCATTTAGTGTTATTTACTTATTTTCCATTTGTTGTTTTTGTTATTGCCTTCATTGCTTGTCCTATTGATTATCCCTTGTGTTTTATTATTTAACTAATCTTTGTTCTATTCTTAATGGGGTGGCTGCTGTTTCATTAATTATTTGTTTAGAGGTGTTAATCACCTAACAAACCCATAATTTTGTTTTAATCAATACTTTCCAATGTGGAGGAAAATCTCTTACTTTTGAATGATGATGTTTAATGGGACAAAACGAAGAAACGAATTAACTAGAAATTTTATTTGTATAATTTCTCGATCTATTAATTACAAAGAAAATAAGTTTACCGAGAAACCGTCCAAACTCCTATGGAAAGTGCCACTAGAGAATTTTTCATAATATATAAGTGAAAATATGAAAGAGCAATGTCACGTATAGAGATAGAAAATCTATAAATTGTGAATCTCGTTTCATATATTTAACACGTTATCCATTGTATGTTATTACAATATTTAATATGTTTAGGATTCCAACATTTTGGATTGTGTGAACAAAGTGGTAGAAACAAATCAATAAAGTGATACAATTTTAACAAGACATGTCTTTTCAATAGTGAATACCTAAATTGTGACTAGATTCATCAGTCAAATGGACGTGAGCAGCTAATTTGGACATGCTTTCTTTAAAATTATCAAATATGTGAACAAAATAAAAATAAAAATAGTGAGTCTTACAAAATGTATAGATAAAAATAATATTTAATCAACTTATAAGTACTATTAAACATACTCTAAATGACACGTAAAATGTAAGTACGGGTTGAAATATCATCCTACATAACCTTTTACAAGCCACGTTGAATGAGAAATAGCAATGTTTTTAATTAAATGAAAATCAAGAAAATATTGTCTGGGGATTTCAAAATTAAATTAAATTTGCTTTCCCTTTTTTCTATTTATAGGACTGAAAATGAAAATACACAAGCTTCGAGTGTTTTTCTTTTTTCTTTTTCTTTTTTTTTGACATTTATTGTCATGTCTACTAAGGGAAATTAAAATATTAAAATAAGAGAAAAAAGGTTTGTCACTCTTAAGTAATCTAGCATGGTAATGGATGAAGAGTAGTTGCTTTTGAAAATAGTACATGGTACAAACATATATATTTAATACATTGAACTAGAAATGACAACAAACAAACATATCACACCTCTCGTTTTTATCATTTTTCCTACGATCATGTAATTGAGTTAGCACAACAAAAATGTGCTATCAAGAAATGAGGTATGTTCGGTGACTTGGTTGACAATGAAAATCAAGTTTTCAAGACGAGGACGGAAAATGCTACAAACATATTTAATACGTTGAATTAGAAATGACAACAAACGAACATATCTCACATCTCTCTTTATTATTTTTCCTACAAATTCTATATAATTGAGTCAGCACAACAAAAATGTGCTATTGGGAAATGAGGTATCTTCATTGACTTGGTTGACAATGGAAATCAAGTTTTCAGGACAGAGACGAGGAAGTGGTACCCGCCCCATTTATTTTTTTTTTATTTTACTTTTTAATACTATATTAACATTAAAATTCAACTCAAAAACTTGATAGAAGTATGAATTCATGAATAGTTAAATGATGATCTGAATAAAAATGCAAAAAATAAACGCCGCCCAGGACGCGGGACAAGGAAGGAAAATCCATGATGCCCCCCCACCCCAATCATCCCTACTCTCATGCATGGACATGGTCCCATAATCATCGATCAAACACTGCTCACGGAAGGTTAGATAGAGGTAAGTAGAGACACTTGTCTGAAATCAAGAAACGGTGAGAGAGCAAACATGGGTCATATTCATTGATTTGAATCAGTCTTTTATTGCTTGAGGGACCAATTCGTAGTCCTCACAAAACCCATCAGCCCCTGCCTGCTTCACAAAATTCCAACTTTTTCCCTCAAAGTTATAATAAAACAAATGGCAAAGCTACAAATTCTTCATTGTCATTCACATGGGGGGAAGCGGGGCAATGAAAAGAGGAAAATATATAAATTATGTTTGATTTCAATAATTTAATTACAACACTCGTAAAGAAGAAAAGGCCCCAAAGACCTTTGTATGGTTAGGCTAACTTTAGCCATTAAGAAAGGATCGAAATAAATATTCTTTCCTCTCTTTTCGAAAATAAATAAAAATAATAATACAGCGTGCACGTACATCACTCAAACAAAAAAATGTCCAGGACAAAAGAAATAGCTTTTCTCCCGCCAAAAAAGCAAACATGCATGCACACGTGTCGTGTCTAGTACACAGTAAGCGCGTACATACATCACTTGAGAAATCCCAAAATAAAAAGCCTAATTTTATGGAGGATGTCGCCAATCTTATTCTCCATTCTTTTTATTTTCCTGTTCCCTTTTCTTGAATAATAGCAGCTTGAAGCAATGATGGCAGCCAAGATGAGGAACTTGTATGATCCCATGAATCTATCTTATTTTTTTCCCAACTCCATTGATTAATCAATCCTTTATGGTCCCACAATCTCCTCAATTCATTCAATAATCAATGCTGCCTTCGAATTCAATCACTCCCACTTCATTAGTGTACTCCATCACTCCACTAGTATTAAACAATCTCTTTTCTTGCACCAAAATGATATGTACCAAATCCCTTCCCTTGGGAATCTGCATAGCCTTCATGAATTGCAATGTCCACCTAAAAAAAAGTTATAAAATAATCTCCCAATCTGTCCAAACTCCCGTACATACATTATATATGTATATTACTTCTCTGTATAACTCATGTCAATTTTACCTCACAACCCTCCAAAAAAAACTATTGAGGATTTTACTCAACTCTGGACCACCATTTTCTTTTATATATTGTTTTCTTCTCTCTTTTTAAACCCCTTAATCAGAGCTTCATTTGTCATCATCCATCCACAAGCCATTATTTAATTTTCTCCTTTTATATGAAAAGGAAGACAACGAGGATGAGGACGAGGATGATGAGTCACTTGAAATACTTGCCCGATTCATGACCCGGAGATGGGGTAACACTGTTGGTTGTTTCCTTGGCCTATTACTGTTAACAGTCTGCCTCATCAATCCATAGCAACCATTGATCTTGTCCTGCCAAAAAAAATTGGTTTTTCCCCCAATTGGTTAATGCACTTTGTTAAACACATGCCCAACATAAAGAGATATTCTACTAATTTCTTACTATGTGAAGTCCACCACACCATGACTCAGCATGTTGAGCAGTTATAAAAGAGAAATTTGGCAGATCATTTGCTGCACAAAGTATTGTTGCAGCAGCAATGCATGATGGTCTGTAATCAAGGAAGCTGGCCTCTATTCACATAAACAACAATAAATTTATGTACAAATCTTCATTAATTTCCACCTTTATAATAACATATTATATAATATAGGCTTGTTTGATCAAAGTGGTACTTCAAGATACCTTGAATATTTGACAGAATAATCTCATTGGCCCTTGATGTAAGGAACATAGTATAAGTTCCTGTGGGGTCGATCTTGTTTGCGAAAAAATTGAGATAGTCAAATGGAGAAATGGATCTCAGCCTCCAATCTAATACACGCAACACAAGCAGCTCCATTCTTTGGATATTTCTTGGTTCAAAAATAAATTTTGCACCCTCAACCTAACAAAGGAAATTTTTCTCAATGATGGTGACTCTTCAAGTAAGCCTTTCTTGAAAATCATTATCGCCTGAGAAAATTACCTGAAGATCAATAGAGACGGAACCAGAAGTTCCTCCATTTTAGCAGCTAATGACAAGCATGCAACGGACAACAGTTGCAATGGCCATCCATTCATTTTCTGCAATTATTCCAAAGTGCATATTTAGCACGCAATATTAGATCAAACTGAACAGTATAATAAATTGAATTAATAATGATTAGATGAATGATACAATTGGATGTTGCATTCAGAGGTTGTTAGCAAAAGCATAGAATTATATAGCATTATGAAAATTGCCAATGTATAAATTTTTCTGAATAAATCTTCTGAATTATTTAATACCCCATAACCATATTTCAGTTTAATACTAATGAATTAAAGCTATATAAATCTTCACTATTTGTGTGACTTTTTGCTCCATTTACATTATATAATGGCAATTTAAAAGGGTAGACAAGAACATGTACCTACCCAAAAATTAGAAAACAAAAGCATAAATAATAGAGTTTGTACTTTGTAACAAAACAAGCGCATAATAAAATGATTAATTAACTAATCTCGCTAGATTAAATTAATGTGGACAGCTTTACACTTTTATAGTACTCACTAGAATACAAGTAATCCAGATTTTTATAGTAAAGTCCTTGTCAATAGTCTTTGAAAAGTCAATATAAATTATTATAATTAATTCAGAATAAGAATAAAAATGAGAAAGAAAGGAAAATATATTTTATTCTGGATTTGATGGTAACGGAAGTTTTACCGGCAGACAATGAGAGTGCAGGAAACGATCAAAGTAGTTAACGGAGAGATACGCCGTTAACGGCTGGAAACCATAGTATTTTTGCACCTGCACACGCAAAACAAACTTTCAATTAAGTGCGCCGCAGTATTTATATTGCGCCGAAAAACTGTTTAATTGTCGATACTCTCTTATCATAATAGAATTATAGAAGCGTTCATTTAGCCCCGGCGCATACTAGCACCATTAGCCGTGCTAAAATGCGCCTCTGCTATTATCGATTGAGGAACGTTGATATTTCTACGTATTAAAATCGTTGTCGGTGATATCAACTACAACTGTTCTAACTTGCGCGGTGATATTATTTTCATAATCGAATCTTTAAAACGCAATGACTGACCTGTTCAAGGTAGAGAATAACTGAAATACCTTGATAATCCATGCAACATATTCTGCTCTAGTAGATGCATCGAGATATTGAGTAGTTGAATGGATGTTTTCCACGAAATCTCGCTCGTCTTCTATAAGTCCGGCGATTGATTCTTCGACGTCCGGAGACTGAGAGTCTAGGTCCGACGAGCATTCTAGTGAGTCTTCCCCAAAGATAATATTGGAGTCCTCGCCGCAGAGAAGATCGGAGAAGCAGTCAGAGCACGAGATTGACATAGTGAATATGATCTCCAGCAGCTCCTCATTCTTCTCTAATCATTTTCATTGTTTTAATGGTAGTAAGAATTCACCGGAGAGTCGTCGGAAAAGATGCCGGAATAATGACGTGGAGAAGGGAGTGTGAGGGGGAGGGAGAGGGGGAGTGTAGGTTTTCTTGTGTGCTTTCTATAGTGTATGGATTTGTCTATCTGTTTTTCCTTGGATATATAATAGTTAACATAGTTTTTGTTTTATCTTTAATTTTTCAAGTAATGTGTACCAATTATTAGAGGAGTTAAATGTTCATTCAACTTTGAAACGTTAAGCTAAGATAATTACTTTTCGCGATTATATAATTGTCAATTAACGAAAGCATACATGTAGCTAACGAAATGTTTACATGGCTAATCGGATGCCCACGTGGCATGAGTTAAATATTTCAATAATTACTAAATTTTTAGTTGTGTCTTCAATAACTCACTGAACTTTTGTGTGTTCGCTGAACTTTAAAAAGTTACGCTTCATTAATCACTCATCACGAATCAATAACTGTCAATAGAAGAAAGCACACACATGGTTACCCGCTCACGTGGCACACATTTGAGGTTAATTCCACCAATCAATTGACGATCCATGTCATCAAATCACTTTTCAAAATTTGATTTATACTGAGAAACGTATATTCTTTCCCTATATTGAAATCTCTCAAAGTCTATTCCTCCAAATTCAATTCCATAACCTTAACCCATTTTTTTCCTGTGACAAAACAATAGTGCTATCCCACAAACCAACATAATCGAAGATCACCACTCTGTTTAGGAATCAACTTCATCATAGTAATTCTTTAAAACATGGATACTCTAAGTGATCTACTTCATTGTCAACCTCTTCGGCGCCTTCAAGTACTCTATCTTCAACTCTCGTTTTCAATGCCTTCTGTGACATTTTACTCATACATTAGATCATCATCATCCTCAGATTCATTCTCAGAATCAATGAATTATGAATCTTCCTCCAAATTTGGCAGCACAAACAAAAGAAGATGTAGTTAGTTGCTAAAACAGATCCAATATAGTCAAAATACATATTTTTCAACTTGAAATACATGTTCTATCATACATGACATTCAGCATAAAAGAATATGAAAAAAATAATTTTCACGTTTAGGGTTAGGTTTCTCAGAGAAGAACTACATACAAGCAAATTTTTGGATATATAATACTAGAAAAAAAAAACTACTAGAATTTGACCCTACCTCCATGTGGTTTCTCTATGTGTGACATTATTGATTTCTAAATGGAATGGTGGTCCTCGATTAAATTTGGTTTGTGGGGGGGTAATGTTGTCATTTTGTTCTTTGGTGATAAGGGGTTAGGGTTAGGAATCAAATTTGGAGGAACTAAACTTGGGGAAATAGATTTTGAGTAATTTCAATTTAGGGAAAGAATATATGTTTCCATATATAAATTGTATTTTGAAAAAAGTGCTTTGATGACATTGATGAAAAACTTCAATTGGTTGGCAAAATTTAACCTTAAATGTGCGCCGCGTGGCATACCGTCACCGCGTAATGCTTCCATCTATTGCGCGATTATGAAATTGTGAGAAGTAATTAACGTGCGTAACTTTCTAAAGTTCGATGGCGAGCAATATTTGAAAATTTAGTTAGTGATCGAAAACGCGATTAAAAATTCAAGAATTATTTAAATATTTAACTCGTGCCACATGGGCATTCCATCGACCATGTGTATATTTCCGTCAATTGGCATTCACAGAATCGTAAAAAGTGATTTACGAAACGTAACTTTTCAAAATTCAATGAGTACGCACCAACATTTGAAAGTTTAGTGAGTGATCGAAGACGTGACTAAAAGTTCAGTGATTATTGAAATATTTAACTTATTATTATAGTTTCACTTAAATTTAAATAAGTAAAAAATGTATCTAAGTATAAGTTAATAGTACATTTAAACTCAATTCAAGAAATATTTGGAAAAAGCATTATGGGAGGTTATGAAAAGTTATGAGAAGTTATGACATTCATGGAAGTTAGTCGGGAAGTGCTATGAGATAATGGTCACTGCATGGATGAGAATTGTGCAAATGGTAATCAATATATAAACAAGGCAAGGCAATAGAAGAAGGCATGAAAAAATCTCTCCCACAAATAAACATATGATTTTACATTTGAAGTCTTTTACTTTCTATTTACAAATCTTGTAACTTTGTGTGCTTGCGCCCATTGGAGACAAGTTACATAATACAATCTTTCAATTCAAACACCCCTTTTTGAGACTTTGTCTCTAAAGGTCTTGTTCCTTACACATTGTCTGAATAATCTTTTAATTGTTAGCACGAATCAAAAACGCATGAAACAATTTGGCACACCCAATAGGACATTTGGTGTCAGAAAGATTGAAAGCATCATGCTTCAAAAGAATTCTGGGAATGAGCCAGCAAACCAATAGACTGTTCATTCTATGATCGAACAATTCAAGGGTCAACAAGGCACACCAGAGATGGAAAGACCAAATGCTAGTCGCTATGAATCTATGATAGAATTAAGTCCCCATACCATACGTACATTGTTGGGCAAACTCACGCAAGATATTGTTGAACAGGTAAGTCTCCAAAACATTCATGCTGTAGAAAAATCACTAAAAATGGAAAAAATATTATGAACATATGGCTAAAAAATTGAGTATGTTGAACGAACTGATGAACAAAATGGTAAACCAAGTATGTCAATCAAATTCTTTGGGCATAGGAAGTCATTTCCAAACCGTAAGTCTTGTAGGTAATGGTTCACCAACTTGTAAACACGAATTAAGAGTTGAAATACTTCATGGGACCGACCAGCCACGCCAACGAGGGGGCGCCTGGGACATCTAACATAGGGAGTAGTCCTAATATGAGAGAAAACATTCAATATATGGGACAAAATGCTACACGCATCAACGATAGGGAGAATCCATATCTCAATGGCAATAATGGGCGAATAATAGCACTTTCATGCCAAATATGGTGCCAAATGTTGTTAGGCCTCGGGAAGTGCCATACGTGCACCAACACATAGGAGTCCTTTTGATCCCAATGCCATTTTCATTGGCTTTTGGAATGCAACCAATAATTCAGCCCTACGTGCAAAAAAGCTTTACCCAAATTGGGTAGATCAATCATATTCATGGCCTAGGGGATATAAGGTGCCCGAATTTTCTTTGTTCAACGGGTTTAGGAGAAGTGTCAACTTTAGAATATATAGGGCGTTTCACATTACAATGTGGTGAAGTTCTTGACTTCCACAAGATGAGATTATTCCCAAACTCGCTAACTCGGGGTAGCTTTTTCATGGTTCATTAATTGCTAGTAAATTCTATCCAAACTTGGCAACATTTAAAGCAATTATTTCAAGCTCAATTTTACAAAACCGAATTCGAGTTAATTTGGCGGTTAGCAAATTTGAGTCGATGCCAAATAAATGGATTGAATCTTTCCTTCAAAGATTTAAAAGCGACCGTAAATAAGTGTTTTATACCTTCATCCGAAAAAGAATTTGTAAGGATCGCTCAAAGTTGTTTGAATTTTGACCTAAAAGGGAGTTTCAAGATAGAGAATTCCTTGATCTATTTCAACTTAGCACAAGCATTATAAGATATGAGCGATTGTTAATTGAAGAGGAGCAAATGAAGAATTCTAGTAAAGGGACCTATTATAGAGACATGAATTTTGATATGCACGATGTCGACATTAATCAAGATCAAACCGAAGCCGAAGTGCATTTGGCCGAATTGATAAAGAAAGACACGTATGCGTGCTTGATAATGGCTAAATCTAGAATTGCCTATTAAGAATGAGCCTACAAAAGAAGAAAATAAAAAGGTTAGAACATTTTCATTGGATATAACAAAAGCCAACGTAATAATTGATTGGTTATTTAAAGATAAGCAAATAAGGCTAAGTGAAAAGCATAAATTGCCAAACCCTGAGCAAATCAAGAGTAAAAAATATTGTAAATGACATAATGTATGGCCTCATATGACTAATAGTTGTTTGGTTCTTCGTCATGTTTTGAAAGATGCTATTGAGTCAGGGCAAATCACATTCGAATCCATCATAAAGATGGCAGTGGACGAAAACCCATTCTCACAACCAATAGATGTCAATATGGTCATCCCAAATCTGGACAAGTTTGGTCTCCTAAGATTCGAGTTAGTAGTTGACAATGGCGAGGATGAACCACGTCCCAAACAGCATTTGAGCTTTTGAAAAGAAAGGCGATTGTGGCGATGAAAAATGAATTTATGTGCTAGATGCCAAAAGAAAATTGGCAATGTCACGTAAAGGTTGTATGAACAACAAACTCGTCCGCCTAACACAACTAATTTTCATCCATTCAGAGGGCAAGTGAAACCATTCTATGGGAGGCAACATAACTCGTTTCAAGGCATCAGAACGTTCAAACCACAACCCCAACGCCCAAATGTGTGGTACTCATACAATTCTAGAATGGGAAGGACGATTCTATTCAATGAAATGACAAGAACCCAACAAAGACATTTCCAAAGAAATTACGGGCAAATGATGAGACAACAACAGGGCATGGAGCGTTCGAGAGCTATACTTGAGAGCAAGGTAGTGAGTCAAAATATCCTTGAGAATAGAGACAAAGAAGATACAGAAGCATCAAAAGAAGAGTCGTTAAAACAGAAATGTGTTGAAAAATCAAAGTTTGAGCATAGAAAAAAGGATGAGGATGACGACGATGCTGGGCAATTGATCACTATTCAGTTTGGCACTATGCCCCCAGTTATGACTAATAACTATTTATTGGCCAATGAATTTAAGAATAAAGAACATGATGTAGATATGATAGAAAAAATTGAAGAAGCAGTTTGTACATTAGAATGTGGAGAAGGCACATTTGCTAGGAATCAATTCACTCACAGCAATGACGAAGAAGAAGAAGATAGAATGACAGACATAGAAAAAGAAATTGTTTAGAATTAGAGTGAAGAATAAGAGGAATTTCGTACAACAATCTACTCAAACATCTATACCAAGAAGATAATCAAGTAGTAGGTTTGTTGGGCAAACCATCTGGGAGGTCCTTCGATTATTATGTTCTGTATGGAACGCCTACAAGAAAGAAAATGGTGCCTTAGACAGAGAAATATGGGTCACCTCCTGTAATAGTGCATCTACACACAAGTTGGGAAGAGCTATCAGCAGATATCATGCAATTCGAGGAAGCAAAGGGAATTCGTGGCAAAGAAATATTGCAGGTAGGCCTATCCAACGAAGTTGAAGTAGAGGAAAATAATGAAAAGGTAGAAGTAAATGCGAAAGAAATGGTTGTATTTAAAAAATCGTCAATAAAATTGATTAAGCATCTCAGACCTTGTATGTCAAAGTTTTGATTAATGGCATTCTAGTTGCCAAAGTTCTCATTGATAATGGGGCGGCAATAAATACAATCTCTTATAGAATCATAAAAAAGTTCGCAAAATCTGAGAACAACATGATTCCAAGGAAAAGTATGAGATGTAGGAAAAATCCGGGTGACAGGAGAACGCCCAACAGCGTCAACAACGTTAAAAGATGGGCCTAAATGAAACTCATGATTCCGAGTATTTGTTGGTAGTAAGCAACCAGGAGTGACGAATGGTCGAGAAAGAAAAGCTCGATAATCTTCAAAGAAGAGCTTTTGTTGATGCCATTGAAAAGTAAGAGCAAGAAATACAATGTTTTCTCTTTGGTGAAATGATCAAGGAAGTAGAGATGTGAGGAAGAAGAATGAATAGTGGGGTTTTATAGGTGAGCGACGTGGCAAAGTTTTGCCAAAAAAGGGGGACGCACATCAGCGCCGCCAAGAAGAGGATACCAAGAGGTTTTTTACTTTTTGGAATTCCAAAAGACGTGGGAAAAAATGTAAAGTTTTAAATATGGCAAAATTAATGATTAACTTTAATTAAGCCATATTATGGGGTAATTGTTGACACACAAAACTCCCAAAATAAAGGCTTAAAACAAATGCCTAAAAACAGAAGACCCAAAGGTAGAGTTTGAACGAATGGCCAAGATAAGAATCGTCCAAGGTATATAAAGGCACGGACGATAGAGCAAAGAGGAGTAGGGTTTGGGCGAATGAAAATGATGATCGCATCGCGCAAGAATGAATGGAGCGGTTTACACGTGGTCCATGATCCAAAGTAATCGTAAGATGATGGAAAAAGCATTATGGGAGGTTATGAGAAGTTATGACATTCATGGAAGTTAGTCAGGAGAAGTGCTATGAGATAATGGTCAGTCATGGGCGAGAATTGTACAAATGGTGATCGATATATAAACAAGGCAAGGTAATGGAAGAAGATATGAAAAAATCTCTCTCACAAATAAACATGTGAATTTACATTTGAAGTCTTTTACTTTCTATTTACAAATCTTGTAACTTTGTGTGCTTGCGCCCCTTAGAGGCAAATTGCATAATATAATCTTTCAATTCAAACACTCCTTTTTGAGATTTTGTCTCAAGAGGTCTTATTCCTTACACATCGTCTAAATAATCTTTTAATTGTCAACACGAATCAAAAACGCGCGAAACAACACCTCAAGTTTCAAGGACGCATCATGAAAAGGTAGTCTTCTCACATTGTTATAAACTCTCGTTCAAGCCATTCCAAGTGACATCTTTTTAGTCTACTAAAATCTAGTTGAAATTGCACCTAAACTAGTTTAGCTAACATTATCGTCAAAGTGGGATTGACCTTTCTCAATTTTAAACAATTTTATTCAGGAGCGTATTCAGAAATTTTTAAAGATCGGATTTCTTTCACTTCAAGATTGATTATTAAAAAAAATATATAAACTAAATTTTTTTTACACTAAAAAAATGATTTTTTCTGAGGCGGGACCGGATTATAGTCGGTCCCACCTCTTAAATTCGCCCCCTTAAATCCGCCCTTGATTTTATTGAAAATTGAATTCTAACTGCTCATCAATCGAAATGGTAAAATTAAACAACTATAGATCAAACATTGTGAATCACGAGATTCTATTTAATTTCATTTCGATTATGTCATATGTTCACATTCAAATGTAAATCAATTAACAATTTTGTTATGTGGATCTAAAAAACTGTTCTTCTACAATATTTGAGATTGGTGTGGAGTGCATTAATTTAACGAAGAAAAAAGGGCACCTCATTAATATTTGTTTGTAAAGTACATGCAATATGTTTCTTTTATTTTTTTAATATTTGGCGTGTGCTATTCTCACCAACAAATTAAAGTTGAACCAAAGAAAATAAATTCTTAGCAAAAATTGCAACGGAAAACTGCCCCCTCTTATAGGGACATTTTTGGCAGTGCTGTCTTCCAATAGCATATATAGGGTCAATACTAGTTAATATTTGACATGTTAATTTTATTAATGCAAAATGTATTTATGTGTATTTTTTTCTTCTTTTTCTCCTTCTTGTTTCTCGTTATTCTTAAAAACAAGGAAAATTAGCACAAATGGTCCCTAACATATCACATTAGTGCGCAAATGATCCCTAACCTTTCATTCTTGGTGCAATAGTCCCTAACCTATCTATTTAGGTGCAGAAATGACCTTTGTAGACGGATTCCATTAAAAATCTGTTACACAACCTTTCATTTATGTGCGCAAATGGTCCCTATCATTGTTTTTGTCTTTATTAGTTGGGTAAAATTGTCAAGTTACATTTTTCTTTCAATTGGTGCAAATAGTCCCTAACCTTTACCTTTTTTGGCACCAATGGTCCCTAACCTATAATTATATTTTGGTGTACAATTGATCCTTATTTGATGAAAAAGACAAAAATATCTTTATTTTTAATTAAAGAAATTTGCAATTGGATTCCTAACATTTAAAAAAAGTGAAAATGAGTCCGATACTTTAATTTTTTTATTAAAAAAATTAAAAGAAAAACTAACAAATTGACAATATACTAAATTATTTTGTATATATTATGAACTATTATAAAATAACTAAAATTGAAATTCATATCTAGTGTGCTAATTAAAATTATTTTATTATTATTAAGTAATCATATTATTTAAAATTCAAACTTTAATTTTATCATTACAACATAAAAGAAAAATAAATTTGTCACAAATAAAATTTTAATTATGCTCAACCATCTCGATTTTATCTGATCTCATATTTCTTTGGGTCATCCAACCCATTTTTGAGCCACAAAGAAAATGGATCAGTCTTATTTTAAAATTTAATTTATTTTGTATTAAAAAGGATTCACCCCACCCCACCCCACCCCACCAGACTGCACTGGAAGGGAGAGGATTTCTCCTCCCTCCTCGGGTCGCAAAACTGTGGGGACCGCGTCGCGGCGACTGGGGGAAATCCCCTAGCGAACAGCGGGGAATTCTCCCCTAATCGATGTGAAACCACGTCTCCCCTAGTTTCGCGACCAGAAGGGGGGAGATGTCGACGGTGATCGAAGAGGAGAGAAATCCTCTCCCTTCTGGTCTGGTGGAGGTGGGAAGATGGTGAAATTTTTTTTTAAATACAAAAATAAATTAAATTTTAAAATAAGACTGGTCGAGTTTCTTTGTGGCTCAAAAGTGGGTTGGATTAACCTAGTAAATATGAGACCGTATAAAATCGAGCTAGGTTGAACATAATTAAAACTTTTATTTGTGACAAATTTATTTTCTTTTTATATTGTAATCTTAAAATTAAAGTTTAAATTTTAAATAATTTTGATTACTTAATAATAATAAAATAATTTTAATTAGCACATTTGTTAATAATTATGAGCTTAAATTTTAATTATTTTATAATAGTTCGTAAAATATACAAAATAATTTAGTATATTGTCAATTTGTTAGTTTTTTTTTAATTTTTTTAATAAAAAAATTAAAATATCAGACTCATTTTTAGTTTTTTTTTAAAGGTTAGGAATCCAATTGCAAATTTCTTTAATTAAAAGTAAGGATATTTTTGTCTTTTTCATCAAATAAGGATCAATTGTGCACCAAAATATAATTATAGGTTAGGGACTATTTGCGCCAAAAAAAGGTAAAGGTAAAGGTTAGGGACCATTTGCGCCAATTGAAAGAAAGATGTAACTTGACAATTTTACCCCCACTAATAAAGACAAAAACAATGAGAGGGACCATTTGCGCACCTAAATGAAAGGTTGTTTAACGGATTTTTAACGGAATCTGTCCACAAGGACTATTTTCGCACCTAAATGAATAGGTTAGGGACCATTGCGCCAAAAATGAAAGGTTAGGGGACCATTTGTGCACTAACATGATACGTTATGGACCATTTGTGCAAATTTTCCTAAAAACAATATAATTCTCCGCATCCTCAACAAATCCAGTTAAACAAACCACTCCTCACCCTCCTCCTTTGAATTCCAACATTCTCTTTTGAAATTAGAAGAAGACAAGACTTAGATGCAAAACATAGGGATCGATTTTAGCAAGATTGAGATCATCTTTAACCAAGCCGAGGTTGATTTTATAAGGTTAGGATCGCTTTGACTAGTTTAAAAAAGAAAGCCTTTTACAATAATGATATTTATGTTATGAAATTTGTTGACTTGAAATTCCACTATACACGCCTCAACGGATATCTAATTAATCATCTCGCCAAGACATGTATGTTATCTCAGATACTTGGACAACCGTTAAGTACCAAGATCATCGAGAGAAAAAGGGTCGGCGATCGTTGGTGCTCCGACAATCAAGTCAACTGTCGATACAAAGTATATGAGAAATATTTTGGGTTCATCTTGATCTACGTCGATGATATCATCATTACAGGCTCCAACTCAAAGGAAATAGATAATCTAATCTTGCTGCTTGGTCGTGATTTTCCTGTCAAGGATCTAGGAAATCTATCCTATTTCCTTGGCATAGAGGCACTACGTGATGACACAGATTTGTTATTGACTCAGAGAAAATATATTGTTGATTTGTTAACAAAAATAAAATTGCAGCATGTTAAACATTGCCTAACGCCAATGTCGACATCATGTCAACTATCAAAGTTTGAAGGGCTTGATTTTGATGATCCTCAACTATATCGAGTACGGTGGGGTTCTGCATTATTTGGCATTCACTCGTCCTGATATTGCATTCGCAGTGCATCATGTTAGCAAATTTATGCATCAGCCAAATGATACTCATTGGCAAGCGGTAAAACGAATCCCACGCTACCTGAAGCATACATTTAATTATGGTATTCGTTTTAAGCGCAAATCAATTCATTCTTTACATGCATTAAGTGATGCTGACTGGGCTGGTGACAGTGACAATAGATGTAATGTTGGAGCATATTGTATTTTTCATGGGACAAATTTGATTACATGGAATTGCAAACAACAACCCACTGTTGCTCAAGTAGTCTTGAATCGGAGTATAAGCTCTCTCCAACACAAATGTAGAACTTCAATGGTCGCAATCCGTGTTATGTGATCTTAGGATACCGCTTGCTCACGTGTCCCGAGCTTTGGTGTGACAATATTGGAGCCACTTATTTGTCATCAAATCCAAAGATTTCATGCCCTGACTAAACACATTGAAATCGACTTCCATTTTGTCCGTGATCAAGTCTTACGAAAAAAAATTGCAAGTTTCCTTCTTATCTACTAAACATCAAATTGCAGATTTATTAACAAAACCACTAGCTTCATACTGCTTTTGCTATGCTATCGACAACCTTCAAGTGCACGAGATGCCCTTTCGGTTGAGGGGCATATTGGATCAACTATAGATGATATCGATCCATATGCGAAGAAATGAAAAACTAACGTAACAACTAGCGAAGTGAAGGAGTTGCACGGATCCCGGAAAATATTATAACTGAATTTGTTAGTAGATTTTCTGTACTTTGAATTTTGAATTGCACCAATAGATTGATGATAAGTTACAAAGAATGTACTATAAAACCTATAGGGCTAATTTCACCAATGGTCACTGAAGTTACCTTAAAATTACAAAATGGTCACTGAAGTTCAAAAGTTTCAGTGGTGGTCACTGAAGTTAGAAATCCTTTCACTAATGGTCACTCCATTAAATTTTTAATTTAAAATGGTGATGTGGCGTGATGATGTGGTATTTATTTATGGCATGGTAGTCTATGTACTTTATATAATATTCATTTTAGTCCCTATATTTCAATTAAGTCATTCAAAAATTGTATCTTAGGTCCTTAATCTTTTACATATTTACACTTTGGTCCTCAAATTGTCAATTATCTTTCAATTAAGTACTCCAAAAATTACATCTTAGGTCCTTCAACTTTTTACATCTTTACACTTTAGTCTCCAAAATTTTAATTATCTTTCAATTAAGTCCTCTAAAAATTGTATCTTAGGTCATTCAACTTTATACATCTTCAAACTTTGGTCCTCCAAATCGTTGATTTTAGTGGCCAAAATAAGTGCAATTTTAGTAATCAAAATAAATGTGCTTTCCATTAAATCTTTGATTTTACACTAGAATTTTCACCTAAACAAACTAATATAATTAAATAATAAACTATTTAATTGTCAAAATAAGTGTAAAATCTGCACTTATCACTTAGAGTTGACCACTAAAAGTGGACATTTTAGTGGTCAGACCCTATAATATTATTTCGTTCTTTTAGGTAAAAATTTGAGTGTAAAGTCAAGAATTTAATTGAAAATGTATTTATTTTGACTACTAAAATTATACTTATTTTGGCCACTAAAATCAAGGATTTGAGAAACTAAAGTTTGAAGATGTATAAAGTTGAATAACCTAAGATGCAATTTTTAGAGAACTTAATTGAAAGATAATTGAAAATTTAGGAACCAAATTGTAAATATGTAAAAATTGAAGGACCTAAGATGTAATTTTTGGAGGACTTAACTGAAAGATGATTGAAAATTTGGGGACCAAAATGTAAAGATGTAAAAGATTAAGGACCTAAGATACAATTTTTGAATGACTTAATTGAAATATATGGACTAAAGTGAATATTATATAAAGTACATGGACTACCATGCAATAAATAAATACCACATCATCATGCCACGCCTCCTTTTTAAATTAGAAATTTAATGGAAATGATCATTAAAATAAACGATTTCTAACTTTAAGAATCACTATCGAACTTTCAATTTTTAAATGACCATTTTGTAATTGAATGTAACTTCAGTGAGCATTGGAGAAATTAACCCAAACCTATAAGATGTAGACACCAAACGAAGTGAAGAGAATATTATTTCTCCATACATCTGTTTTTAGTTTTTACAGCCTCCAACTACTGCTGGCACCTCTACCCCTGCTCTAGAGGAAAAAATTCCACATCATTATTACAAGCAAAAAAAGAAATGCAAATTCAAATTGAGATTCAAATTAAAAACACAATGGCAACCAATAATCACAAATCTAGAAAAACCAATTCCCAGATTTCATATAAACTATAGTGAAGATGATAATGAACAATCCATAAGAAGATGAAAAATCGAATTCTCATATCAACAAGAAGAAGATAATTCCAAAGTACCATTTGGAATATCCGATCAAACCTTTTTGAACAAATTCACAAGAAACCAAGGTACCCTTCATTGCTCATATATCTACATGAGTACACATGCATGTTTCGAAGCGCAAAATGATTTCTTTGCCTTCCCATCTAATGTGTTCTTCTTTAAATTTATTTTGTACGGAAATTTGTGTAATAAAATAATTTATAATAATCATTGTCTATTCCTTTTGAATTGTTTGAATGCATATTCTATTGAATTCGTTCTTTGACATCTTATCATGTACGTGAATTATTAAAATAATATTTTATAGTTGCAAAGCATCTTTATATATTCATGGTAGCATTAGCATAGAGTCACAATTTTAACTTTATCTATGTAATGTGTAAACATAATAATAATCACTATGGATAAACATATGTTTCTTGAATATTATTATATAATTGTATAAGATATAATATCTATTATATTTTTACTTTTGATGAGTAAATTTTTATATAATTTAATGTTTCGAAATAAATATGTTGTTGTTCCTGAAATGGCACAATATTTTATTAATATTCTAGAAAAATATTTTGTTGCTTAAGAAGAAATACAACTTTACATTATAATAATATTTCAGTAGAATATTACTTGCTCCTGAGGAGCTAATTTGTAAAATTTAATATCAAGTTATTACTCTTAAGGAGCATATTTTTATAAGATCTAATATTTTACAATAATATAATACTATTGCTCCTAAATTGCATGTCTTTATTGTAGAATAATTATATTTTGTTGTCTCTAAAGAAGTACAACTTTTTATTAATATTTTGATAGAATATTAATTGTCCCTAAAAAGAATGACACTATAATTTTATATTCGGAAGAATATTGATCTATTGCTCATGCTAGCAGTAGTCTAGATATATCAAAAATATTGAAAATTTGGTGTAAATGGTCCCTAACCTTTGCTCTTAGTGTAGAAATAGTCCATAATGTTTATTTTTTTAACTCAGAAATCCCAAACCTATGTGTTTTGATACACAATTAGTCCTTATTTGATTAAAAAGATAAATATGCCCTTAATTTTAATTAAAAAAAAATATATTTAGAATTCTAATATTTACAAAATGTACAAATAAGTCTCAGTATATTTATTAAATAATATTTAATTTTACATACTAAATATATAATTATAGTCGTGTGAATTAAATTTTTATAAGAGAAAATATAAAATTATTGTGCTTTAAATATATGTAATTACTATGTGATGTGAAAATTTTGAATAAAAATTAAGTTAAATAAATAACAAAATGACGTATATAATTTTATGACATTGAACCAATCTTATTATGTTTTTATTTAATATAAAATACTAATAAAAATTAATTTACAAATTATGTGTTGTTTATTTTTACCGATAATAAAATGATAAATTAAAATTGAATTTCTAATATTTGTAGTTAATAAATATATATCTCAATTAAATAAAAGTATTTAAGCATTAAATTTGTGCCAACGTTTCTTTTTTGTTTGTTATAATGATAAAATAAAGTTTAAATTTTAAATAATGTAATTACTTAATAATAAAAATAATAATTTTATTTGATATGTTTATTAATAATTATGAACTTAAATTTTAGTTATTTTATAATAGTTAAATAAAATATACAAAACAATTTAGTATATTATCAATTTGGTCAATAAAGTGTTAATTAAAAAAAACTCGTTTGTTTTTTTTTTTTTTAAAAAATAAAAGTATCGGACCCATTTATTTACAAAAGTTAGCAACTCAATTACAATTTTTCTTATTAAAATTATGGGTATATTAGGGACTTATGTGTCAAAAAATACATATGTTAGGGACTTACGTGTCAAAAGATTTTTAGGACCATTTCAGACCGAGGGCAAATGTTATGGACAATTTGGGCCAATTTTCCAGAAATATTTTATTGTGCTATCGAAGTAGCACATGTCTAGAAGAATATTATATCACATAATTAAATGAAATGAAGTAATACTTATCTCTGAAGGAAAGCATACAACTCATGTCATGTTGACATTTATTATTGTGACTCCTTGATCGATTATTATATAATTATACAATGTCTAATAGAAAATTGTGTAGTTACTCAAATGGCGAATATCACAAAACGTGAGTTTGTTAATGCAAAATTACCCGTCGTTGACTCTCGATGCTAAGATTCATCTTATCTCAAAAGACCTGAGAGAGGGAGAAAAAAAAGAAGGAAGCGTAGCATCCTTGCAGGATCATGCAAAAGTACTTATTTTCCTTTGTCACAATCTCCATGATGGATTTAAAATTGAGTAACTCACGGTGAAAGGTCCACAAGTTATTTGGAAAACTTGACTGGAAAATTTGACCACTAAAAGAATGTAGTCCTCCCCAAAGCCCATTACGAATGGATGCACCTTCGCCTGCAGAATTTTAAAACTATTAGTGAGTACAACTTTAAACTGTTTAGAATATGTTCAAAATTAACACTTTGCGGAGAAAAAAATCATTGAGGAAGATATGCTGGAAAAAACTTTCTCCATTTTCCATGCCTCAAAATATGATCCTGCATTAGCAATATCATGAGCATGGTTTTAAAAAAAGTACTTAGAACTCATATCTAGCCTACTAGTTGTTGAAGAAAACAATAAGTTGTTGATGAAAAATCATGGCTACGTCCAACTTGTTCTACTACATTGCCCTGAAGCAGATGCAACATCAAGCCATAGACTTGGATGTGGACGCAAACATAAACACGAACATGGATGTAGACGTGGATTTGGACGAAATAATGGGCACTATCAATCACAAGGTAACAACTTTAAAAAGCACAAAACAAATGAAAACAACTGATCCAAAAATGAGCACAAATAAAATTGGTTTAGATGTGGAATGAAAGGACATTGGTCACGTACTTTTCGCACGACAAAACATCTTGTGGGTCTCTACCAAAGATCAATCAAGGGAAAAGAAAAAGTGGATACCAATTTTGTTGATTTTGATGGTCCAATTGATGTGATTCACTTGGATGTCTTTGATTTTTTTGTTGATCCAAGTGGCAATATTGATAAGTTGATTAGGGGCGGCATGCTGGAAAATATGGATTAGTTTATTTTCAATATTTTAGTAGTTCAATTTGATTTAGAGGTTTAATTTGAAATATGTTTTTATTTCTCTTTAAAGTTTGAGACTTTAATTTGCATTGTCAAACCTTTTCATGATTGATTAAAGTACTACTTTAATTTTAACTCTTTTTAATTATAAACACATTTAAAAAAAAAACATCTATCTAGTCATATTTATAAATTCAAGATGAATTTTCATGATATCTATTTAACAGATATTGTAACTACGCATACTATTCTTCAAGAAAAATGTAATTTTTGGACTTAACATTAGTAGAAAATAATGTTAATACGATATCAGGAATACCGAATATCGTGAAGGCTCCTGAAGAGCTAATATTATCTTACCAAAAAATATAAAATTACATATTGACGATACACTTTACTCCAGCAAATCTACAAGGAATTTGCTTTGTTTTAAAGATATCTCACGCAAATGGATACCACTTTGAGACGATGCAAGAAAATAAAAATAAATATCTTTGCATAACTTCTTTTGTATCTAGTCGAAGCGGATAAAAAGAAAATTCATGGCACTCCCATCCGGCATGTATTATACATTTATAAAAATAATTGAATCAAACAATGTTATTTAACTCAAGTTCGTTGAACTAAAAAGTTTTATGCTTTGGCATAATCGACTTGGACACCCAAGAGCAATAATGATGTCTTGAATAATTAATAACTCACATAGACATCCTCTAAAGAATCGTAATCTTTTGCCTAACGATTATCCATGTGCTACTTGTTCACAAGGCATGTTAGTCATAAGACCTTCCAAAGACAAATGTTAATGTTGAATCTCCAAACTTCTTAGAAAGGATCCATGGAGACATATGTGGACCAATACACCCACCATGTAGACCATTTTGTTATTTTATGGTTTTAATCAATTATTCTACAAGATGGTCACATGACTGTTTACATCCCATTGCAGTTTTTACTAGACTAATTGCTCAAATCATAAAATTACGAGATCAATTCTTCAATTACTCAATCAAGAGGATCCGTCTTGACAGAATTTAGATCACAAACATTCAATAATTATTGTATTTCAATCAGGATTGTCATTGAACATTCAGTTTTCCATGCTCATACACAAAATGGTTTAACAAAGTCATTTATTAAACGTTTTCAATTGATTGCTAGGCCATTACCTATGAAAAAAAACTCTCATTTATTAAACTCTCAATTGATTGCTAGGCCATTACATATTGCATCATTGATTCGTATAAGACCGACTGTTTATCATCAATACTCACGTTTACAACTTGCATTTGGTCACGAACCTAATATTTCTCACCTACGAGTTTTTGATTGTGCTGTCCAAGTCCCAATTTTATCCCCACAACGTACCAAAATGGTTCTCCAATGAAGACTTGGAATTTATGTTAGTTTTGATTCACCCTTCAATATTAGGTGCCTTGAACCTTTAACGGGTAATTTATTTACTACACGTTTTATAAATTGTCATTTTGATAAACAGACTTCTCCACTTTCAGGAGGGGCAAAACTATAACCTGAAAAAAAAAGCATACAATTTCTTGGAATTAAATAACTTTATCTCACTTTGATCTCCGAAGCAATCAATGTGAACAAGAGGTTGAAATAAGCATTCATTTGCAAAGAGTTGCAAATCAATTATCTGATGTGTTTGTTGATACAAAAAAAAGTGAAAAAGTTATATGTACAACAGAAAAATACTCTTGTAAAAATTGATGTCTTTGTAGGACAACCTGCCATAGCAAATGAATCTCAAATACATTAGAAATATGGTCGACCAGTTGATGATAAAGACTATGTACTTGGAAAAAAAAAGGTACAAAAGAAAACCTAACTAATTTTTTTTAATGAAACAATGATAGAAAAGATTGATTATTCAAATATTGATAATGTTATTCTTCAAGAATCACAAGTGTCCAAAAATAATGAGATTTTAATAAATTATTTATTATCTCATAAATTATGAGAACGAAATAATTTTGTCATGGACAATATCTTCACATTTAATGTGGCACTTGATATCATGCAAAATGAGAATCCTCAACCATAATCTATTAAAGATTGTTAAAATAGAAATAATTGGCCGAAATAGAAAGAAGTCATACATGCGGAGTTAAATTCTTTAAAAAAACACAAAGTGTTTGAACATGTAGTTCGAACCCCTGAGAATGTAATTATTGTAGGATATAAATGGATCTTTGTAAGAAAAATAAATGAAAACAACGAAATTACAAGATACAAAGCGACTCATAGCCCAAAGCTTCTCACAAAGACCGAGATTGATTATGAAGAAACACGTTCTCCGTAATGGACACCATCACATTTAGATTTTTAGTAGTTAGTTTGATTGTGTCACAAAAGCTTGATATGCACCTTATGGATGTAGTGATCGCATATCTGTATGGTTCACTTGATAGTGACATACACACGAAAATCTTTGAAGGATTTAAAGTGTCAAAAGCAAATGATTCATCCACAAAAACTATGTTTTCAATTAAATTGAAAGATTATTATATGGATTAAAACAATTCGGATATATATGGTATAATCGTCTTAATGAATATTTTTGAAAGAAGGTTATAAAAAGACGATGTATGCCTTTGTGTTTTCATAAAGAAAACATATATTGGATTTCAATTATAGCAGCTTTATGTTGATGATTTAAATCTTATTGGAACTCTTGAAGAGTGAATAAAACCACAGATTATTTGAAAATGAATTTGAGA
This sequence comes from Forsythia suspensa, assembly GCA_023638005.1. Taxonomy (NCBI): domain Eukaryota; kingdom Viridiplantae; phylum Streptophyta; class Magnoliopsida; order Lamiales; family Oleaceae; genus Forsythia; species Forsythia suspensa. The sequence continues at coordinate 5,080,516 of CM042666.1, forward strand.
AAAAGATTTGGGAAAAACCAAATTTTATCTTGGATTGTAAATTGAGCATTTCCAAGAAGGATTATTTTTCATACAAAAATGTATTGAAGCGCTTTTTATATGGATAAAGCACATCCATTGACATCGTCCATGGTCGTTTAATCACTCGATGTGAAAAAAGATCCATTTCACCCACTTGAATATGGGAAAAAAAAAAACTCTTGGAAGATGATATACCATACTTGAGTGCAATTGATGCATTAACATCTCTTGCAAATTGTACTCGACTCGACATAGTTTTTTCTATAAATCTCCTTACAAGATATAGCTCTACACCTACTCAAATACATTGGAATGGTGTTAAACACTTTCTTCGTTACATAAAAAATACTATTAACATGATATTATTATATTCACAAAAATTAGGATCTTGTTTAGTGGGATATTCAGATGCAGGTTATCTCTCCGATCCACATTAAGCTAAATCACAAACAGGATATATATTTACACGTGAACGAACAACTATATCATAGAGATCTTTGAAGTAAACTTTGACAATAACATCTTCAAATTATTCTAAAATTATTACAATCTATGAAGCAAGTCGAGAATGTGCATGGTAGAAGAACATGACTCATCGTATCCAAGTGTCATGCGGATTAACTTCAACAAAAAATAGTCCAAAAATATTGTATAAGGCAATGCAGCTTGTATTGCAAAACTCAAAAAAGACTACATCAAATGAGACATGACAAAGTATATTTCTCCAAAATTCTTCTATATAATGAGTTTTAGAAGAATGGTGACATCGATGTTTAACAAATTCGTTCTAGTCACAATTTGGCTGACTTATTCACAAAAGCAATGTCGACATCCACATTTAAGATATTGGTGCATGAGATTGGGATGAGTCGACTCAAAGATCTTTAGTGATTAACATTAGGGAGAATAGCTGTACATTTTTTCCTTGGTCTAGGTTTTGTCCCATAAGATTTTTCTAATAATGTTTTAATGAGGCAATATTTTCTTAGTACTCCAAATTTTAAAATTAATTGTATTTTTTTCGTTTGATATTTTGTCTGATTGAGTTTTTGTCAAACAAAGTTTTTAACAAGGCAGTTATTATACTGATGGTCATCAAATGGAGAGTGTTGTAAAATATGAAAAACAATATTAATAACGATATTTAGATATTTCTTACCTAGTCTACAAGTGTTTGAAACTCTATATATATATATATATATATAGGTCCATCATTATAATTAAATACACAGTTTTCTCTATTCTCTCCTATTATTCTTTTTTGTTTATAACATGAAGTTTATTCTTTCTATATTTTTAATTATTTTATATGTTGCGAATTTATAATTTAATGTCTTTTTATTTTTATTTTTATAATATTTCCCACAAATAAGTCATTTTATTTCTAAATTTAATGTGGAAATCATAGCCGGTTCTGATATTTTCAGGGCCTGAGGCGAAGTCCAGAAATTAACCCCCCCAATGGACCTCCAAATTGTATTATGCAATTAAAATCCACAAGGCTGTAACGGAACTAATTACAAATTTAAAACTAAAAAAAATGACAAACAAAATATATTATACAAAAAAATTATATTATAATTAATTAACAAGGCCGAAAATGTTCTAAACTGTCACTTAAATACAACTCGTTTAGCGGTTTTACAACTCGTCTAAACTATCATTTCCTTTTCGTTTTCTTTTTTGAGCTACAGACTCATATTTTGGAGGCATGAATAGCCTAAAAAAATAATAAAATAATTTAATAATCTCAAAATTAAAGTCGACAAGGCCACAATCATATAAGCCAACAAGACCTCAATCACGTATAAGCCGGCAAGGCTTCAACTATTTCTAATAAGTCAATAAATAAACGAGGGATAGTCATTGCTTACTTGTGAGTGAGATTTGAGCGGCAATTATGAAATGACAAATGTGAAAAACCAACTTCTTTTTGGAGGTTTTTAACCTAAAATTAAGTCAAAATTTGAAATGAAATCAAAAATTTTAAACCATAAAAGCATATGATGAATTAAAATAGTATCTAGAATACTTGTGAAAATCAATTTCCCATATTATACAGTACAGAAAAAAATATAAACAAATAACACTCATTTTTCAGAACCGGATACTTTAATTTTGTTGCCAAGAAAGTGGACCAAAATAAGAGAAAAGTCTTAATCTTTTAGGTAATCAAGATGCATATTTTCAAACAAACACAAGACAAAGCGTAGAAAAGATGGCAACTTTTTTTTTTTAACGGCCAAAAAGGATGAAATGGAGCTTTTAAGTAACCCATGATTTTCAAGAAAGATCAAGAAAACATAATCTTTACCTCGTGAGCGGCTCCAAATGGCTTTAAGAGTGAAGATGTCGGGACTAAGTACACATCCTAAGGTCGACTAAGTTCTTGTGATTAATTTAGTTTGGGATCGTTTTGAAAACCCAAATAATGCGAAAATTAAAAAAAAATCATATTTATTGGACAATCAAAAATGCAAAAATTAAGAAAAAAAAAATCATATTTACGATAATGGAAAAGGAATCAAGGAATCGCTTAGAGGTGTCAAGACGGGCTAGCCGGCCGAACCCACATCGGCCCATCCGTATCGACTCGAAACTACGGGCCAGCCCGTGAACTGGGCGGGTCTTTCACGGGCCGAGGAGGCCAAATCATGGGCCGCCCATAAACCAAGCGAGTTGTTCACGGCCCAAGTAGTCGGCCTTTAACCACCGGCTTATTTTAATTTTTTTAATAAATGGCGGAAAATCGCTTTAAAAGAAAAGATGAGATAGATGCGTCTTTGTTTTAGTCTTTAAATATATATATATATATATATATATATATATATAATAGAAATTGAATTAAAAAATTAACAAATGTAAATTTATCATTGTTATTTATTTTTATTTAGTAATTTAACATATTTTTTGCTATATATGTAAATATTTTTTAATTACAATAGATAACTAATTTTTTAGTAATTTCAAAAAACTTAATTTTTATTCACACCTGGTTCGAACCGGGTTGAACAACGACCATGGGCTCGACCCGGATGGGCCCATCGTATTCAATTTTTGTAGATTGGGTTGACCCGGCCCATAACCCGTCTTGGTGTAGGCTTTTTCTAGTGCGGGCCGTCATTTGGACTTCACCTGAGGGGCCAAACCAGTTGACACCTCTAGAATCATTCACATGTGCCTGTATAGTATAGTCTTCATCGTGATAAAAATAAGAATGGAGACTTTCTTGTTAGGTTTGGGTTGTGGGCGTTGGGCTTGGTTTGTTTTATTTTTTCAAACTTTAGTTTGATTTTGGGTTTTCGCCTTTGGGTCATTCTTCGCGTTTAATTTATTTATTTTTAATAAAATAAGTCCCCTCAAACCGGCCCTGGTGAAAATCTAGTGCTCAAAGGACTATCATGAATTTCAACTTTCTCAAATTTACTCGTGCATTTCATCGGCCCAAGGATCATAATAAATGCTTTAACGCGATAACATATTACAAAGTTTTAATAATTTCAATTGAATGATAAAAAGAAAAAGAAAAGAAAAATCTCCAACACCAATGAGACTAAAGATTTAGGAGCCATCAACCCATCACCACGCACTTTCAACCAATTTCCTAACTTTTCTAGAATATCATTGAAGCGAACAAAGAAGGAACCAAAACATTGAACAAATCAACATTGACACCCATGTGGTGGAGTTAGCTTTCCATATCTTCTATATTTCGCTCTTGCTTTCATATTCGCACAAAATGATTTTGAAAAGATAGAGAGCATTCTTCCTATATACATTCGCTCCTTAAAACCCTCTTCAATGATTTGGCGGTACCAAAATGTTGGGTATATATTGTAGATGTAAATTATATTCTCGCAATAAAACTTACTTAAAATAACGAAACAATTTGCGTAAAAATGCGAATTAAAACAATAGATGAGGCTAGAGTTCAACTATACATCTTTAAGACGAATTTGTCCCACCCAGCTGCTCACGAGATATAAGCAATCGCCTCACAAGATACAACAATCTTCTTCTTGCGGTAGAAGCACATCAAACAAAGAAGAACGATTTAACTCGAAAAGTTGTTTTGTACTTTCTATATGAAATAGGGGCGATTCAAAAAACTTTAAAGAATGCGGAGAGAATAACATAGAACGAAAGATGATTGGAATTCTAATTAAATTGTAGAAGTGAGGGACCTATTTATAAGAAATTAAAAGCCATGTTTGAAAGGAGTAGAATCATGGCGAACCGGCCCAACTGTTGGGTAGGCTGTATAACCCAAGTGTTAGGCCGAGTTGGGCATTATAAAAGTTGGCCTCGATAAACCTAGCCTATTTTGGTCCAAATTTTAGTAGCCCATCGGGCCATGTGGGCTAGTGTCGCTTTAGCCAACCAATTTTTTTTCTTCTTTCACTTTAAGTTTCACTTTGCTTGATGCTCTAGCCCAAATTAGTTCACCAAAACCCAACCCAATAGCCGGTGACCTAAATGGCTAAGGTCCGCTTTTAGTCAAATTTATTATAGTAGAAACTTTTAGCAATAGTAGTTTTTAGTAGTAGAGCTTTCGAGAAATAGAGCTTTTGTTAAAAGATGTTGATCGTTTGGATATGAATTCAAAAATGTGTTGTGAATATTAAACTGAATGTTTGGTTGCATAACTATAAAAGTGTTTTTGTATAAACTTTATATTTATTTGATTAAACAAGAATTACTTATTATATATCTCATATTATTTGTTTTAAAATAAATAATTTTTTTATATCCTATAATAACAATTAAAATTAATATATTAATTTAATTATAATAACACGATTATTTTATTATATTTGACTAAACTTAATTATTGTATAACTCATATTATTTTTTTAAAAGAAATTATATATTTTCATATCCTATAATAACTATTAAAGTTAATATATTAATTTAATCATAATAACATGATTATTTTAGTATATTTGATTAAACAGTAATTAATTATTTAAATCAAACATATTATGTATAATTTGTATTATATTATTTAACACGCTAATATTTTTTTCACTTTATATAAATGTATATATGAAGTGACAATTTGATATAAGTAATTAATGTAGTAAATAAATTTATATCTTTTTTTGATGTATTAATGGTAATTTTGTTAATTTTGAAATTCATTAAATGTTAATTACAATTTCTCGTAAAAGCTCAATTATAGCTTTTTAAAGAAGCTTAAAATTTGGCCTTCTCTAAAACAGCTTTTTTAAGCTATTTTTTTAGTCAAAAAGTACTTGTTGACTTTAACCAAATAACAATAAAAATAACCAAAAGCACTTTTAATTTTTAAAAGTGGGGTTAATTACACTATATACCACTGAACTTTACACTCTATTTCATTTATACCACCAAACTTTAATCCGTTTCATTTATACCACCAAACTTTGTACCATATTTCATTTATACCACCGAATTTTATACCATGTTTCATTTATACCACCGAACTTTAATTCGTTTCATTTATACCATCGAACTTTAAAGTTGTTTTCAGTTACTCATATTTTATTTTTCTTTCTAGCCCCTTCACTTTTATTTTTATCTATTTCTGCCCCATTTCCATACAGTTTTATTATAAAATAAATTAATATAATTATTTTGTTGTTGAGTCAAGACATTTAGTGAATTAGCAAGTAACATAATAACATTAAGATAAAGAAAATGACTTCCTTTTGATTTGGTTCAAATTTAATCAATAAAGTAATAAATTTTTAAGTTGAGGATCTTAATTTTTTACCCGTCTCAACTTAAAAATTAAAAATTATGACATTAAATTTTATCTTCAACTTAATTTTTACCCGTTGAAACGAATTAATTGAATTTAATGTCATAAATAATGAGTTATTAGCAAAACAAACAAAAGTGGAAGTGAATGGGCTAAAAAAAAAAACAAAATATGAGTAACTGAAAAATAACTTTAAAGTTCGGTGGTATACATGAAACGAATTAAAGCTCGGTGGTATAAATGAAATATGGTATAAAGTTTGGTGGTATAAATGAAAGGAATTAAAGTTCGGTGGTATAAATAACATTGAGTGTAAAATTCAGTGGTATATAGTGTAATTAACCCTTTAAAAAAGTGCTTTTACACTTCATAAAAGCTCTTCCAATCCAATTGCAATTGGAAAATCTTTGTATGAATTGTAATTGAATCAAAGTTTGACAACCATAAGTAAAATATCTATAGTGTCCTTTGAAATGACACATTTGAAAATTTGAATTGTGTCTTTTCAAAGGACATTTTTGATATTTTACCCATGGTTGTCAAACTTTTGGTCCAAGTGTTGGTTCATGTAGCATTACTCATTGCAATTTCATTCCATACGATTCTCGTCCACAACTAGACGACGCCCTGGGAAAAATCTTGGTATTCATTTGTCAAGGTATACTCATAATATACGTATGATTTGGTTCTATATAAGTGCTCGTATTCTCAGGGATGTCGAAGTTTTTTTTTTTTGGACATCTGGGTTTGAATATTTTTGACGAATACACGAAGATGAAAATGAATAAATCGGTTTTATTGGTGTTGCTTGTTGCGAAATTTGGTGGTTATGCCTGAAAATTGATTTTTTGGGGTTTTAGTTTTGAAGTTTTAATGTAGTCATTCAGGATTACTTTGAAATATACTAGTCTTTGACTACTATTTTAGTTCAAGTTGGAGTCTTTGAACACTAGCTATTATATTTATTTATTTTGCAAAAATTATTGACCTTTATGGGTTTCTTGTTGTATCTTCTTTAGATATTGTTGATTTTGTAAGTGCGTGTTCAGTGATCAAGCAAATGATGGTTAGTTTTCATCCTTTCTATTAATTGTCCAAAGGATGAAAATTAAATGAGTTTTGGGCATCATTTTGATTCAATGTAGTATCTTGCTTGCTATAGAATTATTGGCTTTTGTATTTGTATTTGCAACCGCTATATTTCAATAAGTAATTGGATCTCAGTGTCTGATTTGGTAATGCAAAACACAGAAAAATTCCTTCAAAATGCTGTCTAAAGCTTGTTAGTGATGGATAATTAGAAACAAATTCTACCCAGTTACCTTGAAACTGGAGAAAATGATTAGATGTCTACTTTTGTATGAAGTATATATTTCTTGGCCATTGAATTTGAACTTGAACAAGTCAAATAACAGAAATTACTTGCAATAGCTGACCTTATGATATTTGCAAACTTGAACAAGTCAACAACAAAAATGATTAGATGTCTACTTCTCGTATGGGTTTTATGATATTTGCAGTAGCTGGCTTCATTTACATTGCAAACTTGCAATTATGGATTTCAATCCTGAATGAATTGACGATGAATTAGAAATTTTGAAACTCCTAATACTACTTTTAGTAGTAGTAGGAATAGTGATAGTGGTGAACCTCTAAGAAGAAGAAATCTAAGCCTAACTCCTCTGAGGTTTGGAAACATTTTGAAAAGATTGGTATGAAATATGAGAAAGAAAAATGTAAATGTAAGAGTTATAGGAAAGAATATGGTTGTCCAACAGTAGGGGGACTTCTCACCTAATCTGCCATATTGCAAAGTGTCCAATGATTCCTAAATTTCATGTTGTAGGTGCCATGTTGATTGATCATGCTGGGATGTGGAGGACTAGGAAACTTGATCAAACGGCTTATCAAGATGCACTCACTAAATGTATTATATTGCATGATCTTTTCTTAAATTATGTGGAGTTTGAAGGGGTTAGGAAGATGAACAAAATATTGAATCATGATTTCAAACATATATGTAGAAACACTGCTAGGTCTGATTGTTGGAATGTGTACTTGAATGAAAAGGCCAAGTTGAAGACAAATTTTGCTAATATTCCTAGTAGGGTATACTTAACCTCTGATGTATGGACTGCTATGACCATTCAGGGTTATATGATTGTGACTGCTTATTTTGTTGATAATAATTGGAAGTTAAATGGTAAATTACTTACTTTTTGTGAGTTGGATAGTCCACATACATGGCTTGAATTATCAGGAAAAGCATTTGTTGTCCTAAAAGATTGGGAATAAATATAAAAATATATTTTCTCACATTGGATAATGCTAATTCCAATGATAGCATGCAAAATCTGTTGAAATGAAGACTTAAGTTGCAAAATGGCTTATTGTGTAATGGTGAATTTTTTCGCATTAAAAGTTGTGTCCATATGTCCATATCTTGAATATTATAGTTCAAGAATGATTAAAGGTAGCTAGTGAGGTTTTGTATAAAATTAGAGAAATGGTTAAGTATGTGAAACATTTACGTTGAAATGCTTTCAAAGATGTATTCAAGAAATGAACTTAGATCACATTGGTCGTTTCTTGAGGTTGGATATGTCAACTAGATGGAATTCAACTTACATGATGCTTGAAAGTACAATTAAATATCATCGTGCTTTCACTAGTTTGACCTACAATGATATAAATTACAAGCAATGTCCATCTAATGGGGAGTGGGAAAGAGCAGAGAAGATGTGTGCTTTTTTGGCCCCAAGACGTGTGCTTTCTTGGCCCTATTTTATGAAATTACCAAGTTGATATCTGGGTCAAGTTACCCCACCTTCAACCTGTACTTCATGAAAGTTTACACTATAGCATTGAAATTGAATCAAAATTTGGATAGTGAAGATGAGGTGATCAAAGATGTGGCGACAAGGATGAATGTGAAATTTGATAAGTATTGGAGTGATTATTATATGGTTCTTACACTAGGGTGTGTTATTAATCTTCGTACAAAGTTGAAGTTCTTAAACTTTTGCTATATGAGACTTTATCCACATGGCTATCAAGAGAATGTGGATAGGGTGAAGAATGTTTTGTATACTCTCTTTACTAAATATGTACGAGAATCGGGCATCAAGCTCAATTGTTTCACATGATATAAGTTGTATGATTCAATCTCATGGACAAGAGCCTATGACTATGGAATTAAATGAAACAAACTCATTGCCATCTATATATGAAGTACGTTTAGGGTTTAGATAATTATGCCATATATATATATATATATATATATATATATATATATATATATATATATATATATATATATATATATATATATAAAAAATATCTAATTTAATTTGTACTTCGTTTATATGCTTGTAAAATGGTAGGAGTTTGAAGAAGAAATGACCCAAGAGACTAGAAATAATGGCAAGTCTCAACTTGATATTTATTTGGATGAAGCAAAGGTTGTGGGCAATGATAAGGACTTCGATGTTCTTCAAT